>JAWNOR010000299.1:1200000-1838880 GCA_035045885.1 Drosophila borealis
CACGACGAAACGCACTAGCGATCCTGCCAAACGCAATGTTGTCATCATGGGCCGAAAGACCTATTTTGGTGTACCGCCCAGTAAGCGACCACTGCCAGACCGCCTGAACATTGTGCTCAGCACGACGATGTCTAAGGCAGAGCTACCAAATGATGTGCTGTTGTGCCGCAGTCTGGAGGAGACGTTGAAAACGTTGGAAAGTGAGCCATGGTGCGATCAGATCGAGAACATTTGGATTGTGGGCGGCAGCGGAGTGTACGAGGAGGCGATGGCATCGCCGCGTTGCCATCGCCTGTATATTACGAAAATCCAAGAGCAGTTCGAATGCGACACATTCTTTCCCAACATACCGGCTAGTTTTCATGAGGTACCGCTCGATGAGGACACGCCACATGGTGTGCAGGAGGAGAACGGTATTAAATACGAATACAAAATATTGGAAAAACAATAACTAATAATAAAACTACAATTTATTGATTACTGCCTCTCACATCATCTGCCGTTATCGTATCTCCATCAAGTGCCTTGGTGGCCAGCATTAGCTCGTATAGCTGTACTACTTGGTCATCCTTGAGCATTTCCACCGACTGGGGATCCAGTGGCTCGCCCAGTTCACCTTTCGGTTTGCCGCGCAGTCCCAGCTGCTTTGTGATGGTAGAGGCGTAGCGCTAAAATAAGAGGCGTGGCAATTAGAAAGCCTTGAACACGCTTACGTAAATCTTACAGCCCACTCGGTCATAAAAAGTTGTGCCTCCATGGGATTGCATTTGAGATGCCGCCTGAACTCATCGCGCACATAGTTATCGCCCAAAGCGCGCAGTTCTGTGGGCAGACCTTCGGAATGTTTTGAATTAAGATCTGGTTATGCTTATTCGGCTGTTGCACTTACCTCGATGCAGTCGCAATATGGTTTTGTACAGTAAACGCACGCGCTGTGGGTGCGTCAATTGACTCATTGTTATTTTCGACATAGTGTTTATTTAATAAATATACTTAAATCTGTTCCATATAGGAATAACAAAATCTTATATTATTAAAACAACTTGCTGCGCCAGGCAGCTAGTCAAACCCAGGGCTGGGAAGTCTATCGATATATCGTAGACGATGAATCTTATCGATAAGAGCAAATAACTAACAAGAAAAAGTGCAATAAAAAATATAAATAACCGTTAACAACGCATAAATATCGTTTGTAAATAAACCATATTAAAGGACATTTTCAATTCAGACAATTATCATAAACAAAGCCGTGCAAGCAGGTTGGCAGCACTTACACAACTAGCAATTTCGAGCATTTGAATTTAACAGCAGTTTAAGTTAGATTGGCATGTCTGAGCCGCGCGTCCCTTGCAAAAAGAATTCCTGTACAGAAAACCGGGCTGTTTGCGCTAAAAAAACACAAAATAAAGTGCGTAATAAACGTCTAATCCACTGAAAAAGTGTTCGGTTAGTGTTGCGCGAGTATCAGTTATAGTGTTAAACGTGTTTTTATGTGCGCTGTACAAGTCTAGCTTTACTTTTCGCTTGCGGCTTCCTTTTTCTATTCATTTTCTTCTGCACCAAGCGAAAGTTGCAGCCGCCACCGTCGCCGACGCTCATACCGCCCACAAGCTGACAAATTTTCTTTCGCAGCTGCATTGTAATTAATTTAATGCTAAATGTATAATGTCGCTGGAAGGCGCCCAATTAAACTATGTAAATGCCGCTGGCACTACAGTCGCATACACGGCGAAGGGACGTAACTTCAATGTGGGCTCCTTTTTGGGCTGCGATTTGGTGCTGCCCGATGCTGAGCGCATTCACTGCGAGATACAATGCGACGCCTTTGGCAGGGTGAGTACAGTGTGTGCATTCGTCTGTTGTGTGCGTGTAAGTGCGTGTGTGTTTGTGTGTAAATATAAAAAATGCGCGCCTATCGATTTGCCGTAGCATTAATAATAAGAATGTTTATAATTGTCAAATCTGTTCACATTCGCCATCTAGGTAACCATCTACAATCACTCTAGCAACGAGCCAATCCTGCTTAACGATCAGATTGTGCAGGTGAAGGCCAAGCGTCCACTGCTGCATGGCGCACGCATTAAAATACTGAATGAATCGTATACCTGGCATTTTCCCAAAAGTGAAGAGCCTAACACACCGGATCGACAGCCACCGGAGCAGGCGCCAAATTCATCGCCCAGTTTAAAAGTGAGTACAGTCTAATTGCTGCTTACAGCTATATAGACGCTAATCTGGCTGGCTTTCGCGCATTTTACAGGCTCACCGACAACGTCGTCAATTCGACAATCGCCTCACCGTCCACAAGTAAGTAACGGCAAGCAGCATGAAGCAGGCAGCATTCGACCCAGGTAGTCAGAGACTGTCTAAGGACAAACACACATTTAACCCCTAAATGCCCTAAATGCGCTAACATATGCTCTGAGAGACAAGAAAACTCAAGAACAAATCAAGAAATTGCAATACAATCAAGAAATATTGGGCGCTGCGGAAGATTAGAAAGAAAACTTCATTTGTTAGTTAATTGTGATATTGTTTTATTAAACAGAAATATTGTGTAGCAGTTTGGTAGCACATAAAAATGTGTGTAAATAATACCTACATACAGAATTATTATATAGGGCTTTACAAACACAATATGTATAGGGACTATTATATGTTGTCTAGAAATAAACAGCGATAATTATTCAAAATTTTGTTATATTTGTAGCGATATAGAAACAATACGTAACTTGATAAAAGCGACAAATATTTGTTTACTTTACATGCTTTTAATATATATTAAATGTTTCCACACGTGTACAACTTAACTTCAAATAACTGTGCACACACAAAATCTTTGATTAGTAGAGCCAGAGCCACGCACATGACAATCGTATGTCTTCCATATGGAAGAAAAGTTCCAGCGGCTTGATTTTAGAATAGTCCTCAAGTAGGAAAAATTTCCCATCTCCGCCGAAAATGTGGAAACTGTTTACAGTATGATTCTCAGAATGAGCAAACAAAAGTAAAATAATCTGTTTCTTATACTGTTTGCTAATATTTTATTTTAAATATTAGCTTTTAAAATATTCATTAGGTTTTTAATACATGCAAAATTATAAAACGTTATGTGACAAAAGTTCTATGACGTGTTTTACTTTTATAACGCGAACAAGTATATAGTCTAGCAAATGGTCTTATAAAGATTTCTGGAGTAATAATTAGTGTACTTTACTTTAAAAACTGATTGCTTTTAACAGATCTTAGAAACTTTAAGTAGAATGTTAGAAAATGTGTTCAAAAGCTCTAATTGAAAAGTGTCTAAAGACATTAGGAAACTTTGTGCAAATTTTACAATTTACGTGATTTTAGTGAATATTTGCGAAAGTTATTCTCTCATAAATTCTATGTGCTTTACTTATATGCGGTTGCTTACAGTTTTCGATATTCAATCAATTCGGACGATGAGGGCAACACATCGATTGAATCGCGCGAACTGGAGCTTAGCACGAGCAGCAATGCAGCAGAGCCTACAGTTGCGGCAGAGCCGGAACGCTGTATAACACCGCCCGCCAAAGAAGTGGATGATACGATGCCCAAAGTGGATCTGCTGGAGGCGACACAGAACAAGGAGAATACCAGCAAGCCCTGCAATAAGCTAATGCTACAGTTGTGTGCCCGCTCGGATGTGGCAATCACATCGTTTTCACCACGCGAAACGGGCGTCAAGATTGAAAAGTCCTTCATGCGCGTGATGAAACCCAGCACAGCAATCGGACTGCTGTCGGCGGCGACAACGCCGAAAAGCGTCTATAATACGCCGAAGAGTGTGCTCTCCGAACAGAACGATGATAGCTGCAGTCGCGATCTAATGGAGTTCAGCACGCCGTCCACATCGAAAAAGGCTCTGGCTGGCAAACGTGCATCATCCATGTTTCTAATTGATTTGACAACGCCGCAACGTTTGCGGCCCACATTAGCCGTGACGCCCAGACATACGCCCGGCAGTGCTGGCATCATCAGTGTCGACTCCACAGATGAATCCTCCGATGCTTCGCCGCTGGTCATAGATATAACCAACTCGTCTACGCCCTCATCATCAAAACAACAGCCACGTCTGTTGGCCAAAACGCCCAAGGAGCAGTTGCTGGCGGCCGGGTCCACGCCGAAGCGTACGCCGCAGTCGCTGATGAAACGTGCATTGATCACCAGCGCCAAGAAGCAATTGCCCACAACTAACAGCAAACGCACCACGCCGGCGGCAACGTCTGGCAGGCAGTCGCTGCTTGAGGCACGTCGTCAGTGCCTGACCGCGCCACGACGCCTGCCCTTCCACCCGCAGCCGCAATGGCGCACAGTGGGCCGTCGTCAGCAGTCCGGCGTGCCCGCTAAAGCACCGCTGACATCGCCACGCAAACGCCAGTCGGTATGCCTAAGCAGTCCGCGCGACAACAAAATCTCGCAGGTGCGTAAAACGCTGGCCGCCGCCGCCAAGCTGAGTCCCGGCATGGGTATGAGCAACAAGCTGGTGGCCAAAGCACGTCGTGCTCTTAACTCGCCCAAGCAAAATTCACCGCAGCGCATCGCCTCGCCCAAAGTTGATGCGGCACAGACAAAAGGAGCACCAGACCTTGCAGCCAATGACACCTTTACAACAGATCTTGAACTTAATTCTTCAGCTGAGCTGAGTCGCACGTTTACCATAGATGATCATGGCGAAAACGTGGAACAGCCCATGGCAGCAGCAGCAGCAGCTTTGGAGGCAGTGGCTGCTTTGATAAACGATGAAGAAAATGGAAAGCCTTTCCTAGTTGGTTTGCTGGACAGGAGTGTGGATAAGAGCAAACAGCTGGAAGCTTCTCTAAATGAAAGTCAAACTAATGGCAATGCTGCACGATTGGAGCTTAATGAGAGCAGCACAGGAATTGTGTCTGCAGCAGCCACTAAAGATGCCGAAATTTCCAGAACAAAGACCGAAATCAGTGACGCCATGAATAAGACCAATGATGGGCATGCACTAGACAGAACCTTCGATGCGAATGTTTCTCAGAATTTGCCTGCAGAAGGCCATACCGAATCCCCGAAGGCAGCTGTGGAGCATTCGACAACAGAGAGTTTAGTTTGGGAAGAGAATCTTAGACCGACAGATGTTGAGCAGAAAGTTGCCAGCGATGATAAATCTATTGGATCACAAGAAACAGACCAGGAATTGGTTGAGGATCCACACACTGAAAGCGTGTGCAATGTGACAACAGTTGATGTTATTGACGATAGCATCTGCGAGGAGGTGGCCACAACAACAACATATCAAGAAGGTAAGGTCATAATTTTTCAATTAAAATTTAACTAATGTAATTTCACACGCAGCTGAGGATGGTATTACAGACCTGCATATAGCCGAGGACGCCATTTGCGAGGAGGTGCCCACCAGCGAAGAGAATGCTGTCCAAGATAATGGTGAGTCTCAGGACTTGATAAAATGCAATTAACAGATGTACACAATGGAATGAAATAAGCAGAAGGATATTTGCCTGAGCCACGGCAACAGTCAAGGGCCTTTTTTATACCCTACAATTTTATAAACACAGAAATTAGTTAGGCATAAATCTATTAAAGTGAATCCGAGGGTGGAAGCAGTACAACCAATGTCTAAAACAGAAACGTGCTTCTTTTAAATATTTAAATATTAACCTTATGTCAAACTAAGGTTTCCTAGAATTTTATACGAATATTGGAATTATAAAAAACATAGCCTAATAGGTTATCAATCAAAAATCATGGAAAAAAGTAACTTTCCATTTAACAACAATTTGTAACAAATTTTTATAGTATTATCCATTAAGGTATTTTGTATATTTGTATTATATGAATATAGATTCGCCAGAAGCAGGTGTGGAACAGATAGCACCGTCAGGCAAAACGCCAAGACGCAGCATGCGACGCCTTTCAGTGGAACAAAGTGCAGTCGGCTTAACGACCAGACGCAGCGTTCGCCGCGCCTCAATGGAGGCCAGCAACAAGCTGGAGCAGTGCAGCAAGCCCACACGTCGTGCCTCGTGCTCGGCGAGTCTGGAAAATCAAGTAAACGTCATTGCTCCCGCCACGCCCAAACGTAAGCGGCGCCTCACGGAGGAGCTGTCCACGCCAACTCGCAAATCGCTACGCCTTCTAACCCATACACCGAAGCCAGCGGCGGAAGTGGATGAATCTGTGGGCGACATGGGCGTCATAGTAGAAGAGGAGGATACACTACAGATAGAAGGTGAGTACCTAAATGCGATGAAAACGTTTTTTTAGTAATGAACAATTTCTTCACAGCTGATAAATTGCCGGCGGATGAGGATTACGGCAATGAACTGACAACTGATGCGGATGAACCAGATAAAATTGACTACCATGGCATGCGAGAGCTGTTGAAGACGCCCAAAAGCTGCAGTACACCGCGTTTCAAGGGACTCCGCGAAATGATGCGCACACCCAAGGTGCTCAAATCGCCAATACTGGGCCACATTGACGAGCTACTGGAAGCTGATTCAAATGATGCAACTGGCACGCCCAAACGTCAACAAACTGTAAATCGTGTTACATTGGAGCTGACACATTCCGAAGCGCCGGGCGATGCACAGGACTTGTATTTCAAGACGCCGCGTGGCAAGAATCTAATGATACCAAACGAGCCCGCCAGCGCTGTGCTGAAAACGTGTGAGAATTCGCTGGCCACGACCACTGAATACGATTTGAATGCAACAAATACAACGTTGCACTTGGATAAAATCTTTGATGATGTACTAACGGCGGAAGCAACGAATCCCGTCATCACTGTCGAGGACTCGGAGGCCGAGATAAATGTGACTGCTGTCAGCGTAGCCAATACTTCCGCTCCCGATCCGTTGTCCACATCTGTAGCAAGAAACGAGTCTGTGGAACCGAGTGACACTATGAACTCCGAGGCGCTGATGACAATTGCTAATATTGATGGCAGCAATCGGGATCCTTTAACAAGCACCGCATTTAAGCCTGGCGCTGGAGGAGATCTTCATACGAGTGCGCTGAGCAATGAGCGTTATTCGGACATAGCCAAATCTACGGAAATTTGCGAAGTGAGCGGCATACAACTACTCGATCAGACATCGGATTCCATGTTCTCTGAGCAACTAATTGTTACCGGCGTGGACTCTTGCGATGTGACATTGGAGGAAACAAAGGCCACGGGTCTTGTAAAATTGCGTACGCCCAGGAAAGAGAGGCTGGAAGAAGGCTCTGATACGGATTCGATGGTGGGTCTGACTGAGCCTCTAGTACTTAGCGACGATGAGGATGAGGTGGAAGTGGTACCAGGTGGCAATGAGCAACTAGAGAAGCCAAATGCCAACAAATCTGTCGTTCAAGTAGAAAAAACTCAACTTGAACAGAAGCATTCTCATCATGTTTCTATCAAAGAACCGGAACAAGATATATGCGAATTCGATATAGCTGAGAACTCATCGGTTAAAGAGCAAGACTCCATTGAAAATAAATCAGCTATCTTAGATAATTCTCAGAAGAATGGCCAGGAAACTGAAGTCTCAATTGTCGAAGAATTATCAGTTCAACTTGAAACATCAACTCAAACCGTATTCCAGATTGATTTAGAGGCAACGAACATAGACGAAACGTTAGCTCAGATTGATATCAATAGAAAATCTACAGTTTATACTATTAATGTTAGCCAGGATGAAGTTAACACGAGCTTACAAGAATCTTCAGACAACAATTTAAGCAATGTGCAAGAAGAGTCCACAATTGAACTGAATGCTTCAAGCGCAGCTGAAGAATCGTTGAGCAAAGATATTAATAAAGCTGCAGACGTGTGTGAAGATGAGTCCATAATAGAACTGGATGCATCAAATGCAGCAACGTCTAGTGTTGGGGAATGGAATAAATCAACAGTTAATGACCAAAATAAGGACGTGCAGTTCAATAAATCTCAGGATCTTGAGCAACTAGCTGATGAACTGGAAGCTGTCGATGAACCTGTCGAAGAATTATCGATTGCCACAAATGAAACTGAAGGAGTTCTGGAATGTGAACTCTCCAGCAAAGAAAAAGGTGAGACTCAAAAAGAGCAAAGTCCAGAGCTTAAATCAAATGTATCCAAAGAATCCCTTGAACATGACTTGGCAAAAGATACAAATGAAGCCGAAATACCGGGAACACTTGAAGCCACAAATGAGCAAGAGTCTATTCTGGAAGAGTTTATAGAGTCCAAAGAAACCTCAATAAGCAGCACATGCGCATCTAGAGAAACTGCTGATGTACAAGCTGAGGAAATTACAAAAACACCTGCTGATGAGGAGGCAATCGTTCAAAATGTTACGATTACAGTCGACCTAGAAGAGTCCGTTATTGAATTGGATGCCTCTGTGCTAGAAGATGCAGATATTCGAATTGAACAATTAGAGGAGCAAATTCCAGAGATCGTTATAACATCGCCCAGTGAGATACTAGATTCAAATGACGCTGAGGTGGAAGCTATTCAACTAAATGAGTTGTTGTTGGAAATCAGTGCCTCAACGGTGGCTCAAACTGAAAGCGAAGGCGAGGCTACCTATATCGGAGCTGAGAGAGCGGAAATGGAGATGAATGACTCAGCAGGCAAGTCAGTCGTTCAAGAACCTATGCCAGGATCTGCCGAGGAATTGTTAAACCAATTGAATCCCACCGCTCAAAGTGAATCTGACAATGGGGAAAATAAGGCACAAAAATCCGCCGAATCTGAAGAGCCTTCTGAGGAATGTGCTGCTCCAGCTATCCTTGAAAGCAGTACAACCAATGAGAATGAGTCGATAGTTCAGCTTGATGATGAAAACGAAAATAAATTCACTGCGTCGTTTGATGATGTCCTGCCCAGATCTTCCGAAGAATCCTCAGCGGACACGAACAAAGCTACTGCTATTGAGGCTTCTGCGTCACTGATTGAACCAGATGCATCCGTTGCAGTCAAAGGCGATAAGAATGAGCAAAATGTCAATGAACAGGCTAGCGAAACAAGTGAAAAATCAATTGGCGATAAGGATAAGAATACAACTCAAGTTGATGAGGAAGTCACGAATGTAGATGAGTCCGTCATCGAATTAAATGCTTCAGTTGTAGCAGAAGCTGATAATACTTTGGATGAGCACAAAGTGCAAGCACCTGCACCATCTGAAGTCACGAATGTAGATGAGTCGTTGATTGAACCGAACACATCAGTTGTGGATGAAGCAGATAATGTAAACAAACAGCTTGGTGCAGAAGCTCCTGAAATGATGGCATCATCTTCTGAAAGAGCTTCGATTGAGGCTACTGATGCACATGAAATGCATGTCACTGATGAAGCTATGCATGAGTCTGCTATTGAATTGGATGCTTCAGTTGTAACAACAACTGAAATTCCAATTTCATCTGAAGAAAAAGCGTCAGTGGATGAGGAAGCTAAGACGGAAGTACAGGAATCTCTTGAAATATCCATAAACGAAAAGCAGACGGAAGAAGAAAATACAACCAATGGCAAACAAGATGAGCCGATAGAGGAAATACCAGCTATTATTGAATCTTCAGCTCAAATCCAAGACATAGTTGAAGCGGTGGATACTGTTTTAGATGCTTCGACAGCAAATCAGTCAGATCTTGAGAAACCTGTTGAGGTCTCGGAAGATACCAAATCTGACCATGAAACGTCAGCTCACGTCCAAACGACAACAAAAGATGTGGATGCAATCGATACAGATGCTACATGCGAAGCTGGGGATGATTTCATAGAAGATAATGAAAACCTACTAGCAAAATCAAGCCCAGTTCCAGAATCAACGGAACAGGCTGAAGAGTCAACTACAAACTTAGATGACACGGCTAATAATGTAGCAGAGAAGAACATCGAAGTATCAAAATCAAGTCCCGTCGCAGAGTCTATAGAACTACAGGTTGAGGCTTCAAATGACACTTTGAATGAATCCGCCTCAAGTGTAGCCAAATTGGATGAAAGTGTGACAGCTGAAGCTGCGCCTGACGAAGAACTGGGAGTTCAAGGAGAAAGTAAACAAGTTCTTGACCAAATAGAAGCTGCAAGCGCGGATCAGTCGGAGCTGAATGTTGTAGCTGAAAATGATCAGAAGAAGCCCACGATTGACGAGGAAGTGTCTTCTAAAAAATCAGAAAAAGTTGAGGCAGCTATTGATTTGGATGCCAGCTGCGCGGCTGAGAATGATTCCGAATCTGTAGCAGGTAATCCAATTGAACAAAGTGCTGATCAGTCGGAGCTTAATGTTGTAGCTGAACATGATCAGAAGAAGCCCACGATTGAGGAGGAAAAGTCTTCTGAGCAATCAGAAAAAGTTGAGGCAGCTATTGATTTGGTTGCCAGCTGCGCGACTGAGAATGATTCCGAATCTGTAGCAGGTAATCCGGTTGAACAAAGCGCTAATCAGTCGGAGCTTAATGTTGTAGCTGAAAATGATCAGAAGAAGCCCACGATTGACGAGGAAGTGTCTTCTGGAAAATCAGAAAAAGTTGAGGCAGCTATTGATTTGGTTGCCAGCTGCGCGACTGAGAATGATTCCGAATCTGAAGCAGGTAATCCAATTGAAGACAGGTTAGCAATGGATACAGAAGAGCAGTCGAGAGATTTGTTGACTGGCGTCGAAGAATTTATAGCTGAAGAAGAATTGGTTGGACAGGATGATAAAGGAGTTGGTAAAATGGCAGATCAACCGAATGCTGCACAGGAAACTGAAACAAATCAATCCGAACGAGCGGAAGATATTATTCCAATGGAAGAGATCAATTTAAGCTCGTCTCAAGTTGAAAGCCTAGACAAAGAAGACGAGGATGATGAGGTGGAGAATACTGAGAAGATGCCCGCAGAAGTTTCACCTGTTGAAAGCGAGGCAGTAATTGACTTGGATGATTCCACAGTTGACTCCAGCTCTGTAGCTGCGACTGTGATTGAATTAGATGATTCTACTACAGCAGATTCCAGCTCTGTTGCTGAGGCAACAGTTATTGCACCATTTGATGCAGCGGTTATTGAACTGAACGATTCCTCAACTGACACCAACTCTGTGCTGGATAAACAAAGTGAGGACACAAAAGCTGAACCGCTTGAATCACCGCCAATGCAAGTCGCAATCGAATTGCCTGAAGATAGCAGCTCGATTTCGAATATAGAAAATGCCGATGCCGAAACAAGTGTCACAACTACTGACAACTTGAATCAAGTAACAGTAGGCGACGGGTCCGAACGGCAGGCAGTCTCTGAACAAGTTCAAATGGAGGCAGTAGCTACTGAAGCCCAGAAAGTAAACGAAGCTGATAATTTGGAGAACAAAATGGAGGAAGAGCCAAAGAAAGTGCGACGTGGCCGCAGGCCATCAATACTTGTGGAACCCGAAGCCGAGCCTTTCGAATCGAAGTCTAGCAAACGTGGCAACAGAAACGCAACACCTACTGTGAAGGCAGAAAATTCCAAACTGAGCGGGCGACTGTCAACAGATGTGTTTGCCGGAATTGAAGATCAAGAAACTATTGAGAAAGCGGAAGTGCAGCAGAAGCTGGATGTCGTCGAAAATGTTGTGAGTGTGACGAATGTGAAAAAGGCGCCAGAAGCTGATGATAAGCCCATGGAAAAGCCCAAGCGACTTAGACGCAAATCTACGGCGGAGCTAGCGGAAAATGTAAAGCAAGTGTCTGCAGAGGCGACTGAACAGGAAAAGCCGAAGCGGCGTGGCAAAAAACTTGCCGCTGAAATTGTTGATACCCAAGTAGAAGGAAAAACGGACGACAGGACTAAAAGGTGTGGACGTAAATCTGCGTTGGAGACGGATGAAAGTCAAGAATCCGTTGAAAAGCAGGAAGCTGAACAGATTGCAGAAGGAGTCGAAATCAATACAGAGAATAAGTTCGATGAAACAAGCGATTTAACCAAAACGAAACGGCGTGGAAGAAAATCAACAGCTGATGTCGAAGTCGAGAAGAATGTGAAAGACACAATCGCAGAAGAAACCGCCAAGCATTTAAAAAATAAGTCTGAGGACTCAAGCGAAATACATAAACCGAAACGCCGTGGAAGGAAACCAACAGTGGACACTGACGCAGTTGAGCAGCAAGTTGGGGAGACGATCGCAGTAGGAATTGTCACACATGGCGAGTTGTCCGCCGAAGCGAGCGATCTAACCAAAACGAAACGTCGTGGAAGAAAAGCTACAGTTGGAACGGAATCCCCTGCAGAGCAGAAAGTGGAGGAAGCTATCGAAGCAGAAAGTCAAACGCATGAAGAGAAGTCTGAAGAAGCAAATAGTCTGCCCAAAACAAAACGTCGTGGAAGAAAAGCTACAGTTGAGCTTAACGAAACTAAGGAGCAAGCAGAGAAGATGAAAGAAGCAGAGAAGATGGAAAAAACAACGGACTTGGATAAGCCTAGGACGAGACGCGGCCGAAAACCGACAGCGGAAATTGAACCAAGGGAGGCGCCGCCGGCGCAAGAGAAACTCGTAGAAGGAACAAATGACTCGGACAAACACAAAAAGCGTGGACGAAGACCCACCACGGATAGTGACGAAACACATACCCAAGTGGAGAAGGAAGAGGAGTCAACCGATACAGACAAGCCAAAGCGACGGGGACGCAAGCATTCCGCTGAGATTGAAGCTGAAGCGCCAGAAGTTGTTGCATCCGTAAGGCCCATTGAGGAACCAATCAAAGAGAAGCCCAAACGACGCGGTCGCAAGGCATCATCGGCAGAGGTGACAGAAACAACCGAAACAGCGGAGCTGCCAGAGCGCAAACCCGTAATGCGTAATGCACGCAAGGCTTCAGCGGAAACTGTGGAGCAGCAAGCAGCAGCTTGGAGCAAGGAGCATCTTGCTATAATTGAAGAAGCAGCCGAGCCGGCAGTAAAGAGCATGCGTTTGGAGGACCCAGCTGTGGCGGAGACATCGTCGTCCACAGTCAAAAAGCGTGGCCGACGGCCATCTGTCTCTGCGGAATCTGTGCAGCCAGCATCGCCGGCACAGGAGCTGGTCGTGGCATCCGGTTCACGGGAGAAGAGTGCAACGCGACGGGGACGCAAGGCCACAGCCGATACAGATGCGCCAGCTGAAACGGCTGAGCTTAAGCCAAAACGACGCGGTCGTAAGGCATCGGACGACGGAATGCACTCGGATGAAACGTCACAGGAGCCGGCAGAGAAACAAGCTAGGCGTGGTCCCAAGCTCAGCGCTGACGTCGAGCACAAAGCTGCCGCAGCAGCCGAGCCGCCAGTCGAGAAGAAATCCACACGACGCGGTCGTAAACCGTCAGTTCATATAGAAACCTCCGTGGAGGAGCCGCCGCCGCAGGCGAAGAAGGCAACCGCGCGACGTGGACGCAAAGCCTCATTGTCCGCACCGGTTGATGAGCTGGAACAGCAGCTCGATGTGCAGAATTTGCACGCACAGCTGCCGGAACCAGCCATAGTTGTTGTGGCTGCATCGCCAAAACCACAGCTGCCGAGCTCAGAGGATGAGCTAACGCCGCGACGTCGCGAAGGACGGAATTTACCGCGCAAGAACTATGACGAAACATCGGACGAGGATAGGTTAGGCTCCTCGTCTCGCCGAGCACGTAAACCTGTTGCAGCCAGCAAAACGGCCGCAACCACAGCTGCCAAATCACCGGGTGCAGGAACATCGCCCATACCAAAGCCCACCACAACGCCGCTGCCCACGAAGCAAAAAGCAACCGCGGAGCCGACTGTGGAGCTCGTGGTGTCCGTTGCGCCGCACACGCCCACTGGACAGACCATTGTGCTGCCAGAGCAAACAAGTTCACAGCGACGTGAGGGACGCAATGTGCCGCGCAAGAATTACAATGAAACGTCCGACGACGAGAAGCCGGCCACATCGCGGGGACGTCGCGTCCGTCAGCCGACGGCCAAGGCGCTGGAACTTTTGGTGGATGCAGCTGCGCAACGTCCCGCCACGCCCAAGCGGCGCAAGGGCAAAGCTGCCGCCGAAGACGAAGCCGAACAGCCGCCAGAGAAGAAGGTAGCAGCGGACGAGGCCACGCCCGTGGTGACCAAACCGCGTGGCGGTGCGCGGCGCAAGGCGCCTGAAGTGGACGGAGGGGCCGATGTTGTAGCCGCAACGCCGACAGCAGCAGCTAAACGCGTTGCACGCAGTCGCAAGGAGAGCGCCACCAGTCAAAACGAAGAGGCCGATGTGGAGGATGCGGAGCCAAAGCAGACGCCAGCGAAGCGCAATGCTCGCGGCGCCTCCAACGCACGCAAAGCCAAAGCAGCTGAGGCGGCGCCAGAGGAGCAGCAGCCGGCTACCAAAAAAGCCCGAGGCGCTCCACGCGCCAAGACGCCAGTCGTTGTGGCAGAGCCAATCAAGGCCAACGATGTGGAGATGGATTCAACGGAGGTGCCGGCCACCAAGCACCGAGCACCGGCTGCACGTGGACGTGCTGCACGCACTACCAAGGCCGTCCAGCAGGATGTCGAAAATGCGTCGGAGACGCCGGCACCCACACGCGCCGGACGCGGTCGCAAGGTGCACTTCGAGACGACGGAAGAGACTATGTCAACAGCATCTGCGGCCCAGCCAGAGCAATCCGAAGCGCCCAAACGTGCCACACGCTCTCGTCGTAAATAAATCAACACATACATACATATATTATATATTTTAACATATTTACCATTTCCGTTTAAAGTTCATAAGTTTTTGTTTATTGTTTATGCCTCCTGTGTACAAAAAAAAAAAAAAAAAAGGTTTGCAGCATGGTAATATATATTTAGCTACGTACTGTTAATTTTTAAGTTTAAAAAATTTCGGAAACTGATGATAGAGTCGGAGCGAGAGCTATACGTTTAAGTTAAAAGACACACGCTCAAGCATACATAAATGAGTTATAATAATACATAACAGAATGCATATGAATACATATATATATATATAGATATACATAAATAACTTACCTTGTAAGGATTCTCAGAAAGATCAAATAACTAATAAAGAAAATTTCAAAAAATACCTTAAATGAAATGGCAAATTTTTGTCGTCTACAAGGGATAATACATTGATTGTCTCGAGAGTGGGAAAAAAAATCTATAGACCAGAGTATATTTTTTGATCTCTTAAGCTTTGGTTGATCCTCGGAAATGGTAGAAAATACTTTGGTTATCTCGAGAGTGGGGAAAAAATCTATAGACCAGATAAAGTAAGATTATGCTTATATTTTCGAGAATATATTTTTTGATCTCTTAAGCTTTGGTTGATCCTCGGAAATGGTAGAAAATACTTTGGTTATCTCGAGAGTGGGAAAAAAAATCTATAGACCAGAATATATTTTTTGATCTCTTAAGCTTTGGTTGATCCTCGGGAATGGTAGAAAATACTTTGGTTATCTCGAGAGTGGGGAAAAAACCTATAGACCGGATAAAGTTAAATTATGTTTACAATCCCTAGAATATATATTTTTTGATATAATTACTTGATCTACCATCCATAGATTATATGTGAGAACCGCAACTGCCTTCGGAATGAAGGTAATCCAGAGGTCAGTCCAAAATTTCCCGAGATTGAATACCGTGTCCTTCAACAGTCGGAACGAATAACTTGCCTAGCAAAATGCCCATGGTTAAAGTTTAATGAATAAAAACAATGTTTGGTTTACGATTAACTTTACTATCGTTTATTTCATTTCTATAATTATTCTTCGCGCAAATCCGATGTATCGTTATAAAATGGTTTTTGCTTTTTGGTATAATCATATAACTAATTCGTTCTAGCTTGTGCTCATCCAAATACATAAGAATATTTATTGTTTAAGTAGTTCGGATTGTGTCTTTCTATACAAGCTTAGTTATGTGTATATATATATATATTTATATTTGGGTTGTGGGCTCAAAATAACAAGGGACTACAAAATGTTAGTATATTAGAGTAAACGTTCGCATATAAAAGCTGCCTATAAAAGTTATTTATATATATTTATGTATGTGTATATTTAACACACAAGGCTTGAGAACATAATGTGGCAGAGTTTTCTTTTGTTAGTTTCATGAAAGCATATGAAATTCTATATTATAAAAGAAATATCAAAAACATATATGTATAACAAGAAATAGCGATAAATAAATAGTGTATATTCAATTAAAATAATTGGACGTGTGGGAATTGTGCAGCAAATATAAATTGCAGCACCTGCGCCTCATAATTAGCGTCTACATCAAATAAAGCATAATCAACTTAGCATAAAACATAAATACGTACATATGTTGTGTATAAAAGTAGCTTCAATTTTACTGGGTAATACTTTCAAAAGCTTTTAAGTATTCAAGAACTTACTTTAGGCACACTTCAAAAGAAATTAAACAACTTTAAAAGCAAACTGTGCTCAGAATCTATACAAATAAATGTAAATGCAAATGATTTGTGTGTTAGTGTGTGTGTGCGCGTGTGTTTTGCTTTTATCTTGAAATAATGTTTGTTCGTTTTTTAGGCTTTCATCAAGAGATGCGGCTCGGAGCGCAATGAGTCCGTGAGGTATTGCGTTTTCATTGTTTTCTGAAAATAGCGTTTCTCGTTGGGCGAATTGACCATGTAAACAATTGGACGCACGCCCACATTGCGCCAGAGATCGCCAATGTGCCTGCAAAGAATTCGGATGTTATAAAATATCTACAAATATATAAATTTGGGTCAGTTTTCCGCAAAACTTGATTTGATTTTCTCACGTAACGGCTAATTGACATGTTTCAAATGAAATCTAATCTGCAGCTGCAGTGTTGCCACCTTGATCAACGAATATGTAAACAAAAGAACAACAACAGAGTTTTACAAATTTATCGAACCGCATTGCCAACTTAGTTTTTGGGGCGTTGCCAAAATTTAACACAATCTTTACCGTTTTTTGAGCATTAAAAAATCAAATTAGGTTTTGGTTTTTTTTTTTTATGTTAGCTAATATAAATTGAGTATGAAACTTACAAATTGAACTCCTCCTTGTTGAGAAAAACAACACTTATACCAATTACAGGTGCAATTATATTACGCAAAATTGCGCCATAAATAGAGGTAATAAGCGTTGAGGATTTGAGTATCGACAGCGATAAATAACTCTCATGCCACAGACCGCAAATGATTTCGGGCCTCAATTTACGCAGCTGTCGACGTTAAGCAAATATAATTAAAAGTTGCACAATATAAATGAATTTGCCGCATATACATATGTATAAGATAAGTTCACCATAACGGCTGTCCACTGTAGCTGAGTTTTGCATACCTGATAAATGGCCAACGGCGAGCGACTGACGACAATGGTGCGCTCCGTAAATGTCTCATTGGCAGCCATAAATTTCTGCAGCTGATCAATCATGATCGCGCTGGTGTCCTGCAGATGCAAAAACAACGTGAGCGATGTGTTCTGCTCCTCCAGAAATTCCGCCAATTGCTTAATCGTCGCCACGGATTCCCTGTCGTATTGGGAGCTATAATGCAGGATTTGTATATATTCGCTTGTGACTGTATTTTGAGCTGGTTAAACGTACCCCATGGGATGCTGCTCCGTGATGCTAAGCTGCTGCAGTTCATGGAGCGTGTGGTGCGACAGGCTGCCCGTTAGCCCGGCACGCTCCACGGTCAGCCGATTGGCAATAACAATTTCACTGCATGCCGTTATGCTGGCATCCAGCAGGACATTTCGGTAGCCACGTGCAAGGCACTATAGAACATTAAAGTGGGGATGATGTTATTGATTTTTGATTTGACCAAAATCAACCACCGTCTGGCGCGACTGACGTCACGCACACACGCACCTTTTTCACGGCTGCCTGCGAGTTCTCGGGCGCATCGTAGCCGGCGCCACGATTTGCAATGGGCCAATAATTGGGCCAATCGTCCGGCGTATTGAGCAGGCTAAGCAAACGCTTCTCATTCGGGCTGCGCTGTAGCTTCACGAATTTGGAAGCCACACAAATGATGACCAGGGTCAGTGTGCACCATGGTATGGCCAAATTGCAGAAGAACCAAAGTACGTTGAAGCAGAAGAATATGAGGCTGACGGAACAGCAGAATAGCTTATAGATCATTTTCAGGCACAGCCAGCACCAGCGCCACCACATTCACCACAAGACTGCTGCTAAATCCACACACACACACACACAAATTGTTGTTATTTTGGTTTATTTATAAACATCTATTTTGTTAGTTGGTTTATTTGCATTTACCCCAATAAGAAATGCGCGCCGCCAACTAACGCCCGTTGCCACTCCCACTCAGCTGCTTTGCCTTTGTGCCGACAGTTTTTCGTTATATTGGGCGCTTGTGTTTGGTTTGTGTGCACAATTCGTTTCGTTCAAGTGCACTTTAAATCGCAAATAAATTTATAAATTATTTCTAAATTAAACCGTCAATTAAGCACAAACGCAGCCCAAACGATGTGTGCGTAAATTTTCCAATAAGAAGTGGTCTTAGCGATGTGCCAAATGCAAGCAAGCGTAGCACGTAACTATCGATAACAGGCAACGCGTTGTGCGCGCATTTTAAAAGTGAGTACTTGGTGAGTACAAACGATTGCAAACAATTTAATAGGTCTGAATGTATTTATTAGATTTGATGGGCAGTCAAAGCGCAATTAAATTTACAATTTGGTTAGCAAGCGCACCCAACGCCTGATAGATGGATGCGACAGGCGCGTATAAACACCCGGATAGTAGGGATCTGCAAGCAAATTAAAGGGTATACAAAGCTGTATAAAAAACAAAAGCCGAAACCCACCAGCACAGCCTACGCCCCAGGACACAATGCCAATCAGTCTGCCTTGAGCGGTAAGTGGGCCACCGCTGTCGCCTATAAGTAAAAAACCAAAAAAAAAACAAATGAAATGTAACTAATAATAATTGTAATACTTCTTTAAGAACTACTCACCCTGACAGGCATCCGTGTTACGTGCTGACGCACAGAACATGCTAACACACAAACAGATACGGTACATTATTAATTGGATATTTTAGAGACGTATCTCGCATTACTCACGCCTCAGTGACACCGCCATGATATCTCAAATCGTTGTGACATTTTTCCTGATTAACCGTTTGCACCGTTGTGTATTTTAGCACAGAGGATAGCACCGATTCGCTGCTGCTCATATAGCCCCAGCCGGATACGACGGCAAACAGATTCTCGTCAATCGGCGCACCCGACTCGGGCAAGCCGATGGGCGATACATTTGGGTCCATGGTCAAGGCGCCAGGCTGGGTGCGCAGCAGTGCCACATCAAAGTTCATGTCCCTGGAATCGTATGAGGGATGCTTGTAGATCGTACGCACAGGCATCAGGCTGCCGCCGCTGGAACGTTTGACGCTGCCCAGCCGCAAGGTGAACTCCTGCGGCTGATTTTCGTGCCCGTCAATGCAATGGGCGGCGGTTATCGCCCAGCTGCCGTCCAGCACAGAAGCGCCGCAGATGTGCACGGTGAGGCGGCGCAGCGACAGTTGATAGGGAAACTCGCCCTCGTTCGCCTCCCGGCCATTGACGATGCGTCCGTCGGGCCGACGCTGGGCGGCCGCCTCGCTGCCAGCCGAAAGGAGTGCAAATATTAGACCAACAACTGGTGCTATGTTCCGCATGGCGTCGCTGATTCAACGTAACTGAACGACAGCTGTTGGGAGTTTTGCTGGGCAGAAACATTTTGATCAAACAGTCTCGAACTTGCACTTTACGTCTTCATTATCAAAGCTCTCTGTTATCAGCTCATGTTGTTCGTTTCAGCTGAATTCAAACGTTGTCTATAATTAACAATTGTCAATTAGTGTGTTGGCTTGATTTGTTTTCTTTCTGATTTTTTGTTGTTTATTAACGACGGCAATGAACTTCCCTTTCGGTTATTCTAAGTGGTTATGGAATTACCCCCAGGTTTAAAACAATTTGGTTTAAATAAATATTTGTAATTGGAAATGAGGACAGTAACAAACATAGTTTTGAGTATTTTCGTGCAAGACATTAATTAGTTTTAAGATATTACTTTAAAATCGTGTTCATGTTTAAATTAATGTAAATATTATCTTCGACAATTTGAAATTTCTAATTGAACCGTCAAAATACTCGATTACTTTATGGTGTGCTGTTCGATATTTGTAATAGCGATGCATCGATAGTTCTTACATCATTTGCGAATTGTTTGCTTTTTTGCTGTTTGCGTTGCACGGTCACACTGTCCAATAGTCTCGCGCTTAGTCTTGCTCAACAACAGCGGCCGAACTGAGCACGCATCGCGTTTTAATTGATTAAGCGTTATGTTTACATTTAATTAACAAAAACAACGCTTGTTAAGCCGCTCATTTAACGGTCCTCTTAATAAAGCTTCAAATTATTTGATAATTAAAATAAGTCTGTTGAGTGTTTGTACCGTTGTGTGCGCGCATTGTTGGTGTAAGGATTACGCGACGGTATATGTGTATGTGCATGTGTGTATGTCCAATTTAACAAAATGCAGTGTATTTATTAACCAAAACTGCGCCAACAGCAGTGAATAAAACAAGTGCGAGTTTATAGAAAAAGGTGAGTACAATGTGCAGGTCACAACAATCAATAGTATTTTCATCCTTTCAACACAGGCACAATAACACACATACACACACACACACACACACACACACACAAACACACACAAGCACGCATACATTCAAATGCAACCCTCTGTTTATAATCCCGACAAAAAAAATAAGAAACCGGATTCAAGTTTAGTTGAGCGGCAGTACAAACCAACCAGACGAGACAACTAAATTTGTATTTTGCTTGACTTAAATCAAATTATCAAAATTGCTGCACGTTGTTGATTTTGCGTATGTGTGCTTGCGTGAATGTATGCACGTTCAATTACCGTTACAGCGCACCTGACGCTGTGCGTCAAGGTTGTCTATCACTTTCCCCCTCCCACCAACATTATCAGCAATTTGTTTGGCCCAAAATAAAAATAAAAAAAAATGCCCCAGACAGTCTGGCCACACCACAATATTTGCATCTCCTTTTTGTTGCCTGCGCCGCTGCTTCTGCATTTACAAATTGTTACAAAATTGCGGCATCTTTAATTTATGCAGCCGCCGCTGTCGCAGCAGCAGCGACAGCGACAACTTGTCTTTATTTAGCTTTTTACTTACTCATTCGCGTTTCGCATTAAGTTCATTCATTCAGTTTTCGTATGCTTTACTTCAATGCTCTCGCTCAATGCTGATCTCGTTTCTCAATTCTTTGCATGCAATAATCGTTTATTTTTTTATTGTATAATTCAATTTAAATTGATTTTCTGCCGCTGCTTCTGCTTTTATACTGTTTTGCAAATGCTTTATGCATTGTGCTTTCCCCTTTATCATACGTTGAATACGTTCCCTTTTCTTTGCTTTCTTTGACCCTTTTTCACACACTATTGGCGACGCTGCCGTTGCCCCCGACCCCGCGTGGCTCCATTAACAACTACACGCTTGTTTGTGCTCTTGAACTTCGTTGTCCATTTCTAATCTCGTTTTGGCTTAGGTATTTGTTGCTGTTGTTGTTGTTGTTGCCTTTTGCTGCTTGCTTGTTTGATGTTCTTGTAATACACATACACACATATATACATATGTGCATGTACATACATATGTATAATCGTTTCTGTGATCAAAGAAAGGCTCGCCCTGTTTGTCGGTTAAAGCTGCGGATAAACAATTTATATTAAGAATCAATGAATATCAATAAATCACTCACGACGAAAGGTTTACAGTGTGAAATTCTTAAGCTCTTATCAATTTTAAATAATTATCATGTTTCCGGAAATTTAGTTCCCTACTTAATTTTGAAGTTAACTATTTGAATTTTCATAGCTATGTACATATATAATATAACATAAATGTTTTAGTTTCGATTGCAACTGAACCGCAAATTCACTATTAAATGTCAACCATCAACTGTGCCCGACTAAGTGATACCGTGTACTCTGTTCCGAGAACTCTTATAAGATGTTTCTTTTTCTTCCAATTTACACAATATTTATTGTTAAATAACGTTCAAGTTTATTTAACAATCGTTTGGGAAAAAGTCTGCTTATTCCATCATCCTTGCAAAGTTTCATCTTACCCTATTTTATGTTATTTTTTAGCGGGTACAGCTTGAAATATTAGAGCTATATTTAGCAACTTTTGCCAATGACACGCTAAAAATGGTAAAAACAAAAAAATACATGTAAAATATTTTTTGTATTTTTGCTATTAGCGAAATGTGAATTAACGATTTGGAACAATTGCATTCCAACACGCAAACTTGGCCTGGAGCAATAATGTTAAAGTACAATTAACTCAAAAACTCGTATCTAACCGAGATTTTTGTGGATCAAAAAGTTAATTTTAATTTTCGAAAATTAAAAAACGATCAGACAAAACAAAATATTTTAAGTACACAAAAAATAAAGAGCATGAACAAAATACAACGGAATACCCCGAATCAATATGGAAACAATAAAGATAATCTATAAAATATTTTGAGGATGAAAGAATTGTTCAAAATTACTTTCAGTTTCTTTTATTATTCTCATTTATACTCTTTTTATCTTTTAACAAACATTTGTTGTTGATTGTTTAAATTAGACAACTTGACAAATAAGAAGAATTGGTATTTCTTTGTTGCTTCTGAATTAGCAGAAATCCAATTAAGAACAAGTTTTATGCTCGTATTTTTGATATTTTGTTGTTAAAAATCATCGTATATATGACAAAAAATGTTGAAGACCGAAAGATAAAGTCGATTAGGTCGGTTCAATGACGGAATTGAACACGTAATGAGAAAAACTAGTGTCTAATTTATTGCATGTATTAAAATAATTATAATTATCTGATTTTTCTATGAATCCGCAGAATCTCGTAACACAAAAAAATCCCCAACAGACATACAATATTTGTGTTAAACCGGTAAAATGAGACTAAAAACAAAAAGGTTTAAAATATCATTTCCTGATTGCAATTGAGTTTCGCTTTTTGGGTGGTATTTCGTTTATCGTGACGTGAATTGAGAAAATCCAAATAATGGACACAATTCAGTCGAAAACTTGGAGTGGAGAATGCAACGTGGACAAAAGTGCAACAGTTAATATAACAATAAAAACAACAAAAATGACAATGACGACGACTGATGGGCAATGTCGCTTGCAGTCGGACAAGAAGGAACTTATAAACATTCAAAGGCCGAAGATAAAATACCCTAAAAAAATTATAAATTTCTATGCAAAGACCTTAGATTTATTACCGATTCCGGTTCCTATGCATACTAAACGATATATAAGTCCGATGTTAATAAGATTTTATCATATGTTAGGAGCATGGAATCATGTTAGGGTTATAGTATAGATGTTGACAAGATTAAAGGGATATAATATGTATATAGTAATGTTCATAAAAGAATCCAATTTTCAACAGATCAAATAGCAAGATCTATGGCAACTATATGATTTAGTTACTCGATGAAGGAACTATACCATATTTAATAAATATAGATTCACGGACAGAGAGAGAGCAGTTCGTATGGACTAGAAGTGGGACTTGGCTGTAACTATTTAGCTTAGCATATGCTCAAAGGACTGAAGTGGTATCCCTTATTTAGTTAGTCTCAATAATATGCCACTCACTGTTAGGGTATAAAAACCGTCATAAACGGCAACAACAAGAAAGCATATAAAACGAGATTTCAATGCAGGAATTTCCATTTCCATTACAAATGCTGCGGTTGATGTTGTTGTTATCGTTGTTGTTGTTGTTGGTTGGTTGGTTGCTTGGTTGGGTTTTGTCAACTGCTGGCGATGCGGCTACCGGTTGCGGCTATATGGGGATCGGCATGGGCCCCCTTGTTGGGCATGGGAACAGAAAGTGGCAACCGCTGCCGCCGCCGACGTCGTCGCAGTTTGCAATTTGACAAACGTTGCACGCACTTCGAGTGCACACCAACTGACTGACTGACTGACTGTCTGACGACTGACTGGCTCTTTTCTACCGTTACGTTTTAGTTGAGTGCAGCTCAACGGGCACTTCGGACCTGGCCCAGAACGTATTGCCAACTGGGGGGAAAACGTGTACGGGAACGTTGACGTGAACGAGGACAGTGACCGACTGCTGTCTGCAGCCCAATTGACCTGCAAATCAAGGGAAATGTCCTGCCGACTGCATCGTTGGCGCTGATTATACACTGTAAAAAAAAAGTGCAAAAGCGAATATTTGTTTTGTGTAACAAATCGCTGCAAACCAAAGAAAAGACCGGCTGGTTCTTTTTACGGTTGGGGCCAATATTTTGTATTTTCCACATCAACGAACACAGTTCGCGGTTCGAACCTCGGTTCATCATATTCTTTGCAACTTTGAGAGAATTGAAACATCGAGCTCGAACTTGTTCGAACAGAGCACATCATTTTAGAGTATTGTGCAGTCGCTTGCAAACGCTGAGTAAATCGCTTACTTCTTTCACATCTTATGTGTTTGTGCCACTTGGTTGAATGAGTGGCCAGCATTTGGGGGCACAACCAAGTTGCTAGCTGCTCTCAGTAAGCATTTGTGCGCCAACATTAACAACAGCTCTTGAGAAGATTGTCGCCTTTGTAGCTGCTGCAATTTGCCGTCCATTGACGTGCCCGATTCGTGCCACACACAAAGACGATTTCATCAATTTTTCTAAGCAAGAAACTGCTGTGTGCACACATATTTGTGTGCGGCTCAAGTGTTGCGCAGAGATCCTACATGAACTTTATTATTCCAAGAATTTGTATTTTATTTTCCTTGAATCATAATCCCACAGAATTAGAATATTCTAAAATAGTTGTATCATAAGTAGAAAAATGAAGTAATATCTGATATAGGTTAGTATAACTATAAAAATATAATATACATATATATATATGTATATATGTGTTATATATATATGGTATTATTCCTAGAGTTGGGGCGCTATTTATATGATTTCTTTTTAATCATAATCCCACAGGATAAGAATACTCCATTAAATTAAACCATTACTTGATAAAATAGTTGTATTATAAATAGAAGAATTAAGTAATAAATGATATAGGTTAGTATAACTATAAACAATATAACATATATATATTATAATAAATATGAAATATATATTCCTTTTTGAATATTCCTAAATTTGGTATGAATGTAATATAAGAAAGCATAGAAAAAACACTTAAACTAAGTACAAAACACTTATTACAAAAATACTTATTATAAAAGTAACTGAAATTTGTACATTTCGATCTGAAGTTTTTCTTTCTGCTATTGTGTGTAGGGCATGCGAAAATTCGTTGTTTGTCAGTAAATATGCCATTTGCACTTGGTCGTCATCTTCGCGTTGTGTCGCGTCGCATTTCGCGTGGGCTCAACGGATTTTTTCAAGGGCCTGTGCCAATTGCCGGTTTGCTGGTGCTTTTCTTGTTGGTCTGTTTTGATTTCTGCTTTAGCGTTTGCTTTTGCCGTCATCCTCATCGTCTTCATCGTGTGCGTCGCCCGCAATCAATAAACGGCGACCTTCTCCCCACTTAAAAGTTACTTGATTCTTTGTGTCTTAAGCTCTCCGCTCGTTTCGCTTTTAGGGCCACTCGAGCGGCAGCCTTCTGTTTGGAGGGGGGGCTCTCTCCCATTCAGTTTGCACATGGTTGCAACCGCCGCCGCCGCCGCCGCCCTTGCGGTTTTATTTGCAGGCATTCCCTAACAGTTAATTGCTGCACTCAACTGAGCGCAGGTAAGCCCCTTTCAAGCGAACAAGCTGCACCCTTGAGTCTTGCCAATTTACCCCAAGGCATGAACTCACACCGCTTAGCAGTTCGCAGATTAATGCCATGGTAAAGATTTCCACGTTGTTGCCGTCTGAGTACTTAGCAAGTTAAATGGCTCATAGGCAACAAGGTTCAAGAACTTTACAACAAATGCATGTTTGGGATAAATTCCCTATATAAATACATATATATTTTTTTTAATATTTAAATGACGGATATAATGCCTAAATATGCCTAAAAATAATAATAATTGAATACCATTTTTTTTAAATTATATTTTTGGTTCGACGTCTCTGGAATTTATATTTTAAAATGAGTTTTGAGATAGAACATTATACATTTACCTAAAAAAAAATCTGAAAAAAATATTTGTACAAATATGCATGATCTGTATATGCAGTATTAGTTGAAGAATCGGAGTTTGAGAATTTTACATCATATTAATAAAAGGCCGGTTTTATTGCAAATATTAATATAGGCTGTAGTTATTAACTATCTTACCAACTTTCAAATATCAGTTCTTATGCTTTAACCTTTAGTTGCAACAATACTTTAATCGTATGGCCCGAGATTCGAATTCGAATCTTCGTTTTTCAGTTGCCTAAATGAATGCAAGATGCCAAAATTTACAGTTGCAAATACACGAGCGAGCGCACGAACTGAATACAGATAACAACAAACGCATTGCTGTTGTTGTTCGCCGAGGCAAAGTGCACGCTGTCGGGCCCCCGCATTGGTCGCTAGCTAAAAGGAGAGCAGCTGTTGATAGTTGTTCTTGTTGTTGTTGCTGTTGTTGTTGTTGTTGTTGTTGCTGGAGCCGAGTGAACGAGCGAAGTAAAAGTCACAGTCGAAGTTGTTAAAGTCGTTCGCTCGTTGGCTGCGCTCAGTTGCGTTTTGTGCGGCATCGGTGACGGTTGGGCAAACGCGAAAAGAGTCGTATATTATTCCGAAAAGTCGTATATTATCTATTGTTGTTGTGGTTTTCTCTTGGCACCTGGAACTGAACGAGTGTCCCGTCCGC
Source organism: Drosophila borealis (assembly GCA_035045885.1). NCBI lineage: Eukaryota > Metazoa > Arthropoda > Insecta > Diptera > Drosophilidae > Drosophila > Drosophila borealis. The sequence continues at coordinate 1,226,786 of JAWNOR010000299.1, forward strand.
AGGACGTTGCAAATTTAGAACGTGCCAGATTTAAAGTAAACTAAATGTCTTAACGTTTTGAGTGCTGTGTGCCGTCTTGTTTTTTTTTAATTATTCGTACGGTAAATGCAATTACTAAAAAAAATTCAACGCCCAGTTGCTGGAGCATTAAGTGGCGCGAATCTGGTTCCTGGAAGCGCGCAACCCATTTAAAGTGCCGCATTGTTCTTTAATTCCCTTCTACCAGGCATTTACTCTGTGTACGTTTGCCTTGATTTATGTTTCTGATTTATTTTATTTTTTTTTTCGCCGCCTCTGTTGTCCTTGGTGCGGCCAGGACTCGGTGGCATGGCACTAAAAGTTGCAGCGCAACTTTTCTGATTTTTCTGTGTGTCTTAGTTGGCATTTTTAACATGTGCATTTAAATATGTGGTTTTTGTTGGCTTTTGGGCGGGGTGGCTGTGGGTATAGGGGAAGGGGGAGGGCAAGGGGAGCACCCTCTAGAGAGGGTGTTGCCACATAAATTCTGATCCACAACCAAGATATGATGTGCTATTCATTAGGTTCTTTCCGTTTGCTGCTCTCAGAACATACATACATATTATTTTATTTGTTTATTTAATTTCCAGCACACAATCATTTTTTTCCTGTTCTGTTTGTTTTCTTCCTCATTACAGCAGCTTCCTGTAACCAAGCTTGGTCCTTTGGCAAATAGGTTTCATTTCGTTCTTCACTTAATCTTCTTACGTTTATATTAATTACCTCTGGGTATATTTAAACGTTCTATATAAGTATAAAACAAGTTAGTTCTGGATGTTTCATAATAGAAAACATTATTTTGCTACCAAAACTTGCAGCATGTAGGTTTTTGCCTGTTCTTCTTGGCTCTACACAAAATCATACTTTTATTACACCCTGAACCCATTAAAAATGGGTAAAAAGGGTTTAATGTATTTGTGCAAATGTATGTAACAGGCAGAAGGAAGCATCTTCGACCCCATAAAGTACACATATACGTATATTCTTGATCTGTCTGTCCGTATGTATGAACACAAGGATCTCAGAACCTATAAGAGCTAAAGACTTGAAATTTTAGCTGTAGGTCTTCCTAGTCCCAGCGCAGATCGAGTTTGTTTCGTATTCGATAACTTGCCCCGAAATCCTGTTTTTTGAGCAATTTCGGCAAATAATATGAGCTAGAGTCACCAAACTTGGCATGTAGCTTCTAGAATAGTATATATATTTTAAGTAACTTTCATTTTATACCTATTGCAACCTCCCCGCTACCACCACAAAGCTATAAATCATGTTAGTAAACCAACTTGTATTGCCTATCTAATTAAGCCACAATTAAAATGCAATTGTCATTTTGAGAATACACGAATATTTTATAGTACAATAAGATCTACTACTGAAAATTTCATTGAGATCGGTTAAGAAATACGAGCGCGTAGCGGGATCTGCATTTGGAGTTGGAATAAGCGGGTTCAGGGTATCCCCTAGTCGGGAGCTCCCGACTAGAACCTCTTCCTTCTTTTTTATTACATGCATTGGTATTTATATGTTATATGTGATATACACTTGGGAATAACATATTTCTATATTTCTATTTACAAACTCTTTCTTTTAATTTCGCTCTTTACATTTGCTGAGTTGCCTGGCCTCAATAGAGGCCTATCGATTACCTTTATCACTTTATTTAGTTAGGGCTCTAGATATTATCGCTTGCACACACACACACCCACACACACACCCACACACACACCCACACACACTCATGCTTGCAGCTAATAACTTGTGTCACTAAAATTAGCCGCTAGACCCCCAGAAAGCGCACTCGCTGCATGCTGTGCTCCATTTATTCCATTACTTCTCATACTTGGATCTTAGTTCCCTCTCACAACTCCCCCGCGTGTTTGATTCGCTTCCATTCGATGCGGTTATTGTCGCTGGCGTTCTGTCAATTTTCCGGTGGCGTTGCCGTTACCAGCTCTTAGAGATGGGCCCGTGTCGTGAGAGGAATATATTAAATATCACAGAAATCCCATATGATCATGTTAAGCATAACAATACATAATACACAATATGTGGGTCCAGCAATGAAAGTAAAATAGCAATATCTGGCCTAATGTAGACTTAACACAGGTTCTGTCTATCAGTCGATTATATTAAATATTTTTTACTTAAAATTTATTAAAATGAACTATATAATTGCCATTTATATTAATCATTTGAAAACATTTCATCTAAGAATTCTCGAAATTTTTTTTAATATGTAATATTGCTTATAAGAATATTTACTTTTCGAATTGTCTATTGATTTTCTAGTTTTGTTGTCTTTCGTATGTTTGTTCTCTACACGCCCAACTCTAATTGGAATTTGGTCTTTTAGTTGCTTGGGCCATTGTCTGCCGACTGAGTCGAGTCCCTGTGGTTGTGTGCCTCTTCAATAGACTTTTTTATATGCCATGTCATCATGCAATCATATCGTTTTACCATATAAACTGCGGCGCGCAATATAATCAACATATCAGACGACGGCTTGGGCTTCAGTTTTGGTCACGGCATCGGTAGCGCTCTCGCAATAAGCGCCGATGGTACCGCTGACAACAACTCTTTGGCCAACAATTCAGGCAGTCGCTAATGATGCGTTACAAAAGCAGAGGGGGCTGCATGGTGTTATGTGGGGATCATGAGTTGGTTAAAAGGGTTTGGTAAACGCCATGTGCCATGTGTTACGATTTCATGACATTATCGGATCTAATAAGGTCCATTTAGTTACAGTTAACTGACTTCTGCTACAGTTAAAACACGTTGGCAGAACATTTCCAACAGGTGCGGAACCAGAATCCATTTCAGCCGTGATATCACTCATTCATTATGTGAATCAATTGATAATGAACGTCCATTGAGCGGCTCAAATGAATCAATAGACTACTTCAAGTGAGTACTTGCAGTACTTTCAGTACTGCAGATACCAAAAATGAAGTAACTATTTGATATATGTATGCCAGTATTATACTTTCCCGTTCCCACAGAGTTGCGTTTGGTTTACACACGTACACACACGCACACTTATGTGTATGGAATTACATGATAAGTAACGGTAAACCTGTTATACATATACATACATATATCTGTAGCACTACAATGTGTGTGTATTTCCCAGCATTTAAACTGCATGAAAATGAAAAAAAATGAAAATAATAAAATGAAAAATTTCATAATCAATGCAATAAACGACTCTATTGTTTGTGCTCGTCGCTTTCATAGCTTTTGTTTTTGTTTTAACGCCCCAAGGAAAAACAGAATGAATAGAAAAGAACTAACTACTGCTAGCCGAAGCTAAAATACCCTTCAAATTATATTTAAATTATGAAATACTTTCATACATTTTCTTATTTGGAAATCAACTTATATCCAAACTAAGCTCACATAAGGAATACTTTTATATATATATTATAATATAGTGTATATTTATTCTATGCCGTCGGTTATGCCCCATTCAATTGCCTCGTTGCTACTATAAGGGTATATATAAAAAAACACACGAATATATTTCCTTTCCTCTGCGTATGTTTTTCACAGAAAGAAAAATAGAAAAAGGCAAAAAAAAAAATCTTCACGCCCCTTTGTGGAGTGCTCCACAACGTTAAACTCTCACGTTTTAAATTTTATGACCAGGCATTTTTGTGCTTTATCAGCGCTTTCCAACACTTATTGCTCTTACATCGAAATTTCTGGCCAAATGCTTAAATACAAGTACTGGAGTGCCTTAACGGCTTCTGGAATTCACTTTGTTGTTTCTTTGATGGCTAATTCATGAGAAACTAATTGCAAGTCGTTAAAAACTAAAAGCTGACAGGAAGCCTGCGAAATGGGTTCAGTTATTTGCATACAATACACAGACGTAGCCGGCACTTAAATGGGATTAGTGTTGTAAAGTGTCATTATGTATATTAAGTGTTTGCAATTTCATTTAACTTTGATTTGTCGTTGTTAGGCTCTCAATGAAGTGCCTGATACATATGATATGATAATTCTCATGTCTCATTTATATTTTCAATATTTGTTCGTTAATTAATCACAATATTTAGTGTAATACTTAACTTGTTCTTATGTCTCTTCGTTATACCTTTACTTTTAAATCATATAATTTATTTTTACTTTTTCTCTAACATTTATTAAGTTGAATTTCTCTTCAGAGACATAAAATCTTAGTCGTCCTCTGTTCGTGATTTATGCATTTAATAAAATGTCTTCAATTTCTCCTGAAATTATCCACTCTAAAGAGACGTTGCCAATGACTTTCCATTTAATCAATCGCAGTTTTCTGCAATTTAATTGCAAAATGTTGTATAATTAAATGGCATGATTAATTTATTTTTCTGCTTTGTTGTACACCAAGGAAGTCTTTATGCAAATATCTGCGAGCCACTTTCACAGGCCATTTCACAGTCATTAGCTAATGTCGCTGGACAGAACCGGGTTATGGCCATAACGCCCTGACCAGACGAAAACGAGTCGATTTTATGGTTCTGTAAACTGAAAAAAACAAAAAAAAAAAAAGCACAAACAAAAACTAAACAAAGCACAGACCCATTAGGCAATCGTTTTGTGACCCAAGCCCAACCCAAGTACTTTGCCCCTTTGAATATGGGCTTGCGACCCCAATGGGTAAGAAAGAAAATTGTTATACACTGGTTTGTTCGTTGAATTTTTGTCAAGAAATTTGATATACTAACATGACAGCAAAATCGTGTCTTAACCGTTTTTCTACTTGTTTAAATATTATTAATATTTGTTGTGCCATCTTATGTGCCGCAATTTATAAAAGCTCATCTTTCAGTTAAGCAGACAAATGTCCTTCTTGTGCAAAGTTTGCACAGAATTCTCATGTGTAATCATTTCATCAAGTTTGCGCTTAAACCATTTGGGAATTCGAAGCGCACAATATGATTTGATTGCCTTGAATGTGCTTTTTGTAGCTACAGAGATTTGAGTATAGTATTAAAACTGGTGACATTATTCACCATTAAACCACAACCATAATCATAAGTTTCAATCAAGAGAACATAAAATTTCTCAAACTCAAGCTCAATATTGAGAAGCTCCTATATGACGCGAAAGGCACGACACAAAAAAAAAACGAACGCTGCAACTTTAGTGTAGGATTTGCAGATACACGATAAACTTATATTAATGAGTCAGCTCCTGAGGCCGAGGCAGCTGCAAAGAATCCAATGAACCAGGAGTTAGAAGAACTCCTGAAAAGAAACCATCTGCAGCTGGACATGTTTGCTGCGTTAAAGGAATCTGTCTGATATATTTTTGTAAATAAAACGAGAAAGAAGAGCTCTCTTCGGCACGCCGACGATTTAATACCCTTGCAGACCGAACCTATTCATAATGCATAATGCTCATATTGTTTTGCTCGTATTTAAAATTGAAGCAGGCTATATCGACTCGGCTATTGATACCGATCTAGAATATATGTATATACTTTATGGGGTCGAAGATGTCTCCTTCTATGCGTTACACATTTCGAGACAAAATTATAATACCTTATACAAGGGTATAAATATGTGTATCACATTTAAATTCTGAGTTCCGTATAACATATATCTACAAAATATCACACATATGATGATTAGATTAGATTTATTTTGCTAGAATATACAAATATATTCCGATAGGAAATATATTTTTATATTGTAAATAACTTTTGTGTTTATTGAGCAAGAGTTATAGATTTTTCAGACCATAAAGAATATCCTGAAATAAGTTTGAATACTTAAAATCAGTTGCATAAATATATTTGAATTATGTGTACTTAACCTATGACGCAAATCGATATTTATCGATAAAAATAAAATCAATGCTATATCGAAGTCGATATGAATTAGAATGTAATAAATAAAATCCATTTTATAATATATATATATATATATATTATAAAAGTATTTTAAATTGTGTGCACTTGATTAACGCCTGAAATCAATATTATTCGTTTAGCTAAAATATCGCTAGTTCTCGAATAATTATTTCGAACTGATACTCGAATTTGTAACTGGCAAATAAAACACCTCCATCGGTCGGTGATGCTATTTGAAATTTGTGTTCTCTATCTAGGCTTTTAGCATTTAATTTTTCTAATTGTATTTATAATGTGTTGAATAATTGGAAGACACTCGTTTTGTCGACCACATATAAATAAATAAATAAATAAAAATTTGGGCTTAATTCTCATAGACTCTCAGATCTCCGAGTTCATATAGATGCCAGTACAAAGATGAATATATCGACTCGCCTCTTGATGCGGATAAGGCATACTATATATATTCCTAACGGGTTCTTGCTATATACATATCCATTATATCCTTTGTTTTCTACTTTTCAATGCTATTAAAGCATGTAAACTAAAAAAAAAACCGTCAGGATAAATACAAAATTGAATTGCATATTTTAGCAAACATTCTTTTCTCGCTGTGCATAAGTTTAGATGGGGGTCAGTTGGCGACCCTTTGGAGCTTGTTCTTGTTACTATTATTGTTGTTGCTGTTGTTGTTGGTGTTTTTATTGTTATTGTTGTTGTTATTGTTACCCATATGTCACAAAGCGACGCTGTAAAAATGACTAACTGGTCCGCAGTTCTGTTGTGACTTTTCTCCATGCAGCTTGTTGTTGCTGTACGCATATTTCGATATGTATCTGTATGTGTACCTTTATTTGTATCTGCATCTGTATCTGTATCTGTATCGTTATCTGTATCTGTATCTGTATCTGTATCTGTGTCTGTATCGGTATCTGTATGTGTATCTGTATCTGTGTCTGTTACTGTATCTGTATCTGTGTCTGTATCTGTATCTGTGTCTGTGTCTGTATCTGTATCTGTATCTGTATCTGTATCTGTATATGTATCTGTATATGTATCTGTATCTGTATCTGTATCTGTATCTGTATCTGTATCTGTATCTGTATCTGTATCTGTATCTGTATCTGTATCTGTGTCTGTTACTGTATCTGTATCTGTATCTGTATCTGTATCTGTATCTGTATGTGTACCTTTATTTGTATTTATATCTGTATCTGCATCTGCATCTGTATCTGTGTCTATTTGTGTGCGTCTAACGGCTTTTAAGTCCCAATGGCGCTGTTGCTGTTCAGTTCGCTTAAACTGCTTTTGGCTCAATTGCAACTGGCATCGACATAAAGCAATTTGTGCTATGTGATTGTTGTTGTTGTTGTGGGTGGGCGCCAAATAGTCGGCCGAGATTATCTTTAATAGCAGCTAGTAAAGTTAATTTTTCCGGGCATGTGTCTGAACAGATTAAAAACTCTTTGAACAACTTTAATAACTATAGTAATACATATATAGTACATATATACTAATATATATTTATATCTACAATATATAGAAGCCGCTCGTGTTCTTTTTACCTTGTTTGTTGGGTCGTTGCCTATGCTAATGGGCCTTTTTCGGTTATGTTTTTGGCGCACATGTCGTGCCCACACGCTCACCCAAAAGACCCCGCCCTGCCCTGAAGCTCATGCTCATCGTAGTTGAGAGCGGAAGATGACTAACTATCTTAAGCTCTATTACCGGTTCCGCTGGGCCTATCTCCCCCCTGTCACTCTGTGTCTGTCTCTGTCGATTTTCAGTGCTTGGCTGCTTTGTTTAATTAAAATCTTGAACTTTCCACAGAGTTCCTGAGTGCTTTTGTGCTGGTGTCAACGGCAGAGCCCTTCATATAATCGCCACAAACACAAACGCACACACACACACACACACGCACACACACACACAGGCACACACACCATTATTTTCCAGTATTCGCTACTGCATTTTCCGGCGGAAACTTTTGTGAAATTCTCAATTTGGCTCTCAACTGCAGTTGCAATTGATAAATGCCAAAGTGTTGTTATTGTTTACTACATTTTCTTTCTTTACCAAGTTTCTCTCGGTCCATACCTAACTTTCCTATTGTGATTTATCATTGTATTCAAAGTTTGGCCTGGATCAAAGTATAACTAAGATTTAAGCACTAAAAGATATACATGAGCTTTACTTGAGCGTCGCAGTTATTCCGTGCACAGAACTTATCCATGTTTCTCTCTTATGTTTCGCTAACTTTTGTGATAGTTATGAAATTTGCAGCTTTGATAGATATTATGTCCGTATATAATTATATTATTAATTGTAAGCGTTTGTCCTACACAGACAGAAAAGTCAAAACTAAGTTTATAGTTTCCATCCAATATACAAAATTTATAGAGTCGAAGTTAATAACTACGATTTACTTTTCAGCTATTCCAATACGTATAATCAAATACCTGCGATGTCAATAAAGTTTCCAGTTATTCCTATTTTTTCATTAGTTTTTCCATTTATATGCTGACAGCAAAAAGAACAAGCCATTTTTCCAACTCTGGCAATTTCCTGCCAGCCAAATCCAATTCAAATTGAAAATATGTATTACCAAAATTTACTAGCACAAAGAACAACAACAACAATTTAGAGTGCATAACACGCTGTGAACTCTGATAAACAAAGTTAAAAATTGAATTCGAGTGCTTTCCGAAAGTTTTGGTAAGCCAGACAAAAAAAAAATCAACAAAAACAAAAACTAAAAACAAAATTGTAACTTTTTTCGGTTTGGCAGCAATCAATGCGTTTGGCTGTACGCAGCAACAACTACATATGGGAAAATTTGAACTACAATACGTTGATTTTGTGGTCTGAAAAACAAAGGGAAAACTCAGCAAAAGTGGCAGGCGGAAAAACTTCACGACTTTTGGGCTTCGACTTGGGTATCAGGTTGTCATTGTTGGTTGTTATGTTTCTTGTTGTTGTTGTAGTAGTTGTTGTTGTTGTTGTGGGTGCATGCAAAACTGTTTGCAGCACAAAAATCACAGGAAAGACAGCTTGGGAAGCGCATGCTCGACTAAGAGATGCCCTGCAGAAACTATAGCTTCTGAATATTATGTCGTGTTTTTATTATTCTTTTCGTTTCGCTAAATACAACATTTTTAGAAGGCTCATAGAAAATAAGAAAAAAATATTAATCAAATATAGACTATCTAGAACTTACAGTTCTTGAGATCGTGCAGACCAAAGGCTATAAAATATTGACAAACAATTCTAGATGAAATTGACTTACAATGATACCGTAGAACATATAAATATATATTTGATGTATATTATATATAAAAAATAAGAGCTGCAACTGCTGCTCACCAGCTGTTACAAACATTGTCAGAAATTGTGCGTAGCCTATTTAAAGCCTTCTTGACTACAGGGTATACAAAACCGAACCGAATCATTTTTGAGCTGGAATGACTCGCATATTGCGCAGAAAGTCTGGCGACAAACCAAAAACCAAGCAACGGCAACGTTCAACCATGTCAAAGGGGACATCAACCAGACGAGCTACTGAAAGCAACTGTCCGTCCCTTGGCTAGGGCCAGAGCAATTTACGATGATATCAAATTTGGCTAAAAAGTTTTTGGCCCTTCGGGCAACTAATAAGTCGGAATGTGTCAGCAGTTGGTTTGATTTGAAAACATTCCGACAGTTGACTTCAAACGAAGCTACGTTTAAGCAACTCCCACATTTACGGAAATGTAGAAATTTACAAATCTCGTGGGCCCGTAAATCATCGCTTCGCAAAAGTTAAGCACAAACTTGCTGATTAATCATATGGAAATAAGCTTTGAAAAATACTTTTCTAAACTGATAAAATACCACTCTTAGCTTTGGGAACTGTGCGTAAAAAAAGCGAATATTTCGCAGCTATTCACATTGATAAGCGCGCATACAATTTATATGTGCGAATGTATGTACATATGTATAAATGTGTCTTTGTTCTCTTTGACCAAAGGGGAGCCAAGCTTACTTCCAATTGCGCAGCAAATTCAAATAAAACGTATTTTGACGTAGTGCCTTACTATGCAATTCTCATGAATTTGAGTAAGAACATCAACAGACTTGTCAAGTTTTAACTCGAATTAAAATAAATCGTATTTTTAGGCTACTGCCCTACTATGCGATTCTCATGAATTCAAGTAAGAACAACCGATTTTTATGCTTTGGATATAAGTGTTCCATTCCACATCTGATTAATATATATATAAATATAAATATATGCTAGGTCAATTTATCTCCTCTATCTCCTACACTATATTTAAATTAAACAATTTATTGAGACCAACTTCAAATTATTTTTTTGCAAGTATTCAACAAGAATACAAATTAATAAAAGAAAATCAAGTAAAAACTTGACAACTTGTTCTGTCGCAGAAGAAGAACAGGTGAAGAAGAAATCCATTGAAATTGTTTCAAAATCAGTGAAGAAATTGAAATGACAGATGGCAGAAAAAAAAAGAACCCACTTATAATGCAAATTCTAAACGAAACGCAATTGCATGCTTCAGCTTAAGCATGAACTCCTCTTCGTAAGCTGAAAGCCCACTTGAATTATTTCACAATTTCCCAGCAACTGGAGAAAAGTTATGACAGCGATGCGAATGATATTTTTCAATGTCAATTGAAAGGCACTTGAGCGGCACTTGATAAATGCTTGTATATATATTTATATATATATTTTTTTTTTTTATTATTCCGCCAATGGGACTCTGGACGAAGCGTGTCTTTAAACGTTAAGATGTCAGGCAAAGAAAATGAGGGAAAAAAAAATCACCAACTGAAGTGTAACACGCGCAATGTTAGTTCCAGTTCCAGTTTATCCCCCCCCCCCGCGGTAACCCAACCGCCCGCCGCACTTCTAATGAGCTTAAGCAAGAGTTTTATTTTTGTTTTATACGCTTGGCACATTGTGACATGCTGTTGGTAAGGTGGGCAGGGGAAGGGTGCAACGTTTAACTTAACTGCCGAACGTGTCGAGAGGGAGACACATATTTGCATGTTGCCAGTGACAGGTGCTCTCCGGAGAGAAGGGGAACGGGGAAGGGGGGGGGGGGCTTAGAGCAAACGTCATTTAATGGCCGCTGATTAGCATGCGAGGGTCTTTGACTGTGGCTGTGTTACTTGTGTGTGTGTGTGTGTGTGTGTGTGTTTGTGTGTGTGTGTGTGTGTGTGTGTGTGAGTGTGTGTGCTTGATGTGTGTGTGGCTAATTGAAACATTGGTTAAGGGGACACTTTAGCTCTTGACTATGTAGTTTAGTCAAGCTTTTCGCTTCAGATTAAATTTAATGCAATTCAAATTTAGCTTCCATAAATGTCTCTCTCCCCATTTCTCTCTCTCTCTCTCTCTCTCTCTCTCTCTCTCTCTCTCTGTCTCTCTCTCTCTCTCTCCCTCCCTCTCGGCGAGGCTATTAAGTTATAATTTGCAAATTGTTTTGCATGGCGTATGCGTAATGCATTTCCCTGTTGCCATCACACATACGCACGGTGTGCCACAACGCACAGGCAACAAATTTTGAGGCCAGCCCCGAGAAAGTTTTCACAAAACTTTATGCCAGTGTGCACGCGTTTGTGTGTGAATAGTTTTTGATTGAGTTTTGAATATTTGACTTCTTTTTTTTCTGCTATTTTTAGTACTTCTGGTTCGTTAGATCGTCGAGGGTAAAGTAATTTGCTTGCCTTGACTTTTTGACTTTTCCAAACTTGCATTTTGCTGCGCTTTGTTTGAGTGCAAAAATTATGGCATAAAGTATATTTTATTAGGCACTAAGTTCAAAATTAAATGTGCAAAATTAAGTGATGTAGTTGAATGAATTTATGCTATATATATATATGTATAATGAAGCCTTCACTAATTATAGCAGGAATTGTCTACGCATCTTGACAACTCATGCAGAGAATATAATAGAATAATGATGATGTAAGGACAATGATATTTGCATACTTAGCAATAAATCTTTGAACCCATTTCTACCAAGGAGAAAAACATTTTTGCGAAAAGTGTGAAGCACCCCTCAAATGAATTTGAACAAAGATCTTTGCAAATGAGTTTGAGGCCGATCGGATGGTAAAAACAAAAAAGTTGCATACAAACGCAATTTTTGCAATTTTTCCATACTTGCAGGTGGAATTTTCCCCGTCTTAACGTGCACCTTCATCACCAATCAGTCAGTCAATCAGACAATCAATCAGTCAGTCAGTCCGGACAAACAGTTTTATATATAGAGATTTTGATAAACATTGCATTGCGTTTGCTTTAGGAAGCCGAAATACAGGCTCCCTCATCTGCGCCGACTGTTATTAGCGTAATTGGAAAGAACGTAATTTGTAATAATTCAATAACTTGGCAATTAACCGCATTTGCCCGCAAACTATTTATAGTTGATTAAATGCAAATTGCGGAATTGCGAATTTAATGGTTTACACATTCGTAAATTTACTTATGCCGCAAAGCGCGCAGCTCCTGAAAGCAGGTCCTAACCACAGGAACCACCAACAGCCCCCCCCCCACTCTTCCGCCACACTCCTCCGCCTCCACTCTGTTCAACGTAACCGAAAACTATTCCACATGTATGCGCAATATTCGTGACAGACATGCGAAGCATTTTCGGGATGTGCCTTAATTAAATTTTCGCAGGCAGCGTGTCTGCTCCTTCTCCCTGTGCTCTGTGTGCTCCCTCCCGTCCAACTGCTTGGCTTATCCTGGCATGGAATATTCAATGTGTTGTTAAATATTATGGCACTTGATGTCGAATCGAGACAAAGCGGGATCGGGTGAAAGGAATGCGGCGTTGCGTGGCAACATCTTTCATTTGTGAGTACAACAGCAACTGAAATCAAGGATTATGCAATGATACAGATGTATATACCCTGGAATTGTGCTTTGAACGGGTAGGTTGTTCAGAAAGTGAGCTAAAGAGTGTCCAGCTGTTAGAGTTCAAGCAATTTTTTTAGCCAGAAACTTTCTTGACTGTTTTGTTATATAAATATAATGTGAAGTAACAATAATATTTAATGTTTGAGATGTTTATCGCATGGCTGTGCTTTATTAAATCGTTTGTACCAAGTGATGTCTATTGATTAATTATTTAATTGGTAATCTTCTCTTCCTCCTCCACTTCTGCTGTGCACACACTTGGCCCTGCCTGTTTGAAGACTTTGTTTTGTTTAATTCATATTGTGCTCGAATTTCTATTGACAAAATTTGCCGGCCGGTCGATCAATTAGAATATTCAGATCGTGCTGCTGTTGTTCTTAGGGTTTCTTGTATTCTGCTTAGGCTTTAAGCTTTCTCTTTTAATATTTAAGAGCATTAAATGGTCGGGTTGGCACTCCTTTTTTACGATCATTAATAAATGAAAAGGTGCTAAATCTACACAAACAGAATCTTTTCTCAACAACATTTAATTGATTTCCCCACAGGGAATACCTTATTTATAAAATTTTTTATATAGTTAATTACTTTCCCTTTAGCTGGTTATGTGTTAGTCAAGCAGCTCAGCCAATTGTAAAATCCTTTTGAAGTTCGCATTTAAATCCTTTGGCTTCCGTTGCGATGATTATAATAATAATATTCTTCTTTTGGCCGTTGCAGATACACGCACATAGCAGCAGCTCTCAAAGGCATCCATCGCGACGCACACAGGCAGCGCAATTAAGGAGCAAGAACGAAAGCTGGAATTATCCGCCGTAGAGGCACGCGCGCAACATGTCCTTTAAGCTCTTCCGACGCGGCTCAGCGCGCTGCATTGGCCTCCTGTCGGCATTTGTGACCATTTTGCTTTGCCTGTACTACATTTCCATTGGCCAGCCCAATCAGGCGCACAGCACGGATGCCAATGCCCTGGGTCTGGCTGTGAGCGTCAATCGTGCCCACGAGTCGCCTCTTAACAGCTTCAATGTGGACGCCGGCAAAAGTGCCGTCCATCAGCAGCAGCAACAGCAGCAACACCAGCAGCAACAGTTGCCGCAGCAGCAAAAGCATTTTCCCAGCACGCAGCAACACGAGAATCTGGACTCGATGACAGACGACGAGACGGTGCGGAATGTGCATTGGGGCGACAAGTGCTACGTGCTGCTCCAAAGCAAGACAAACATAACTGCCTCGGAGGAGCACAGCAGGTTCGATTTTCAGGTATGCATTCACGGATTGCCCTTATATAAATGCGGCTAATACCTGGATTTACCCGGGTCAAGTACCAATACCCTTGATAAAATACCCTTGATAAGGCATATGCTGATTAATAATCAGGACGTCGAACTTAGTTGACCCAGCCATGTCCATCCGGCTTTCCATCTATGTGACAAGCTAGAGACAATATATTTCTCCTCTGTTAAATGCAAGGCAAGCCCATTTTTATACCCTAAACCCATTTAAAATAGGTTAAAGGGGTTTAATGTATTTGTGCAAATGTATGTAACAGGCAGAAGGAAACATCTCCGATCCCATAAAGTATAGATATTTTTGATCGGCATCAATAGCAGAGTCGATCTAGTCATGTCCGTCTGTCTCTCCGTCCGTCCGTCCGTATGTATGAACGCAAGGATCTCCGAACCTATAAGAGCTAGAGACCTGCTTTTAGCTGTAGGTCCTCCTAGTGCCCCCAAATTATGCTGCCCACCAACATAAGCCACAATTGAAATGCAATTGACTTTTTGAGAATACACAAATATTCTATGTCACAATAAGATGTGCTGTAGAAAATTTCATCAAGATTGGTTAAGAAACACAGAAATTATTAAGGAAAACGTGTTTTGGTTTTCTTCGTTAGAGGGTTCAGGGTATCCCCTATTCGGGAGCTCTTGACTAGAACCGCTTAGTTGTTAAAATATAGTTATTACGGGAAATGTTTTTTAAGCCATATGTGTTATCTCTATCCGCAGCCCGAATGGATGCGCTCAAAGGAGTATTGGGATCGCGGCTTTGAGGAGCGCTACGAGGCGCAGAAGAAGGATAAACAGCGGCCACCCTTAAAGGTCATTGTGGTGCCGCATTCGCACAATGATCCCGGTTGGCTTAAGACCTTCTTCAACTACTTCCAATCGGACTCGCGGCAGATACTCAATCTGCTGGTGACCAAAATGCAAGAGTACAAGGACATGACCTTTATCTGGTCAGAGATTAGTTTCCTGCAGCTCTGGTGGGATCAGGCACATCCCACCAAGCAACGCGCTCTGAAGCGCCTGGTCAACTCTGGACGCATCGAAATCACCACCGGCGGCTGGGTCATGACGGATGAGGCGAACGTACACATTTATCCCATGCTGGATCAACTCATCGAGGGTCATCAATGGCTGAAGAACAATTTGAATGTCACGCCCAAGGTCGGCTGGTCTATTGATCCCTTTGGGCATGGCAGCACGGTGCCATATCTGCTGTCCGGTGCCCAATTCGAGGGGGCGATTATACAGCGCATCCACTACGCCTGGAAGGAGTGGTTCGCGCGCCAGCAAAGCGGCGATTTCATATGGACACCCTACTGGCGCTCGGCCAAGGATCAGGGCAGGCTGCTGACACACAATATGCCCTTTGATATATACTCCATTAAGGGCTCCTGTGGCCCACATCCCTCCATCTGCCTGAACTTTGACTTTCGCAAAATACCCGGCGAATATACGGAATACTCACTAAAAGCGCAATATATAACCGATGAGAATGTGGAGGAGAAGGCCCAGCTATTGCTGGAGCAATATGCACGCACCGCCTCCCTATTTCCGCACAATGTTGCCCTCATACCTGTCGGCGATGATTTCCGTTACAACAGGGAGCGCGAGGTGGATCAACAGTACACCAACTACAAGAAGCTCATCAGCCACATTATGGCCAACAAGCGGCTGTACAATGTGGACATTAAATTTGGTACGCCCAGCGATTATTTTGCGGCCATACGTCAGCGCATGGGCGACGACCTAAAGGCGTTCCCCAGCTTCAAGGGCGACTTCTTTGTCTACTCGGACATCTTCTCGGAGGGCCGGCCCGCCTATTGGTCGGGATACTTTACGACACGGCCATTTTACAAGCTGCTCAGCACCGAGCTGGAGCATAATTTGCGTGCCGCTGAGATACTCTTTAGCATTGCCTACAATACGGCACGTCAGGCGCATCACGAGGACGCCATCAAGATCTATGAGAAGAACTATGAGCAGATAATACATGCCCGGCGTAATCTGGGCCTGTTCCAGCATCACGATGCCATTACGGGCACCTCCAAGGGGGCGGTGATGCGTGATTATGCGATGCGCCTGTTCGACAGCACCCAGAACATGGTCAAGATGCAGGAGGCATGCGTGGAGCTGCTGCTCCAGAACTCCAGCTCACATCAGCACGGCTTTCTGCTCAGCGAATTTGAACGGGATAATTTTAGTAAATTGCCACGCAAAATGCCCATACAGCTGACCAATCCGAGCGCTTCGTCGGGCAGCGACGAGGCCGGAGACACCAACACCGTCGACGAGGAAGAGACATCTGTGCCGCTGGCCAAAAATGCCGAGGCCAGCTTAGTGATCTTTAATGCGCTCACCCAGCGGCGCATCGAAATTGTCACATTGCGCGTCCAGCAGCCCAATGTGCGCATCTACAACGAGCACGGCGTGGAGCTCAAGCACATCCAGATCAATCCCGTCTGGAATATCACCAGCGGCTATGAGCAGGGCTTCAATGAACGGCCACAGGCGAACAGCGGCCGCATACGCACCTCCATTCGCCAATTCGAGGTCATGTTCGTGGCCGAACTGGAGCCCCTATCGCTGACCACCTATCGCGTCCAGGTGGACGAGTTCAACTACAAGCGCAACATCGCCACCATCTACTGCGATGACTGCACGGAGAAGGCGACCGTCGCCGATCCTCAGCCGCAGCCGCAGCCTCAGCCTCAGTCGGCAACAGGCAGTGCCACGGCGCGCAATCTCAATGTTGTGGAGTTTGAGGCGAAGGCCAAGCCAGCGGGTAAGCATAGACACTAAATTGATTAATAATTATACTAATCACAGCACTAATCAGGCGTCAATAATTATTGATGCAACTGAAACTTCAACTGATTTCGATTTCGTGTAAGCAAAGCTCTCGAAAATCCTATAAAAAACCACCGCGGAACACCCACAGAATTTCCGTCCCGAACCCATCTCGATAGTGTAATGAGCATGAGGCGACAATATATTTGGCTCGATCTGTAAAAAGATCATATCTATTCCTCCCATCCCATCTTAAATTGTGGCATAACGTTTTGTGACCCAAAATCTAATGACATGCAAAACCAATGGACTCCTCTATACCTTGCGAACAGGGTGTATAAACATATTAACTGTTTGACAACTATTTATTTATATATCACATATAAACAATATATTGTTGCGAGCCCAGTTTATTAATTAAGCCATTGATTTGAACACCGCCAGGTGACATCCAGCTGGAGAATGCCCACATGCGTTTGCTGTTCGATGAGAAGAGCGGCTTCCTCAAGACCATCACCAGAAAGAACAAGCAGCAGCAGCAGCTGCTGCAGCCGATGCAATGCGCTGTTAAATTCTCCGCCTATCGCAGTGCCCAGTTCCATTCGGGCGCGTATCTCTTTAAGACGGATCCCGAGCAGAGCGAGGCCGAGAGGGATGTGCTGGAGCAGTATGACGATGTGCGCATCATAATCACCTCGGGACCCATTGCCAGCGATGTGACGGTCATCTATGGACCCTTCCTGGCCCACACAGTACGCATTTTCAACACGCGCACCCATTTGGATGCCGCTATTTATATTGAGAACGACATTGACTTTGAGCCGCCGCCAAAGAATCGGGAAACGGAGCTGTTCATGCGGCTGATCACGAACATTGATAACATTGCGCCGGCGCCGCTGCAGCGTAATCCGCTCAAGGAGCCCAACGAGACAAGCATGCCCGAGCTGCCCGTTTTCTACAGCGATCAAAATGGTTTCCAATTTCATCAGTAAGTGATGCTCTATCAAGGATTATATATGTATAGTTGTTAATCTGTGCTCTCTCAACAGACGCATCAAGGTGCCTGCGATTGGCATTGAGGGAAACTATTTTCCCATTACCACGGCCGCATTTTTGCAGGATGCTCGCCTGCGGCTGACACTGCTCACCACGCACGCCCAGGGCGCCGCCAGCTATGAGCCTGGCCAGCTGGAGGTCATGTTGGATCGTCGCACACTCTACGATGATTATCGCGGCATGGGCGAGGGCGTGGTCGACAGTCGCCTGACGCGTCACAAGTTCTGGCTGCTGGTCGAGGACGTGCCGCCGAGTCAGCATGTGGATAAACCGCCCAGCTACAAGGTGCTCAGCCTGCAGGCTCAACAATTGGCCAATGGACTGCGCTACCCACCGAATATCTACTTTTTGAGCAATTTTGAACAGCCGCAAGCGGCGCTACAGCCGCTGGTCCGCCTGCTCCCGCATGGCGCGCTGCCCTGCGATGTGCATCTGACCACGTTGCGCACGCTCTCCGAGTCGCAGCTGCAGCTGTTTCCGTCCGGCTCGGCGCTAATGGTGTTGCATCGTCAGGGCTACGATTGCAGCGTCAGCTCACAGCATCTGGACATGAGCAGCCTGTGCCCACTCACGGGCAACGGCCTGGGCGCCGTGCGCTTCGGCGATCTGCGTCTGCTGAGCATCGAGGCGACCAGCC
Source organism: Drosophila borealis (assembly GCA_035045885.1). Taxonomy (NCBI): domain Eukaryota; kingdom Metazoa; phylum Arthropoda; class Insecta; order Diptera; family Drosophilidae; genus Drosophila; species Drosophila borealis. The sequence goes on from JAWNOR010000299.1 coordinate 1,245,331, forward strand.
TGACGGGCTTGCCCAAGCATATGCAGCCGCAAACCCTGCGCTCGCTGGCACAGATCACGCTGGAGCCCATGGAGCTGCGCACCTTTAATCTGACCTTTCGCGGGGAACTGTAAGCTCCAGTAAGCCAGGCAACTGGACAGCTGTGGCAGTTAGTGTAGCTTCTAAGTTTGCGTTCTATCTCATGTGTAACAAACGGCAAAATATTTATTGTATTTATTTGATGACGTTGAGTTAAGTTCTTATATTTTATTTTTAGTTTTTACGTACGGACAAGTGCATGTTATTTAGCTTTATTCACACAATGTACACTCTTCTCCGCGTCTAACACATTTTAAAGTACAAAGCCCAGAGCATAGTTATCATATACCAAAATTATCTATGTGAATGTATATGCAATAGATCATTTTACTGCCCGTCAGCATTCCGTTTAAGCAACCGTCATATCCGAGCTCTATACAAATCTATAACTCTAACTGTGCGGTCCACACTTTGTGCAATATGTTTTAACTAAATCTTAAAAAAAATTCGGAATCTACAAACTGTAAACTTCTGTTATACATATATAATTAGTTTAGCTAAAACCAACAGATAATATCTCAAACTATTCGAATATTTTTCTTAGATAATTATAACTTTCCTAACTAGATTAAATCAAGGTTTTTTTGATCTAAAATGCAAATTCTTATTTATATAATTCATCTAACTTAAGGCCAACAGGCAATATCTAAATTTATTCTAACTTGAAATTCATTTTAACATTTTTTTCTTACATTGCTTGCCTGGTTGGCCTTAGTTAAAATTAGTAGAGCTTAAAGATAATAATTATAGCATATATATTTAGCTGCAAATATTTAGAACGCGTATTAGCGAAAATTTGTTCAGTTTTAGCCACAAATGTTGAATTTTTGTTGCCTTCTATTTAATTTATTTAGACTGATTAGCTTAAAATATACGCAAAACGAAGAAAAAAAAAACAAAAATTATTCAATGCTTATTTAGCAAATATCTCAATTAAAGAAAGACACGTGGAATTAGTGTAAGATTTTAACGGACGGCTGGATAGGAAAACAAAAAGGAAAAAGAGTTAAGCCAAATATTGAAGTACATTAAATACCCAATACCCTATAATTATGTTCGCTGTAATTTGTTTGTGTTTTTTTTGTTTTCTTGTATATAGTTCTAAAAGGCACGGTAAATGATAGCTCTAATATAAAATCGAAACTAACCCATTTAGGCTAAGACACATTACCTGTAGTGCTGTACTTTATAAACGTCAACGAATCTTTGATATAAAATGCATACAAAATATACCATAGTTACTAACTAAACTAAATGTTTACAATTGTAAAGCCTCACATGTACCGAAAACAAAATGCATTCAAACCAAGCAAAAATATATATTATGAAAATACATAGGATAATACACTGAATGAAAAAAGACGAAAGCTAAGCAAGGACAGACATTTTATGAGTTGAATTTTAAACATATATGTATTTATATTTGATAATATATATGGAAAAATTAGCATGACAAATTCAATGTAATTTTATGAATACAAAATGAATAAAGTATTAATTGAAACCAATACAATTAGGTTAAGCTTTGCTTTTCAAGGAGCATCCTAATTAACCTGGTAGTTAACCAGCTGGCATTGACTTTATATCTGATCCTGAGACGTCCTATCTATAGTGAGAGTTTTTGGAATCCCAAAGGAACTCGTACTATAAGGATCTGCACGGATAAAATTTACATTTCTACTTATCACAAAATAGGCCATAACTTGGTCATTTCACGGACAATCTTGATATTCCTTGGGCAGCAGACAGACCTTATCCTGCCAATTTGGAATAAGCAATAAGAAAGGACGAAAATCCTTCAAGGAGCCATGATAAATAACCTTAGTTATGTGGAGGAAACAGGCCATATCTTTGCTATATCCCTGCGCATCCTCACAAGTCTTGTGTCAAACAATTCGTTTGGGTAAGGTCTACAAACTGGCCAAAGGATAATGCGATCGTCCTTGTAGTTTCCAAGATATGTCTATTTTTCTCAAAAGGACATTCTATTTATATTCATAACTCGGTCTAATCCTTAAGGATATCGGAGTGATATACCTTTTCGAACACGTGGGAGGCAGCACTATCGATTGGCATTCAAGGATTTTCAGAATTCCTCAAAAAATGTTACTTCAATTTTTCCTAGGGGGTTAGTCGCAAAATTGGCCAAAACTCCAAAAATTCGGTAAAAATTCGCCATTTTTAGGACTAATGGGATGTCCTTTGGCCAACAAAGCCTCCTTATACGCCTGATTAAAAATATACAACAAAAAGGACGAAAGTCCTTCAAATAGCTGAGAAAAAATTACATTTTTGTGCACAGAAAATAGGCTATAACTCGGCCGCATCCTTGCGTATCCTGTTAAATTATGTGTCAAAAAATGTATACTGGCCAGGGCTATCAACTGGCCAAACGGCATCCAAATTGTCCTTATAGTTTCTGAGAAATCAAGGATTTTGTGTTTTTGGCCTCTTTCTTGCTGGCCGCAACTAAAAATTTTACAAGTCCCGGATTCTTAGATGACCCCAATATACTTGAATGCATATTGATAGTGCTGGTCCTTGCGAACCTAACGCACCATGTCCTTTACAAATCTGCAAGGATATGGCTGAGATAGAGCTCTAAATAGAATGTACCGTTTGGAAAAAAAACTGAAACTCGGCCGGATCCTGGCAAGTCCTGTGTCAAACAACTCGTACGGAACCGAGCTATCAACTAGCCAAAGGACTATTAAAAATTTTTCTGTTAGTCAACGAGTTATTTAGGAGCTCGATGGAAATCGTCCAAACGGTTCTAACGCATCATATCATTTAAAAATCTGCAAGGATTCGGCCAAGCTCAAGCTATCTTTTTGTTTAAATATTTCTGCTTATAGATTTATTGCAAAGCATAAAAGTATGCAACACAAATGCTGCACTTTACGCCTCGAATGCAGCGCAAAAGTATGCAACGTTAAAGTTTATACAGTACTTAGTTTCGCTACATGTCGCTAGTGGCTCCAACGCTGCCCACACTAATTTGGCATTTCAAGCGTATGATTTGCAGTTCACATCTAATGATTTGTGATTCTTCTTTTAATTATAAAAAAGTTTTGATTAACATCTCAAAAGTTGTTTGTCTCTTAGAAGGCGAAAAAAAAAGCAAAACGTTGTGAACAATTTACGACTTACGAATAAAATGATTAGATATTTGCAGCTATAATGCTGCCTGAATTTATTTAAAGCACTTGGATAATGAATCAAGTGCGAAATTGAACAAAATTGGTTGTTGTTTAAGTGAACATTTGGTAAATATTTAAACTGATTGAAATTAAATAAGGAACTTTGCTAAACATGATTCTTGACTTCGCAAAACTTAAAACTAACTTAATGTATTAGTTTAACAACAACATTGTTACAATATTTACATAGACATTTGCTTAGTCGGGCACCACTTCGTACATGTTTGCGCCCTTCTTAAGCAAATAGCCGCCTACGTTGGCAATCTCCACCAACTTTGTGATGCCCGTCATAATGCCAGCACGCGTGGCCATATCTTTAAGCTCCTCGAACTCAAAGATGCGCCGACCCAGCGCAGCCGAGCGCAACTGCATCATGTGTACAAAACTTTGAAGCTGCGAACTTTTGCCGGAACTACTTGGGGCAGCTGCTTCCGCGGTGGCGAGACGTGTCTGCGCCATACTCTCCGTCAGCACAGCGATCACATCACGCACGTGCAGCGGCGTCACAACGCTGGACAGATCCAGGCGGGCACGTGCCTGCGCAAGGCTAATCAAGCCGAGCAGCTGGCTGCAAAGAGTTAAAGCAAATAAAATGAGATTAAAGAGAGTTCGTTGCCTAAGTCTTTCGTTTTGGGTGAGGCAAAAAGTTCGTTGCCTAAGTCTTTCGTTTGGTATACAGAACAAAAGTTTGTTGCCTCAGTCTTTCGTTTTGCCTATTTCTTTTCTAGCCTTGGAGGCTCTTCTGCTTCTTGTTTGTTTTAATTATGATTGTAGCAAAACGCCATGCGCCAAAATTTGTTTTTTTTCTGTTATGCTTTAGCTGTTATTCTGCAAAGTCATTATAGGATTTCAGTTGTTCTGGCTAATATTTGACATTAAACCCATATAAAAATAGCTGAAGCACAACCCGTTTCGACTCTTTACACTTATTTGTAAATTTCTATACGTATTTTGGGCCATAAAAGTGTATGCTAATTTTTGGGCAACTTGCGAAGATATAATTTATTTTTCTTATTTGGTAATAGAACATTTGATGGAACCCAGCTGCCATGCTCCATATACGGCAAATTGATCGGTCAGCTATGGTAAAGGGCTCAAACTCGTTTCATCGAGTTGGCGACAGACATATACACTATAATTCAGTTGAATGTGGGCGCATCGAACATGTTCCAATGCAATTTAACGGAAGAGTTTTGAAACGTTAATAAATTTGTATATTACAGATGATGATGCTGGCTAGCTGAGCTGGCCAACTGGTTGGCTGCCCAGCGGCGAACCGGGCTCAACAAATCGATCCGAAACATCACGGCGCACACGCACCTTTCATTTGAATTTATCAATTTCGTATTTTCATTCTCGGCTCGCACGTTGCCGCGCATGGTTCAGTTCGGTTACGGGCTGGTTTAAACAGCATTTCCCTTATACTGTGGAAAAGCGCATCGTGAACAGCTATCGGAAGCGCAGCGCAATTTCCTAACACTTGGCATTGAAGCGGCTTTTGTTGAATGCTCAGGTTTTTGGTTGATGAAATTTAAGTTCGGTGTCGCAAGCTTAAAGAGCTTATCACAAAACAAAAAAGGAAAAACAAGAAATAAACATTTAAAAGTGCAGCCAAAACAATTAAGTAGCTGTTGTTATTGTTATTGAGAGTGCACTGTACTATTGTTAGGCGACAACATGTGGCCGCTAAATCTGATTGTAAGCTGTGGCGTGCTCCTGGCGGCAGTTCAATGCTTTGAGATGAACAGTAAGTAATCTGTTACTATATGCTACAGTGCATCGGGTATTATTATTGCTATTGTAATGGGATTTTGTATAGTTTTTTTTTTTTTGTTTTCTATCAGTTAATAAAATGTACTCGCCCGCACGCAACGATTGGCGGGCGTTTTCGTCGCATTAAATTGTTACCCATCAAATGATTCTAATTACAATTGGGAACGTTTAGATTTACGACAGTTTGTATAATGCCCGACAATTGTTTATATCATGTGCAAATATCTGTGATACAATGCGCAAAATAATATCAGTTTAAATGCAAATCTAATTTATGGAATTCAAATTAAATTAAACAATTTTGTTTTCAATCATTGAAGCCTGATGGGAATTAAATAGAGAACTGAATACGAACTTGAGCACATTTTTTATGACTATCCACATCATGCATATCATTCAAATCTATATTTTAGCTCGCTATATTGCCAAAGTCTTAGGAATGTGTTTTAATATTGCATACATATAGAGACTGACTATAATATAAATTTGGTATAGAAACAGGAAAGAGATATTGGCATAGTTAGAAACATACCTAGAGATAAAGATATAGATATAGATAAAGATAAAGATATAGATATAAATACAGATATAGATATAGATATAGATAAAGATATAGATATACATAAAGATACAGATATAGATACAGATACAGATATAGATATAGATATAGATATAGATATAGATATAGATATAGATATAGATATAGATATAGATATAGATATAGATATAGATATAGATATAGATATAGATACAGATATAGATATAGATATAGATATAGATATAGATATAGATATAGATATAGATATAGATATAGATATAGATATAGATATAGATATAGATATAGATATAGATATAGATATAGATATAGATATAGATATAGATATAGATATAGATATAGATATATATATAGATATAGATATAGATACAGATATAGATATAGATATAGATATAGATATAGATATAGATATAGATATAGATATAGATATAGATATAGATATAGATATAGATATAGATATAAATTCTGTTACAGAGCTCCTAAAAAAAATTAATAACTTTTTAATAAGGCTCAGATTTCTGATCAGATTTCCTTATATTCAATAGCCTTAAAAATCATATTTTTAAAGACTTGATAAATATGAATGTGAAAAAAGTGGTGTATTAAATCAAAAACTATCTTAAATGTTTTTTTTTTCTTTTCAACAACATATATAATCTTTCGAGTCAAGCACAGCTATTAGCAGAACTTAATTTGTAGCCAATTTCTATTAACTTCCCAGAGCTTAAGCTTAGTCCTGAGATCAAGCAAGTTATGTAAATGTAATTAAAAGATTCATTTAATTGAGAAATATTCCCTGATGTGCATAATCAAGACTTATCTTCAAGGTCCCACACTCTACACTTATAATTTACAAACAGTGACAATGAAAGATTTTAGACAGACACTTGCATTGCGTATTAACGTCAGATGATTTGACAAATCCGCACCAGATATAGAAAAGCGATTGGCCATTTTAATTGTCATAAATGTACTAAATAAACAGTCAGCAAAAACATTTCATACCAAAAAACGGTTTTTTACCCGAAACACGATTGCCTACGGCTGATTTTTGGGTTCTAATCGATTTTGACAACTGGCAGCTTTGATTATCTTGTTTTTTATTTAAACCTTTTTTCACCTTTTTCTCTTTTGCGTGACACGCTTTATTGAACGTATCCCAAATTGAGCGATAAAAATTCATTCAGTTTCGCGTTATGACAACAACAAAAATAAAGTGAAGCACCAAAAGCAAAGTTCCCTCACACTTGTGCAAAACAACTAAGAATCTTACAGTCGGGTGCAACCGACTGCTTAATACTCTATTCACAGTCCAACAAAAGTTTAAGACGGGCTATCTACATAAATATTCTAGTCTCGAGCCTTAGAGAAAGAAGCTCTTCATTCCAGATTTGTGGCAGATATCCATTTGTTATACAATTGTCCCTTCCCTTCCCTCCTCGTGATCCTTCATACAGAAATACAGACGACGAATATACTCTTTTCACTTTGCATATGAACGCGTTTAAATCAAGGGTAATATTTGACTTTTCTATCTGCTTGAGACAGGAACACAATGACTTTGCACTATTTGCATACCGATTTGCACCTTACAAATCAAACTCTTAAGTACTTAGGTTACCTGTTTTTTTTATGTGAGTGCAAATTTATGGAATTTCTCCGCGATGAGCTTAAAATCCGTCAAAGTTCAAGGACTTAAAATTTGAATTCAGTTTTGTGTTATACGGCGTATTTGTTTTACGATGCTAAACATATAAATTCTTTCTGTATGCAAATCATAAATCCAGTTTGTGTCCTAAGTTTTTTTGAAAAAAATTTGGACTTGTTTTTGGGCAAGTTGACTTTCAGTTAGTTGGCTTTTTTCCCGCCAAGGACTCAAAGTACACATGCAAGTTCGTTGCCTAAGTCATTACAGCTTGTTTGTTAAAGAATTTGCAATTCAAAGCCAAGTTCGTATCCTAAGTCCTTTAAAAGGTTTCCTTTCTGGTTCATTTCGTCACTTCGAATGTGCGAATTCCAGAAGATTCCTTTTGGCTTGCCCTCCGCAAAGGTGAATCACCTGAATTTCAAGTTCAAGTTTGTGTCCTAAGTCTTTTCGACTAATTCACAGAACTGCAGGGCAGGAAAACGAGTTTCCCTTCACTTGACTGATCATACGAGTAGATACGGCTCTAGCTAGTTAAGGGTACCATCTTCTTGGCTAATTTGTTGGATTTTATTGCAACAAAACTAGTTTTGCTTGCCTGAATCACACGAGAGAACTCTTTAATGACTGTCCATTTGTTTGCATCCTCAGTGACGCAGTACTACGAGATGCCGCAGCTTTACGACTTCGATGACTACGATCGCTGTCTGCAGGAGTTCGGTGCAAGCGACGACACGGCCACCTATTGCTTTGTGCGCGCCGAGGTGCAACCGAATGGAACAACAGCCGCCTGGCGTGCCATACAGGAGATCTCCAAGTATGATCGGCATCACTTTGATCATCGCCAGCTCTACTTTGGCCTGTGCGTGCACAAGTGCGAGGCGCAGCTGGCGGAACTGGATGCAAATGCCATTCAGCAGCTGCAGGCGGGCATTCTCACAGACAATGCCAAGGTGAATATGCACGCATACAATATGTTATATTAGAAACTATGCCTATTCGAAGACTTGATTTGTGTTGAATATTCTCTGGCAATGAATCGACGAAATTTGTCTAGTAATTATTAACAACTTATGAAATGAACAGCTTCGGCTGATTAAGATGGTTCAATGGAATTCTATCAGCCGTATGGTTTAGATTCAATTAACACAACCATATGAAGCCATGAAAATCTATTCAAGCCAAGCTAGGCCATAAAATCGAAAACCGCTTTTCAATGCATTTTGAAGATCGCACATAATTTAATTTAATTTAATTTAACGCCTTTGCCCAACCGCCACCAGCTGCAGCCTGAAGAAAAACAAAGATTTCATAATCTGTCACAGCTACCAATAAAAAAGATTGAAAAAAAAAGAAAAAACATAAACCAAACGAAAATAAAGTGTTGAATGAAAACTAAAAGTGTTCAAACTAAAAACAATAAAAAAGAGCCAGACAAATGTGCACAAGAAATAAATACAAAACAAACAAAATGCCGAAAATGTATGCAACGAATAGTTTATACCCTTGACAAGTTGCAGTATGATATGAACGTTTCTTTTAGTTTTTCCAATTCTCTTTTTGTCACTATTCCTTCATTGCACAGCAGACTTCTTTATTTTGTCGTTGTGCGTCATTCGTAAACGTTGAAAATCTGTCATTAATATATATATCAAACTCGTTTGGTAACTTATGTGCATTTTATACTGTCGTTTTTTTCCATTACGTTTTGTGTGTCATTCTTAAATGTTTTTCTTTAATTCACTTTGTGTGACATTCTTAAATGTTTTTCCTTAATTCACTTTGTGTGACATTCTTAAATGCTTTTCTTTAATTCACTTTGTGTGACATTCTTAAATGTTTTTCCTTAATTCACTTTGTGTGACATTCTTAAATGCTTTTCTTTAATTCACTTTGTGTGACATTCTTAAATGTTTTTCCTTAATTCACTTTGTGTGACATTCTTAAATGCTTTTCTTTAATTCACTTTGTGTGACATTCTTAAATGTTTTTCCTTAATTCACAAAGTTTTTTCCTTAATTGACATTCTTAAAAATTTTACTGACCGCAAATGCTTATACTACAAATTTACATCCTAAGATATGGCAACTTATATATACTAGTTGAATTAAGCAGAATTAGAAATGTTTCCATATGTAGCAAACAATCTCAGATAGTCTATATACCCAAAAAGACTGCATTTATTGAATAGCCCACAGTTTATTCAACTCAACGTTGCGGTCAACAGTGGCTTAGTTAAGGGGAGAGCTACTCATAGAGATTAAGAGTATGAAGAATTAAACTCGAAAATATTATATGCTAAATATTGAAACCCTAGTAAAAATTTTTCAGATGCAAGCTAGAATTAATTTGTTTGCTTCTTCGAGTAGCCCCCCTTTGTGCGCTGTGCCGCTGCCCAAGTTCGAGTCGATCGTTGAACATCAAGAGTTGGTCATCATTTAGGTGGGTCTGCTGCATAATTAGACGATGCCAGCGAGGAAAACCCACTGATTGACCGATGTCAGTTGCTGCAGTAGCCAATGGCATGCAGTTATACATATTTGGGTTACACAAAAGTCAGCGTGGGCCATTTAATGGCGGGCACCGAAAAATTGGAACAGCTGCATTTCTTTCAGGGCCAAGGCTGTGACATTTAATGGCCAATTGGCAACTGGCATTTTGTGGTGGCATCTTTTTTTTGATTTTGTTCGTTTGTTTGCCGCAGGTGAACGTGTATTTGGAACTGTTCGCCATGGAGTCGGCCAATCGGGCGCGTTACAACGAACTGAGCAACGCCTGCCTTAACTGGCGCTTGCAGCAGCGCAACTTTGGAGTTCGGGCCAAGAGTGTGGTGGAGTATTGCGATACGACAGCGAGCGCCGGCAAGGTCAGCGAAGAGGGTGAGTCACAGGGAAAGCAGGTGACATTTTGTATGCCAACAACCAGAGGATTTAATTAATTAATCTGAGTAGATCCGAAGATCTGTTCGGTGCCCGATCCATCATCTTAGCAAACGTATAACAAGTGCTCTGCCTCTTCACAGATGATCCTTGGAACTTGGGCTTCTATGTTGTGGTCTGTGCCCTCATCCTGTTGTCCTGCCTGAGCAGTCTCGTCGATTTGCATTTGAAGCGCCGGCGACATGATAAAATGTTGAAGGAGCGCGATCATTATAAGACGCCGCCACGTAGCCTGGTCACGCGCCTGCTGCTCACGTGCTCCGTAGCCAGGAATTGGTATCGATTGAATCAGGAGCCAAATGGCAAGATCGGACGCGAATTGCGTTTTCTCGATTGCTTCAAGTTCTTTGCCATGTTCCTGGTCATCTTTGCGCACACCAATTGGGTCATTTACGAGAGCGCCATCAGTAATCCCCAAGATCCGGAGCGCATGCTGCATACGGCTGCCGGCACGCTTCTAATCTCCGGTTCTCTCATCACCGTCACCTTCTTTGTGATTAGCGGCTTGCTGCTGACCATCAACTGGCTGGCGGTGACACGCGCGCTGGCGGACGACAAGAACGAGTCGTGGAGCCTGGCCAAATATGCGGCACTCTTTGTCAAGTTCAATGTGTTTCGCTATATACGCCTCACGGTGCCCTATGGCTTTGTGCTGTTGCTGAGCGGCGTTTACTTTGAGAACGCCGGCGGTCCGCTCTGGCGGCACATTTACCAGCGGGAGCAGCTAGCCTGCCGCAAGAACTGGTGGACCAATTTGCTATTTATTAACAATTTTGTGCGCACCGATGAGCGTGTAAGTGTAGCTGCGGTATTAGCTGGTTCCACAGCTGGCTAAAGTCTTAGTTTATGTTTGCAGTGCCTGCTGCAGGGCTGGTATTTGGCCGCGGATACGCAATCCTTTGCCTTGAGCTTGTTGGTGCTGATACTGGGACATCGCTTTGGACGCTGGAGCAAGCAGCTCTATGGCATCGTGCTGGCCATCTTTATGCTGTTGCCCGCTGTGCTCACATATGTCTTCGACTACTATCCCATTTTTCTGCCAACGCCGCAGTAAGTAACCGAGAAGAACCGAGCCCCGGCTTGGCTTTGTTTGCGTTTGTTAATTTGTGTCTCCCTTACAGAACCCAGAAGGACTCGTTTATTGGCGATCGTCAGTTTACTGAGTTTTATACATCGTTTCAAATGAATTTTAGCGCCTATTTCTGTGGCGTCCTGGCGGCCATTGCCTACGATCAGCTGTCCCTCAAGCAGTACAAGTTGCGTGAGCTGCGCAGCTTTCAGGTGTTCTGGTTCAGTTTAATTCCAGTTGGTGTCTTGTGGCTCTTTACGGCTCATCCCATTTATCAGCATTATTATACGGAAACTCCGCGCTTCTGGGGCGCCATCTATGCGACCGTGCAGCGCAACTTTTGGGCCTTTGGTCTGAGCATATTCGTTGTGGGAATGGCTGCCAAAGTGGGATGTAAGTACAGTTCCAAATCACATTTACATTACTTTTCATCATTTTTTTATTTGAAAGCAACAATCCTTCTTAATTATTCCTGGCATTCAAATGCTCCTAATACCAAATAATTACCTATAAGTAATTAGAATGTAGTTCGTAATTCCACTTAAATTCTTGTTTATCCAGCAATTAATTTACATAATTAAATTGTCACTGATTAATTAATGTTCTTGGCACACCTGACTAGTAATTACTTGAGTAATTAAAATGTAATTATTTTTTCCTGTTAAATTCTTACGTATTAATATTGCCAGCATTTAATTCCTTGCACAATTATTCATGCTTATATTTGCAACTTTAATTACATTAATGACCGTGGATTAATTGAACAATAATTTCTACCAGTAATTACTTGTGAGCAGTGGAGGTCTCATTCCATTCATTGCATTATTGCCATCATTTAAATACTCCAGAAATTACTTTAGCGTAATTGAAATGAAATCATAAGTAATTTAATTTTCCAGGGATTCTACGCAAGTTTGCCTGCCTGCCCATCTTTCGCATACTGGGTCGACTGACCTATGGCGCCTTCATTGTACATCTCCTGGTGGCACGTCTAGCGCTGGCTACGGTACGTGAGCCCATATACTTTGGCACGGGCACAATGGTGAGTTGAAGATGATTCTAACATATTCCAGTTTTCGAACTTAATATTTTTTTGCATTTATCCTGCACAGTTTGCTTATATATTCTACGTGTTATGCGCCTCGTATCTGAGTTCTCTGCTTTTGGCCATTTTTGTGGAGTTGCCTGTATCATCATGTCTTAAGCTGTTGCGCTAGTCCAAGCTAAACGAAAATGTTGATGACATTTGCTTAAAGTAACTCTCGAAGGATTAGTTTTATCAAGCAAGTTACCGAAAGCTTAAAGTTTTCTAAAAACTTTAAGAGTTATCAGCTTGTTGAAAGTCAAATTTTGCAGAAGCTTCAAGTTAGCTTTTTAGTGTTTATCTAGAAAACCGAAAACAAGTGAAAGCAAACAAAGCCCAAGCAAAGGGTTAGATTAAAATATCAAATATTTCGAATTGATTCTTTTAAACCTTACTTCAAGCAAGTGTCATCATTGTGTAAATTAAACTTTTAACTTATGCTAAAGATTTTTGTTAGTAAAACCTAAATTTAAGTAACTTAAACTTAATAAAGCCCAAAGTCTCGTTTAATACCAAGGAGTTATCGGTGTCGAAGTGTATCGATAAAAGGACAAAAATTATTCCAACCATAGTAAAAATCGTATTAGCTGTGTTTTGTTATGTCAAATAGATACTTATCGAAGTTATCGATAAAATCATGGAGGATTTTTTGTTAATTCAATACTTATCGCAGTTGATCAATAAAGTCATAAAGGCTATTCAGTGACAGCCCAAAATAAATATCTATTAGGGATGCTCTATGTATGCAAGAAAACGTTCACTCGAAACGTATCGAAGAAAATCGATTAAAGCACACAGTGTCGATAAATATCAAGGAGTTATGGGTATCAAAGTGTATCGATAGAAGGACAAAAAGTATTCCGAACCATAGTTTAAATTGTATTATTGTATTTTGTTGTCAAATCGATAGTTATCGAAGTTGATCGATAAAATTACAGAGGATTTTTGTTAATTCAATACCTATCGCAGTTGATCAATAAAGTCATGAAGGCTATTCAGTGACAGCCCAAAATAAATATCTATTAGGGATGCTCTATGTATGCAAGTAAACTTTCACTCGATACTTATCGAAGTAAATCGATTAAAGAACAAAGTTTCGATAAATACCAAGAAGTTATTGGTATAAAAGCGTATTTCAAACCATAGTTAAAATCGTATTAGCTGTGCTCAATGTGTACATAACTAATATTTTGTTGTGTCAAATCGATAGTTATCGAAGTTGATCGATAAAATTACAGAGGATTTTTGTTAATTCAATACCTATCGCAGTTGATCAATAAAGTCATAAAGGCTATTCAGTGATAGCCCAAAAAAAATATCTATTAGGGATGCTCTATGTATGCAAGTAAACTTTCACTCGATACTTATCGAAGTAAATCGATTAAATCAAAGAGGGAAACCCTTTGGGATATGAAGAAGTAAGAGAATTATGTATGTGTAACTCACCCCATGCCAATCTGACTCTGCTCGTGCTCAAGCTCGCTGCGACGGCACAGCTCAATGAAATGCCACTTGATGGCATTGGCGGCCTCGTCGTTGAGCAGCGGCTTGACATTCTGGCGCGCATAGGCAATGAATTTCTTCATCAATATGGGCGGCAGCAGATCCAATTCAGGCTCCAGCACATTATACTCCAACCGCTTATCTAGATCATAATCCTGCTGCATGATGCTATCCTTGTCATCATCCGTCACAACGGGCGCATCATGAAAGGTGGCCTCACACACGGATTCGCTCTTCTTGGGCTTCAGTGCGTAGCGTGCGGCAATCTGCTCGCGCTTCTTGGAGCCGGCATGTAGGGCACGCACATGCTCCGTCAGGGACATATCGCGCGTGGTCGATTGCCTGTCCAGCAGCACATAGACCAGATGAAACTCCTTGAGCAGGGCCGCAGTGATGCGAATATTCTGCAACAAATAACGCGCCTGGTCGTATTGTCCACGCTGCGGATTGGCACAGGCAATAATCGCGGGTTGTGCTTCAAAGGAGGCAAAGACGCCCGGCAACGGCATATTCAGCTGTCCGGCTTGCATGCACTGAAGCAGCAACGTCTGCTTGGAGGCCAACTTGTCCACACCGTCCACAAGGCAAGTACCTGCTGTGCCGGCCATGAGTAGTGCGCCCGCATCCATGACCCGCTTGTTGCGTCCGCTGAAGCTGACTCCCAGTTGATTGGCTGCTTGGGCGCCACGTTTGCCGCTTATGTGACCGCCACGCTCAGTGATCTGTGCACAGTTCTGCAGCAGCATGGATTTGCCAATGCCCGGATCACCGACCAGTAGCACATTAATATTGCCGCCGAGCAACGACAGCAAGCAGGCGGCCTTGGCCAACTCGTGACCGTGCAACTCTGGCGCCAGCGATTGCACCAGCAGCTTAAAGCAATTGGGCTCCGAGTTTATCGTGGCAATTGCCTCTAAATCGCGTTCGCTAAATTCAAGCTTTACGTGCTGCGCCAGCTGCACGCTGCAAGCGCGTAAATACGCCTGCAAATCTCCGCTGGCTGTTGCGGAAGTCGACGGCTGTTCGCTGTTGTCGCACAGCTCGCGCAACTTCAGGACGCCCGTGACTATAATCTCCTGGCCCACGTGCACAGCATCAACTAGATCGTGACGCAGCTCTATGTCTAGTTCACCTGGCAGCGTGCTGTCATAGTCCGTCAGCAGGGCCAGACTGGACTCCTCCAGCCGTATGATCTGCCGCACCGAGAGACGCGTATACGGCGAGCTGCGCAGCGCCAGAAAATTGTCCTTGGCACCGCACTGTGGCTTCAGACAGTGATACGGACGCGGCGTGTAGTTGCCTCGCTGGCGCAGCGTCTGCTCCGTCTGGCAACGTGTACAGCGAAATGCCTGCCAGGCTAGGCCCAATGTGGGTTCACCCACGCTGCTTACAATGCCACGCACCGCAAACAGGCTGTCAACGCGCGCATGTGTAATGCTACTGACCAGCTCGACGGGCACAAAGTCTTCGGGACGCGCGTAAATCTTGCGTGTGCGTCCTCCAGTGCGCGGCACATACATCTCTTTTGTGGTCACCAAAGGCAATATGCTGTCCACAGCTTCTTCGGCAGCGTCCAGGCAATTGTTAACGACCACCGTGTGCATGGCCACACCTATTGTGGCGAGTGTACGTAGCGGTTGTCTTTGCAAATCCTCTGTCAGCGTTGGCCACACTGCCGTGAGCTGTTCATCTTGCACTATTCCCGAAGCTGAGAGCTGAAAGTGGCCGCGTTGCCGAATGCGTGCCGCATCATATTTTTGCGGATTACGCTGGTAATGCGCCTCCACAGCGACAATGCGCTTGGCCAGCTCGCTATCCGCTACGTACTCCTCACGCAAAAAGTACAGGCGCCAACCGGGATAAGCTCGTGGATTGTTGACAAGCAGACTGCGCACTTCCAGCGCATCCTCTGGAGCAGCATAGTTTTCAGGGCGCAAGTAACTGCAATCTAATGCCGCATTTGTCGCACGCTTTCGCCCCGCATCGCCACCGGACCGACTACGACTCCACCCGCGGGGCTGTGGAGTACCCCTAGCAGCTGGATTTTGCTCTGCTGCCGGTTGACGATTGCCGCCAGCAGGTATAACGCGGCCATTGCGACGAAAATAGAAATATGGACGATAGCCACCGCCGCCACGCGCTCTGCCGCGCACAAATCTCGAAGCTGAACGTCCGCCTAATGGCGGATTCATTTTAATTTCGCAACACAAATTCGAAATATGCACTAATTTAGGTATCGTTTTTGGCGCTTTGCTTCCTCTTCCAAATGTTATCGATATCAATAAAAGTCGCCCCAATTTTTTTATCGATTTGTCGAATTTATTTAAATTCAAATGCACATAACAAAACTGAATATCATATTCTAACTAGAATTGTTTCCTATTGTTTAATTGCATCATCTTCATATCGCGCTCCAATATATCTATTTCAGTGGGCAAGTAATGTTTAAACACAATCTTGACCTTAGTTTTTAACTCGATAAATGTTTCCAGCACAAGTTTCTCTTCCTCTTCGTTTTCGGCCTGGAATGTTTGAAGCTCGTGAAAGAAATTAACGCATCCATCAAGTAAACTAATTTGCTTCAGCTGAAGTTCGGACAACTGCTTTTGCAAAGCCGTAATATTTATTATATGCTCATCAACACGGGTAGACATCGACGCAATAGAGGCCAACTGCGCCCTGTGTTGATCATCCTTGTTTTCTGAAGCTGTCTTATCCAAACTAATATCCATCACATCGATGCCTGTATCATCAGCGCATTCCTCATTTCTTGCTACGGGAGCTGGTGGAATATTACCAGTCTTTAGAGATTTGGTCTGCTCCTTCGTTTGCTTTTTATCTGCTCCTTTGCCAGCTAACTGTAACCAAATAAGATTGTTTCCAATGTAAGCTTTTAATTTTTACCTTCTAATTACCTTCTTTTGAGCAGCTTTTGATTTATTCTTTTTCGTCATTTTTGTACTCTTAAAATTGAAATCAAAATTAGTAATGAATTTACTTATTGCTCTACAATCATGAAGATATGTCAAAAGGCTATTTTACAGTAACGACAGTATATTCACAGCAATCTCATTTTGAAAATTGGGTGTAATAAACATTTTAAATGTTTATTAGGCGCAAAAAACGCCTCCCTTGGTGAGCGCAAATATATACAAAAAATTAAGTATATTTATATATCGAAAAATATTTGTCAGTATTTTTCGTTATAGTATTTTTTATATATTTTTTGGTATTTAGAAATACACCGAGTGCACTCATACTGAAAATTGTATTAAGTGAGTGCTTTGCTAGTTGTTTTACAGAAAACGCAAATAATTACAGCTTAAAGCCGCGATCTATTGAATTTGTAGAATGCCGGTGAGTATTGAAGCTAATTTGCGTAGCCAGTAAAAATTCCAAATAGGTACACCGGTTTATTGTGCTTAGTTTTTGCTAGTTTCTGTTAGACCACACGCTAAGCAATTCATAAAATTCGTATCAATTGCTTACCTATTTCCAGGCATACCACTCGCAAATCAAGGACTTTCGCCAACAGGTGGGCAACATGGCCATCCTACCATTGCGGACCCAGGTACGCGGACCAGCCCCAAGTGCCAATGTAGAGAGTGATATTATCGATGAGTCACTTTATTTTTTTAAAGCAAATGTATTCTTTCGCACTTACGAAGTGAAGGTGGGTGTTGGACTAGGTACAAGTGCTTTGTGTATATACTTATATATTTTATATCTTTGATGCAGTCGGAAGTGGATCGTGTACTCATCTATATTACGCTGTATATAACCGAATGTCTTAAAAGACTGACCCGCTGCACCAGCAAAGCACAGGGTCAACAGGAGATGTACAGTTTGGCCATCTCCAAATTCGATATACCCGGCGAGGCTGGCTTCCCATTGAATTCGGTCTACGCCAAGCCCCAGTCCGCCCAGGATGCCGATCTCATGCGTCAGTATTTGTTGCAGCTGCGTCACGAGACAGGCAATCGGGTAGTGGAGAAAGTATTTAGCACAGAGGATGGCAAACCAAACAAATGGTGGACTTGCTTTGCCAAGAAGAAGTTTATGGAGAAGAGCCTGGCCGGTCCAGGCCAGTAAATTAAAATGTAGCAAGGAATTTACAAGTGCATTATATTCCAATATCGAATTGTATTATTTAGTAATGGCGATAGTTTTTTTATTTCGAATACAATAATCACGCAAATGTGTTTACGTAGTAAGTGTTGCCCGGTCAACGACGATCTTTAATTGGAAAAACATTTCTAAGCAAAAATTCTAATATGTACAATAAGAGTTAACGGTACAGATGATCGGCCTGCAGATTGGATGCTATCTCCGATTCCCATTTATCGCCATTGCACAAGAGCTTCTCCTTGTTGTAGAGCAATTCTTCGTGCGTCTCTGTCGAGAATTCAAAATTGGGGCCCTCAACAATCGCATCGACTGGACAGGCCTCCTGCAAATGAAACACTCTATGAGCTTCATATGGGATACTTATGGAGAATAATTACCTGACAAAAACCGCAATAGATGCATTTGGTCATGTCAATATCGTACCGCGTGGTGCGCCTGCTGCCATCGGCGCGTTCCTCTGCCTCAATAGTAATTGCCTGAGCGGGGCAAATAGCTTCGCAAAGCTTGCACGCAATGCAACGCTCCTCACCGCTTGGATAACGGCGGAGGGCATGCTCACCACGGAACCGTGGACTCAGCGGTCCTTTCTCGAATGGGTAATTAATTGTGGCCGGCTCCTTAAAGATGTGTGCCAGTGTGACGGCAAATCCTCGAAAGAGCTCACCAAAGAACATTGTGGTAGCAGCACGATCTGTGATATCCTCCATTTCCATGCTCAGCTCCTTATTGTTAACATAGACATAGCCCTTGGGTACACAAACGATGTCTTTAGGCTCGGCTCTATTGGCAGACAGCATACGTGCGCCGTTAGTGCCAAACATCCGCTGACCTGTGGAGAAAACATATTATATTATTTGATTCCAATCCAAAAATTGGCAGTATGGCAAATCTGATTTACTATGACATAAGGTTACGTAACATCATTTAATGAAATTCACTAGAAATATGTTTATTGAATTGTATCAATTGTAAGACCGTTTTTTCACTAACCATTGCGCGAGACTGTGAAAATTCGCATTGTTAGCGACATGTTTGCGGCACACAAATTAATTGTCGGAAAACAAGAATTACAATTGTTTTTGTTGTGGTATTTTTGGGTCGATAGTCAATTTTTTATCCAGGGATGGCAACTCGATTGGCCTTTTTCGATATGCGGCGATATATCATATGATTACCGAATATCGAGTATTATGTGTTATTAATTGTCGATTAGTATGTTTTTAAACAGCAAGGCAGCAAGTCGTTTATAGCTGAAGCATCCTTTTTTCTGGAAAAATCTGGAAAATTAATTTGGAACAACAAATTGTATTTTTGTGCCCTTTATAAATACTGTGCTCATTTAACAATTTGTTCGCTGATTTGTGTAGAAATAAAGGTCAATCGCAGCAGCATTCCAAACGGTGACGACATCGCTAATTCTGTTTACAAATTTCACAAGCGGACGTAAGCATGTCAGATCTATCCTATCTCGAAACGATCTCGAACAAGGAACTGCACGCCAAATGCCTGGAATATGGCCTGCCAAATATACCGGTCACCGATTCCAGTCGCAAAGTTATATTGCGTCGTTTGCAGTCATCCATTCTGGGCGTTCCAAGCAAAAATGCTACTGCAGCAACAAAGAAGACGCCGAGACGCGAAACCATACACAGCACTAACAGTAAGGCGACACCGGCAGCTGGGATGAACACGAGTGTGCCGCGTGTGGCAGGTAAAAGCCCGAGCCGCAACAACAACAATAGTCGCCGCACAATTGGTGTGACACCTCGCGAATATTATCCACTGGATAGTTCACCCGTGCGCTTTGTACAAACAACAACAACCGTGTCTGATGTAGGCTCACAGTCGGAGGATGATGATTTCAACCAAGTTAATTCACCAAGCTTTAAATCCCAAAAACGTGATGATCCCCGACTGCGTCGCTCTGTTTCCCTAACCAAATCCGGCGTGCTGACCACATCATATACTCGCGAGGTGGAGAAGCCGCATTACGAGGAAGAGGAACAGCCGCAAAGCTATACATATCAACGCCCACAGATAGCGCCGGCGCCTGCGCGAACGCTGCCCATCTATGAGCCACGTATTGAGCGCAGCTATCGCCCGGATCTGTCCAGGCAAAGCCTTACCCAAACGCAACTAAACTCGACGAGCTACTTGGAAGCAGGCAACGAGTACAATGAGCCGCTCATGCAACAGGCGCCGCGTAACACTTTCAGCGGCTCTGCGGCGCCTTTCAATTTGGGTGGAGCAACCACGTCCGCGGTGCGTCAGCGCCAGACCATTGGAGACAGCGGCTTTGCCAGAGGTCGCCTTTTGCAGCCCACATACAAAGTGAACTCGCTGTATCCAGAACTGAACGAGTTCTATGATCAGCACAACAACACCGCGCAGCCCATGGACCTGGACACAGATAGCGAATCGGAGGCGGAGAATCAGCAGCGGCGTCAACATCAGCGTTCGCCTGGCGACAGCACTGACTCGCCCTATTTGAGCCACTTTTCGCGTCAGCTGGATACAAGAAAACGTTCATCGCCGCTGGCCAGACCTCAAATGCGGTCAACCATACAGCAAGAGGATCCGAATGCTCCTATGAATCAGTTTCGTGCGCTAATTACATCATTGGATCGTCAATATCATCTCAAGTTTTATTTCTTTCTAATGCTGGCTGTTATGCTCGCGACGCTTATTTATGTGATAGTCACACCCGCTGTCTGAGGAATTGCGATGACTTCTTCATATGGTTATGGCTTAACTTAGTTTGTAATAACTCTCATCTGTAAAAGCATTGTATGTAAAACTCCTATATACATAACAAACATGACAAATATCGAGCTATACTCACGTTTTCTGGTTTATTTAGAAATCATGAGTTAATGACTATAAATCTGGCACATGGTAAATATTTAAATGAAATTTTTATAAGCACAAATCTTCTAGGTAAATTTCTAACAAAAAAAGAAAAAACATTTTGCTCTTCATTAATATAAAGATTCTATTTTTGTTTTTAAACTTTTCTTGGTTGTTTTTTGTTATAATTGTAACAATTAATTTTGCATTTAAAGAATTTATGAAATCTGAACATAATTGTTGCTTATAAATTGTTTAATAAAAACAAAAATTAAACTAATGCATATTATATCTTCTGTTATATAATTTTTTTATCCCTAATGAACAAGAAAGCATAGTTATCTTTGGGGAAGAGACTGAATATTCTATAGAATAAATAGCCTCTGATTTATACACTTTGCATTTCGTGCATTATATTTTGGTACAAAATATATATGATATGCTAGTCCGATATTGATAAAAAATGTTAAAAGAAAACTTCCAATTGCAGCCGTCTGATATACTGTTCGGATATTGATAAAATTGTCCCCTAGATTGGACAAGTTGTTGTTACACCTTTTTCCACCCATACTTTGATCAACAATTTCAGTTCGTCTGCTTCGCTTAATCGTTTTTTATGTATATATAATTAGAAAAATGTACTACATTACAATTATAATATTAAATAAACTAGTTAAATTTAATTGTTTTTTTTTCAGTTTTGTGTTGTGTGTTTCTGTTATCGGATCTCGTCTTTAGGCTAATATTTACACGCTATTCAAGAAGTTGCAACACAAACAAGTGTAAAATCGTAAGGCTTGGGGCTATCCTGGGAGGCGTAGGCAAAACAGAAAGTGCCGCGATCGTTGTGCGTGAACAATTGCGGGCAGAGGAGGGTTACACAGTGGATATTAAAGTGACTGCATCAAATGGGGAAAAAGAAGAAAAATAAAGCCTGGCTCAACAATGGCAACTGGCCGCAGTGCTTGACAGATCCATTTAATTAAAATGGAACTTGAATTGGAACGGCGAACCGTGCTGGAAGTGCGCGAATGGATCTGCTCCACGGAAACCATGTTGATTACTCTCCGGATCCAGCGGATCTTCGCCATTATCAAACTGACGTCGCTTCTCCGGATCTGTGAGCACTTCCTTGGCAGCGGCAATATCAATGAACTTCTTCTCGGCCACCTTTTTCTCGTCATCCTTAAAGTTGTCCGGATGCCATTTCTGAGCCGCCTTGCGATACGCCTTTACAATCTCCTGTTTGTTGGCGTTGCGTTTTACGCCTAAGATTTTGTAGTAATCGCGGCGTTCAGCCTGTTTTTGCAGTTTTTTCGCCTTCTGTATGCCCTCCTTGGCGCGGGAATTGTTTTCGTCAATCTCGAGCGCCGCCTGGTAATCGTGTATAGCATCGTCATACATCTCGCTGCCCAGCAGCGCCTCAGCGCGATCACAATACAGCTGCGCATCCTTCATAATCTCCAGCGCCTGTTTGCAGTGTGACAATGCTTTTACATACTGCTCGTCTGTGGTGTAGCAGGAGCAGAGCAGCTTGTGCGCCTCGTAGCGTATCATGGTCTCCTCGGGTTCATGTTTAAGCACCGCCTCGCCGGCGATTATGCACTCCGTCGCCTGTTTTTCCTCTCGCGCTGTTTCCGCTGTCCCCAGCTGTTTTTCCACTTTGCGCAGTTTCTTGTAGAATGGAAAGCAGAGCTTGTGCTCGGGATCAAATTTGAGGCATTCGCGTATCTCCTTTAGCGCATTAGTCGCATGTCCTATAGTGTATAGCAGTTTTGCTATATTGTAATGCCCCTCGGTGCTGTCCTGTGACAGGCGGTTGACCTGCCGCAAATCCGCAATGGCCGAAAGCGGATCGTTTGTCTTCAGGTAGGCATCGGAGCGAGCCTGTCTGAATGCCACGGACCAGGGTGAGATCTCTAGCAGCTGTGTTATCATGCCTATGGCATTCTGCTCATCATTATTGTTCAGCAGATGCTGCACCAGCTGCCACTGCTCCTTAGCCGGCCTCAGTCTTGAATAGTGCTCTTGCACGAGCGCATTTTGTGGCTCCTCGCTGAGCACATACTCAAAGTCTATCAATGCATTATCATAGTCGCCACTCTTCATGTGCACAGTGCCACGCTGGCTTCGAGCGGCTGTAAAGTCTGGCTTAAGTTCTAGCACACGATTAAAGTCCTGGATGGCAAAGCGTGTCTTGCCCAGCGCCAGGTAGACAGTTCCTCGTTTGAACAGCGTCAAATAATTGTTGGGATCGCCCTCTGAAAATGGATGTAGTTGTAAGAATATCTGGCAAAGTGGTGAGCAATTGCTTCATTTACTCACCAACAGCTGCATGATAATGCGTCAGTGCATCCGACAGCTGACCGCGCGCTAGAAAGTCTTTGCCCAGCTCCAGATGATTGTCGATGTCTGCCTGAGTTGGCGATGTCGCATCGGCGCCTGCAGCAAGTGACGTGTGCCAAAACAGTAAGAATTTAAGTGTTATCAATTTGATTATTTTAATTAGAGTGCACAATAGAGATAGGCGCGTGTCTGACGAATGCAAAACGCACGGTCAAAATGAAAACCTAAGCATAATGTTTTTGGATTTTGATTCGAATTCGTGTTGTGTCAGACACGCGTTCATCTCTAGAACCCCTTCCCACTAGGTCACCCGTAAAGTACCTTCCATGAAGAGCTCCAGCAGCAGCAGCAGGACACAGGCTGCCAATTTCTTTTCGCCGCTGCCAAGCAGCAGCAGATCGCTTAATGGCAAAGCCATTATGCTGTGTGTGTGCGTGTATGTGTTGTATGCTTGTGTGTGTGTGTGTGGGCGTGTTTGTGGGCGTCTTAACCAGTTGTGATTGAGAGACGAGGCCAATAATCAAATTCAAATGCGATACACACGTCACACGTTATGGTTTAAACTTTGGCGTGGCAGCTACCGCTGGCTTCTTCTTCCAATTGTCTGTATATCACAGCTGCTAATCTTTACCGTTGCACCTGCTTACTAGATGCTGCTTGTTGTTGTTTTCGCGCTTGCCGAGTAATTTTGTCCGTTTTAGGGAACAACAAAAATATAAACGTAATCGATTCTTTGTTTTAAGTATATAAATATTACTACGCAATTTGTGGCTTTGTGTCCATTTTGATCGGTAACCGACTCGTTATTGCACCTTAGCAAATACGTTTGCCTCAATTTTGGTAGAACTGGCTGCTTAAAAACCTAAACACTGACGTGTTATGCGAGCTACAAGAGGCCGAAGAAATGGCGTTGCCAGACAGCCTAGCGGCATATGATTTTAGCACTTTCTGGCAGCTCCATTGAAAGCAGGGCTGTTAAATATACGGGGCGTTTTCACTGAAGCAAATGCGATAATTATCGCGATATCCAATTTTAAATTTAAAGTTTCCATAACAAATAAAACGAATATTATTTTAATTTTATGTTTTGCATGTATATGGAACTGTATTTGGTAAATATACATATATTGCACTGACACAACTAATATACATGATATTACTACAGGTGTTGATATTTCTTAAAATACGTTTTATCTCATAATTGTAGTTGTAAATATGTGTGTTTACTTCTTTTTAAATAAATGCAATTTCTATTTCGAGCATAAATACATTTTTATAACTTTTTTCTTTTTCATAGCTTTTTCTTATCCCTAAAATGGTCACCAAATGGTCATGTTTGTGCATTATGTGAGAGGCATGGAAATAGGTATTCAAGATTAAAGATTTGGATGGAAGAAATACGTTATGTGCGAGCTTAGAGCTAATGCTGCAGAATGTGAGTAAAGTATAAAGGAAATATACATATATATATAGTGCATGCTCCATATATGAATGTGTATTAAAGTTAAGTCTAATGATAGGATTGAATGGAGGGTCTACGATTTAAAAATTCTGTGATGGGCGCGACTTTTTGAAAGCGTTTTCACCCTTATAGTATTCCAGTATTTTTGATGCTCTGCTAACTGAAGTCCACTTGGACTATATACATATATATCATTGGTACAATTCAGGAAATCACAATGTTGATCAAATCATCCAGCGTATCTTTGGCATGCGACTGATTGCTATCATGTGTCTTTTTCATATGAGCTGAAATTCAAGTAGAATTTGAAAAGACTTTTCATTTCCGATGATTAAAAAAGAAGTGTCTCAAATACTTTTAAATTTGATGTGAGTGACAAAGCGCTCCTGGCACAGATCGCACTTGTAGTAGGTGTTCCCCGTGTGAACGCGTTGATGCAGACGCAGAGACTTCTCAAACAGATAGGCCCGTCCGCAGGTCTCGCATTTGAAGTTCTTCTCCAGAACTGAAAGACAAGTAAAACAAAATTATAAAAATGCGAGACGAATGCCTCGCCCTGTTAAAACTAGATTATATAGCTCGTATTTATCGAATTTGGCCCAGTAAATATATTAAGAGCTTTGACAGATACTAATCACTATGACTAAAATGAATCGACAGCCGTGCGCTGAAGTGGCTAAAAGGGACCACTCACCCTCATGACTGCGCATATGCTGGGTGAGCACATATTTCAAAGCAAACGCCTTGCCGCAGACATCGCAGACATTGGGCTTCTCATTGGCATGCGTCTTCATGTGCCACTTCAGGTCCTGGGCGCGCTTATACCGCTTGGAGCAGTGCGGGCAGGCGTGCAGCCGGTCAGCGGAATGGACAGCCATGTGCCGCTCCAGGGCGGACTTCATGTTGAAACGTTGCGTACAGCTGCCGCACTGGAAGAGTCCCGTATACTGACGCTCCCGTTTGCACTGGAGCACGCGTTTATTGTTCGCAATTATCGGTGTGGAGGGTTCGCGCTGCACATGTTCGGCGCTCATGTGCTGGATGAGCTCCTGTTCGGTGTCGAACTCCTGGCGACAGGACTGAAACATGCATTCGCTGCGCTCCTGATGCGTCAGATTCGCCCTGTGCTGCTCGAGCATGTGTAAGCGCTTCTCCGCATAGGAGCCAAAAACTTGTTGAAGATAAGCAAAGGAAAATACAACTTTTAGTTTGGTGTGAGAGAAATGTTTAAGATATGAAACTATTATTGGGGTTGTCATGTAACAATAATTGAATAGTAATAATTGCTTGCATGCGGCGCTCCAGAGGGGTTTGGGTGTGGAATTATGCAAGGTGTTTTTTATTTTTATTAATTTAAAAACTAATCGTACAATAAATTGTAACATTATGTATGAAGTTTATTGGCATGCTTCTTCTTTGTTATTTTTTTTTTTTGGCTAATAGGTGTATTTAAGAAAAGCTGAGCCATGTTTACCCTTAGTTTGCAAATAACTTGACTAACAGACACAATAAAAAGCAGCATTTGACTTCTTCAGAGTTTTTGGGCAATTCTTAAAGCTTTTGCGATGAATGTTTTGATGATGCGATAGATATTTGGTTGGCATTAATGAGTTATTATTATATTTAATATTATATTATATTTACTTTCGTTATTTGAGCCGTACTTGATTTGAGATTTTTTATCAATGACTCTGATTTTAGACTCACAAAACGAAAGAACTTTGTTATATTTGTGCACTTAAAACCTATTTAGAAATCTTCTAGAAGCTGTCAAGGCTGGGAATTGGGAAGGTTGATGCTTGAATTAAGCTCAAATTGCAATAATTTAAACTTAAACGTACAATATTTTATTTATACAAAACAAAATATCAACAAATTTGAAAAGTTGATAATACCAAATTATTTTCAAATTTATTATTATTTTCATTGATGCCAATATAGGATAAGCAACTAGTAAGAACCCAGGTATTATAATATGCTGAAGGAAACTTGAGAAACATCTTTGACAGCAACTGATCGATTGTCCAAATTAGGCTAAAGTGCCTTGCATCTGTCCAGATCAACTTACCCTCAGAGCAGTTGGCGCATTTGAAAGGCTTCTCCCCGCCGTGCTGTCGATAGATATGCCAACGTAGAGTTTTAACGTGTATGAAAGCTGTTCAACGATATTAAATAAATAATTAACTATAAATAGTAATAATAAATAATTCCTTATATACACATAAAACTTTCCCTAGTGTCTTGTTGGTTGCAACTTTTTGTTTTTCATCCGATTGGCTTCAAACTCAATTTAATTATTTTAATTTTAATTTGTTATGCGATTCTTAAACTTTTAAGATAAAAACCTAGCCCACTCGAGTCTGTATGTTCTCTCTCGCAGACCGAGCTTACCTTTCTATGCGATTCTCATGAATTTAAGTAAGCCTACCAGGCTTTGATTTTAGATGTAATCTTGGTAATCTTAAAATCGCGCCTCCTCCTTCCCTCCCTCCAATCCGCTCTCTACTTCTTATGTTCTTTTGGTGTATATATGTTTAAAAGAGTATTAGATACGCAACTTGTGGTGGAAGTATATACGTACGTACGTAAAAACAAATATTAAAGTAATTCAGACCTGGTCATGGCCTATCATCTATCAGTATATATTATTAAAATGTAAGCAGGCCACCCACCTTTACCACAGAAGCCGCAGTATTCGCTCTTACGGGAGCCCGTTGAGTGCGTTGCCTCGTGACACTTGAGATGTCTTTGGTTGATAAACAGCCTGTCGCAGCCGCTGTGGCGACATCGGAGCTGCCGCTCCGGATTGTGCCAGTTCATGTGATAGTGCAGGCTTTTGCGCGTAAAGAAACGTTTCTCGCACATGCTGCACTCGAAATCCGTTTCCGAATGATATTTTTCAATATGATGGTCGAGATTATGACGATCTCCGTACTTTTTGCCGCACACCTCACAGGTGTGATGCTTTACCACATGCACGCCCTTCATGTGCACGGTACGTGATGCGGCATCTTGGAAGCACTCTGTGCACTCCGGACAGTTGTAGGGCTGATCCGGATCGTGTGCGTTACTGATGTGCTCTAGTAATAGGTGCTGCAGCTCATAGCTTTCCTGCGGTTTATGACAAAATTTACAAGCATAGCTTATGTTTAATGTGCTGTAATCTGAAGCTAAATCGGTTTTCTCATCTGGTTGTAGGGATTCAGATTCGTTGATGCTAATCGTTTCCACAAAGATTTCTATGGGTGTTGTTTGCGTGTTGGCCTCAATAATGGCAGTATTTTGTGTTGTTGTCGTTGTTTCTGTTTCTGTTTCTATTTCGGTCGCCGCTTCTATTTCATCCACAGCCTCCTCAATATTGTCCTCGTCGTTTTTATCATAGAGCGAATTCGCATCGATTTTATCAAAAATATTCGACAACTTTAACTGTGCGTCCTGGCAGGCCATGCGAAATGTGTATATGGAGCAGAATTTTGTAAAGCAATCGCTGCAAATTTTTTGGGGCAGTCCATCGTTTGGTGAGATCTACAAACAATGCAGAAAAGTTTACGTTATTTTTACTTTACATTTTCAAACGCCGAAAGGAAAAAAAAGTGTGTAAATTAACACAGCTCCGAATTTCACTCAATGCATTTCTTAATCAAATCAAATATTTACGGTACATTTTAAAAAAACAGTTATATTTTGCCAATCGATACAGCACACATACACATGCTACGATCAGACACGCACACACGTTACATTTGCAAAAACCGATAAATAAATGTTATCGATGCCGCGTACGCGCCGTTGCACGATCAAAAGCTTAATTAAAATGCAACGCACAAACTTTCACAAATTGCATTTTCCATAATGGTTGCTTTTACTTGTTTTTTTTTATTGTATTTGCGGCATAGACTCACCTGTAACTTCCAGTTGACAAACTCCAGGCGTATTTGCGCCATCTCGCTCTGCCAACGCGTTGGATGGAACATGTCCAGCCAATAGTTGTTGCCATTTTCGAAATCGCACCTTGCACAAGTGCGACACGTTTCCATGGCTGCGGCAATAAACAAACTGAACAGTCAACATCAATCCGTGACGCCCAGGTCCAAATTGCAATAGTCAGCGGACATACATATGTAGAAGCATGCACACAATAGTACCGTACATATGTATGTATGTAAATGGTTGCATATATGTACATATGTATGTATGTACTTATGGGTATGTTTTTGTGCCCATGCAAAGTTATGCAACTTCAGAAATAACTCTAAAACATGCAACCGCACACACATACAGCTTATAAACTTGGCCACAGCTGGCATCGGCTGCCAACATCTGTTCCATGTGCAACTTTAGGCCAAAGTTAAGCAATTGGATGCTGCCTAACTGTGCCATGCGAACCTGGGCCACTAAAAAAAAATTTGTGCCTGTACACCAATTGAAGGGAGCTGCAATCGGGATGCTTAAGCCACATCCTGAGCAATTCGAGATGTTGTCTGTGCCACACTCCCGCCTGAACTGACCTTCAATGTGTGCTTAAGCCATTCCGTGTAGAGATTGAATTCCCACACACAAGCACCAACACACACACACACACATTCGCCCACAGAATTGCAACGGGCGCATGTGTCGGTGTTGGCCAACCCCAGCATTTTGCCCCGCTCAGCTGATTTGATTTGTTTGTGTACTTGCGCAAAAGCCAGCTAAAGCTTTAATAATTTGCAAAACAAGAGAAACGTTCGTCGTCAAGAGGTCTGAGAGGCTTGAGGGGAAAATAAAAAACATTTGCCTCCCCAACAATGCTGTACCACTAAGCTCTCCCATTGGCCACATACCACAAGAGCTTTTCAACTCTAACGGTCGATAAAATTCGATATTTGTTCACAAGAGCTTTTATGGTGAAGTTTCGTTTACCTTGCATAGAAGATCTCTGCATATTCTTGAACACTTCCAGTCCCATTTGCCTTGCTTATTCCCTAAAATTTATAAGTTATACAATTTATATATTTCTAAAAAAAAAAGAGCGCTATTAATGTTTCACTTAATCGTAGTTTATTCTTAATTATATACAGAAGCATATTCATACATATATATATATGTATATATATATATCTAACTATGTATACACTTACAATAGGCAGAAACTAAGAATGCCGCCAGCAGTTCGAAGATTTCTTACTAACTGGGCGGCAAAATACCCAAAGCTCGTAAACACAACTTGGCCGCATTCAGTTTGGCTTCCTTCTTGCTATTGCAGCCCTGGGCGGGCGTATATGTCTGTCCATTGATCTCCACGGAGAAGCGAAACATGCGGCTATGCGACGGACCAGAATCGTCCCTTAGCGTATATTGCGGTGGCGTCCATTTGTTTTTCGATGTCAGTTCGTTGAGCACACAAACCGGATGCTTGTCGTGGGCGGTGAGCGCAGCCTGGGCGATATTTGTAGCACTTGTGTTTTTGGGCGGACGTGCGCCCTGGGCGCGAGCCGGTTGCTGTTTAAGATCTTCGCGGGAGACTAGGCCACGCTTGTCCAGCTTGACCGTCAACTGCAGCGGCTGCAGTGAGCCGGTCTTCGTGCGTCCCAAACCCTCGCCCGGCTTCCAGCCCATTTTCTGCAATAGAGCCATGCCCATGCCGCCTGTAACGGGCTTGTTGGAAGTCAGCTGATCCCGGCGCGCCCACAACTGCGGCCCGCTGTTCAGCTCATGTACCTTCATCACCTGAGCACCAGTGCTGCCAGTAAACTGGCCGGGCAAAAATTTTGAGGAGGCCCAGCAAGACATGTCCCGCTGCGCATTGTACATCATTTTCAGTGCCTCCGAATCGGCGGGATTATCCTGTTGACGGTTAAATTAATTAGTTGTGATTGCAACTATTGGATTAAAGCTAACAGCTTACCTGCAGGCGTCGTATGGCACTCAAACGCTGTGTAATAATGCTGGACACATCCATGCTCGGCGCCGAGGCCAGCGAAAATATAGAAGCACTCGGCGCGGCTAGTGCTGTGGATGGTATGGGTACTTCGGGCACAAAAGGCGCTGGCGGTCTGGGAGGCGCTGGCGCTCTGGGTGCCGACGGCGGCGGCGCCTTCTGGACAACTACCGTCGACTGGACAGGAGCATTTGCTGGAGCAGGCACGGGCAGCGGCACGGCCAATGGCAGCATTGCGTTGCTCTGTAGGTTATTGCCGTCGACTGTGCCGGCGACGGCATCCGGCTGATTAGTTGCAGACTTAAAGGCGGGCTCCTGCTGCTCCTGCTGCGGTATAGTCTTGGCAAAGACATTGCGCTGCACATCTTTGAAAATGTTAGTGGCCTGTTTGGCCGGCGGCAGGGTAGGCAGCGGTGCCAGTGAGTCCTTTGGCTCTACAGGCACCCACACTTCGGACATGCGATGTACCTGTCCGGAGGAGACTGGAAATTGCATGGTAATGGCCTTGGTCTGCTCATCGCGACGCGTGGACGGCACTATTGGAGTGGAGTTGCGTATGTGCATGACAATTGGCTCGCGCTCTTTTAGTTGAAACGGATGATGGAAAGCCTTAGCATTGCCGTTCTTATCCACATCCGAATCTTCGTCGGAACTAAAATCGGACAGCATTTCACCGTTGGAGATCTTCTTGCAGAAATCTGTTAGATCCTGCACGGTGCGACCACCGTAGCGCATCTTGAGCAGCACCTTATCCTTCACTTCTGGCGTCATCTCGGCCACTCCGGCCATGTTGCCACGCTTAAACATGCTGATTGCATTGCGCCGCGCGATCTCCAGCAAACGCTTCTTATCGATTCCCAAATCTCGGGAACGAGACCGCGAACGTGAACGGGAACGCGTTCGCTGCCTGCCGCTCTGGTGACGAGTACTGACGCTGTGGCGCTTATTATCGCTCGGTTCCGGCTTGGCGGCGCCGTAGAAACTACGTCGTTCGTTGGCCTTCTCCCGCAGATATGTCTCCTCATCGGACAACGACAATTCGTCGGACTCTCGCCGTTCCACCTTTAATTTTGAGGATCTGTTGTTGTTGTTGTTCGCCCTGGAACGCGCATGTTTGTCCTCGTGGTAGCCATTGTAGAAGCTATTGTGACCACGTTCGCGCTCACGTTCGCGTTCGCGATCGCGCTCCCTCTCCCTTTCCCCCTCCCGTTCACGTGCGCGTTCCCTCTCCCGTACGTCCCTTTGTTCGTGCTCTAATGTTTCCTTCTTGACCGGCACAGGCACCCTTTCCTCATCCGCTGGCGCGTGTCTTTTGCGGTTGTCCGTCCGTTCCTCTGCCTTGACCGTTACCGTGCTTGTCCTTTCCTTGGACTTTTCACGATCTTTGTCCTTGAGCTTGTCCTTGCTGTCCTTATGTTTGTGCTTGTGTTTCTTTCGCTTGTGCTTGTGCTTGGACTTTCCCTCAGCGGGCGCCACATCCGTGTCGGTGCATTCCCCATCGGATCTGGTCGGCTTGCTACGCGACTTTTTCTTCTTGTCTTTTTTTGATTTCCTGTGTTTCTTCAACAGATTCCTGTCATCCAGCAGCTCAACGGGCGGCGCCGCATTGAATACGCTAAAAAGCTCGGCGAGTATTTCATTAGAGGATTTAACTGGTGCTATTTGCTTTTTATCGTCTTGCGAAGAGTCGTTGCTGTTGCTCGCGTCGCTGTCGGTGCCCGATGCCGTTGGGGGCGTGGTGCTTTCAGTTTTCACCTTCGCATTTAATGTGACAAGCCTCGCCTCGATCTCTGCGTCAATCTTCTCATGTTTCACCATGACGGCCAGTGGTACATCTCCTGCGGGCGTTGATTGCTGTGCCTGCTGCTCCAACGTGCTGGCGCTCTCCGTCTTTTCAGTCATTATCGCATCGACGTCATCTGGTAGCGTTGATAAAAATGCATGCACATCGAGCTACATGCAGTGACTATATTTTATATGTGCATATATACAGAAATTGTTCAGTTTTTGCACGCCTAAATCATATCAATCGATAGATTTGATGGCCAAAATATTACAAAAAATTTATTGCACATACCTAATAGTGATGTTACAAAAACGATAAATTCTTTGCAGCTAGGTAGCTGTAAGTTGGCAGCCCTGTCAATTTGAAGCGCAGCCAACTTTAGTCACGTCGCTGTCACGAATTGCAATTTTTATATCAAAAAAAAGAAAAGGTTTAATCACTATATCATAGGCCTGTACGGTGTCAGTCCAGTTATAATTACGGAGAACACTAGCTGAAAATGTAAGTGAAAATTTCGACAGCTCTATTTTACAATGGTGATTCGTACACCTGGCTGCAAATTGGCAACGTTTTTAAACGCCATTTCTTTTTATTTTTTCCTCTTCGCCTGGTGGCTTTGCCCTCCTCCTTCTCCTTCTCTTCTGCCACTGTCATTGTCATCGTGCTGCCCGTGCTGCTCTGCCATGCAACTGTGTTGGTTCTCTCGATGTCGATTTTGTCGGAACAAACGAACGGACGTCTGTCTACGCTGCTCTCTGCCATGCCCGTGCTCTGGCCTTATGATTGTGTCGGTATTTGTATTTGTGTATGTGCGTTTGTATGTGGTTAAATTTTCGTTGCGCGTGTAATTGAAATAACTGAAGCAGAAGTGGACAACGAATAAAATATAAAAGCCACGAACTTATTTAGAAATTGAACAGGAAAGGCATTTCAATTTTGATTGGAAGTTGTTGGAAGTCGCATATATACACATATACCCACACATAAACAGTGAAAATGACATCGCTGGATCAAAATCGCTTGCAAAACTTTAAAAACAAAGGAAAGGATCAAGATGTATGTTTCGCTTCTCTATTAGTTTGCATTAATAATTTAAAATTAATTAATTATTAATCAACAGGAGATGCGTCGTCGCCGCAATGAAGTAACCGTGGAGTTGCGCAAAAATAAGCGCGACGAAACAATTTTGAAGCGTCGCAATGTGCCCAACCTGGACTCCAACACAGATGAGGATGAGCAATTGCCCAATTCGATAAATCTCGAGAAACTTGCTCAGGCTGCCGCTGATCCATCGAAACCGGATCAACAGTTGGCAGCCGTTCAAGCGGCACGCAAATTGCTATCATCGGACAAAAATCCACCCATTAATGATCTGATCAACAGCGATATATTGCCCATTCTGGTTGAATGCCTGAAGCAACATAATCACACAATGCTCCAGTTTGAGGCCGCATGGGCATTGACCAACATTGCATCAGGGACTTCCGATCAAACCAATCAGGTGAGCTGTCGATATCCTTGAACCTTATAATCTAACTGAATTTATCATATTGTGCTGTATTTAAGTATATTGTATACGATATAAAATACATCAATTTATTTGTTCCGTGTGTACCTATAAAAGCTACATATATACTGATGATATAGTAGTCTGATGTTGGCTCATACCTAGAAGGTCATAGAATTATCAAGCTTCATCCATATATCACAAGAAAGATAATTCCTATACAGCTATGATATCACTAATTCGCCCAAACTTGTCATGCGTAGTGGCTGTAGCAAAGTCAAAGGCAAATAAATCTGCTCACAATGCTGTTTAAGAATATCTGTAAATACTTTATGTGGTCAGTAATGTGTCCTTCAATGAGTTACACGTGTAGTAAGCGGCATAAACAAATTTAGAGGGCATCGAAAATTCCAAATATAAAATTCAAAAATATAAACAGTTACCTATATACTCATATATTTATATATGTAATACATATTGCTGATATAGCTATCAAAAATCCAAATGAATAATCACATTTGTCAGCACTTAAAAATTCGCATCTATTATATTTGTCTCTATTTTTTTTTTGCAGGTGGTTGCTGCAGGTGCTGTGCCGCTCTTCCTTCAATTACTGAACTCACCCGCTCCGAATGTCTGCGAACAAGCCGTATGGGCTCTGGGCAATATCATTGGCGATGGACCCTTGTTGCGCGATTTTGTTATTAAGCTTGGCGTTGTGCAGCCGCTGCTGTCGTTCATTAAGCCCGATATACCCATATCTTTCTTACGTAATGTCACCTGGGTAATTGTGAATTTGTGCAGAAACAAGGATCCGCCGCCACCAGCTGCCACAATACATGAAATCCTGCCTGCACTCAATGTGCTGATCCATCACACTGACACAAACATCTTGGTCGATACGGTTTGGGCCATCAGTTATTTGACCGATGGCGGCAACGAACAAATCCAAATGGTTATCGATAGCGGTGTGGTGCCCAAGCTGATACCGCTGCTGGGCAACAGCGAGGTTAAGGTACAGACGGCAGCATTGCGTGCTGTGGGCAACATAGTAACAGGGTCGGATGAGCAGACACAAGTGGTACTCAATTACGATGCACTGTCGTATTTCCCAGCGCTGCTGTCGCATCCAAAGGAAAAGATACGCAAGGAAGCTGTCTGGTTTCTATCGAACATCACCGCCGGCAACGAATCCCAGGTGCAGGCTGTCATCAATGTTGGCCTGCTGCCGAAAATCATTGACAACCTGAGCAAGGGCGAATTCCAGACACAGAAAGAGGCAGCTTGGGCCATAAGTAATCTAACCATTAGCGGCAGACCCGAGCAAGTGTTTACATTAATCAAGGAGGGTGTCATACCGCCATTCTGCGATCTGCTCTCGTGCCAGGACACACAAGTGATCAATGTAAGCTGAAATCATAAATAATACAACTGGCATCTTATATTTACTAATGTCGATTTTGGCAGGTTGTGCTCGATGGTCTCAACAATATGCTCAAAGTGGCCGCATCACATGTGGAGGAAGTTGCCAATTTGATTGAAGAATGCGAAGGACTCGCCAAAATTGAACGTCTGCAAAACCACGAGAATATTGAGATCTACAAGCTAGCATACGAAATTATTGAGAAATACTTTACAGAGGTAATACACTTAACTTGTAGCTGCTTCAGCAAAATATTAATCCCTTTCCACTTGGCAATTACAGGGCGAACAATCTAATCTGGCACCGACTTCTGATGGCACAGAATACAACTTTGATCCGAATACAGATAAACTACCAATGAACTCGTTCAACTTTTAATACCAATGGCTGAGAGCAGTACCGCATACACACAAACAAACACATACACTTCTGATTTGGTGGTATACTCGATTGAAAGCATAAAGCAATACGATTTCGAGCGATACTCTGTGCCCATTTACCAACAAAAACAACAGCCACACTGACAGCAAAAAAAAAACAAAAGGGAAAATAATTATGCACATTCTATATGACATCTTGGTTATATTATACAATAACAATTATACATACACACACACACACACACGAACTAAAATCGTTGCAGCAAAACAGTTTTTTAAAAAATAATTTTTTGTGTTTTCAAACATACATAACTCTATGTATGTCAACATATAACAAAATAAGAAGAAAAAATTATTATACTTTGTTAAACTTTGTCTGATGCATGTTGCAATAGCGAAATCCTTTTTTTAGATTATTTATGTTTTCATTCAATTGAATAAGTTTAAAAATCATCATATGTCAATCAATTTTAAGTATATACTTCTTCAAACGGGCTGTAAAGGCGCAAACGAAATATTGCAACTGCAACATATGTGCTAAACAAAGCAAAAATAACAATAACAAACAAAAAATTACACAGGAATGATAAAATTTGTAGAACTATTTGATTTGTAATGAATAATTTTAATGACATGTACGCCTTTGATTTGTAATTGAAATTACATATACATTTCTAACATGAAAAACGATAAAAATAAAAAAAAGAACGGACATATTCTCCAGTTTTATTTACATTTGCAAGAAATTTCTAAACATCCACCTGATGTGTGCAGTCTAAAAAAAATAAGAAAACACTTGTGTTTATTTGTCTGCGGCTTTAAGGTGGGGCGAACAGCTAATCAAGTTACAGAAGATGTACATACATACACGTGTATACACGCACATGCATAAATGTACATGCGGTATGTGTTGATGCGCAATAGGCGCTCCAAATTTGATATATTTCATTTATTTTGCCACACTGTGCTGAGAGTTGATTGTTTGGTTTGTATATGTAAATCACACGATGTGTATACATATTCCAATTTGATAGAAGCTGTCCAACACATATACATATATGTATACATAGCATTAGGGTGAGCCTTACCGACACGATAAGTGTTGGATAGTTAATCCATCAACCAGCCTAGACCAAACAACTATCGATGTCTACAGAAAGATGTTCTAAAACACCAAGATAATATCGATTGATCTTGAAGTTATGTAGTTTTCGATAGTTTCGAGCAAGAGGTTTTTCTTATTGTATGAATTTACAAATTTAAAGCTTTCCGAAGCTTCATTTAAATGCATTTGTAAGTCACAAAACGCTAATGCACATTATTATTGGAACATTTTTTAAAACCTACGAAAAATTTGAATTAGTTGTAGGGAAAAAATTATAGATTTTGACCAAGCTCATGAAAAAAACTATCGACTTCTAAAGCTAAGCTGGTATAAACTAAAGTGTTTTTTAAGTGCCTTGACCTTTTCGTCATGCATGGCTTAAAATCCAATTCGAGCTAGCTTTTAAATTTGAAACGTCTATAAAATGATTTGATTTGCTCCTGGAATTACAGTGCCCATTTATTTATTGTATTTTTTAAAATGGATAAAAATAGAAACGTTATATAGGTTATTTTTTAGTCGCTTTCAAGAGTAGCACCTGCCACGAAAAAAGCTTTTTGTAGCTTTAAATTTTGTCGCAATATTACATTTAACATAAAAGTGGTTTATTAACATGATTTTAAACGCGAGTAGTCCTAAGGAGATAAACAGATATGTGCTTGGCGAGCAAGTATAAGATTGTCGCGTGATGCAGTCAGAGCAAAAAGCGACACAACCTGCATTTTAATGTCTATTTTTAGAACAATATACATGTATTTGTGAATGCATTTAAGTGCGTTTTTAGCTGCTTCCGTCAACGGTGCGCTGCGGAAATTGGCGCTGGCATTAAACGATTGTCAAGGCCAAGGACGTTGCGTTTCCCATTTGAGTTGAGAGTTTGACGGGAAAATAGAGCAATCTGAAAGTAGATCGTCAAACCAGTTGTTGTTGTTGTTTTTGTTTTGTTGGAATATTTGGAAAGTAAAAAACTCATGTAATAGCGCTCTCAGCTGTTCTTGCGTGTGTGTAAATGTGAGCTCTCGCGCCCCCTCATACCCGCTCTCACATGCACACAGCGAGAGCAAGAGCGCCGACTCTAATGTTAATCAAGTCAACACGGTTTTTGTTATTCACATGGGCCCGCCACTGAATCAATTTAGTACGGGTAAAGCTGTCTGTCCGTACACTAGTCACTGTTCGCAGTTGTCTGAATTGTATTTCTGCCTAAATTCGCCGCTGATTTCGCACAAACAAAATGTCGTCGACCGCCGTACAGCCGCCACCACCCGCACCCGCACCGCCGCCACCCTCATCAGCTGCTGCCGCTGCTGGAAAGGGCATCCATACAAAGATCTACAATGGCATGATTGGTGTCTGCGACAAATTTGTGCCAGCTAAAATGCGGCCACTTTGGATGCATCCTGCAGGTGGGCTAAATACAACAACAAAAACTAAATGAAATATACCACGTGTCGCATTTGCTTAACATAAATCCGTTTTTTAGGTCCAAAAACGATTTTCTTCTGGGCACCAATTTTCAAATGGGTAAGTTCCCTATCAGACAGACTGACGGACAGCCTGTTACATAATTTCGACTGCGTGACCTTCGCTAATTTTCATTATCTCTGTCTGCTGCTGATATACAAAATCTAAATGACATTAATACACAAATCTGTGAGTGTGTGCGAATTGCTCTTAATGATTATTTGTTTATTCGAGCAGACCAAACTCGTTGGGTGTTGTTTTAGACAGCTGCCCGTTCAGAGAGCGCACGCGATAAGTGTACATTAGGGTATGTTAGTGTGTGTGTGTGTGTGGTTGTATGTGTGGGAATTGTTATTGCTTTATAAGTATTTATTATTTATTTATTTTATTGCACGCGCCAAAATGACGATAGCATAAGCTAACACTGTAATCGCAACTTTTAATGTTAATTAACATAAATATGTTTACGTTTTAATTTTTATTGTCTACGTTTTTATAGGGTCTAGTCGCCGCTGGACTAAGTGATTTGGCCCGTCCTGCGGACACCATTTCCGTTTCTGCATGCGGTGCACTGGCTGCCACGGGCATTATCTGGTCACGTTATTCGCTGGTGATTATACCCAAAAATTACAGTTTATTTGCCGTCAATTTGTTTGTGGGCCTAACGCAATTGGTTCAACTGGGACGTGCATATAACTATCAGTTGGAGCAGGAAAAGCTGAAGAAAGAGCAGAGCGAAAAGCCAGCGATAACCCAATGAACCACTGCACAAAGCTGACCCTTGGATGTGAGCACGCACAACGTAGAACACAACAGACGCATATCGAACCACTGCGTTTTATATTAAGTTGTTTATGTTTCAGCGCCTGACCATTTTTAATCGGTGGTTTATTGTTGCCTTACAAAACGTGATTCGTATTACTTAAGTTTGTAAATGTTGGAGGCTTCGCGTATATTTGTAATTACTCTTAGCATTAATAGACTTTTTGTGATTTTTGTCAAGAAAAAAGAGAAATAAACAAATACATTCTCAAGACTGTAGAATGTAATGTAAAATAAACGAGCTTTTAAGTTGAATCGAGGCGCGCTTGCGCCGCCCGATAAGTATCGATAACTAATGAGTACTTTGGCTGAAGTGTGTAGAATAAACTCTACACAATGCTGTCAACAGCTGTTCACACAAATAAAATAATTGCAATTTGATTCGCTTAGTAAAAAACAAGATTCAATAATGAATTTAATAAGTGGTATTAAATTGTACATTGAAAAGATGTGCACAGAGTCTGGACCGGGCATGAAAATTATATTGCTAGACAAGGAGACGGTATTAAGAACCCCAATTTCAATGTGACAAATTTTTCACTGCCAACTTTTTACATTTTTTTAGACAAGCATAATTTCCATGGCCTTTAGCCAATCTGACATGCTACAGCGCGAAGTCTATCTCTTCGAACGCTTGGATTCCGGCCGTTCCAACGAGCGTTTGAAGTATCTCAAGTGCATTGTTTTCATACGCCCCACAAAGCAAAACATCCAGCTGCTGGCCAATGAGCTACGCAACCCAAAATATAGCGCCTATTTCATATGTAAGTGTGCTATAACAGTTGCCAAAGATTGCCTGATAACGTTAATTAATCCTGTTATATAGACTTTAGCAACATTATACCACGCACTGATATCAAATACCTTGCCGAATGCGATGAGTCAGAGTCGGTGCGCGAAGTGAAAGAATTATATGCGGACTATTTGTGCGTTAATCCCAATTTATTTTCCATAAATATGCCGAACTGCATGACAAACCTTAACTGGCTGCCAGATGCATTGACTCGCAGCGTGCAGGGCATTACGGCCGTGCTGCTGTCGCTGAAACTTAATCCGGTCATACGTTATCGGGCAGGCTCGCAGGTGGCGCAGCTGCTGGCCAAGCTGATCTACGATCAAACGACCAAGGAATCAACGCTATTTGATTTTCGCGGCCATGTGGATGGCTCTGCGCCGCCTTTGCTCTTGCTGCTGGATCGTAGGGATGATCCAGTAACGCCCTTGCTGCATCAGTGGTCGTATCAGGCCATGGTGCATGAGCTACTCAATATACGCAACAATCGAGTCGACTTGTCCGAGCGTCCCAATGTCCCCAAAGAGTTCAAGGAGCTGGTGCTATCCGGTGATCAGGATGAGTTTTATGGCAGCAACATGTATGCGAATTATGGTGAAATCGGCTCCACAATTAAGCAACTAATGGAGGAGTTTCAGCGCAAGGCAAACGATCACAAAAAAGTCGAGAGCATAGCCGATATGAAGAACTTCATTGATTCCTATCCGCAGTTTAAGAAAATGTCGGGCACCGTACAAAAGCATTTGTGCGTCATGGGTGAATTGTCCAGCATATCCAATAAGCGCAATCTGTTCGAAGTATCCGAACTGGAGCAGGAGATCGCCTGTAAGGCGGAGCATTCGGCACAGCTGCAGCGCATCAAGAAACTGATAGCCGACGAGCGCGTTAACGTTGATGATGCCATCAAACTGGTAGCACTGTATGCATTGCGCTACGAGCGCCATGCGAATTGCGATACATCCGGTCTCCTGCAGATTATCAAGACACGCGGCGGTAATACACAAATTGTGCCCGCTTTGATTGAGTATGCGGGCATGCATGTGCGTCAGGGCGATTTATTTAATATGGTGCGCATCACGGATGCCGTCAAGTTGACAAGGATTCTGATCAAGGGCCTCAAGGGTGTGGAGAATGTGTTCACACAGCACACGCCGCTACTGAAGGAAACACTGGATGATGTCTTCAAAGGCCGCGAGCTGGAACCTGTTTATCCAGCCATCAATTCGGAGCTTGT
Organism: Drosophila borealis; assembly: GCA_035045885.1. Lineage (NCBI taxonomy): Eukaryota > Metazoa > Arthropoda > Insecta > Diptera > Drosophilidae > Drosophila > Drosophila borealis. Next base: position 1,286,392 of record JAWNOR010000299.1, read on the forward strand.
GCCATACCGAAGGCCACCACAGGAGGTGGTTGTCTTCATCATTGGTGGCGCCACCTACGAGGAGGCCCTCACAGTACATCAGCTCAATAATGCCGGATATAGGGTGATTCTGGGCGGCACCACCATACACAATTCCCAGAGCTTCATCAACGAAGTGCTGGCGGCCACAAGTGGCACCCAATTCAAACATACCAAATCCATGCTTAAATATTGCTCCCCAGACAACATATAAGAGCCCGAGCTGATTCCTTAAAAATAACTATTGCTATTGTTAACTATTTATGCGTAATCTTAACCATTTATTTTATATTTTTAATTCTTTGCTAAATATGTAAAAACTATATATGTATCATACTTTATATATACATACAAACAGATCAAATTAGCTATGTTTTGTAGTCGTAAACAACTTCAGGTGTAAATAATCAGGCATGCATTATAGATAGAGAGTAAATATGTTAAGGGTTCCCTACTGCCATGACAACGGTTACGCCGGCTACCCAATGCTCCTGCCAAAAGTAATAATAAATAACAATCATTGTGAAAATTGAGCTAGCCATGTCCAGCACCTATTTCAACGAGATCTGGCATCAGGCGCAGCATGAATGCGAGCAACTGGCCATTATCGACTATGAGCGACAGCATCAGAATGTGGACACCACGGTGGCCACCATAAGTGGTGTTGCTGGTGTCATTACCAGCTCCGTGGCCGCTGCTGCCGAATCCAAGGCCCTGCTGCAGGCCAGCCTCTACGAGTTCTATCTGCGTTACATCTGCCTGAGCAATCGCCTGGAGGAGGTCTATGATAATGCAAGTATCAAGGCTTATTGCTCAACTGATCTTTAAAGAAAGAACAAATTAAGCTGATTCAAGGTCATTAAGGGACCTGGGAATCCCCCCATATAAGTTGTTGTATTAAAAGTATTTCCATTCTTTGATTCAGATGAGTTTTAACATTATTTCTTAAAGTGAAACTTAAATCTTGTCTTCAATAATTTATTTATGTTAAGTTCTACTTCTTCTCCCCTGTTCCCCATTTCTGGCACCGCAGATGATTCAGCCCCAGAAACGTGAATTGGTGCGCAAGCTGTTGGACGCCTGCCTGGGCCGTGTCGTTGAACTGAAACATGATCTGATCAACATTGATCTCATGGAGTTTAGCTACAATGATGAGGTGGTGGAGCGTCTGCGTCTTACACCTATGGAAACGGAACTGCGCATTCCACGCTACTTTCTGCGCGAGCGTGAGCCAGAGCTGGAGCTCCGTAAGCGTACCATGCATGAGCTTCTGATCAAGTTGGGCTGGATTGAGGAGCATGCCCTGGAAGAGCCGCTCACCGAAATCGAGGCCATACGTCTGCTGCAGATGCACGAGCGTGCGCGTCAGGGTCGCCTCCGGGCGCACTTTATGAAGGAGATACGCAAGGAGAAGGGCAAAATGGAGGATCGTAGCGATAAGGAGCGCAGCGACTCCGGCCTCCTGGCAGCCATGAAGATACAGAAAATGTGGCGCGGCCATACGGCGCGTCGCATCACCCGACGCCGTAAGATGGATGAGATGATATTGATTGGCATGGTTCCGCCACCGGCATCGGTGCTCAAGGAACGTGCCGAGAAGGTGGAGCGGCACAACGCGACGGACGTGCGACGCCGGCATGTGGCACAAGAAACCTATGCGGCGCAGTTCAAGGCGCGCCAAGTGGCCATACAAGAGGAGATTAGGCTAAAGCATGGCCCCACCATGAAGGAGGATATCGCCGATGAAATACGCGCCTGGATAAAGGATTGTTATGACAAGACGGGCAAGCTGCCTGACTTTCCCTCAGAGGATCAGGGCGGTTCGCTGCACATATTCAGTCGTCCCGGCACAGAGAGCGAGCACAGTCGCTCCTCGGCGCGTTCCTCCAAGGAGTCGCGCAAAACCAAGGATAAATCCAAATCGCCGGCGCGCAGTGGCGATTTGAATGTTAACGAAAATCAGGACGAGGATATGAACTTTCAACCGGCTGCATCGGTTTGCCTGCCCGATATACGTGCGGAAATTGAATAGTAAGCAATGCCAAGAGATTCTAATCCAATCAAAAAATAAATTGTCCTTCTACAGCTTCAATGACACCTGGCGTGACAAGGACGAGTCGGGCGCGATTAGCCAGGCACCCTACGAGGACATGATCTATGCCGAAAAGTATCAGGAAGTAGAGCTGGAGTTCCGACGCGCCGTCGACGATGTTATGCGCCAAGAGCTCGAGCTGCTCCAGACCATGGTAGGCAAAAAAGTGAAGAAAAGCAACAAGAAGACTCGCCGTTCCGGCAAGAAGAACAAAAAGAAGAAGGAAAAGGATCTGACGCCCGATCGGACTACGGAATCGCTGTACGAAGAGCTGGTCACCAATGGCATTATACGCAATCATCCCGAGCTCAAATTGAAGCAATTTCTGGGCGACAAGGCGCTAACCGCACGCAACGGTACAAATCCCTCGCCGGGTGACATACGCCAGGTGCTCACCGAATACTGCATCCTACCGCTCGGCTCGGAGGCCATACACAATTGTACGCCACTTATACGCTCTGTACTGCTGGCCGGTCCGCGAGGATCTGGCAAAAAGGCGCTGCTGCATGCCATCTGCACGGAGGTTGGCGCCGTTTTGTTTGACCTAACGCCAGCTAACATTGTTGGCAAATATCCGGGCAAATCTGGATTAATCATGCTTATACATCTGGTGCTTAAGGTGTCCAGGCTTTTGCAGCCGGCGGTCATATATATGGGCGATGCAGAACGTCCGTTTATGAAGAAAATACCCAAAACCGATCGAACCGATCCCAAGCGCTTGAAAAAGGATTTGCCTAAGATGATTAAGAACATTGCACCGGAGGATAGGGTTATCTTTATAGGCACCTCTAATTTGCCGTGGGAGGCGGATCAGAAGCTACTGCAGTCTGTGTACAATCGTTTCATATACATTCCACGTCCAGATTATGGCGCTATGTCGCACGCCTGGAAAACGCTGCTCCAGTGAGTATACGATATGACTTACTCTGTGGCTGTGTTTAATCCCAACGCTTTGCAGCGAGTACTCTGGCGGCATCTCCAATTTGGACACCAGTGCCATGGCCAAAATATCCGATGGGTATACCATAGGTGCTGTTGATGCTTGCCTACGCGAGGTGATGACCTGCAAGCGGAAGCTGCAGCTGCGTTCACAGCCCTTGACCAATGCAGAGATCATCAATGTACTCTGGTAGGTATGATGGTTGATCCAGCCGAGCGGTGCTCATCAGCTTTATCTAATCGTTGCAGCGCTCGTGATCCTGTTTATCGGGAGGAAGAGGAGTCTTTCGAATCATGGTGGTCTAAAACGCCTCTGGGTAGACGGAGACAACGCTTTCTGGAACTGGAAGAGGAGCGCATGCTCGAGGAACAGGCACAGCAGGCCAAACAGGGCAATGGCAACAAAAAGAAAGGCTTAAATTATAGCTAAACACAGTTTCTAAGCTCTCTATTACAATTTTAACTTAAAAATAAAATCCTTATTACCGCATTTGCAGCGCAGCTCATGAACGATAAGTTTGAGCGTCTCATGTTCCTCCAGCAGTTGCTGCAGCTCCTGCAGCTTATCCTGCAGCAAGAGCTGCTGGTCACCAACACACCACAGGAGACTGACATGAAATGAAGGATTCTCATAGAATTGCGCTAGGCGATAGTCACGCATAACCAAGTCCACGGGTCGCAAAAGGGCAGACATTTTGGTCCCATAGGCAGCATCAAGCTGTACGGCCAGAAAAGTTCTCGTGCGCTCCTCATTTGTGTAAACTTGGAGCTAGGTCAGAAAATACGTTATACGTCTATAAATCATTAGCTCTCTGCTGCAGCGAAAGGTACATACCAAATTCAGCGCGCTGCTGAAGCTGTGTAGATTCAGAGAATATACAACTTTAATATACATTAATGGGATAGTTAAAGGATTAAAACTACGCACCCCACACAGCTGTGCAGCGCCTGCTGCAGGGATCGCTGAAACTCATCAATTTGATGATATTGTAGCACCACAGTTTTGCTTAAACTCAGATGCAGTGATTCATTGGCCCGCAGCTCCAGTTCCGGGGAAAGTCTCTTTATAGCTTCAATTTGAAAATCCTCCAGCTGCTCAGCACAAGCCAGAACTGGCACATAAACAAAAGTTGCCCAATTGCCGCGCTCATGCTTAAAGCTACGTATGCGCCCGTCATGCAACTCGGAATTATCAAAATCATCCTCCTGCTCATCATCTTCGGCAGGTTTTGTTATCTTAGAGCCCAGCAAAGAGGCAGCTGTGGGTAATGCCGGTCTGGCGGGTTTTTAATTAAGGAATCATAGTATATTAAAAGTAATTTACATTACCTCTTCAGGCTGATCGGTGCGGGAGCTTTGTTTTCTGTTTCGTCGCTTTCTGAGCTTGAACTGCTGCCATAATCCACCAGAGCCATCATGCTGAAGAGTTTTCTTTATTTTTTTATTAACATGTATTATGCTGCTCTCGCCACCATTTTATAGAGTGACCATATGTCTAGATAAAACCCATATTTTGTAGGCAACTAGACTTGCTAGCATTACCATTTATGGCTAATTTAAGTAATATCGGGACATAGCTAATACAAAAAAATTATGCCCAATAGTTTTTTCGTTAAACGCTACTAAATACTCTAAATTCATAAATTATGCGCATTGGCGCTAAGAGTTGCCCAGTAACCAGAATATGATAATCGATACATTTTTCGACATTTTCTATGGTATTTTTGTGGAATGTATTTTTTTTTTTCAATTTCGGCAATTTTTGAATTTGCTGCTTACGTTCACACTCGCTCTGAGTGTCAATCAAAAGTCTCTCTCCAAATCGTCCGGCACATCCAGGCAGATCTATTTATTTTTTGATTAATATTTTTCAACAATGCAAATGCATGTGCATTGCTAAACGACATATAAAAAAAGTATATTTAGTGACTAGAAATATTAAAAGCACAAAATGCAATTGGGCTCCAAGCTTCATGTGTACAAGGGCGAGTGGGGACTGCCGTCCATTGATTTCGAATGTATGCGTGCCTTGGTAAGTTCAGTTGCATCATAATCAGCAACTCCTCGCTATCGGCAATATCAATGGGTATATATTTGTATATATTAATAAATATATTGTCATTTGACAAATTTGTTGACAGTGTCTTCTGCGCTTCACCCGCTGCCCCATGGACATTGAAACAAACACAAACCCATTGCGCTCGGGCGCTGGAAAATTGCCCTATCTACAGATTGGCAATGATAAGTTTCTTGGATATAAGGAAATCAAACGCGTGCTGGATCTTGAGGTGAACAAAACATCAAATAGCCGGGTGAATAAACCTGTTGGCTATTTTTAGCACGTGCGACAGCTCTTACATATCTCTGCATTAATTCCAATTGAGCGCGAAATTAATTTGCTGTTTTTTGTTGTTTATTTCAGGGTTATCCGGTCGATGCGCATTTAAATATAAAACAAAAGCACTTGTCCACCACATACTCGAACTGGGTATTCACACAACTGCATGCCTACTACCATTACTTCCTGTACGGTGAACCCCACAACTATGATACAACCACACGTGGCTTGTACGCAAAGCGCACACCATTCCCATTCAATTTCTACTATCCTTCAACTTATCAGCGCGAAGCCACCGATGTAGTCCAGGTGCTGGGTGGTTTCGACATTAACGATAAGCTGGAAAAGCATGAGGCCGAATATGTAAGTGTGTACTGCTTACACCCATTTGATATGTCATTAAGTTTATATTATATTAATCGGTAACAGCAGCCAAGCCGCCTCTGTCAGCTTGTATGCTAAAACATAGTCCCCAGTGTGGGAGCTATCTTCGTGAAACTTCGCATAGATTCGTATTTTTGCAACTTTGGGTTTACCGGTTCGAATCCCTATATAATGTAGGCTTACGTTGGAACAATTGGTCAAACAAAAAATTCTTGTGTGATAAGTTTTAATGTTTTTTTCTTCTGATTTCTTAACGTAACTCATCGATTTTGGGTTTCACATTAGTCCTTATTTATAAGATAAAACTGTCCCTAGCATCGACCTATTATATATGAAAGAAAATGTAATCTTTGGCAAACCGGGAAATATTAATTTCTTATCTGTTTTCAGCTGACAGCTAATGCCAAAAAGTGTGTTAACTTACTTTCTCGTAAATTGGGACGTAAAGTTTGGTTCTTTGGGGACACCTACAGCGAATTGGACGCCATTGTCTACAGTTATTTGGCGATCATTTACAAAATAACACTGCCCAATAATCCGCTACAGAATCACATAAAAGGCTGTCAAAATCTAGTCAATTTCATTAATCGCATCACCAAGGATATATTCCGCAATGAATGTTATAGTTCCACCAAACTAACCAAAGCCTCTAGCCACCCAGACAATACGATGACGCCGTCGGAGCGCAAATTCTTGGAGACGGAGCTAAATACAAAGATTGTCGCTGGCGTTGGCGCTGTGCTGGCAATGGGCGCATTTGCAGCTTGGCGTGGCATTTACACCCAGGTAGGCATCAGTTGCAATTTCTAAAATGTAATTTCTAAACATCAGTTTGCCGCAAGCTCAAGATAAAATATTTTGCTTGACATCAAAGCGAACGCTGTAATCGAAAAATAAATAGATCAAAAAGAACTGTAATCAATAGATAAACAGATCAAATTTAAATTTTTGTGCAACCAAATTTGAAGGTAACTTTAAGTAATGTTGATATATTTTGCTTTATGTAAATTTGTACTTGCAGTTAACACGCTCGTCAACGGATTATGACGGCATCGACTATGAGGACGATGAGTTGGAGGAGGTCTTGGATTAACTTCAGCTCTGTACATTTACAATTCTAACCATCGATGTATATTTATAAATATTTCAAAAATGAGTGAAACAGAAGGCACAGCAGTAATTTGTCCTTAAGCACGCATATATATATATGTATATACGATTTGAAGCTATATAAATTAACTATGCGCCCTCAACCATTATTCATTGTTTTTAAAACTATTTACCCTATATGAAATTGTATGTTAAAAAGAAAAATAAGCAGCAACCAAAACGTAATTAAACGTGCAACTGACGCTGCTAACGTTAATTGTAACTAGATTGAATTATTCTGTTATTTTAATGATATATACCCATATATGCAATGTTGCATAAAGTATATACAATAGCTCCCATTTTATATGTGTGTTTTTTGCTTGACTATATTTAATGTTTATTAAAAATCTAAGCTAAGTATTAAAATGGTTTTCACATTGATTTTTGCAGAGGAAACGAATATCAAGCAATTGGTTTACCTCATAAATTGGAAGTGAATATAATAAGTTATACAATATATAGAAGCCGCAGTGGAATATCTAAGTGAATGACCAAGCTATTATAATAGCATTCATGTCTTGAGCGCATCTTGTAGTTTTCGTCGTGCTACGCCCACACGATCTTCCTGCTTGCGTATATCGTCTTCGGAAATGATAACCGCATGCATTAGCGGCTGTTCAGGATTCATGAAAGCCATCGCATTCTTGGTTAGCTCCGCCTTTGTGGAGCTCTGGCCATGTACGCCGGCATTCAGCATATGCAGCGCTGTGGCCACCGATTGCAATACGGTCTGTTCATTGACATTGGGACCGACGGTGCGTATGGTTTTTGGCAGTGTTATGTCGTCCAGTTCCTCGCCATTGTCATGACAGGCACGCAAACGCTCCAGACGCTTTTCCCAAAACAGCTGCTTTGGCTTCTCCTGGCCACCGTGTTTGGCATCATGCTTAACTTTGCTGGGCTCATGGTTTCGCACCACGGTCACCGGCTGCTTAAATATGGAGGCAGTCTGTCGTATGGGCGGTACCAGGGAGACATCTGTGCGCAGAGCACGGCTGTAAAAATGGTACTATCAATTAGACTTCGGCCTTATAGAAGACGTATACAAAAATTGGACAACACATAAGAAATATGAGAGTACATGCAATTACATACATATGTGCCGAGTAAGAACTATGAAGGAAAATAGAAAATGATAGGAATTATTTACAATTTGGCCAATTGTTGTGATTGTACTAAGAATTTGAGTGGTTAGTTTAACAAAATTAGGTTGATAGGCGCATGCAAGAGCTCGGTCAGCCAAGGACAATCAACTTGGCTATACCTGAATTCAAATTGTTGCTGCTGCTGCTGTTGTTGCTGCTGCTGCTGCTGCTGGCGCAGATTAGCTGCAGATGTTGTCGTCGTTGCTGAAGTCGCTGTTATCGATGTTGCTGGTGTTATCGATGCTGCAATAAACCCACCGCTGCTGTTGTTGTTGCTGAAGCTTTGTGCTTGAACTCGGCTATATTTACGTTTGAGCGCATTGGTAGCGTTGCCACCTAGGCTAGCGTTACTGATAATGGCGCCCGCTGCATTGCAACGATATAGTGATATGGATGGCGAGGGCATTTGCCGTTGTATCTGCATTTTGCCAGTTTGAAAATCAAAATTGCTAACGTCAAACATTTCGGCGTTCAATTGGCGTGCTAATTGCGGTTTGCTTTCAATTCTTTTGCCTGTGGGGCTGTACACATCCAATTGGTGAACGGGGCAGGTATGGTTGAGGGTAGGTAATGTGTGGTGTGTGTGTGTGTGCGTGTTTGTGTGTGTAGTAAATGTAATAACAAAAAAAGTAGTGAGAGTGAGTTAAACGTATTCGTTATCGCACGTGCACTCGCTGTGTGTTTGTGTATGTTTATATTACAATTTACGTTAGTTTCCAGGTTTCACCTTCACCGTGTACCTGCTTAAAGTTCAGCCAAGTAATTCGCTTGGTTACCTGTAGTAGAATACATCAACGCCTGTGTTGCAGCCCGATTTTCTGTGCACTTCCTCGCGCTGCCAGCCCTTTGGTAGTGCGCTGCAATCGACGCGTTTCCTTTCAATTGTGATGCTCGGATTCATTTGCATGCTCCAAATATTTAATTATGTCTGCCACTTTTGTTTATTTTTTTTACATTTGAAGAGAACGTCTTTTTCGATACTCTTGCTTAGAGATATATGTACTCACAAGAATAATAGGGGTTAGAAGATTCGCCAGGCACTGACAGCAGTGGCAACAGTTGCCCATGACGTCACAGTTGCATATGATTATCAATTCTATGATGATTCAGTTCCATTAACATTCTGTTTTTACTGTACTAAACATGTCAGACAAATTTAATTTTTTGATCATTCAAAGACAATTTGGCTACAAAGTTGAGTAAATTCGCTAAATTACAAATTTAATTAACGATACCGGTGTAATCTTGTACATGCCAGCATTTACATACTTTTGTACTCGTTGCTAAAATGACAGTGTTGGTAAATGTTCTAATGGTGAACACGAATCAGCGGATAAAGAAGAAGATCCAGTCGACGACGTAAGTAATTTTCGTGTGACTAAACTTTAATTCCACTTGTGCGGTTAATCGACAAAATTCCCAGTTATAATAATAATAATGTAATGTAATAATGTATAAGGGCGCAAGGTTTTATCAAGCTATCTTAACACGTTATCATCAATTTTACAGGCTCGCAAACACAAGAGTTTGACAGTCATCGTTTTGGGGCAACAAGAACAAGTGGCAGCTGGAAGCTTTCTAACAAAAAAAAAAAGCAATTGAAAGAAAAAAGAGGAAATATGTCTTCATCAGCCATATTTGTGCTGGACGTGAAGGGCAAGGTGTTGATATCCCGTAATTATCGCGGCGACAACATTGACATGGCTGTAATCGATAAGTTCATGCCACTGCTCATGGAACGCGAAGAGGAAGGTCTCGTCACGCCCATTCTGCAGACTTCGGAGACCACCTTTGCCTATATAAAGACAAATAATTTGTATATTGTGTCTACGACGCCACGTAATAAGAATGTAAATATTGCCCTGGTCTTTGTATTTCTGCACAAAATCGCACAGGTGTTTGTGGAGTATTTCAAGGAGCTAGAGGAGGAATCCATCCGAGATAATTTTGTTATCATATACGAGTTGCTCGACGAACTCATTGACTTTGGCTATCCACAAACGACGGACTCCAAAATACTGCAGGAGTATATAACGCAAGAGGGTCACAAATTAGAGCTGCAGCCGCGCATACCCGTAGCTGTAACAAATGCCGTCTCCTGGCGCTCGGAGGGCATCAAGTATCGCAAAAATGAGGTTTTCCTTGATGTCATCGAGTCGGTCAATCTGCTTGCCAATGCCAATGGCAATGTGCTGCGCAGCGAAATCGTTGGCGCCATTAAAATGCGCGTATATTTGTCTGGCATGCCAGAGCTGCGTTTGGGCCTCAACGATAAGGTGCTCTTCGAGAGCACTGGGCGTGGCAAATCCAAGTCCGTGGAGCTGGAGGATGTCAAATTTCATCAGTGTGTGCGACTGTCGCGATTCGAAAATGATCGCACAATCTCGTTTATACCACCGGATGGCGAATTCGAGCTGATGTCCTATCGCCTCAACACGCATGTGAGTGTGAACACAACATAATCTTAAAGAATCCATTTAATAACGCTGTCCCCCATCCCCTGCCTTCACGACAGGTCAAGCCACTGATCTGGATTGAATCGGTCATTGAGCGGCATGCACACTCGCGCGTCGAGTACATGATTAAGGCAAAATCTCAATTTAAGCGCAGATCAACGGCCAATAATGTGGAAATTGTTATACCCGTGCCCGCAGATGCGGATTCACCCAAATTCAAAACAACCATTGGCAGCTGCAAATATGCTCCGGAGCAGAATGCCATTATATGGACAGTCAAATCGTTCCCAGGCGGCAAGGAGTATTTAATGCGTGCACACTTTGGCCTGCCCAGCGTGGAGAGCGAGGACAATACCGAAGGCAAGCCACCGATACAGGTGCGCTTCGAGATACCCTATTTCACAACGTCGGGTATACAGGTGCGCTATCTGAAGATCATTGAGAAGAGCGGCTACCAGGCATTGCCCTGGGTGCGTTATATCACTCAGAACGGCGATTATCAGCTGCGTACCAACTAATCCGTGCCCACACACACACACACACACACACACACACACACACACACACACAAACGCGCGCATTCCAGGCAAGCTTAAGCGAAAAACCTTGTTGTGTCCAATTTGAGTTAGGATTATGTTAGTTAGCTGCCTCACCTTCACACTGTGCGTTAAGTCGAAAGCATATTGAAAAGGGTGTTCCCGCAAACGCACAGCTTTTCCAGCTGATTAGTAAATCGATTTTTCAGCCTTTGATATCAACATTCTTAAACATTTTGTTAAGCTTTTAATTGGGCCAAATGCTAGCCGGCCTAGTCTGTACTTACAAAAATGTCAACCAATTAGCCATTTTGTGAATTTTAACTTGTGAATAACTATGCAACAATTTAATATAGCTCATTAGTAGGCTTTAGTAATTCAAAACGGCTCGAAAATATAAGCTCTCAGAAACTGGAAAAGCCTTGATTAAATTCAGGACATTCGAACACACTTTTTAAAACTGACATTGATTGTATTTAAATAATTTAGAAATCTTATTTTTGAGACATATTTTCTGCAACTTTCACCGTTTTTCAACACTTCAATATGAAACCCCCTTTGAAATTTGACTTTAAAAATCTTTCCAGTTAAAATATAAAATATTAAGTTTTTTTTAATATTGGACTACAACAATTTTCGACAGCCCACTGTAGATAAATTGTAGTATTTGCTACTCCAGTGTTGCATATCGTAAAAGAAAAATTTAAGAAAACGATCTAAGTTCATTTCTGCACAACATTATTCAATACACTTCAGCTTAGACGTTTGCCGGAATACCCTTAACTATTATTACATATTGTATTTTTTTATTTTTGCGTATTGTATTTGTATTTTATATGTAAATCAAACTAATAAATTTTTAACATATTTTTCAAATGTAATTAAGGCTAAGCTCGAGTAGGACTATAAATGCCCAAAAAAATGTATATTATAATGGTTTTGCATGGCATGCCTCTAAATAAAAAACAAGTTTTCAGTTTTGTTTACATATTTAACAACAAATCGCAAAAGGTTTGGAACCCTTAAAACAGAACAAAAGATTGCTTAAGCTTAATAAATGCACTTTTTAATGAGTCTCTCCGGTTAAGTTTTGTAGGATATTCAAGTGTTGGGTTTACTGCTTGAAGCTCTTCAGCGGATAGTGTTGCTTGTGCGCCTCGATGTGCTGCTCCAGCTCGCGCTGCTGCTGCTTCAGATGCTCGGGCATCACATCGTACACACCCTCGAACATCTCACGCCAATTGGGCTTCAATTTCTTCTCGGAGATGGCAATTTGCTTGAGCACCTGCTTGCGCACACCGCTTACAAATTCCGTTTCCTGCTGCTCATTGAACCAGCCCTTGTGCACAATGTAGCTCTTCAGCTTCGATATGGGATGCTCCAGTGTGTTCCACACTTCGATTTCCGCCGCCGAACGATAAGCTGTGCTGTCATCGGACGTGGAATGATGACCCACACGATAGGCGAGCGCCTCGAACACAATCGGCTTGTTCTCTCGCAGCACATACTCGCGGGCCCGCTTCATCGCATTATAAACGGCAAAGACATCGGTGCCATCCACTCTTATGGTAGCAATGCCATAGCCCATGGGACCACGTCCGGCAATGCCATCGCCCCGGTATTGTTCGTTCGACGGCGTGGATATGGCAAATCCATTGTTGCGGCTGCAATCATAGAGATTGTGAGATTACATTTGGATATTGACTGAGATTCTACTGTAATACCCACCAGAACAGTATGACAGGACATTCGAGCGTGGCGGCAAAATTGAAAGCAGCATGTGCATCGCCCTCGGAAGCAGCGCCCTCACCAAAGTAACAAACAACGCAGGAATCGTTGTTGGGCTGACGCTTCAACGCGTAGGCGGCGCCCACAGCCTGTGGTATTTGCGTGGCTAAACAGTGCAAGTGCATGATCAAAGATTAGCATTGTTAATTAAGGATAAATACAAAATAACTGCGGCTTACACAACGGACTGGAGATAGTCACAAAGTTCAGCTCCTTGGAGCCATAATGCACGGGCATTTGCTTTCCGCGTCCAAGATCATCATCGTTGCCATAGCACTGATCGATGAATTGATCAATGCGAAAACCGCGCCAGACCAGGACACCCGCCTCCCGATACTGGCCGTAGATGATGTCGCGCATCTCCAAGGCAGCGGCGCTGCCAATATGGGATGCCTCCTCACCAAAGTTGGTCATGTAGAAGGAGATGCGTCCCTGTCGCTGCGATTCGTACAGTATTTTATCCATTGTCGACAGCAGGAGCATGTCGCGGAACATTTTCTCAACGATCTCCTGACTAAGATGTGGATCTTCTTGTTCATTGAGTATGTAGCCATCGCGATCCAATACCCGGTAGATGGGTATGGGCGAATAGTCCTCGGGCATTGTCAACTTTAGATTGTTTATAAATGACGCATCACGAGCGCCTGGAAATGCGTAACGATCGTCCGTTGGCTTTCCACTGGAACTGTAGCCTCGCTGTGCACTCGCTGCCCCAAGCTGAGCGCACAAACGTAAAAAGAGTCAATAACCAAAACAACTAACTACATGTTATTATAAAGTCCAATTGGAATACGCACCGTTTTGACATTTTGTCTGGCAGCATTTAACAGTTGAACGGATTTGCGCAGGAATGACATGTTTACGAATGAAAAGGGAAAACGGAAACTGCAACAGGACAAAATGCAAGGAAAATATTGTATTTTTTTATTAGCTGCGTCGTGTTCTGTCGCTGCCTTGTGCTACAAATCAGCTGCGTTACGCAACAGGTATGCCCTTAGGCTTAGTATGCAGCATATAACCTTTGCTCGCTTAATTTGCACGAACAGAATTCTTAGAAATTAATATACACGTCATTTTTTATCAGACAATATTCAACAAGTCTTTGGAAATTACATTTAATCACCTTATGCACAAGACTGTTTATATAAATTATATATTATGGCACATTTTGCTATACTTGATTAGCATACTAGCCCGCAAGTGTTGGTAAACATTGCAAGAAATGGCAGCTGTGAAGCTCGACGAGGCGCAATTCTGGCAGTCCATAGCAATATTAATAAAAAACTATCATGCGTTGAATAAAAAAATATTCGAGGTGCTTATCACACAGGTGCAAAAGCTGCAGCAGGGTAAACTATATGAATCCACGGAGACTGAGCTGGAGCAGCAGCTGCAAACTAATGCTAATGAAAGAACATGCGAAGGTTTTAGGATTGGCTACAAGATGCTGACCAAAAAGTTGGCCACAAATATTTTGGCCAATGGAACAGTGGGTGAGTTTAATCTAAATTAAATTTGAATGATATAATTAAGAAATATAAATTAATTGGCAGATTTTGGCAAGCAAAGCTATGAATGCCATTTCCTAGGCGATGCCGGTTTTGATGATATCTCCGTCAATTTAATTGGTGACCAGCTGGAAGCGGTTACGCTGCCGCATCGACTGGAATTGGACGGCGAGCAAAGCTCTCGCTGGGCGCAGTTTGTGCTAAAGCCTAAGCTATACAACTGGTCGCAGAGCAAGCGGGACGAAAGCGCACAGAAATCTTTGCGTTTATTGGATGTGGAAATGTACAGCGAACTGTACAAAAAACTCAAGCAAAAGCACGCGCAGCGTCTGCTGCAGTGCTGGCAAACGGCAAACGAATCGACAGATCCGTTAAAGTTTATATACGAGGATTTAGCCATTGCCGCATACCTAATCACGCTGTGGAACTGCACACAGTCGCAGCCTACAGCATTTGCTGACTTGGGCTGTGGCAATGGGCTGCTCGTCCATGTGCTCAATGCGGAGGGGTATAAGGGATACGGCTACGATGTGCGCAGGCGTAAACTGTGGTCACTTTATCCGGCGCAAACGAATGCGAGTCTCATTGAGCAAACCGTGGAACCAAATAGCTTTTCTTTGGATTATCCGGACATTGACTGGCTAATAGGCAATCATTCCGATGAGCTGTCACCCTGGTTGCCTGTGTTGGCAGCCCGCCTAAAAACCAGTTATTTTTTGCTGCCGTGCTGTCCGTTTGAGCTTTCCGGCGCCAAGTTTCAGCGGCGCAACACTAGCATCAGCGCTTATCAGGATTTTCTGATATATGCACGACAAATTTCGGATAAGTGTGGCTTTGAAACGCTGCAGGATCGGCTGAAGATACCAAGCACCAAACGCTTAGCTTTAATTGGCTTAAAGCACACAGCAAAAGTGACCAAGTGCCTGGAACATTTTGTACAGCAAGAGCTGCAAAAGCATAAAGCGGGCGTGGAAAGCGCGGCGAATTCAGTAAAGCTGCGCGAGAAAGCAGAGAGCGTGAGAAATTGCACGCAAGTGGAAAAGAGCATAATTGACGCGTTAGTTTTGAAAATCTTTTGCATGTTGTTGCCCAATACAAAGACATATATGGATAACGATTGGCTGCCAGGACAACAGTTGACAATGCGTGACATAGCGCAGGGCCTCACCAAAGCAGAGCTTAGCGGCATTAAGTCCGAATGCGGCGGTATTAAAACACTGTTGCGAAATAAGCACGAAGTCTTTGAGTTTTGCGGCGAAGATCGTATTGGCATACGTAAGCCCAAAGCTGCTGCGGCGACTGAAAGCACCGCAAAACAGGTAACGACCAAGAAACGACCCTGTTTCTTTAAGCTACACCATCCTCAGGGCTGTCCGTTAAAAGATAGCGACTGCTCCTTTGTACATTAATTGTAAATCTTCGTCATTAAAATCAAATTTAAAAAAATCTTATTTATTTTCAAACAATTTATTAATACAGTGAATTAAAATGCTTGAGTTGGTGATATTTGCGAAAGATGTGGAAATTTTGAGTTGTTTTTAGATAAAAAATACGCGAAAATAATTGTAAACTGTGTATTATATTTGGAGTTCTAATGCTTGTTGTATTCCAACTAAATAGAGTTGTCGAAACGAATACAATTATACTATAGGAACACCCAAGTGAATTGAAGATTAACATAAGAACGACGTTCCGTTGCCATAGCAATAATATTATATCTTGTCTTGTCCAGTTGGGGTATTCGATTTTCGGAGTCGCAAAGTTAATTATATATAACATCTATCCCAGCTTTTATAACTTATAATCTTTTTAGGGTTTAGTTTTGTAATTTAATATATTTCGTTTCTACATTTAAATAATTGTTTGGGATATAAATTTTAATTCCAGTGCATTTTTGTTATTGCTGTTGGTTTTCTGTTATTGTTTTTTGATGTTTACCAATTGAAATGAAATATTGTTACTAAATTCTTTTCAACGGGAGCTGTCCGAACTGTTGCTGCGACGCCGGCGGCGTATGGGTGAGCGTGAACGACGCCGCGGCGAGCGACGGCCGCGCGGTGGTGAATTACGACGTCCGCCACCTCCGCCGCCGCCACGATTATTGAAGCGATTGAACTGCGGCGGGGAACGCCAGCGACCGCCCTGAGGACGGCGCATTTGTGGCGATGGTCGTCGCATGGGCGGTCGCTGCTTTGGCACAATAACTGGCGATACTGTTATTTCCTGGCCATCGATCTGGCCGCCATCCATGTGCTTCATGGCCGACTCACAGTCCTCGGCCGTGGCATACTCCACATAGGCCATGCCACGTCCAAAATTTGGATGATACCGATCCGTCGGGAATTCCACATTCTTTACAGTGCCAAAGCTGCTAAAGATCTCCAGCACATGATCCTTGGTCACGTTGCGTGTCAGTCGGCCGACATGAATGCGCACCGGCTTTGGTGTGGGAGAGCGTGAACGGGTGCGACTGCGACTACGTGAGCGCTCGCGGCGCTTGGGCGGCGGGGTGCGATCGACAGTGCCACGACCACCACGGCGCCGTGGCGAACGCGAGCGGCTGATTGAGCGGGAACGTTCGCGTTTCACGTTATTTACCTCGCCACCAGCTACCCCGCCGCCTCCAGCACCACGATCGTTGGAGCTGCGACGTGCTCGATCTCTGGAACGGCTGCGACTGCGCTGCACACGATCCCGATCGCGTTCCGTGCGTTCACGTTCAGATTCCTTGCGAACCTTGCTATTAGGGCGTGGCGATTTGGAGGCTCTACGTGGAGAACGAGAGGTATCCTTGCCGGCTGCTGCGCTGCCGCCGGCACCACGACGTCGATTTTTCTCGCTGCGATCGGTATCGGTAGACGATGAGGACGAGGAGCTGGACGAATCACTTGAGCTGCTCGAACTGGAGCGTGAGTTGGAGCCGGAGCTGCTGCGCGATGATGAGCTGCCTGATGAACTGTACAAAATGGAGTAATCGTTTGTGTTAGACCGGCAAAAATATGTGAAATAAATATGCACCTTCTGCTGGAGTCGCTGCTTGAGGAGGCGGAGCCTCGACGCTTGCGTTCTCGCTCTCGCCGCGACGAATTGGATGTAGCGGCCTTTGCGTCCTTCTCTTTAATATCTTTCTCTTTATTTTCCTTTTCGCCCTCGGCGGTGGGAGACCGGGCACGCGCCCTAATGGGAAAAAAATGTCGGTCATGAAATACCGCTACGAAAATGCCACTTTTACTTACATTTTGCACTTGAGCTTTAACTTAATTAGTTATCCAGTGATAAGTTGTCAAATTGTTAACAAATTTGTTGCAAAAACAAAACTTTTTAAAACACGAAAATACCAAGTTAAATATTCAATGGCGTTCTGGCATCGATGTATATTTTTTATTTCCCGATAATATATCGATGTCAGTTCAACAAACTATGCAGGACTGCATTGATTGCTTCAATGTGCATAAGTACCCCATACACATTCGATATTCGCGCAATGCAACCCTGATAAATAAATTTCACAGCATAGACAGTGTGACCGTTTTGTTGAAGTAAGAAATACATATGTCCATACATATACAGCGCTTTGTCAGGTCGAGAATCGTGCAGAGGTAAACTCCCATAAAAATTTGGATACATTTTATACCAAGTGTAATTTGTTTTTAAAAGGACTATTTTTCTTGAGCTTTTCTCTAATGCAAATAGTGCTTTTCAACGTTAACGCATATACGTAGTGAAATTATATAAAACGCAATTGTTTAATGCCAGTTTTTCTGTGGATGGTGACGAAGTGGTTGTCATTGTGAATTCATATACATATGTGCGTATGTATGTGTGTTTGAATGCATGTGTACACACACACACATACACCTATAAATATGTGAACTTGTGTTGATTTAAGTGAGCTATGGTCAAAGGGGAGCGGTTCGAAGCCACTGTGGGGCATAAAGTTTCGATTTTTTTTACTCATATCTATGTATACCCACAACGCATTTACAATTGATACGCTTTGGCTCCCCACACAAAGAGCGAGAGAGAGGCAGACGAATGGTGAGAGTTCAAGTAAAACGGGGGAGCAAATAAATGGTCTGTCTGAGCATTTTACCACACTACCTCTTTGTCTGTTCAAGCGAGCTCTCGTGCTGGTATTTTACTCGCTCGCGTTGATGTGTAAAATTATTTATTTTTCCCCCGTTGATTTTGCAATCGTTCGTGCCTGTGTGTATGTGGTGTGCGCGTTATTGTGAATGTTGTTAACGTATATGCAATAATATGGAACGTAATTATCTCTATGTGCATAGTTAACAAAAAGCAGGCAAACATTTTTATGGTATACATATATTCATATAATCGATGTGCGTATGCGTATGTGTGTGTGTCTCAAAAAAGAGCAATCGTCGTTGAAGTTCGACTACCATGACTACGCAATAGCAACAACAAGAGACAGCGAGACTTGGTTAGGTGGGTTTTTGCTTTTCTCTTCTGCTCATTGCCGTCGCACTCTCATTCAGCTTTATGTATGTGTGTGTGTTTGTCCGTCTGTTTGGTTTGCTTTTGCTTATCTCTCATTCTCTCATAATTTGGCTTTGAGCTGTGTGGAGAATAAAAGACGAGTGATGTACATACATACATATGTACAATTTTATAGACGTACATATTTTCTTTTTGATAATTTATTGTTTTAATTGTGAGAGGGTGGCAAAGTGTGTTCAACTTTTTTGTGTGGAGCCCTGGCCCTCAGAAACACACACACATACACACACACACATACATAAATTAATGCAAAGTGAGGTGTTTTACATAAATGCTTTCATACAGCTGTATGTATGTACATTTATATGTAAACACTAATAAACGTATTTTGTTTTTGTTACCAGTGCTTAGGATTCTGCAATTGCTTATGTGACCAGTGTGTGCATTTGTTTCATACAAACATACATACCCACATATATATATATATATATATATATATATGTATATGTATATATATATATATATATATTTTAACTGCCTGCTTTACTTACATAGTATTTTACTTTATATAACATTGTGCATTTTACTATTTGGCAATTAAAACAACCACGCTTTTTATATAAATATATATATATATATACATTCATTCCTACGTCCAAAAACACATATTACACATGTATACTATGTATTTATTACTAACCTTACTAAAAAAAATCATTTAGCTATTTTCGGAATGTCGAATATTGAATACCCTTGCAGATAAACAGAAGATTGGCGATTATTTGATTCATATAACCTACACTCCAGTCGAATATTCGGTTGTTGAGTAAGGTTCACAATAAACTTTAATTTTTGAACCGATTGTTCCTATACGATCCGTATATTATAGTGGTCCGATGTCGATGACACTTTGCTCATATGCCAGAAGCCGGTAGTAGAGTTAGTTATTGTTTGGTCATGATGTCTCGCAAACATATCGCCTCCCGGTTGTTGTAATTGATTAATAACATAAGATTATAATCTTTACTGCAAGGGTATATGTATAAGGAAACCTTTTTAAAAGTAAATTAGTCTCGAAAACTATGAATGTAATTGCAAATGTTTCTTTTACTTTTATTTTTTCTTTGTTTTTAGCATACATACAATATTTTATTGCTGGTTTTGGTGGTAAATTTGCATTTGTTAACGGCCGTGGCCAGACGTGCCAGCTTTTTAACACACACAAAAAAAAAAACAACAATGAAAACTGCTCATCAAGTGTTTTTTATCTATTGACTATCCCCACATGTAAAAATAAATATTGAAACTAAACCGAAATGTATGCTAAGTACGATATAGCACATAAGACTGCCATTTTGCCGCGCGTGTATCTGTATCTGAATCTGTATCTGTATCTGTATCTCACTGACCAACTACCGCAACTGCAACTGTAACTGCAAGCGCAAACTGCACACACCTCAACCTCAGCCTCAAGCTCATGTTAAAATTATAAACAAAAAGAAAAAAAAAAAAAAGAACAAACAAACAAATAGAGCGCCATCCATCGCTCGCTCGCCTCCATAAATGCCAACTTATATATCTATATATATATTGTATTATTCCTCGTACCGCCTACCAATTACTACTACCAACAACTACAACAACAACAACCACCACCACCACCACCATCAACAACCAACAACAACATTCTACTGCAACTTGGCAAAAGACTCGGCTTTAGATTGTAAGCTTGTTTTTGTAAATTTGATAAACATTTATACTATCTTTAATATGTACTATTCAAAATAAGTCATGCGAAACGAAAGACAAACACACAAACTCTTTACAAATTAATACAAATAATTGTTATCTTTTATTTCGCATGGCTTAGAGTTCACGTGTAATTTGTTGTATTTGTCCTACGTTCTTTGGTTCCAATACTGCTCTAACCCCATTTATACCATCCAACAACAACTACAACTACACACACACATATTTGTTTTTGCACACACACACATATATGTATATACATCTTACAGTACAACTTTGATAGATTGCCAAATGAATTTACTATATAAAAATTCGAATTGAAGAAGATATAGGCATTTCCAGGAGAACTTATATTATTAGTTGTACTAGTTTGTACGATGTGCATTTTCGTTGCGCCCTTTTCTTCAATTGTTAAATGTGATCGTAATTGTTTAAGCTTTCCATTAATACAATTTAATACATTTTCATGAGAAAATTTATTTAACAATTTTTCTATTTTTGTTTCCTGGAATTGTCTGGATTTAAAGAAAATATTTAAAGTAGTTTTAAAGAGCAGTTGATAGGGGCCAAGCAATTATAGTATGGACTGGAAAATCAGTGAAACTTAATCAAAAGCAGCATCAGATTCCAATATACTACATATATGGGTCAGAGCAGTTAAAATAGAATTAAACTAAGCTGATTAAAGTATTTTTATATAAAATATTATTTCTCAAGAAAAAGACTTTTTTTTAAAGCATCGTTTTGCTGAGTTTTGAACTAATTCGTGATATTTGTACGCTGTGGTAGCTGCAAAGCCATTTAAATAACTTTCTAAGTATATATAGATATGTTATCAAAGTTGTACTGTCGCCTAAAAACATGTACCTACATATATATATATACATATATATATATATATATATATAAATACAAAACATACATACACGTAAGATAAGTGTTAGATTCTCTCAACTCTAAAGCTCTCAATAGTACTAACTACTCCCAAACAACTGATAAGTAATTTTGTAATAAACCCGCCCAACTTCTAGGAAAAAAAGAAGAGAACATTTACTAAAATTGTGTTTTGTTTATTATTGTATTATCTCATACATGCATACATACACGCTCTCACACACACCCATGCATTTAAAATATATAACTCTTAGCTCTGTATGACAAGAATTTTTTTTCCCATATAATAAAACGCATATATCAGGCATATTGTATACTCTATATATATGTAGTACCCAGAAAACTAATCACGCACGTACCCAATCATGAAATTACATTTTATTATTTTTTCTTCAATTATTGACAAACTATTAAAGCTACACGTTTTAAAACCAAAAACAAATTGTTGCTGTTTTATTTATGATCAAGAAAGTATATATACTCTATCTTCTTTACATATTTACCACGACACACACACACACACACTACACACACACACATACATACATTTTTATGCTATTTTCTCAGTAAGTACTAGTGTTTAGCCCTATCCATAAATGTTTTGTTTTTCGTATCGTTTGGGTTTTGTTTTTTATTTTATTATCTATAATATTTGAGCATGTTGGCTTTGTTGGTTGTTATTGCTTTGTGTACTGGAGCGCGGGCGCGGCATTAAACTTAACTCAGTTCAAGTTTTTCAAAACGCAAACGTTTTCCGTTTTTCCTCTTGTACAACTTGCAGCTATAAATGAACAAAACAAAGTTTGAATAAACAAATTACTAGAAACAACAACAACAACTAAGTCTCAAGCAGCAGCAGCAACAGCAGCCGCAACATGCTGAACTCCAATGCGAATCATTCGGGCAACAGCCGGCGGCCATTTTCGCGTAATTCCTCATCGGCGCGTTCCCAGCGCGGCCGCATGGTCTACTCGCCGCATCCACACGGACAGCAGCAGCAGCAACAACAGCAGCAGCAGCGGAATAACAATAACAACAACAACAACAATGGCCTTGTGCCGGGTCATAGTCCCTGGTGCAATGTCAATCTGAATCGCCACAATAATGACAACAGCAACAACAACAACAACAACAATGCCAACAATAACAAAGACGCAATCGATGGCAGAAACTCAAATTGGTAAGAGCTACGCAGCTTATGGTATATGAATATATATATAAAAAAAAAAAAAGAATTTAAAAAAATACAAATAAATTTTGCAAATTACGTTAGCTTTAAGTGACATAAAAGCGAATTTGAAGTACCCTATCCAAGTGCCCTTTATCCCGCCGCTATCCCACACCGTACTATGCCATAAAAATAATAACAACAACAACAACATCCTTGTTACTCGTTCCCCACGCTCCCCACGACAACTATAGAACAGTTTTCTCTACTCTTCAATCTATATCTATCTCTATATATATATATATCTAACTACTTCTACGTAACTACACCTCAGATATAAAAATCGCTTTTAGGTTAAAGGGAGAATTTTGTAATTAATTGCGTGTTGTCCAATCGAGTAAAAAGTAAAGAACAAAATTTATCATGCAAAGCCAAAACATTTCGTTGGCCTCCTTTTACCGTTGAATTTTCGAAGCACTCAACAAACTTGCATTAACAACAAGACAGCTGCAGTCTCAGCACTTCAAGAGAGTGCAAGCTTTTACAACACAGACCCGCTCTCTTTTGCTCTGTCTCTCTCGCTCTCTCTTTGGCAGCTGTGCAGTACTGCACGTGTTGCACAATGGTTTGCAGCTGCAGCTGTTTTGTTGTTTTCTCAACGTTTATAAATTCGTGTTCATTTGTAATTTTTGTTCTCTTTCGTACTGTACATTTTCTTTATGTTTTGTTCAATTGTCAATTGGCACATATGTATTACTTCTAACTACTAATTATCGTTGTATCTATTATCTCTGCATTTACATTCAATTAAAAAACAATACACAACTTTCGTTTTGCTCAAAAAAAAAAAATATATAAAAAATAAAATCAATACATTTCTAATTGTATCGTATGTACATTTTCTAACCGCTTCAATTACAAATATGTATACATACCAGGCGAAATTCCATAGTAGATACATATATATTTACATCTAACAGAAAATTTTTAATTTTCAACCGTTAAAAAAAATCTCAAAAAACCCTATGAAAAATGCATGAAGAGCACTTGAAAATGGCGAACAAAACTTTATACGTAGCAAATGTCCTAAGTTTTTAAGTAGTTGTTTCTTTGTCCAAAATAAAAAAGCTTCTTAATTTATCGTACTTATCAAATACTTTTAAATACTCTCGTACATATGAAAAACGCGCGCTTAACGGTTATATTACCAAGCATGCCATCATCAAAAATGAAAAAAAAAACAATAACATTTACTTTACAAGTTTGGGCCGAAACAATTTTCTTGGCCGAGAGCCAAATATAAAACTAAGATCTGTGTAAATTCGTACTCGTAGTTGGTAAATAATTTACTATTGCAAATTGCATATAACTTGTTTGCTTTTATTTAAAAACTAGTTTAATGCTACGTGTGTATGTCATTTTTAATGTATATTTTTAACGATTTTTGGTATGGATATTACAAAAACAAAGCAGCTTTTTATATATCTTTAAAGTGCTCCTGCAGAACTCCTGGCAATTGTCTGTAAAAAAGGGTTTAAATTATAATTTTCAAAAATTAAAAAATAATTTTCTTTCCATCGAGTTTTACCGCCAGTATCAAAATATACATACACATTAATCTCTTTACCTATTCATAGCGTGTTTATAGCTGTAATATAAATAAAAAAAACGAATCTTAAAGTGAGGTTAGATAGTGCAAGTAGTACATGAATTGGACACAGTGCGACTCAGGGAAAACGAGTAGAATTATAAAAAGGAGAAAGCAAAGACTACGTTTTACCTGCAAGTGTTTTTCATGCATATTCAGTCAAGAAAATAAAAACAACAATAAGTACACCACATTTAGTCGAATTCCTGTCGCAATGCGAACTAGTTCCAACTGGAGCTAAATCAGCCGAACAAAAGCACAACTGTACTACTTAACAATGGTATAGCTCATCTGGGCTGCTATTTGCTTTCCTCTTTTTTTTTCTTAAAAACATATTTTTTATTTAATTATATTTTTTGATTTTTTGCGCTTAGTTTTGCTTCACGTTTATGCTAAATGAACTTTACAAAAAAAAAATTATGCAAAACTTAAATAATTTCGAAAACAAATATTGTGATGTTTGAGATCCATGTGATTATTATAAATGCAACCGTCAAAGTGCAAGCCAAATATACATATATATAAAAATTTAGTTACAAAATTTCCTCTTTATCCAAACCGTACAGTAAATACTTAGTTGTAATATTTTTTCAATTCAACATTTTATGAATGATGATGCATTTTAGTTGAGTTTATTGATTGTTATTGATAGAATTTTATAGATTGGTGTATTTTGTATAAAAGCTTAAATGCATTTTTGGTGCTGGTAAAAAATTAATTAATTTGTTTGACAAAGTTGACAAAAATCATATTTAATGATCAAGAAACTCAGCTTAATGTTTTACTTATTTATTTGCATTATGCACACTGCGGCTTAGAATGTTTAATAAACAGTTTTAATGTACCTAACTAGAAATTCCAAAAACAAAAACATGTCGAAAAACCAAAGCTACCAAAAAACTCTCAAAATATATAGTAAATGCGTTACTATAATTTCTTTCGTATCTTTCTTTATATATACATATATAATATATTCCATATTTGATTGTGTGTGTGAGCGCTACATCGAAATCAGAACCACAACTATAGTCTATAACTTTTGAACTTTTCCCACACTGTCTGTTTAAAATAGTTAACTATTTATATGATTTCTGCTCTTAAGTTTTTTGGACACATAAGCGAATGAGTTGCAGTCGCAGCTTTTGCAATTAGTGCGTAAGTGTTAAACGTTAACGTATAATTTTTGGCGCTTTTTGGCCCACGCCCACCCAACTGCTGCTGTCTGTATGTGTGTCTGTCTAACTGTTTGTGTGTGTGTGTGTAGGTATGTGAATATATATATGTATACTATCGTACTATCTTGTATACCCCAGCTCGATCACTCGACCTGTGTCACCCTATGATATTGTCTTAAGCTTTGCATACGCATGCTGTTGTGCTCACGTTTACATTACGTTAACGATTACGTCGAACGTTGCGTGCCCAAAGCTGATTCTTCAGAGCGCGCCACACCCACATGCTCCCCAAGCTTTTTTTAAAAGAAAGTACTCGTACTTGGATTAACGGTTTACGTTTTTTGCGTTCTCTTTTGTATAGTTTTGAGCATGTAAAGCACTCTCTCTCTCTCTCTCTTATAAGTACATATACCTCTCTCTTTCTATCTCTCATGTTTAGCTAGTGAAAGTGTTGCGTTGAAAAGTGTCCTAAAAACTGTGATACTCGCATTTGTTGTTTAATTCCTTCTTTTAAATTTATTATTCATTTCTTTTCGTAAGCGTAGTGTGCATTAAAGCGAAAGCCAAACAAATAAATAAATAAAATAGCAAACTAACAATTTCTATTTAAAATGCATAAGTACAACAAAAACAATAAGACTAAAAAAAACAAAAAAAAATAAAATAAAAATGAACATATTGTGCAAAATTAGTACGTATTTGTTTCTACTAAATGCATATTGTATATGTGTGTATATGTAGTTAATTATTGAATAATATTAATAACAAATTCTCGCTACATATACACGCATTGCCATAATATTATTATAAACTATATGTGTGTGTATATATTGATATTATATAATTACATAAATATATATATCTATATTAAACTAATAATCTAATTATTGCATTTTGCCATTTACATATATATTATTTTTATCTTTTTCGTTTTTCTTTCTTCTTCATAAAAAAAAAAAAAAAAATACCGAAAAAAACTGCAAAATAATAAAAATAAAAAACTATATAAATAACGTATATGTGTGGCTATCACTCTGCATATATACACTACTACTACTACTACCTACTACCTGTACATGTATATGCATACAAAAATAACTATATATGGGTTGTGTTTTAATACTACCACCACACTGCTACTGCATTGATTTGATTGAACAATTTTCAAATGTATCTCGTAAAACCGAATATATATATTATATACGTATATCTTATTATATGTATTACATATTATCTGAAAAAAAAAACGCAAATGCAAACCTAAATCGAAAATCCAGCGATGTACAAACAAGTAATTCTAGCGGTACTTGTATTTATAACAATAGCAAAACGCATCATCACAACAACAGCCTTAACCTCAATCACAGTCGCAATGCCCCACAAAACAGTCATCAGTCACAAGCCCAACATAACCACACACAGTATAACAGTAACAGTAACAGTAACAATAACAGTAACCGTAACGTAAATCATAACAGTTATCATCATTCGATTACCAACACTGCACACAATAACAACAATTGCACTGATAACATTAGCAACAATAATCCGAGTAGTTTACGAACACCACACAACGAAAACCACAATCCCAATCAGTGCCCAAATCCCAATCAGAGCCCAATTGTAAATCACGGCTATCACAGCTATATTGATATGTGCAACAGTGCGCCGAGTGCGCCGCCCGCTTTTGGTTCAATGTCCGTGTCCGTTGTTAGACTGAATCCAGCACGCTTATGTTTAACTGTTGCCGCCCCGCCCACACCCACGCCCATGCTCATGCCTATGCCAAACCAAAATCAGCAGCGCCGTAGCACGCCCCTTGCTCTGCTATCCTTTCCAGCCAATCACGATAACAATCATTCCCATAATTTCAATCATAATCATCAATATCACAGCACCCACCACAGCTACAACAACAACAACAACAACCACCATCACCAAACACACCAACAACAACAACAACAACCGACTAATCGCCAATCCCTCCCGCTAACACGTACGAATTCAAATTCAACAACCGCAACAACTTTCAATTCAACCAATACAACAACAAATAGTAACCCTACTGATGTTGTGAATGTCAATTCTTGTACCGATATAATTCCTCATGGGTCGTCTGTGCCACAACAACAACAACAACAACCACAACGACAACCCCAACAAATGTGTTCACAACGACAACAACGTCAACGACGATCTCAAACCCAACAACAACCACAACAACAACAACAACAACAACTGTCGCCGTCGCCTCTTATGATAAACCTCAACCAATTGACTGATTCTCATATTAACCACGCACCTATCAATAGCCATAGCCAAGGACCTTCCGGCCCACAGGCAGGACCAACGGGCCATGGGCATCACAGCCAGCGCAACTACAACAATCGCAACGGCAACAACAACAACAACAACATTATCATAAACAGCAACAGCAACAACAATGGGAACGGGTTGAGCAATGGCAACAATCCGGACTATATGAATTATCGTCGAGCTTGCCCCGCTTTGTCCCGCGACTATCAGCAACATCACAATAACAACAACAACAACATCAATCCGGGCAATGGTCACAACAACAACAATCGTCGTCACAATGGAAACTACGATAGAAATCCAAACAATAATGTGAGTTAGCAAGTCAGTTCATTAATATATTTATTAATAAAACCTTTTCGCAAGATTATCATAACTTAAAGCCACACTATGAGAAATTCTCTTTTAAATAAGTTTTTCGTCTGCTATGAAAATGTTTTGGCATACAAATAGCTTAAAAAATATAAAAAGTATATGCACATATCAAAAATTAATATAAGTTATTTCGATACAATTTAGTTGAAGCAGAAACTATATTTACAGGGTATTTTCTCTACACTACTCCAGTTTCGCATTAGCTGTATTCAGAGATTCAATTATATTTCGACTTCTTGCAGCACTTTGGCAATGGCAACTCGGATCAGGGTCTGGATCATAGATCCGACGGCGGCTATAGCTTTATGCGCAACGGCTATGGTCGGAATGGTGCACACTATCAGCATATGGGCAATGGTTATGGCAATAACAATGGTGCCTCCACATCTGCCGCTGGTCCTGGTTTAATGGGCGATGTGCCCTCCGGCTCGGGTTTGTCTGGCTCAACACTTTCGCTTAACAATGGACTGGGACCTGGCCCCAACGGCCTGAACTCGGACAGTCCATCGCGCAAGCGTCGCCGCATTTCGGGACGACCAAGTCAATCGCCGCCAGCCGTTTGGGAACCGCGACGCTCACAACGTGTCATGGTGATACTCCGAGCACTGGGCTCAATGTCAGGTCAGATCTCTAATGTATTTTTCTTTTTCACAGATGCAACAAGGCAGTCCACCGCTGCGTCGGCCGCGCCTGCGTGATGTGGCCACCTCCACCCAGCAGCAGCAGCAGCAGCAACAGCAACACCAACAACAGCAGCACCAGCAGCAATACGCACCACAGATGCACCACTCGCAGCAACAACAGCAGCAGGCGCCACCCAACTACCATCCAATGCATCATCATCAGCCACAGCCGCACTATGCGCCGCAGCAGCAGCAGCAGCAGGCCCCACATCCACATCCGCATCCACACCCGCATACGCATACCCACACGCATCGCTCACCCTGGGATCTGGGCGGCAATGTGCCGTCGGTGGGAAATGCCGGCGGCAATGTCGTTGGCGGGCCTCCGGCGAACAGCAGCGTTGGCGCGATGTTGCAGCAGGTACCGGCACCGCCGCAGGCTCCCACTCATCAGCAGGCAGTGAACGGTGGGCCGCCACCACCGCCACCCGCATCGGTAATGGTTGACCTCAATTTGGCGCTGCGCCATGAGCCCATCTGGGCATCCTTTTGCACGTATCCGCTGCCAGCGCAGGCGCGTCTGGCGCCCTGCCATCTGCACGGCATCTATACGCAGCCCTTCTCGGCGGCGCCCGCCGGCTTGGCCGCCGCCCCACTACAGGTGGCCCAGGTGCCGACGCCCACACAGGTGGCGGCTGCTGCGGCCGCGGCACAGCACATGATACAGCAGGCAACGATTACGGCACAGCAACAGCAACGGGATGTGACCGCGATTGCGGTGGCCAATTTAACATTGGCTGAGCCGCCCAGTGCACATCATCTGGACGGACATCAGGCAGCCGCTGCAGCGGCGGCAGCTGCAGCCGCAGCAGCTGCTGCATCTGTGCCAGTGGGCGGCCAAGCGCCGCATCCACATCCGCATGCACATGCACATCAGTTGCCGGCAAGCCACATCCACATCGCCTCGATGAACGCCGCCGCTGCGGCTGCCGCACAGCATCTACATTCCAATGCCGCGGCGGCGGCAGCAGCTGCCCATGTTAGCCAGATGTCGGCGGCGGCAGCACCGCAGCAGATAATCATATCGTCGGAGCGACGCACATTCCCGCCACATAGGCGTTTACCGCGCTTCTGGCCGGCAAATCATGGTCCTCATCGGCATGTCCTGCCGCCGCAATCGATGGCACCTCATCAGGCGCCCGTGCAGATCCAAACCACCGCTGGCATTATCAATCCGGGCTTCTTGCTCAATTTCCTGTATGTCCTTATTATCAATCATTTTTATTCATATCATTAATCATCTTGCCTGTTTGCAGTGCCATGTTCCCGCTATCTCCCTATAACCAGCACGACCTGAGCTCCGCGGACACCAACGAGACGGAGAACTATGAGGCGCTGCTCAGTCTGGCCGAGCGTCTGGGCGAGGCCAAGCCGCGCGGACTCACACGCAACGAAGTTGATCAATTGCCCAGCTACAAGTACAATCCGGAAGCACATAATGGTAAGACTAAATCAATTCTTTTATGTCTTGTTTACATAAACCTCTTTTCCCTATTGATCCATAATAGGCGATCAATCCTCCTGCGTGGTCTGCATGTGCGACTTTGAGCTGCGGCAGCTACTGCGCGTTTTGCCCTGCTCCCACGAGTTCCATGCCAAGTGTGTGGATAAATGGCTGCGCGTAAGTTCAATTAATAATTTTCAATATTTTTAAAATGTTCTTGTTAGAGCTGCAGTGCTGCCACCTGGCAGTGCATTCCAAGCTGGCAACACTGTACAATTGGCAGTTAGCGAATTGTATTTATCGATGTGGCCGCCTGCCCTCCAGTGTTGCCAGCTCTACGGAGTGCGGCAAAAATTCAAAAATCGGCAGCGTTAATTTCGTTTTAATATATTATCAGTACTCATCTGTAATAGAAAGTTTATCATTATTATCACCCCATTATTTTAAAATGGAGAGTTAATAACTTCATATTTTCTGCATACTAACAAATAATACAATTTTAGATGTAGATGGAAATACAATATTCGATTCCGAAATGTCCATCATAAATTTAACGACACTGTTAAGCTGTTGCAGCTACTAACTTTTTATTTTTTTTTTACTTTTGCAGTCGAATCGCACGTGCCCCATTTGCCGTGGCAATGCCTCCGATTATTTTGACAGTGCCGATCATCAGCAGCAGCAGCAGGCGCAGGCAGCAGCTGCCACTGCGGCCACAACCACAATAGCTGGCAACGCTGCCACGGTTACCAGCAATCCGGCAGTGACCGTTGCAGCAACCGGCGCCAATTCGCAGCAGAGTCAGGCCGCTTAGGGCAATGCTTGCAACAAAGACAACACAACCATAACCAAACGCTTTCGCCACGTCGTCCAGGTGCAGCAAGTAATGGAGCACACACGCATACATTAACAACAACAACAACAACAAAACACTCACAGATAGCCTATTTAATTAATTGATATAACGCGCAACGAATCCAACTGCCAAATCGCTTCCCGTTAAACCAGAACACTTCAATAGCTTGTCGTAGAACTCTACTTAGGCGGTAGTTGTATGTAAGTAACGGTAAATGGTTTAAAAACTACAGTAATTTGTAACAACAATGTAATTATAATCAAATATGCATACCACCAAGATTTCATACATACATAAGTAATGCAGAACACAATATGCACAATTATCGATAAACATAATCGATAGTTTTGTTAAATGTGTTGAAAATGAGAAAACTGAAAAACAAAAAAACAATTCAAAATTTACGTATTTTTTTTTATGTAGTACAGTGCAAGTTAAAAGAAAACAAAATTTAAAAACGGAGTCAATAATGTAATTCGGGTGACATTTTGGTCTCAGCTGCCGCCTGTGCTTATATTTTCCTTATGCATTACATTGCAACAGCTCCATTCAAAACGAGTGCATACTATATATACGAAACATACATTACCTATACTAAATGGTGTATTTTAAAATGTTGCTGTCCACATACATACACACATATATATTATATTAATTAACACTATATCTGCAAATTACAAACAAAAAAAAAAAAGAAAATTAAAAAAAAATTATATTTGTACTTGTTTATGCTTTATGTTTTCTTACATACATACATACATACATAATACTTGCATTGCATTTTAATTTTATACTTACAACAAAATATATATATACATATATATAAATATATATCCAATTCGAATTTGTTGATTTTGAAAGTGCATGGCGGCCATGTTGTTTTCACTAGAGATTGAACAACATGGTGGCCTTCGGCTGTCAGATTCGACACGTGCCTATTGGAAAGTCCTGTATATTGTACGAACTGAACCCACTGAAGAAGTTCTTCTTCTTTTTGCACTAAGCAAAGAAAAACACAAACAAGAAAACAAAACGACTTTTTAAAAAATGACTATTCAACTCTTACAATTTTTGCGTTTCAAGTGTTTAACAATTTTTGTTTTATTATTAGTATAAATAACTATTTAAACAAAGCAACTAACTTTGAAACATATAAGCAATCTTTGAAAATCGACTAAAATATAAACTAAAAATATGAACGTAACGTTTAACAAAACATTTATATATGCATATATACAAATTGAGCGATAACAGAGCCGACATACAATTATAATAACAATAATAATAATAATAATATGAATTTAGCCTCGTAATACATACATGCATATAAATACATACATATATTGGTGGGCTTATTTAACTGTATTGTCGTAGACGTGAGCAATTCGCTAAATATATACATACATACATACATACGTACACCCGCATATATAGACGCCACTTTCGAGAGCGAGAGAGAGAGAGAGAAAGAGCTCCGGCAGCTCTACAGTTCCAGTAGTTTTGCCTTTTTCGAAAAAAAAAATAAAAAAAAATAATAAACGTGTTTAACCAGGCTCTATGTTATATGGTATATACATACTTCATAATCTACACCAAAAACCTCCTTGAATTTGAATCAATGTGACTTGTCTATTAAAAGTAGCACGCTGGCCGAGCATCAGATGCATATATGTAGTTATATATACATATATATATATATATCTATCTATAGAGTTTTCTTCTATTATTATGGTATAACTTAATTATATGTATATGCATAATGTGTACGATATTTACATGCACTTGACTAGCCTGTAAATCCTTACGGTTTTTAACAATATACATATATATATAATAATAACAATAACAATGATTAACAATGACAAGTAATATGTTTATATACACTTAAAAATACAGAATACAGAATTACCAAGTAAATTGAAATGATTCCTGCCCTCCATTCGTATCAAACCATTGAAACTAACTCAAAGCGTTTTTTATATATAAAACACATGTATGGCATTGATTTTTTTGTAACAAATGCATATATATAGAGCATACATACATATATATATATATATATATATATATATATATATATATAAAAAGGAAAACTATATACATATAATATAGATTAGCATTTTCCGACAGTACTAAACTAACAAATAGAAGATGATTTGCTTATGGCGAAAGCTCTTTTACTTAAATCTCTAAACTGTATGCTGCTATAAATATGGTTCCACAATTTCCGGTACCCACCCAGAAAATCAAAGTTTTTCGCATTACTATGGGATCCGTTTGCCAAGTATTGACAACAACAAAAACAAGAAGAAGAAGAATAAGAAGAATAACGACAACGATGAGCACTTTTCAGATTGCCTCCTCCTCTTTCCCCCCTGTCCCCCTGAAAAACAATAATGTTTTCAATCCTTATTAAATGCTATGCATAAAAGTGAAGAAACAAAAAAAAACACAATTCTTGATACATAGTATATATTAATACATACATGCATATATATATATATATGTGTATGTGAAATGTGTGTGTATTTATTTTAAATCTACATAAATGTAAATGGTATTTTCAAAAGACCATTATAAAGGTGTTGTGCTTTTCTAGAATTTTATTAGTAGAAGAAAATGTTTATTTTTTGTCACAATGATAAAACAATATAAATTAAAACAGAAACAAAACGTTATAATGAAAACAAAGATAAAAGCAAATATATATATATATACATATATACATGGATATGAATTGAATACCTTTTGTACGTGCACTGACATACTTACCTACGAGTATATAAATAAAATCTCAATCAACCGAACTAAGAAGCAAATAGCTTAAATTAACATTTTTGGAAGCTTATTTCCCTATTGAAATTTTATAGTTTCCTCCTTCTCTTTCATAGAACCTTTTTTTTACCAACTTTCTCTGGAACCTACAATAATAACGGCACTTTCTAAACTTGATTGTTTTTATAGTTTCAAAACACCAAACAAAAATCAAAAGCTTCTCGTAAATTATATGAAAAAGAAATAAAAAGAAATTATAATATAAAGTTTTGCTGTGATTCGTGATGTAGATGTACGTTATATATATATTAAATTACATAAAATGCAATAAAAATTCAAGCATATAAAAGCATAATTATTCGAAATTATTACGTCGAGAACCGATTTCAAAACAAAAATAATAATAATAATAAAAAAAAATCAATTAATAAAAACATTTTATGCATGAGATCTTCTCCAAACAATATGTACGTCATAATCTAACATCACTTGTCTAGAATTGTCTAGAATTATGCAATTTTAAATGTGACTATTATTTTACATTTTTGTAGACAAGAACCGAGACACTCTTAAAGTAATTGTAAAAATCAGTTAACCATAGTATTAAACAAACCTTTTTCAATGGCATTGTAATGGTGAGCGGGCGTTTTTAATGTTAATTGCAATAATTTCAGTTTTGTTTTTGTATTAACTCGCAAAATTTCAATAAAATTCAATGAACGTAAAAAATAAATGAAATCTACCTGATTTTACTAAAGTGTACTTTATTTTCAAATTCATTTGCATTCAAAATTATTTAAAGTTGAACTTATGGTCAGTTGTAAAAAGTGTGGCCAGATGTAATAAGCGATAATCCATAAGTTCTGCAAAATTAGTCACCCTGCTCTGACAATTATGTTTTCAGAAAGGGTTAGGCAATTGCGAATACGTGCTTTGCTTAAATTATGTAAATGTTAAATTCAATTCAGAATACCTTTTCTAAGCTTAGCAAAAAAATTTGGACGAGCTATTTAGACGTTATCGACAACTACTTGTCCATTAAAATCGAAAACAGCTGGTGATTACAGGTATGTTAACATTTAACAGAGGCTGTAAGCAATTTTAAAGCGATATTGTATTTCTATCGATTGTGCTCTTAATCGAAAACAGCTGACGTTTACAGTTGGTTAACAGCGGCGGCGGCGTGTGAATGCAAGGCGGATGAATTATTTTTAATTATAAACACGGTCACATAAATAATTGAAAAAAAAAGAAAATGCATTTGTGCAAGCGAAGAGCAAAGCGAAAATATGGCCTATAAATTATATCATAAATGTGAAAGTGTTCGCCAAGCGTCTACGGCAAACGCAAAGTGAAAAAAGGAGTGCGAGTGGAAGAAAAATCAATTGAAAAGGAAAAATTGCATTTCGCTGTTGCTGCCCCAGCCCCGAATACGAAAAATTCAAATAAAAGTGTAGTTGTAGTAGTGAAAATATATTAAGTTGTTGTACGTGTTTGTGCGCTGAGAGTCAGTCGGGTGCATGTGCTAAGAAAAGAAGAAGAAAAGCAGCTGCAGAAATAGCAAAAGGAGACAGCGACGACAGCGGCCAAGTGTAATAAAGCGTTGGAAAAATGAGTTCAAGTTGTGAAAGGTGTGTGCCGTTACACTATATCCAGCACTGAAAAAAAAGAACAACAACAACAACGAAACGAAGTGTTGAAATGAGTATACAAATATGTTAGCAACAACAACAACAGGGTATATTGTTGAATGTTTTGTTTAAATAATTGCCTTATAACAAAGCAAACGACTGTTTTGTGCGTGTGTTGGGAAGTGCGAAAATTTATACGCAATGCAACTCAATGGATTGTACAGCAGGAGCTCCTCCCCCTTAAGGCTAGCCCAACGATAGCAACGCCAACCGCAGCCTGTCTCTGTGTGCGTGCGTGCGTGAATGTGTGCGTGTGGATTGCATTGCTCCTGTGTCGCCCTGCCCCTCCTCTACTCGTCCTCTACCGCAGCCACTTAGCCATTTTCCCCTTCGCTTAATTAAACGCTAGTTGCCTCAAAATTTATGCATTTTGGCCTGCAAAATCGATTTCTTGCAAGGCGCGGCAACAAGCGTCGTTTTGTTTGGCATCCGCGGCTGTTCAAGTACATATACATATACGAGAGAGCGAGCGAGAGAGAGAGAGAGCGCGCCCGCTCTCTGTATATGTATTTGGCATGTGTGTGTAAGGACGGCGCGGCGTTCCTAGCTGCAGCTTCGAATAAGGAAAAACCGGAAAATGCTTGACAAAATATATTTGTATGCTTGTGTATAGAGAAAAGCCCAAAACAAGGCATTCATTGGGGAAAACCAACAACGGACACGCACACACACACACACACACACAAAATAGGGCGACGACTCACGCACAAGGCAATTTGGGTGGTACTTTTTTGTGGGTGGTATTTTTATTTTTGGGTTATTTTTCTGGCTTGTTCCTTTTTTGCAACACATCTTTTGTGTTTGCATTCATGAATGAATGAATGATATATTGAATGAAATTTGTCTGCGTGTGCACTCAATTCTTTAAATTTGGTTGTTGTTGTTGTTTTACCTTCCACAGTGCGTTGTGTGCTGCATTCCAGAGATGCCTTTTACCTTTAAAATAGCAACACACTCGCATCTCGCCTTTTTAATATCTTTATTTATGTTACGTTTTCTAACACTCACTCTCACGCTCTCTTTCCGGCTTACAGAATAGAATGGGTAGAAATTATCGAACCACGCACCAAGGAGCACATGTACGCCAATTTAACAACTGGCGAGTGCGTCTGGGATCCACCCGAGGTAAGTTTCTCAAATCGTTTACGATCTACGTGTAAATAATTAAATTAATTATTTTATTTACACATAGTACATACAGTACGCTTCATTAACACTCGCACGCCAATTGCCATATTGGGATTAATGAACTCATTTGTTTTTATCAGGTTTATATTATATACCCTTACCTTGGGTATCATAATTTAAGCATTAATACTCCGGGGCAATCATACAAGTTTTTATTTTAACGTAAATAATTTAATTTTCTTAAATTAAAATCTCAAAAAAAAAAAGTTATCGTTTTTTTTTAATACATAAGGATCAAAGTTTTTACGTTTCTACAGTTTGTATAGAAAATGAATGTCTAGAAATCATTAAATTGAAAATTTGTTTCGTTTTATATTCATTAGTTTACCACTTTTTGTTAGGAAAACTTATTTCAAGCGAACTGCTATAATTTGCGAGCATTTACTATGTAGTAAGGGCATAGAATCTTCGGTATGTTGCACATAACTTCTGCCTTCTTGTTTGGCTTTTGCTTAATTGACATGGGTCACTTGTTTTGCAAATTTTACAGCAAAACCTACACATGTACACATACATGTATACATATGTTTATGGAAAATTATTTGACCCAGTTCGTCAATGGCGTAAACAATGTTAATTAATTGTATTTAAACCAATTCTTTGCGTAACATTCGTTCGATTGGCATAGGGCATGAGCTTATGTAATCGGTTAATAACAACTGGGTTAAAAGTTAGATTACACATTTTTTTTTAGAAAATTATTTATATAAACCGTGAAGAATACAGAGGATGATCTCTTAAGCTGGGTATCCATCCTCAATACCCAATTAAAAAGGTAAAGTGGGCCAAGAAAGTTACCCGTTAGTTGAGTTCTTTGACTGTATATCCTTAATGGTCGTTTTACATTTCCCTTAAACTTTCTGTGAGGGCAAACAAACAAAATATAGACAACTTTAAGTAAAACATAGACAGATCAATATCGAATGTCAACATTATGCAATTGCCATCTAGCGCATGTGCTTACATATATATGTACATATACATATACATATGTACCCTACTTAAATGTATATCCTTTCTTCTCGCATGCAGTCACAACTTTTGCTTTCTGAGCACACAAATCATCATCGTCAGAGACGGCGGCGAGTTGTTTGCACAGCTCCTTTAGACGCTTTGTCCATTCTCCACTCCACACACTCGTCTCCCTTTGAAATGCGACATTACCAAAAGGTGTCGCAGGCTAATAACTTTAGACGTCTGGCCAGAGAGCCAAAGCTCTAAAGCAAACAAATCCAACAGAAGCATAGACATAACTCTGCTTTTTTTCTTAGCTTTGTTATTTTTTTGTATACCCTGTACTTACATAATGAATATGGGGATATTCGATCCCGTTAGGAAGTGTTCCTGATCATCATTATGTTATTAGAAGTTCTTATTGAATGAATATTTCGTAATGTGAAGAGAAGAAGAAGAGGCACAACTGTTGCTGATTATTAATACAGAGTATCTCCTATGCGATCACTCTCGATTAGAGCAGGCTTAGTTGTTTTTGTACTGCCGGAAGTAGTGAAAATTTCATTGATTTTGTTGTTGGGCTCCGCAATGTCCCCGACTGCGTCCTCGTTTTTCATGCGTGAGTGTGATTATCTATGTGTGTGTGTGTGTGTGCGTCCTTGCTGAAAAGACATGCATGCACAGTGCAGCCGCCTTAGTGCACAGGACATGCAGTGCATGGCGCTTGCCTTTGGCTTCACTGGGGTGTTATTGTCCATTTTACGCAGAGATTTATTGCGACCCTTTTGCAGCTATGTAGATGCACACATACATGCTCACACACATATGTGTATGTGCATTAAGCAGTTGCTCAGCAGCTAAAAAGCGAAGCCTTCTGAATGCACTCTCTCGTCAATGTGTGTGTGTGTGCATGTGTATGTTGTGTTTTTGTACGCTGCATTTCGGTTTTTGTCACTCTCGCTCTCTTTTGAGTCATCGCCCACACTTTACAACACTTTTGCCTGGTTCGCCGTGACCGCGTGTTGCGCTGCAGGAAGTGAGCGTCAATCGAAATTTCATTATTGATAGGTCGCACCTTTTAATGCACTACAAATTGCGTTAGGCATATTTTATTGTTTGTTCATACAAACATAATTTTATTTTGATTATAAAATAAATTTTAAAAATTATAAAAAGAGCTGCAGATATTTGTATTATTACAGATTTACATATGTCCACATAATAAAGTCCGTTTTTTTTTCATTCTTATTACTAACGTCTGAAAAAGTAAATACTTTAAAAAATCAGCATTGTTTGCTTAATGGGTTGGGCTTAGCGTCAGTCAAGCAGTCACAGCTAAATATAATACAAAAAAAATCTTCTTTCGAGTATACCCTCACTGCACCCTACTGGCACATGGAATAGCCCTAGCATATGCCCTAAATTCTGCTGCAGCAATGTTGCTGGCGCCGACGCAGATGTCACTGCAGTTATTGCCGAGTTGCCATGAGGAAGTGAACGAAGAATCCTTTTAGCTGCGCAATATAATCTATTCAGCTGATGCAGCATACCGTGCACAGGGACAGACACGGACACAGGGCACAAAAGGAATACAACACACACACATGCACTCTTTTACACTCTCACCCTCACCTCTAGTTTTTTTCTCTCTCCCCCTCTCTCTTACTCACGCCCACCCAGCTGCAAAAGCGCTTTAAATTAGCAACAACTTTTTTTTTTGTCGCTTTGCCGTTGGCAGCTTTTATGTTTTAATGACGTAGTCGCTTCTTTTTTTTCTGCTTCTGCTTGCCGCTGCTGCTGCTGCTCTTTTTTTTTGTTTGGTGTCACCAGCAGATGCAACAACAACAATAATAGAATACAAAGACAGCAACAATTGCTGCGTTCATTGTACGTGATTTGAAATTTATGCACAGCAAGTTGAGTCCACTGCCTATTTTTTGTATGCCCTGTACGCATAATGAGAAATGGGGTATATTGGTAATAAGGCTAAAAACCAGTTTTGCAAAGCACCGTTATTCAAATTGCTATTAGCGGAATCTTGAATCGGATCACGGCTGGTTCCCCGAACCGAACCATAAGCAAGTTCTATTCCATGAGTTTCTCACCAATTAAAGGGTATTTCGTGCTCGTACTTTCTTGCTTTGAATTGCACCTAAGCTTTTTATTATAACTCTTGGCTTACTTCCCCCTTTGTTTTTTTTCATACTTTTTGCTCATTTGCCTTTGTAAAACTTCCGGTTAAGAAAGAAGCACAGAAAAGTTGCCCACACGCTCGTTTAGTGTTACAAAACGCCACAAGAGTAGAGGAGAGAAGCGCAAAGAAGCAGTCAACGATAATGCTTACGTGCGTCCGCCAAAGCGGCCCAAAACCAAAGGCTGCATTGGCTCCGCAGAGGGTGACTTTTGGGTTTGGAGCCGGTGCTACGCAATCGTCAAAATATTTCAAATTGTTGTTCAGTTTTCTTTTTCATTATACATATATCGTTAGACTATCGCATAGTTATCGCCATTACCGTTTTTGGCCGCGGCGACTTCCTGTGTATTTGTTTTCTTCTTGCCAAGTGGGTTATAAGCTTGGCCAAGTTGCACGGCCTGCATAAATTTGTTGGCAATTACATTGGCAATTAAACGCGCATAAATATCGCTAATAGATTTCGGTTATTAGAGGTTGTTACATTGCGCGGCTCGAGGCCCACGTCATGCATCAGTTACAGGAAATATTACGACTTGCTGATTGTGTTTAAACCAATATCGATTATTAATTAAATAATAATAATAGTTTAATAAATCATTATTTACCCCCTTATCTCTGTATATACCAGTGTTCATATATGGGAATCAATCTTTGGAGGAGCTTAATTGATTTGATAAACAGCCTTTTGTCCTGAGCAGCTCAAGGTGTTCGCTTAAGTGAATGTTTACTGTATTTCTCTTTTATCAGTTGCACACCATATCAAATGCTTCCCCACAACAAAGATTGGATATTATTATAAAGCAAATTTATTTGTCATTCAAATTCGTTGAATGTTTCCCAATTCTCATATCCAAAGCTGACTCAATCGAAATCGGTTTCAGAGCTTGCGTCATTAATGGAACTATAAGAAGGCCGTGGGGGAATTAGGAAACTCCATTTATGGAAACTAGGGGTTTAGAGGGTATTATTTGGAATTCTCAAAGATTTCATCGGTTTTACTTATATCAAAAACAATCATATTTAATGTCAAACACATGTTTTTTATCAGTTCCGCTGAGGCTATAAGTTTTTCGAACCAAGAAAATACGATAATCTATAATTAGCAATGTTTTCTTATATATCTCTATTTTTTTTTTTAAATAGATTTTACAATTTTGCTTAGAAATATTGTCCACAACTGTGCATGCGCCATTAATTCAATTCATTATCAATCTACGGCAATTAAAATTGTGTCACAGTCGACTCTATGCAACTTTTCTGATGCTCTACAAATTGTTTGAGCACCATACAAAATTTAGTAAAACTCTATTTATAAAAGCTATTTGGGATTAAAATGGGAGACATGTGACTCGAAGTTATATTAATTAGTGGAAAATTCTAATTATGTAGATATTTTAGGTATTACCAAACTTGAAGACTCTTCATGCAGACAGGCAGACGCCAGGCTAGGAGCACAGATAATAAACTCTATAAAATTGCCGTTAAAGTTACATTTTTGCCAACTGATGACACATTTTCAATTTAATTTGCGAACAAATTCTTGAAATATTTCAATTATTGTTGTTATTGCAGTCAGATGTTATCGCCCGTGTTATTTTTAGGCCTCTGCTGCGCTTGAAGTTTATGTTGTT
Source organism: Drosophila borealis (assembly GCA_035045885.1). Taxonomy (NCBI): domain Eukaryota; kingdom Metazoa; phylum Arthropoda; class Insecta; order Diptera; family Drosophilidae; genus Drosophila; species Drosophila borealis. The sequence continues at coordinate 1,327,950 of JAWNOR010000299.1, forward strand.
TTTTTTTCTTCTTATTTCTATTAGTTTTTCAAATCGACGATGACCTAATTTACGATTTTTTTTTGTACGTTCCCAACCTCTCTGGCTCTTTGCGCATTACTCACAGATGTGCTGCCCATTTATGTTGATGAGGGGACGGACTTGGGATTGGGTTCCATTACTGACCTCGGCAATAGGCGGAGCTGATTAGAAATTGTGCGTGCCTATTTGTGTATGTTTCTACCACTGATTAAAAGCTTAATTGTTTTTCAATAGGGCCGAGAGAATAATATGCGATCTAAATTTAGCAAATTTAATGAATTTATAATGATCAGGAATGCATGAGTCCATCCATGAGTCTTGCGAAGCAATTGAATTTCATTGGAGTAATGGAATTTGGGCAATTAAAACGCTGCCAGCTTCTATTTTAGATGCCGCCTTGATACAAAAGTTTACTTACAAACAAAAATAACGCCTAATTCAGTTTAAATTTGAAAAATATTTGCCAGGAGTTTTACTCAAAATTTTAGCTTTGCATTTTCCACCCATCTTCCGCTGCCGTAAAGAACTGAAAAATGTATTGAAACACATTAAGGTCTTGAATGGACTTAAATCTGTCATGTATTTATTTTTGCTCTTTTGAGAAACATATATCCGTTCAATCCAATTTTCGAACTATTTACAAAAACATATTCATATCTCTCTTAAAGTTCTATATCATATAGAAAACTTTGCTATTTTTCGTTGTTTTTGTATATTATTAATAATCTTAAAAATATTATCGTATGCATTTGACTCATAGTTAAATGTTGTGGTGCGTATTTGCGTATGAGTAATAATTATATATATTGTCAGATTCTGCTATGCTTTTATCCACTGCTCCGCAAATATGTACACAAATATAATCCATGCATATTAATTTTGACAGATTTTCCTCAGATATTTTGACAGTGTGCGCGTTGCTCTAATTTCATTTTCTTAAATGGAGGCAAAAACACAAATTCCATCAATAAGATAAAGATGTAGCCTCGTTGTTGTTGTTATTGTTGTAGTTGTAGTTGTTGTATTTCCATAATTACAAAATATTCGGTATATCGCACAAGGCCGAAATGAGGACGTGTCGATGGCAGCAAATGGAGACGCAGACATCAGCCCGTACTTTTATTTAGTGTGAGCATCAGGAGGGGAATACTGTGAAGTTTTAATTCAATTTGTTCACAGAAGAACATTTTGAGAATTAAAACAACGATAGGATTATCGATTTTGTTTAGTAAATAAAATTGATTGCCCGAACTATCGATATCTTAAATTAAATACATTTTTACTAATTTAATAATTTCTGGAAAGAGCGTCACAAATAGTTAGTCAAACACATTACTATATACTGTGTATTTTTTTTATCGAAATATCGATATTTGCATTTTAACGATTTATCGATATTTGATGTTGAATACTGAAACATGCCACACTGTATTTTATTGCGTTTCATTTCTAGTGTTACAAGCTAAAGTAGTAACAATCGATAATCGATATTTTTGGTTAATATCGTAATTAACTTGTAATATAAGAAGTATTGCAGTAAGTGCATACAAAGTTCGTGTTGCTGCAATTAAGATTTTTATTTGCGCTACTTTTGCTGTGGCTTCTGCTGCTGCATGTGGCACGCGCTGGAATATTCAACAGAGTGTGGTGCGGCAGGCGGGGGGGTGAGGAGGTTCAAAGTGGAAGGTCTCACAATGAAATAGACCCACTTAAGCGCTGTCAGTCTATCCGACTGTCCGGCTGCACGGATGAATGACTGACTGACTGTCTGACTGACTGACAGACTGACTGACTGACAGTTGGCAACGCAACAATGCAAAAAGCGTAACGATGATGATGCTTCTCCCGGCTCGCTGGCCGCTTCTCCCTGCTGTTAGCCTTGTCCCAATCAGCGCGTTGGGTGCGCCCACAAAAAATTATGCAATGCGCGCGACGCGCGTATGAAAATGGAAATGAAAACCAGAAATGAAAAGCCAGCCGAGCCGAAAGCTTTCAATGCAAAAGCGCGCAGTGGGCGGACTGCATTGTTGCTGTTATCAGACCCAACAAACCACAACAACAATGTCGCAGATGAGAAGAGGAGAATTGAAGAGGCCCTCGCCCGTGCCTGGGCCTGGGTCAGGGCCTGTCTCTCGGCCTTTGTCGCGGTGGGGGTTTGCTCCGCCTGGGCGCAGCTGCTGCAGCTGCAAAGTTCAAGGTCAACGCAGAAAAATGAAGCCAACTTGGCCACGAGCCGGACAGAGACGGGCTGCTGACAAACCGAAAGAGATAGCTAAAAATAAACTGAGCCTGGGCAAAAAGTAGACATGAGTTTTTATTTTCAAGAGCTGATGCCACGATTATAAAGCCAACAATAAAACGGGCCAAAAGATGCAGCAGCTGATTGCAGCTCGAAATTCGCTGATTAAGCCCCAATTCACAGAGAACCCTTGAGTCGAAACTGTTTTGCAAAGTAATGTTGCATAAAAATTGAGTCAAATAAACGACTGACATCGGCTTAAGGGCAAGGGGGAGGGGGGACTTTGAGCGACGACACGTTTACGTCAATTCTCTTGAAATATAATACTTAAACGAGGGGGGGGGTGTAAACATGCCCATTGCCCTAGATGCAACGCATAAAATGCTGATGCTGACAAATGTCCTATGATATATGTATAGTCTAATTATTATTCGCTACGTTTACTATTTCTAAAGGCTCCAGGAAATAATTGTTCAAAAGAAAAGATATGCTCTTAAATGGGTTAGCACTGTGCGAGATTAAGTCCAGATTTTTGACGGACTAGACACAAAGAGCCAAAAAAAACAATTTTATTCGGCTACAACATGCTTGATTAATCGCTTTTCGATCGGAAAATGTGTAAAAAACAAATGTTAAATTATGCATGATAAGATAAGGAAACATTGGCCTGGGTCAAAGCCAAAGTTAATGTCTGCTACCAATTATTTATTATTATTTATTTAGTAGAAAAAGGAAAAAAACAACAAAACATGATTTTATAATTTTCAAAATAATTCTCAAGCATTTGATAAAATGTGCATGGTTTATGCGCATGAATGATGTGAATGATATTCATTCAATAAGCGCATAATCCACCCACACACGCACACCCACACACACACACACACCCACACACACACACACCCACACACACACACTCGTGCATTAGAGCTTTATGATATATGAGATTTGCTCACTTGATTCGCTTGGATTCATTTCCATTTCTCTCACTCCCCCTCTCTCTCTCTCTCTCTCTCTCTCTCTCTCGCTCGCTCTGTTTTTCTCCGACTCTGTACAGGATGTGCCAATTAAGCGGACCGACTCATCGCAATGGTGGGAATTGTTTGATACGAATACGCAGCGCTTCTATTACTATAATGCGGCCACGCAGAAGACCGTGTGGCATCGGCCGAGCAAGTGTGACATCATACCTCTGGCCAAGCTGCAGACGCTCAAACAGAACACCGATCCCAGCGAGCGACGGGAGCAGACCACGCCCCAGAAGCAATCTCTGCTGGCTAAGCAGCAGCAGCAGCAAACCCAGCAACAGCAGCAGCAGCCATCGCCCATATCGGCGGCCAATAAGAAGGGGCGTGGCCAGCGCGGCAACGGAACCATGGCCAGCTCCGAGGAGAAACTGAGCAGTTCCGCGTGCAATGAAATGATCTCTAGTCCACGAGGCCGTCAAAGTTTTCGGTGAGCTTCCGTCTAAATGACCTGTCATTGCTTTATTTATGACCTGGTCCACTTCTATTGCAGCGTCGGCACAGGTGACTCAGCTCGTTCGATGGACATGCAGCAGCCGCCACAGCAGCAGCAGCAGCAACTGCAGGGCTATGTCTCCCGACGTTCGCAAGGTAAGCAGCTGCATGATGTCATTTCCATTTCTCTTTGCGAATCAACACACATTTACCTTTCTCTCGCCCAGACTCTTGCAGTCACTACAAGGAATCGGGCAAGTCGAGCGACTCGAGTCTGTCCAGCGCCCATGGCTATCGGCGCTTCAATGATGCCGCCAATGGTGCTCCCAATGTGCCCAATGAGGCACTGCGTCTCGGCTCCTTACAGAAGCAGCAACGCGCTGGCAAGGATAATGGCGCGTAAGTCCTAGTCGTTATTCGGTTGGCATTTGGAATTGGTTGCTAGACCCAAGCAATTCATGTTAAGGTTTGCTTTCAACATAAAGCTATGGGATGGAAATGGTCATGTTATCTTATGCCCAACGCTTGTTCTACTAGGCGTATGTGTTATGGATTTAGAATTACACACCGTTAACGGATCTTGTATGCGTTTTTCAACACAATCAGCTATAGACTGCATATTGGTATTTTGCAGATTTCATCTTGAATTCCACATGTTCTTTGATTCGAGATTCTCATTAAATGTATCTTTTCGATAGCTAGAGTAACGTAAGGCTTTTAATTTACCAGAAAAAGTAGGATTTCTCATTTTATGGAAAAATATCTATCATAGCCAATATAATTGAAAGAAAAACATTTTCTTTTACCATCAAAGATTTAATTAGACTTACATTTGTAAAAGTTTTATGAAGCAATTCAAGAGTCACATAACGTAAACTATTATGATTATACATAACATATTTAAAATAGACCTTTTTTTCCATATTATTTAAAAACATTTTTAAGGAAAACTTTTTTTTCTCAATAATATCTCATAACTTTACAACCAACTGCTCTCGCATCTAACACACTAAAAACTAGGCAGGATGTAGATTGTTTCTTGCTAACGAATATTTCTAGCAATCTTTGAGAGCTTGTTGCTATAAGATTAGGATCTTTCCGTGCTGGGATTTGAATATACCATTCCATAGTTTTAGTTGCAAGCGTGATTTTATTGGTTGAATCAAAGACAATATAAACACTAATGAGTACCGCCCATGCATTTGAATTTCACGCAAAATTTGTAGCCTGGCTTCTCATCTGGCTTTTCCCACTTCACATAACATGGCAGCCGACTGGCTGTTCGCTCTCCAAAAGCCAGACGAACGAATGCCGAAGTCGCGGCCTGTCGATGCTGACACAAGCAACGAAGTTAGTCGCCAGCCTGCCTGCCTTCAGCAAAGCTGGTCGATGGTGCACTGCGTCGATTCCTTCTCATTCGCTCTCATAGAGCCGAAGCTGAGAGTACATTATATTTTTTAGCTCTAACGCTTTTGCAGTTGAGAGAGCGCAATGATACTGAGTTCGTTTGTGTTCTCAATTTCAAAAAATCAAGCTGCATTTTATTATTTTGTTGTATGGCGTAACTCATCTGAGTGTTTATATTGTCTTTGGTTGAATACTGTTTTGGTAAACACCTGTCTATACACACTTATGTCCTACATTGCACACACACACACACCCACACATGCACTCACCACAAAAAAAAAACAACAATTATCTCATATCTCGCGCTTTCTCTCTGTCTCTCTCTTTCTCTCTCGCTATCATCAGCTTTGAAATGTTGCAAGAAAGCGTCAGCTCACATAATTTACCGCATGGCTCGGCCACGCCCTCATCTTATATTGGTGGTAGTGTCGCCGCCGTTGTTGACAGCAACAAATACTTTGATCATCAGCTGCTGCCCAGCCATATGCAGGGCTATTGCTCCTCCAAGTCATCCGATATTGCCTCACCCACACATTCGATACATACGCCACAGGCGCAGAAGAAGAAGATATCCCCAGATGCCGAGCGACAGTACAATTACGCACAACAACAACAGCAGCAACAACGCAACGCACAACGCAGCGGAGCAGCTGCGCCCACTTCAGGCAAATCCTTTGGCGCGGCCATAGGCGGTAAGTTGAATGAAAATGTTTTTATTAATGAAATATCGAACTAAACGTTTTCATTTTGACAGAACGCGAATATAAGGTCGCACTGGCGCGCTCCGGCAGCTTTATGTCCTCCTCTATAAATCCTGCCGCCGCTGGACATCACAGCAAATCGTATCGCAAAAGCAGCGCCGAGGCTAATGGCGGCAGCGGCGGCATCGTCGGCGGCGTCGTCGGTAGTGGTGTTGGAGGTGCTGTTTATGGTGGGGCCGCCAGTGATGATTCCATGCACGAAAAGTACTTTAAATCGGTTGAGAATACACCGCTCTCGCGGCGACGCCACACAACCAATACGAAGGGGCATGGCGGTGGGGCAAGTGGCAGCAATACCGCCACCAGCACCGCCGGCAGCGGCAGCAGCGGCCACAAGAAACACTCGAGCGACTCCAGTCCACAAAGTCCGATCAGTCCGCAAACGAAAAGCTCGCGTCAGGCCAAAACAAGTGCCACAAATCCGCCACCACAGTTGGCGCAACTGCAGCATTCACCGCGCATTCAGGAGCCCAGCTGCGGCCTGGATCGGCTCAGCTTGGAGCGCATGTCACTTGGCAAAACAGCGCCAATTTCGCCCAGCGGTGGCTCCGATAATCTTGGTATGCTAACCCACTCGTCCAGAGGCTCCAATGATTCAGCGGCCAGGCGGCAAAAATCTAATAGCTCGACGGCAAATCGCTCGCAATCGCATCATTATCCGGGTCAGAGCTCCTTGCGGCACAGCGCCAGCTCCAGCTTGGACAAGCGTGGCTATCATCCCCTACAAAATGCTGGTGAGAAGCGTGATTCGCGTCGCGCCAAAACGCATCATCATCCGCAACAGCATTTGCACGCGGACAGCAGCGATGTGGAGTACGATAATGGCAACATATCGCCGCTGTATAGCAATTGTGGCCAGGAGATGCCCCATCTGCTGCCGCTCAAGCACTACATCATTGAGCAGGCCAAGCTATGTGGTGGTTACGATTATCGCGGCGATGGCGACGGTGTTGGCGATTCGGACTCGTATCACTCGGATAGCCAGTCGGAGCATTCGCTCTCTGGTCATGAGCCGGACAATGAGGACTCCGACGGTGGCTCGGATACGCATGGCGGTTATTTGGAGCACAACTATGGCATGATCGATGACTATGCCAATATGGGCGACAGCGTCTCCTACTATGCCTATCAGTATCCGCCCTACGATCCAGCTGGACGCGAGGAAATGTAAGACATATAGCCGATATATGCCGGACTTATCGTTCGATTGTTATGATTCACTAATTAAATGTTTTACCATTACCATTTTACAGCTCCGATAACGTGGAGGCCGTGCTGGAGGGTATTGGCAGCAATCAGGAGCCCGCTGCTGCGCCCAAGCCCAAAGCCCGTTATCAGATCTCATACTATGACACCGTCTCGCACAGCCCCGCATCGTCGGCGGGTCAGGGCCATCAGTATAACCAGCACAATCAGCAGCTGTATTCGAATACGCCCTCCTATCCGTTCGCCGGTCATGCTCATGGCTTGGGCCAGCCACCGCCGCCACCGCATCAGCAGCAGCTGCATTTGGATCCCAGCGATGCGTCCAGCGTCAAGCAGAAGCAATCACAAACTCTGCCCTCGCCCAATCGTCAAATCTCGCGTCTAGTCACCGGCCAGCTAACCAAAGAGGAAGCCAATCATGGCCAGCAGCTGCATCCCCAGCAGCTGCAGCAGCAGCAACAGCAACAGTCGCAGCTCTTGGCAACTGTCGCCCAATCGACGGCGGGCAGCAGCAGCCTGAGCCGTGGCGGCAATAACAAACTGGCGCCGCCATCGCTAAAGCCCACCATACAGCAGATCTTTCCGCCCAGCGAGCGGGCGCCCGGCGCCGCAACGCTGGCGTGCATGAAGGAATGTGATATTGAGAAATTCGCCGCTGACAATTTGAATCTGCACTCGAAGGGCATCTTTCGCAAGAAGGCATCGGTGCGCGACATGCTTAGCTGGACGGCGGAGGCCATTACCCGACCCATGTTGGCACTGTCGCGGGATAAGGCCGACAAAAAGACGGCCATTGAGCTATTCAAGCTGGTCCAAATCTACATGGGCGATCGCAAGGCACGCATTGGCATGAGCCTAAACTCGGTGGCCATCGATATCATAACCGCCTCCCTGCCGCAACAGCAGTTAGTATATAGCTCGATCTCACTTCAAATTCAACGTCTTATCCTATGTATTTTTTTTTTGCCAGACTACGCGATGAGCTTTATGTACAGCTATGCCGTCAGACCACAGAGAATCCCAAGCGCGAGTCACTTATACGCGGCTGGGAGCTAATGGCCATTTGTTTAAGCTTTGTGCCGCCGTCACCCACATTTCAGCCCACGCTGCTCAAGTAAGTGCCACAAGTTCGTGAGCCCATTATAGCTTCTAATCCGGTTGTTCATTTGCAGCTATGTGAATCGTCATCGTGATCCTTCGTTTGCCACCGGCTTCCTGGAGGTGTGCAAATGGCCCATACATGTTCAGATATCGCATTATGCAACTGTTTGTTGTCGCCGCTTGGATCGCATCGGCAGCAGCGGTCGTCGTTTGGCTAAGAAGCCCACCGAGGATGAGGTGGAACAGGCGCGGGTTAGCTGGCATTCTTTTAAATAATTTCTTTAGTGCCTATTATACCCTTACATTGAATCAGACACATTCCAACCTTTAAAGTACATATACATTCCTGATCAGCATCCCATCTGATATAGCCATGTCCCTCTGTCTGTTTGTTTCTTTAATAATTGATTTATAATTAATTTTGTTTTGTTTGCAGCAACAAATCCTTCGCAATAGCATGTTTGGCAATACGCTCTCCGAGGTGATGGATCTACAAAAGGATAAATTTCCATTGCGTAAACTGCCTTGGATACAAACCACGCTCTCAGAGCATGTAAGTAATACCCCAACTGAAGTCTGGCATGCAGCTCCTTAATATTGCTCGTATTTTCTAGGTGCTGCTGCTCAATGGCAAACAAACGGAGGGCATTTTTCGTGTATCCGCCGATGTGGATGAGGTCAATTGCATGAAGAATCGCTTGGATCGATGGGATGTTCCTGACTATAAGAATACTATGGGTGTGTGTTAGCTATGAACCAGACTTTATCTATATGTACTCAGACCTTAATTTGTTTCTGCAGTTGATGCACATGCGCCCGCCAGTCTGCTTAAGTTATGGTATCGTGAACTGTATGATCCGCTCATACCCGATGATTATTACGAGGATTGTGTGAATACCGAGGATCCCGATAAAGCCAAAGAAATAGTTAATAAGTTGCCACAAATTAATCAACTGGTCAGTTAACGAATTCTAGCTTTTGATAACTCGCTAATTAACTTTATTTTTGATTTCTTTTATATATAGGTCCTAACGTATTTAATACACTTTCTACAACAATTCTCCAATTCGGAAGTGGTTAGCAGCACCAAAATGGATTCATCCAATCTGGCCATGGTGTTTGCGCCAAACTGTTTGCGCTGCACTTCAGATGATCCCAAGGTGATACTGGAGAATGCGCGCAAGGAGATGTCCTTTATACACGTCTTAATACAGCACATGGACACAACGCATGTGGCCAATCTGGTCTAGAGAGCTTTGATAGCTATTTAAATAACTAATCAAATACCAATGAGCATACCTATATATATATATATATTTATACATATATATATATATATATGTATCTACGCAAATATGTAAAACGTTATTAACCTATCCTAAACTTACTTAATTACCTGCTTGAATTTGTATTTATACAAAATGAGAAGGTCAACAGCTCCTAACTAACTCCTAACTTTAACTATACTAATAATTTTTTGCTACTTGAATTTTCTAATCTAATTCAAATAATTTAATTGTATGCCTAGGCTGCCTAATTTTTAACAACAAATACTCAGAACTTTTATCGGCATTGTAATGTGTAGTGCTTATCAAACCAAAAAGAAAAAAACAGATCTAATCCAATACCGAAATTAAAAAAAAACACATGAATTTAAATTTGAAAGTGTTTACCTAATGTGTGTGTGCCAGTTTTAATATTATTTATTTATTTCGCATTTTAATTTATGAAAGTTCAAACAAAAAAGCCAAGCGTAATACTCAATACACACACGAAAAACAACTCTCAAAAACTGCAACATTGAACAACTTGTGAAGCATATAAATATATAAATAATATAAATATAAATATAAATGTACTGTAAACAAGAAGCGAATGCAATAACTGATTTAATTCAATAAATAGAAACCTGCTTTAAAATTACGTGCAGCAACTTAGTGCTATATATACATATATATATATAAATATTTATTCGTGTGCATTAACTAATAAATAAATGTTATAAAAGTGGATAATTCAGACAGTGCTGCGCAAACAATTTAATCAATTAGTTTATACCTGTAAAACAACAATTTTACACAAATATTCAAATATATATATATATAGATATAAATATCTGAATACGAAGCTGTAAGAACCAGAAATTCAATTGAACATATATAAATATGTATGTATGTAAAACGCAATGGTTGAAGCATGAGAATGAATAAAGTTATATAAATATTGAGCCAACATATTTGAGTCTTAGCATGAATGATTGAAATTTGATGTATTGACGCCCCTGACGATCATTCAAAATGTGAAACATGCCAATTATTGTAGCATGCCTATCAGAATTATATTTCTGACGCTTCTTATCACATGGCTCGGCTTCAATTTTGCAGACACATAATAAATTTTGAAGAGATCCTCCTATTTATTTAAAAAAAATTTTTTTTAGTTTTATTGTACTGCAAATTTATGCCCAATTTTAAAGTCGTTTCGAACCGTTTGTCTCCGATAATTGCTAATAATTTAGTGTCACTTGACGAAACTTAAGCCGCGCCAACGACATACCATTATCATTTATTTGCCAACTGGCATTTTGTGGCCAACAGACGGCGATCAATTCCCTCGAATCGGGTGCATTTATATTTATCACCAAGCGTTTGTTTATTAGGTTTCACATTCGAAATAATTTCGGTTATTTTTTCTTTTTTTTTATCAAGGTTTTCATTTGGTAATTTGTTTAAGTACAATTCTGAGGCTTGTTTATGCAGCAATCTTGAAGGCAGCGATTGTCATACCTATAAGCACCTTAAATACTAATTGTGATTCATGTAGCTGAATATTCAAAATGGCCGCAAAAGCCGTGCGCAAAATAGAGTTTTCATTGAGTATTTATCCAGGTATTATTCCGCTCCAGTTCTTAACCTCTTGTCAAAGTTGCCAGGAGAGTTGGGTAACTGTAGTAAAATGTGGCAACGCCGCGTCATTGCTTTGAAAATAATCCATCAACTGACTAAACTGTCAATTACAAGCTGTTTTTCGCTTACATATAATTCTCAAATGTGCAATGGTGGCAACCCTGCAAGGCTATCTGCCTGTCAACTGTTGAGCCAAGCACTGACAGGCAGATCAACTTGTGAAACTTGATAAGAACATGGGAATGAGCTTAATAGTAATTAGAGTCAAACTTGAGCATTGTCAGATAAATCAATAGACAAAAATACGAGCCTTTACGAAACTTAGTTTGAAGTGTGAAAGTAGCTGTTAACTTTGACAGGAACATAGAAAATATAAGCTTAGCTAACTAAACTAAATAGTTATAAAAGATCTACGCGAAGAACGTTTTCCACTCTGCTAACTGCTTTCGAAAACAAAACAAAGCATACAATTGGGCGCATGTAAACGAGATAAACAAACATTTTACAGCACTGACTTTTCAAAATAAGTACGTTTGCTCAAAATGGGAACACCATCTATCTAGCCTCTACTGATAAAATACAAACTTTTTAAGCTACAAACATTAAAGGCCATTTTATGTTGCCTGTGGGTGGACTTAAATGAAACTTTTCCAGTTTTGATAGCAGCATATTATCAAAATATTATTGTCATGCTCGGCGCTTCATTCATAACATTAAGAATTAAATAATAAAATTATCATGCTTACGATAAGCTGGCAAATATTTCAAAATTTGTTTATCAATTGCTCGTGTGCCTCTTCTTTTACCTGTTATTTGGGCATGCGTCTTTTTATTACCTTCCTTTTTGCCATGTGAACCAATTGAATCCCCAAATTTGATTATCTTTCTACGAATTTGAGTCAAAAATGTCACCAAAAAAAAAAAAAACCCGTCGGGTAATCAAAAATAGCTTATTAATAGTTATTTATAGAGAAATTTGTATCGCTTTACGATTATAGTCGGTTTTTATTATATATCGGAATTGATTGGATACTTTTCTGGAAATTAGATAAATTCATGACTTCAGAACATTTATACATATAAGGATTAAGTCTATATCATATAATGGCTAAAGACTGGTATACACATGGGAAATTTAGAAGATAGTTAGACTTAAGAACACATAGTAAGACTCATACAGTTAGGTTAACAAAAATTTTACCAAAAGGGGAATACTTACGTATAATCGCCTTTTGTATTTCCAATAGTTGAATAGGCGCTTTAGAGTTCGCCCTCGAAATGATATCTATGTAGATACTTGTATCTAAAAGATACAAACGGCGACCTGAAAACAATATCGCGCTCAGGTAGCGAGTAAACAACAATAACAACAATTAGGCGCATTTATTTTGTATATTTTATCGCGAACGCCAATGCCCAAAATCAAAAGTAATCCATCATCTCAGAGGCTTTAAGGGGACCCCGACTACCCCGTCAGATAAGGAACCGTCAGCCCCTACCCTCCCCCCCTCTCTCTGAACAACAGTTGTATAAACGCATAAATTGTTTCGAAAGTCCCAAATATATAGAGTAATGTTAACCGTAGGGCTCAAATCATAGCAACAACTCGATTACTCAATCAAAAGCGAAATTCGTGGATCGCAGCGGTGCGTGGAAAGTTCTGCGGGGGAGGCGGCAACAAGCCGCTGAGAGCCTATTGGTAATTTTAATTTGTTTACAACTACAATAAGCGAATGGGAGCGGAGAGTGTTGCTGAAGTGACTCAGTGTTGCACGACTACGAGTTACTCTGTAGAAAGTTGAAATTGGAATTTTAAGAAGAAGCTAACCCGCATTGATCCACAATAGATCTATAAATTTATAAGTGGAACTGTTGTTGATAACTGAAGTTAAGTAACGCGGGCCAATTTTTTTTTTATTTATAGAGGCACGTTACGTAACATGTCAATAATTTGAGTACACTATTTTTTTGAATTTCGAACACTTAAAAACAGTGTTGTATATAAATTGATGAAAGGAAAATTCGTTTTTATATATACACATCTTGGTGCTCAGAAACTAAATATTATTTCGAAAGTCACACGCTCTCCTTCTTCCATTAGTACAGCCAGCCTCTGCTTGTATTACAGGGTATATAGCAAAACAAACAGTAGCTGTGCTCCGAGGATGACAACAACGAGAAGTCCGAGCGATATTGATAAGCGGGTGATTAACAATTACTCGATCAAAAGTACCGACAATATTGTCGTGCAACTGAGATGGCCATACGCTGAGCGAGATGGCAACACATTGCCGCAGCCAGTGTTGGCAATGTTCGTGTGCGTGTGTGTGTGTTTAATAAGCCCCGAGTGTTTTGATTTATATGACTGGTGGATCGGCTCGATTGGACTGCCAACTACTGAGGGCCGAGCCAACGAGCCATCGGCCATCGGGCCAGATCGGGTTAGATCGGGGCTACCTACCGGGGCGACGGCGACCTTATCGATGATAGTAGCCCCCCCATTCATTATCTATGTACATACATGCGTATCTACATAGCGTCGGTTATATTATTGTTAATATAGATATCAATACCCATTAGCACAACATTATATGTATATGTACAATCTATTATATTCTGTGAAATCAGATTTAGTACAATTTATTGGGGAGCCTCGCGAACGCGGCCAGCAATTAGTTCATCGTCGGCGCCCGTTCAAGTCGCGTCGCCTCTCACCGTTGCCCGGCGCTTGATTCCTTTGTGGTATCGCCAGTCTAAATATGGATAACAACACGATTAAGGCGAACAAGTCCGCTTTCTCCATAGACAACATTCTCGAGCATAAAACACAAGTCACACCCCAAGGGAGCATTAAAAAAGCTACAACACAGTCGAGTTCCGGCGCCGCAGCTCCAGCAACGGGATTTGCGGCCACATCCGGTCCTGCGTCCAACATATACGATCTATCGCGCGAGGCGATATCCGCACAATATGCGCTCAAGAATCTGGAGCACGGCACGGGCACTTTGCTGGCGCCCACAACGCTGCGCTTCAATCCCGTCTACTCAGATCCCGCCTCGTTGTTCTATCAGCAAATGCTGAATCTACAGAAGAACTCTTCGCTCTTCATGCCCCACTTTCAGGCCGCCGCGGTGGCAGCCGCTGCGGCAGCACAGCCAGCCGCCTATTGTGATCAGTACAGTCCGTTTCTCGATTGTGAAGGTGAGCTCCATATAAGAAAACATAATATATTTCAGCTGAAAATTGAATATTGACGATTTTAAGCCAATGCTAAGAATTATCAATTGAAGATATCGGCAGGTTTTCAGTTTAAAGAGGAACATATTTGAAACCTATTTCATATATCTAAGTATGGAGTATTTGTAGAATATCAGGACAGTTCTTGAGAAACTTGGTTATACAAGAATTACGAGCTAAAAGTACTGAAATTTAAAAAATAGCCGCATTTTGATAATGATCTCAAAAGAATTGATGAGATAAATGTAAATGAAAATAGTTTTTCGATTAATTAGGAGCAAAAATGTAGCGAATTTTAAGAAATTTGATTGGGATCTTCAAAGAAATTATGTTTCTATAAAGATTATAATAAAAAGCTGAAATTGAGACAAGATATTTAAAGATCATTACGTATAGCAAAAGTTTATCTTTCGTGCTATCTATAACTTCTTTGCAGAGGTAAATTAATCCTTCTTCCCATCTATAGGATAAATAGTTAGATAAATAATTCAAACCTCGTTCCAGTATTATCCAGAAGTTACTACCTTCAAATAAATTTAAATTTTATATAAATAAAGAAAGTTATATCTGTGCATAGATCTCTTAAACTACATCTGCTGTAATTTTTGGTTTCTTGAAAATCCTTATGCTAAATTTACCTTGAATAATATTATTAAAAAAAATAATATTTTTCCAGTCCAAATTCATGAGCACATATAGTATATATGGCCAAAGTCCAAAGTTATTCCATAGATGTGCTAATGCGAATGGCTACTAAAAAGGTATCATTCGTTATGAAATACCGGATATGAGTCAGGGCAAATTCGTAGCACCCATAATGAACGAGCGATATAAATACATAATTAATAACTTAGGCGGGTAAAAGTCCAACTATAATATCTAATAAAACTCGCCCAATTTGATAAAGAAAATCATTGAACATTTGTACAAATCGCAAATTACTAGACAAAATACGTCCCATACTAAAGAAATTACAATAAGCTGGGCGCTGTCGAGGAAAAACAAATGCAAATATATGAAAAATAATTCGTGGGAATATTATTTAAGATCTGAGCTGAAAACATGCCCAGCTCCTGGTTTTTGGGGCGTTGGGGCGTTTGGGCGTTTGGGGCGTTGCCAGGCCCAAGTTCAAGTCAACGAACTTGGCATTATAAAGCCCCATAATACCTGAAGGACTAACGCCAACACAATATCATATGGAAATCTATCAAACTAGCTTCATTTAAGTACGCGACGACCTTGCTGATTGAGTATATTGAAAACTAAGTCGCATATTTAAATGCATTTTGAACCTTTTTTCTACCGCATCAAATATTATGCTGTTACGAGTTTCCCCCCAATTCATGATTAATGTGCATCGATGTTTGTCAAAGTCAAGTGTTGGCGCCAACGCTTGCCACTTGAAATTCCCTCTCCCTCTCAGCTCCCTCTCCTTCTCCCCCGCCCTCGCCCACACGCTGTGTGCATTTCCCAGTGCAACGTGTTTGGCCAGATTAGCCCGTCGTCTGGCATTTGGATCAACTGCGGTCCGATCCCTTACACCCCCTTACTCCCCCCACAACCCGAAAGCCCTTGTCGTTCTCATATGACACGCATTATTTTTCGGGAGCCTTATCAAAATGACAAATGTTTGAAATTGAGGTGAGAGCCAGACAAGCAAATGGCCCAGCTAAAGTAATATCACATTCTTTGGGTAAGACTGTCCCACAGACACCCTGTAAATATATGTATATACATATACATATACATATATATGTTGATTCTATGGATTATCGTGCATAAAGTTTACTATTCTCAGCTAAACTGGCGCTGATAATATTTATCGTAAGACATTTAAATAAAAGGCTTTATAAGAAACCCAAAGTTTCGGGCATTTATAGATTAAGTGCCATGCGCATAAATATTTTCTCTTTCTTCGTTATTTATTTAAAATATATATATTTAAAAGCAAAGTATCTGGCATTAATAGTTATAGAGACGTGTGGTATAATATATGTTCACTATCATAAATCCAAGCTTCGGTGCGAGCCTTAGTTCGTCAAAGTTTTAGTTCGTGCGAGTTCGAACCATCGCGGTTCAAACCCATGTCGAACTTTTTTTTTAGCTACAGGATATTTTATAGGAATTGCTGAAACTTAATTCCGTTACTTACGTTCCGTTTTTTTTGTTTTTTAAATTTCGCATCAGAACATAACCTCAAAAAAATACAATTAAATACTTTTCAAAATTTGTAGTCCAGGTCAAAAACTTTTTAAAAACAAGTTTTACGTATAAATAAGAATAAATATATTATATATGTTGTGTTAAATATAGATAAAGCACAGAACAAGTATTTAGGATCAAAGGCTTGATTTTTATATTAATATATATTTTTTACTCTTTCTCCTTACTAAGGATCTCAGTATTTTGCCAAATATTATAGTGTTTTTCTATTCTATTTCTATTTTTTACTTTTAACGTTTTCCTTTTACTTATTATTTTTACTAAGTATGTTTCATAATATCGACCTGATCTTAAGCTTGATTTGTATTTTAAAATCTATTTTTCACTTTTTCCTTTTACTTAGTATTTGTATTTTGTATTTTTACTTAGTATTTTTCATAATATCGACCTGATCTCAAGCTTGATTTGTATTTTTACTTAGTATTTTTCATAAGCTTGATTCGTATTTTAAAATCTATTTTTCACTTTTTACTTTTTCCTTTCACTTAGTATTTTTACTAAGTATTTTTACTTAGTATTGACTTAATATTTACCTGATCTAAAGCTTGATTTGCATTTTAAAATCAATTTTATACCTTCCTTTCGCTAACAAACAGAGCATGTGCGATTCGAGTCCGAATCTTTGGTAATACCATTATCTTAGCTTATCTGAACAAAAAATGCTATTAGTGGCGATTAATAGGCGCTGTCCATCATCTTCTGGCGACAATTGCCATTCGATTCAGATTGAGATAAGCGCGTCCGCTGTCGTCGTATACGGACGGGTTCCTCAATTCCATTTTCAATAATATTTTTGTTTTATTTTGGGTACAAGTGTCGCTGCCTCTTCATTCAATATTTGAACGATTAACAGCAAATTGTTCTCAAGTGCAAGAAATCAACAAAAAAACAATCTAAAAAATAAAAAGAAAACCAGTGCAAGCAGAGCAGGGGCGTGGAGGGGGAGGGGGGCGGGGAGTTGTTTCCATGTTTGAGGGCTTATCGCGCAATACGCCACTTAATAAAAATAAACGTTAATAATTGTATTTGTACAATTTAAATTATGACATTAAATCGCACGAGTTATTAATTTTAACGATATGTTTCCATTTCGCATGTTTTCAATATATATTTTTGTATTTATACTGAGGTCAGTCGGTCTAAGTATGGATAGTTATCTCAGCGCTCTGCCATAAGGCAGTCTCCGTTTAATTGGAATTGTGAGTGCGAATTTCCGTTTTGCAGTCCGACATGGGCATTTCTGTTCGCTCGGGAGCGATACGAGTTTTGGACTTATCACCTTATCACGCCATCCACTCGACACTCTTTCATTAGGCGAGCCCATATACATACAATCGAATTAGTTGTTGGCCAGCTGCGCCCCCCCGATAACAATTATGGCAATTGATTCTTCCTCAATTGCCGTTAGCCCCAGCCCATTGGTGGGCGTAGCCATGCATACAGAGTGGGCGAAATAGCACGCCCGACGGCCCTTTTGGGTGTGCGAAAGAGACGCACAAAACTCTCTCTGGCGCAGCAACCAATCAAAAGCGATCGAAAATTTCCCTCGAATTTATTATGAAGTACATTCAAACGTATAGCTTTTACAGTTACATGCAAAAATTGAAACACATCAATATCAAGATTTTAGTTCGTCATAAATCGGGGAACAATTTTCTCAAAAAAATCTAACTGAATTTAAATTTATTTAATTTACTAAATTTAAAATAATTTGCAGGACTAAAACAACTTTTAAAAACCCGTTTTACAATAGTTTGAACTTAAAATATATCAAATTTAGATGCAGATTTACATCGAAAATTTATCTTTCATATTGAAACAAAAAGAAATTCCCGGAATTATGGAGTGAATAATTACCGATAAAGTTGGAAAATATATAAAAGAAAAATCAACATAATCAAGCTGTTTAGGAGCTGAAAAATCGAATTGGTTTTGAAATACTTAGTTTTCTATATAGAGTTGAATTTTTGGGAGGTGTAAACAAATAGTTCGAAAACAACATCCACAAACACTTTAAAAATATTGTTTTTTATTTTTATTATTTTGCTGGTTAACCAAAAATCCAACAGATATTGTCTTATGCTTATTTTGATATTTAAAAAGGTAAAAGATTTTAAAATTTGCAAAAGTTTATTACCAATTGAACTGCTCTGCTCTGCAGAGGAAATGTGATAAATGTATATTTACATAATAAAAAACATGCAAAATATTTGTAATATGCAAAATATTTAATACCCTTTCAAACATTTGCCTTGTGCAGCTATATGTAAACATATGATGAGTTCGACTAAAGAAATATCTTGGAGCAGAGAATATTTCGACCGATCGTACCTATCAGCTATATAGCAGCTATATGATATAGTGGTCCTATATTGATAAGATTTTGCATATATATAAGGAGCATATAAATATATTAGCTTCAAATCTGAGAGACTAGTCAACTCGGCTGATCTAGAATATATATACATCTTATGAGGTCAGAGGCATTTCCTTCCATGCGTTACACACTTTACGACCAAATTATAATACCCTCCCTATAGGGGTATATGGGCAAATGAAGTTGCCTAACCGACAATCTTTCCATTTAAATTCGAATTTGTGATTTACCTTCATATTTATGTGGCCCAACTCTTTGTCCAGGTTTCAGCAATCCCGCATCCGCTGCCGCTGCCCTCTATTGCAATGCGGCCTATCCGGGCGCCAGTTTCTACATGTCCAACTTTGGGGTGAAGCGCAAAGGTGGCCAAATCCGTTTCACGTCGCAGCAGACGAAAAATCTCGAGAATCGTTTCTCCAGCTCAAAGTATTTGTCGCCCGAGGAGCGGCGCCATTTGGCGCTGCAGCTGAAGCTGACGGATCGCCAGGTGAAGACCTGGTTTCAGAATCGGCGCGCCAAATGGCGACGTGCCAATCAGACCAAGCGCAGCGCCAGCTCAGCAGCCACGCCCACTTCGAACAGCAGCAGCAGCGCACCAACTGGAACGGGAACGGGGACGGGCAGAGGGGTGCAGCAGCAGGCGCACAGCGAAGATGAGGATCGCATGTACCTGTCGGCAGATGAGGACGACGATGATGATGATGAGGAGGAGGAGGAGGAGCAGGAGGAGGAGGAGAATGTGGCGGATACGTAGCCAAACAGAATCAGAATACAAACACAGATTTAATTTAAGTTTTGCTTTAAATTTTTACTTTAAATAAATTGATTAATTTTTGCATAGTTTTTTGTGGTTAGTGGAACTGATAGCTCTCCAGGCAGTTGCAGTTGGGCAGGTTGCAGCGCGGCGCCAAATTGGACAGGTGGCCCATGGTGACGGGAAAGGAGAGCGGCACAAACCACTTCGGATACGCGCAAATGGCGGCGGCGGCGGCGGCTGTCGTCGACGATGCCTTCGCCGCGTACTGCAACAGTAATGCAAGCTGCAGACTTAACAATGGAGAACGTTGCAAGTCGACTTTCAACCGACTGCGCAATACTCTGTTCACAGCGTCTGTAACTTACATAGTCAAGGTATTCCGTCTAGGAGGCAAGCACATACTTGCAACATTTTGGGTATGTTTAAAAAAAACATGGTTCGATATCTATCGATATCAGGAGTATCGGGGAAAGATATCGATAGAAAGGAACTTCTCTCTCTCTCTCTCTCTCTCCAGCTCTGATAGTTCCCATATAATACCTATCATACAAGCATTATACCCGTGCAGGGTGTAGGGTATCGCAGGTGGAGACGAATTTCTCTCTCTCTCTCTCTCTCTCTCCAGCTCTTACAGTTCTCATATATACAATCTATCACATAAGCATTGGCTATAATGTATAATACCCGTTTTCAATGGGGAACAGGGTATATAGAGGCGGAGACGAGAACATACAAACGGAATTTGTCCGTCTTTATCTCTTAACTAGCCCGAGTTAAATTTAAAAAAACAATGTTTCAAGAATCGATATTTATCGATGTTAGCAAAATAAATCGATAGTATGGATTACAAAATTCTCTCTCTCTCTGTTCCCATCCCTCTAACTCATTTCATTAATTTATTAGCAATTTTGTATGGGCACAGGGTATATAGATGAAAATCGATATTTATCGATGTTTGGAAAATGGGGAATGGAGATATCGGAAAAAAATCAAAACTTCTTCATATTACTAATCTAGCCGCTTTCAATGGGAATAGTGTATAAAGAGACCAAAATCGTACTGATTAAGAGTCGAACGGACACAATCGATGCATAATACACTTTCTGATTCGTGAACAGAGTATGGGGATAGTTGGTAACTGCTGCAGCGGCTTACCTGTTCGGCTATGACTGGCCTGAAGGCGCTGCTGCGCGGCGGCATGGCCAGCTGCAGCGACGGCGGCTGCGACGGAGGCAGCGACAGTGGCTGCGGCAACGGCGGCAGCTGCTCCGCCGGCGGCGAGACATTCTCGATGGCGCGTATCAAGTCCAGGTCGCAGCGCTTGAGCACCAGCTCCAGCACGGAGCGTTTGCGCTGCGGAAAGAGCTGCGCCAGCATATCAATCGCGGTCTGGGAGACGAACTCGCGACGCGGTGCGCTCAGATCCTGGGCCACAGCCAAGGCTTCGCAAGGCTCCGCAACAACTGGCTTCGGCTTCGGCTGCTCCTGTTGCTGCTGCTGCTGCTGGTCCGGCGCCTCCTGCGGACTGTGTGCTGCTGCAGCCTGGTCCTTGGGCTGCGTTACGGTTAGGCCAAAGATGCTGCCCGGCGGCAGTGCATCGATTTTGCGGCCCGTCTTGTTCGCCACCAGGCGCAGCGCGATGGCATCCTCAACCGCCTGCTGGCGCTTGAGGGCGACCTGCGTGATCGGGAAATGGCCAAATGCCAATTGAAATTAATATGCGGCAAGTGTTGGACGCGGCTTGCCCGAATCTCTGTTTGACTTTGCGTGCGGCAAACAGACAGACAAACAAAACAAACCGCCAAGCGGCCAAAAACAACTGCAATTCCTTTGGGTATCACAAACGCACCGAGGCAGGGTGTTCCCAAATACAGAAACCGCCCCAAAACAGCAAAGAAATATTTAAGCGTGCTGCGTCGTCAAATAAGCCAATAATTTTGCTCACAGCTTAATATGGTTTATATGGTTAATAAATATGTATAGATATATTTGATCAATTATCTTAAAAGCTCTATAAAAGCTCATTTAAAGCTTTGCGGCAGCGTTTGCTCTTATTGATTAAAATCTACTTGCTTTGATCCTGATCGTTTTTAAGTTTTTAATTCAATTAAAAGCTCGGTAAAAGCTCTTAAAAAGCTCCACATCAAAATGAGTTTTTAAAGTTAATCTCAACCTTTTTGTTATAAAGTTAAAAATATTTTTAAAAAATTGAAAATTTTGAATATTTACAGTACTTAAAAAGCTCTGTAAAAGCTCAAAATGCGCTTCTGGCTCTTTTATAACTCGAAAGCTCCGAAATTGTTTTGACGTTTTCAGCTTACAAGTTTTGATATTTTAATGTTTGGGCAGCTGTTTCCTGAAAGCTTCTTAAAGCTCATTTAAAGCTGTTAAGTTTGTATTTAAAAGCTGCCTCGAGGCTTAAGCTTAATTAAACTAAATCTAATTTAAGCCCAGAAAAACATTAGCGAGATTTTTACAAGGCGAACAGAAATTCAATTTCTGCGAATTTGGGAACTGTCTTCGCCCAGTTAATTTCCCCCTCGTGTAATGCGAGCCCTAGCAACAGTTGTGCAAACATTTGGTAAGCGGATATTTTAGCTCGATTTGTTCGTACGCTTTGACAACTTTCCATCATCATCGTCATCGTCGTCGTCGTCGTCGTCATTATTCACCAAGTCCGAGACCAGAAGAAGAAGGTTAACACAAATCTGGACAGCATTTCGTATTTCATTTGTTTGCATTTGCTAGCAGGCAGCTGGGAGCAGGGGTCAGGGGCAGGGGCAGGGGCAGTTGGCCCGTGGCATGTTTATCTTTCAAATTAGAACATTGCGGTGGTTAATCTAAAGACAATACTAACAGAATAACTATTAATATGTGCGAAGCATCCGATAAGAATAACGATAGTTTCTAAAGTTAAGGCTGCAAGGGTTAACAAGCGTATAATTATAGCAGGAGCTGTCAGCTTGGGGCAAAACACGAGGTTTCATTGACAGCAGAACACATTTTGCAAAACGTTTACGAATGCGTAACAACAGAGAATAGAGAAAACCAAACTACGCCCAAGGGGAGAAATTGAAGGGAACTCCTAATCTTAGAGTTACAGTTAAAAACTGCGAGCTTCTTTTAAGATATACTCTCACTTTTCGCTTTCTCTCAGCAACAGCTCACCTGTGCGGCCATAATGCGCTGTCGCTCGAAGATCAGGACACACTTGGCACACTTGCAGCTCTTGTAGGTGCATAGCTTCTTGTGGCCGCGCAACTCCGAGATGATGCCGTGGTTGCGGCAACGGGCGCACTTGGGCACCCGATTCGAGGCCTTGGCCAGCTGCGTCTCGATGGGTTTCGTTGACTTCGAGCCGGCTGCGAGACGTGGCCGCTTGGCCGCGTTGACCTGCCCAACCGCCGCACTGTCATCGGCCATTGCAGCAGAAAGGATTCAATTCCAAGTGAGATAATTGTTCAAAGTTGCGACCGTTGGCTTTGGTAGCGTTGCAAATGCCAAGCGAAAAGAAACTAAATTTTGGAAACACTTGACTTCATGTCGAATTGTTTCAAACCAAATTTTCAATTGGCCGATTTGTTGATCTACGCCGGCGCATTAGTGAAATGTGCTTGCAGCAAGTCCTGGACCATTGGATTGGTGGTTGTAACGTGCTCTGGCACCACCCACAGGGCGGAGCTTAGAAAGGGGGCGGTTAAAGTCATAAGCTAAGACATAGCTACAAAGTGAAATACCGAAGAAACGCCGTTTTTGTGCTCGAAATTTAAGGAATACTGCAATTTTGATTCTTCGAGCGAATTTTGTAATTATTTAAATACAGAATGCGTTAAATGTGTGTTGGTAAGCGGGAAATTAAAGTGGCTTTACGTTTGCTAACCACTTAACATATTTGCTCCACACCTAACAGAGTGCAACTCCACAGCTAACAGAATATGCAATCGATAGAAAACTGTTTCTTAAGTGCCAAACAGCAAACAGTTTGGCAAAGCATAAAATTTAATAACTAATAGCAATACTAAAATTAAATGCACTTTGTTCTACCAACATAATTGTAAATGATTTTTTGCCGTTTACATGCATACATCGAGTACCTCAACGAATAAATATCGCAAATGTTGTGAAATAAAAAATTTATCGATATTTCGATATTTCTTCCACGGTGCATCGCTAATTTTAGCCAGTCGGAAATCATCTTCGAACGTTAAAAAATGGATCGGTAGCTAAAAGAGATAATTTAAAGCGAAAAACGCAAAGAAAACGGCTTTTGTCCGCTATTTCAGCGATTTTTTTTGTGTTGTAATCAGCAGGAAATTTTTAACAACAGCTACAACGACCAAACACCACCAACAGTCAGTCCCAGGCAATAACCAACAGCAATTTTGCAATATTCTATCAAATTTTACTGCAACTACAACAACAGCAACCACTATCAAAGCCCAATAGAAAGCCCCCACATAGGAAAGGTGAAACGCAAGATTCATTTAAATTGAAAAATTAGAAGGAATATTCAATTTTTTGCCCGCTTTTCCCGATGTGATGAGAAAATCTAACAATAACAACCACAATTACCAACAACCGACCGACAACAGTGCAGCGCAGCCAACGCCAGCAGAGCAGCAGCTGCCGAACAGTGGCTAAAAATTGTATTGCCAAATTAAATTTTTCTTCAAACATTTTTTCATGCTGCTGCGCAATTCGCAACGACGCCGACTGCAATTACAGCTACATCAACTGCAGTAACTAGAATTCAAATCATTTCTTGGCAGAGCAGCAGCAGAAAAATCTTTTCATCAGCCACCATTTTGAATGAGCGCAGCAACAACAACTAACGCCGCAGCAGCAAAGAGAGCGAGAGCACGACGCAGCAGCGACGTTGACGTCAACGTTGTGTCTTATTAGCGTCGAGTAAGAGCGGAGAGGAGGGGCAAGCCCAAGCATTGCAGCTGTTAGACCGGAAAAATTAAAACAAAAAAAAAACAGTGCGTGCATTTGCTTGCTTGTGTGATTGGAGCAGAGAGACTGTGTGAGTGCCAATAATTTAAGGGAAAAAGAAACCGAAAAGCCAAAAATAATGGTTGAACGCATTTTGGAGGAGAAAACTACCAGCACAGCTGCTGCCAAGGAGTTTGCGTCGCTGCGACGCAACACCGGCTGCGGCAGCAGCACCAGCAGCAGCGCAATCAACAACGCTAGCGGCTCCGCAGACAGCGGCGTAGGCGGCAGCAATGTCTCTTGCAGCAACACCGACAACAGCTGCAGCCAAAGTCAATCAGGTGAGTGTTGAATTTCAAGTTTTTTTTTTCTCAAATTTTAACTCCTTTTTTTGCTACTCTTACGCTCTCGCGCTCTTTGGCTTTCCCTTGTCAATATTCGTATAATATACAATGTATTTATGTACAATTTTTTCGTTGCATTTTAAGTGGTTTCGTAGCCACTGTGCGAGCTATGTGCATTGAAACTTTTTGCAGCTGCCGCTCGTTGCCACGCACATGAATAGAGTGAGAGGGAGCAAGAGAGATAGACGCATAACTGAAGAGCGCGGCGCCCTTCATCCCTTTACCTAGCGTGTTAGCTGCCCTTGTGTGTGTGTTACGTTCTGTTACGTTTCTATGCCCCTGTTTGTGTAATGCCTGCCACTTGTTTCTTCTTCTTATTGTTCAGTTTGAAATTGTTCTGGAAACGTAATGCACTTGCTTTAGTGTGCGTGTGTTTTCACATTTCTATTACGCTTACATTTTCATGCTATATTTTTAGTGCTGCGCTCAAACAGCTGAGGCCCCTGGCAACAATCCATTGAATAGAGTTTTCTATGCTGTTCTCCAGAATTGTTAACATGTTTCTACGAAATGTGCGTGTGTGTGTGTGTATATATATGCATTTGGGCATTCCTTGAGGTCTTCGACATTATAAATTATATGCATGTGTGTGAATATGAATTGTAGGGTATACCCCGCACATACAAATTTCGGCAACAAGTTGATTAATTTGCCCATCAAATGGGCCACGTCAGCTATTGATTTGCGCAAACCTATCACTCGTTATTCGTAAGCAATTACGCATCTACAGTGGGCCACAGCTTATTAAATATGCGTGCGAATTCGTCCCAGCATTTAGCTTATAATAAAGTGTGCCTAGAGTTTGTCTAAATTAATGTTGGAAGAAGAGATGTTGAAAAACTAAGCTACAATTTTGGGGCATAGAGCTTATATTTTTACCTAGTCAAAAACCTTTGGGAAGCACATATTTTGCGGTCTTACGGCAACAAATACCGCAAGTGCCGCTTGTAAAAGTTTTAACAACATTAAGCATTTTTATAATCGCGTCTTTACGTCATGCATTTCTAGACCTCAGTCACCTCTATTGAATTAAATAAATGCAAACATTTATATAACAAATCACGTGTCGTTCTTGATTGTCTTTTATGACTTTTGCGATGTCAATAACAAAGCTTGCATCACTTAATAAATGCCTTAATGTAGAATATATAAGATCTGTGTTATGAATAAGTAATGTTAAAAAAAATGGAGGCACGCCAGTCGTAATACGTTTCGATCGAAATCAATTTTCTTTTATGTAAAATATGGCTTTATAAAGGTTTGATATGAGGGACAACTAGTAAAACGTTACATCTCTAAAAGGAAAAATCTTTCTACGCCCAAATTTTTCCAAGCCAACATTAATATTATAATAATATTACTGTCATACAGCACTGTTTTCCTTAATGTCGCTTTATAAGAGTATTATTTTTATGCTACGTTTTATTTTGTTCTTATCTAAAGAACATTCGACTTTCTTCCACTAGCTTTTAAAGGCCGCTCTATTTATCTCTTGAGCACCAATCGAAAGAGTCTCACTTCAATTAATCCTTCTTCCAAGTACCAAGTGCGCGTATATTCAAAAATTTATAAACGATTGGCTTATCTATGCAATGAGCATGGGAAATGAAAATTAAAGAGTGCCAGCGATAAGATAGAGTGCGTATTCCCCTCTGTCTCTGCCTCGTAGATGTGCTAACAGCTGGAAGGAAATGCGCACCGCGTATAAACAGCTGCCCTCAGAAGAGACGCGCAGACAAAACCGAAGAAACTTTCCCAGAATGTTGCCTATCAAGTCTTTTTTGAAAGTGGAAGAGGAGGTGGTGGTAAGGGGTAGGTCGCGGCGTTGTGTGGGCAGAAGCGTGAAATGAATTATTGTTGTTGCTTTTGGGCTAGCTGCGCGCCGAAGCTTATTTCCGGAATTGACAAATTAACAAAATTCATTTGCATTTCTGTGAAGTACATATAAAAATGAGCTGAACGCGTGCAAGCGAGACGGCCATATACATGGCTATCTTAGCTGAGTGTTCAGGCAATTAATACAAAATGATTCACTCTGCGCGCTGTTCAACACGCAAAGAGCTTAACAAATGAAAACGGATCAAAGTGTTAATAAACTGTAAAGCGAAACTAGCGCTGCGGCAAACCAGCTACTGCAACTGCAACAGCGACGCGGGCAGCGCAGCGACAGCGCATAACCTTGATGACGTTTATTGCACTTTGGCGCTGCAACGAGCCGCAGCAACAGCAGCAGCAACCCAAAATAGAACGACAGCCAAAGCAAGCGAGCAAACAAAAATGAACGAACAGTGCGAACAAAGACAAAGCGATGAGCGCTGTGGCCGCCCGCTCTCTGCTAGCAACGCTGACCGAGTTCGAGCCAACGTCTGCTGACGTGTAGCGACTGCGCTGCCACTAGTGCAACAGCAGCGGCGGCAGAGGTTGATGACAAACCTAAAAAAAAAAAAAAATTGAGAAAAAAAAACAATAAAAACCACGTTTATCAGCGCCTTAACTGAGCTGAATGCATATCAATTGAACTGAAGGCTGTGTGTGTGGGGGGAGGGAGCGGGTGAAGCGCTGTGTATATTCAGCAATTTGCAGCTGCATGCTGGATACACGCGCCTTACGAATAAAACGGGATTTAGTGGGGAAAAAGGCGGAGGCATCGTCTGTCGCTGTGCCGATAATTTATTTTGCAATTTTCGCGCAAGCAACAATGAAAGTTGCTGCATATGTATGTATGCATATGTGAGCAAGCATCGCTATTTGACGACTACTTTGTGGGTGGTTGCTTGGCCAATTGCCACCGTGCGTTGGTCTGTGCCACGTTTTATGAGTGACAGACAAGCTGTATAAAGTGTATCATCATTAAGAACCAACCTCGTGCACACCAGTTGTCTGTTTTGTATAAACAGCAAGCACCCAAAAATTGCGTGCGTACGTGCAGCTTCTCACACGCATCTGCTACAAACACCCTCCTCCCCCCCTCCCATACACACACAAGCAAAGTGGGTATACATATGTAAATGTAAACGCTGCCCTGCAAAGTTTTTTCGTGCATATGGCAACGCTGTTGCTGTCGTGCAATGTAAAAAAAAGGAAAATAAATCCCAGCCTCAAACATATTTATTCGTTTTGTCGTTTTTTCTTTTAAGAAAACAAAGCACCATAAAAAAGAAGTGTTTTTGTTGTTTTTTCTTTGCTTTTTGCCCTTCCACTTATTTGTTTTTGAACGCAATTCGCACATCAGGCGATGATATTGGTGCGCCTGTATTTGTATATATAGTGGTGTCGATGTCTGCGTTAACCTCGTTTTTCACGCTGCCCTCAACAGCACGTCAGAAGCCTACGTGATGTTGTGCTTGTATGTGTGCCGCACACTTTAATTCAGGTACAAGCAAGAGTGCGAGAAAGATAGGGAGAGAGTGAGAGAGAGAGAAAGAGCGAACGAGTGGCAGCGCCGTGTCTGTTTGTTCATTTTTGTCTTTTACTCGCTCATTCGTTGCTGGCGTTGTCTGCTTTTTGCGTGGTCATACCGGTCTTTTTTAATGCGCAGCCCAATGAGTGGGCTCTCTCTCTCCCAGTGTCTGCTCGGCTCATCCGCCCGCTCTGTCCTGCATTGTACGGCTGTGTTGTGTTGTGGCCACCACTTGTCGCTTTTGTTGTTATTTTGCTGTTTGTGTTTTGAGCTGCAGCGACAAAGCGGCTGTCGCCTTTTGGCTCAGCTGGTTGTCGGTCTGCGCGTCTGTACTGTGGCTTTCCTTTCGCTCTCTCGGGGCCAACCCAAAACAAAAACAAAAAAACGTGCTTTACTGCTGCGATTATGTCAGTCTCCAATATTCCCTCTGTTATCGTCAGCTGCTCTCTTTCGTTCTTTCTCTCTTTTACGCTCTTATTTTAGTCTGCCTATGTATTTGTAATGTTTATTTCATTATTTTTAATAGAACGCAATTTAAATTCGTTAAACATTTAACACGATCTGCCATCATCTTTCGCTTCCCACTTCACACACGCCCATGCCATGTTGCCAAATTTCATACGCCATTCAGTTTCACTTTTTTACGCTGTGGAGATTCTTTTAGATATCCCGCATCGACTCTCTAAATTGATTCAAATTAAAAAACTTTCCATGCCAATGTACTCGATTGTTTTTATTGGCCCCAACCCAATCATTTGTTACTGCAATTTGCTTGAAGACTCGTAAGCAAATGTATGTCTATCTCAAAAATTCTTAAAACCGGCTCAACTTTGCTTCCGGCTGTTCGTTTTTGCATTTGGTTGAAATTTTTAAATTTATTGTGTAAACAAAAACCGCAAAAGCTTGCCTACCATGTACGTATATACATGTGTACTTATTGACATAACGGGTGTAACCGCAATGTGTACATACATATGTTTGTATTGCATATTTCTTAAACCGCTTCATGTGTCAAAAAAGTCACGTAAGCACAAAAAATATGCACAAACATTTGCTACGTCAGCGTGCACTAACTCGCTCTTTGGCACGTGCAAAGAGCACGAAGCTGAACATTAATATTCCAACGCTCTACACCTTCGCCCTTACCCGTTACATTACAAGACAGCGGGCAGTTTGCCCATACTCTTATTAGAAATGCGTTTGGCACTCTCTCGCAGTGATGTACGCTCTGTGCCCTGCCTCTGTGCTGTTGTTCTCTCACAGCTGCTCTCTGACGCGTTCTCTCGTTGAGTTAGTTTTTCGGCTGCTGCCGCCTGGCCTGGGCCTGACACTGCTGACTGCTCGACGGCGCGTGTTTGTTTCTTTCCTCGTTTGCGCCGCGCGACGACAGTCCGGCTACATTTTCGTCCGTGTTTTAAGAATTGTTCTGTTTTATATATTTTCCACCATTCGGTTTTATCACATTCGCGCACATATATATACTATTTCCCGCAGCAGCCGCAATACAACAGAAAAAGCAAAAAAAAAAACCACGTCGTCTTCTCCCACAACCATTCAGTAGCTAAAGTTTTTCCGCGTGTTTTCGGCAACGTTCATTCATCAGCGCTCGTTCGATTCGATATCGAATTGTGGTTGCTTTAAAGATGACGGTTGCCTTTTAAAATTGCATACAAAAAATTTGAAAAATTACTTCAACAGTTACAACAAAAAGTGTAGAAGCAGTTTTTAGCTACGCAAAAAAAATAGCAAAAAACGTGCGACGCTAGCAGCGACGTTGACTGAGCAGCGGGCGTTGCTTAGATAAATTGCGTTGCGGCTAAAAGCAAAGCACAGCAACAGCAGCAGTAACAACAACAACCACAAACATGTTGGGTAAATACAAAAAAATTACACATTTAAGAAGCTTAAGTGGTAGATTATGTACGTACATACATATATGTATATGTACATATGCACATATACATACGTATGTATATCCCATATTCATACGTATGGGGATATTAATAAGTGTGCTCTCTAAAACAGAATTCGATTAAAATGCCGGTTTTGCATTTGTGTTTTGCCTTTTGTTTCATTCACTGCCTTTCCGCTAACTCAGTGCGTGTGTGTGTGTGTGTGTCGTTTGGCATTTGCTCTGCCTTCTGCTGTTGCATTTCCTTGTTACTGCTACTATTATATTTAATTCTTTCTACTCCCATTGTTTTGCGAGAAAACATAAAAAAGTGAGGAATAAAGTAAATGGCCTGTGAATATTTTGCTATGCATATGCATGAGTACAACAAACGGTAAACAACATTTTGCAATTCCAATTAGAATACTTGGCAACTACAACTATAACCTAACTGGAGGGGCCAATGGCTTGCTGTTCTATTCCAAGGTAGCTGAGCTATTAAATCGCTACAGACGAACACCTGATATGGGTTTAAAGGAAAAAAAGACTATTAATATTAGAAATAATTTCTATTGCTACCAAGTGTAACTAGTTTTAATGCCAAAATGTGGAGACCAGGACAAGATTTTGAAGACCTTTGAGTCTGCATAAATGATTTTTTCTTATTTCGAACATTTGTGTTTGGTCAGCCATGGCAACCCTACCAATTACCATTCGCAGCAGCCCCGTTGAGTCAGAGCAGTCTGTACGTTCCAATACGAAATTGCGTTGCAGCAAACATGCTCAACGAAATTCTAGTTGGGGGCGAACAAGGCGTAAATGAAGTGAGCGAGGAAGTTGAGGCAGTAGCGCGTGCCTTCTTTTTCTGTTTTCCTCTCTTCTGTCTGGCACACACCGACAAGGCACGCAGGCAAACACTGCAGCGCCCTAACACCCCCTGCATAGCAGAATTGGCGACCTTGAGCGTTGCGCCGGCAGGCATACCCACAAATATACAAATATCCGTTCATTGTTCTATATGTATGTGTACGAGTTAGTGATTGTATATTTGCCTTTTCATATAATTATGCATTTTAGTTGGTTGTTTTTGTTTTTACAAACATACTCACACACACACAAATATTGGCGCACCCCGCGTACGCCTTGCCTTGCCGGTCGGCTTATTTGTTGCTCTTTTCTTTTACTTCTCGCCATTTTTATTCAACTTTTGCTTTTACAATTTTATTCGGCGGCGCAATAATTTTCTTCTTCTTCTGGGTGGATTTGTGTTTGTTGCTGCCAGTATGAAGTAACACACCATGAGATTGAGCGACAGCAGCAAAAGAGCGTGACAGCTAAAGAGAGCGGCGCGTGTATCGGACCTGCTCTTCGAATGGTCTTCGCTCTTTTTGCTGCTTCATTCTCGCATCTAGCCGCATGTGTTTTCCAATTGGGAACTTTATTGCTTTAAGTTATCTTTTTGCTTTACTTACATTTTTTTTTGCTACAATATAATTTGTTTACTGCTGTTGCCTTTTTTTAAATTTCGTTTTGCCACGCTTTGTTAATCTTGAGTACCTGCGCTCTCTGGCGCTCTGGCTCATGCTCTGCTTTTTATTTTGCCTTTGCTTCTTCTGTTTCTTCTTAATTATTGTTATTGCTCTTTAAAGCACTTTACTTGCAGCATAACTAAAATGTTTCAAGGTTCTTTTGTTATTTTCTTTTCATAATTTGCTTTCAATTTATGTTCGTTTTGATAGTGCTGTAGCTCCTCTTTGATTGTTGTTTTCCTATCAGCTTCGTTTTGATAAGCCGGTGTGACGAGAGGCGGTGGGGGAGTGGCTTTCAATTAAAAATTGGCAGAAGCCTTGTGCTTCAAGAGAAGCGCAATCAGATCGTCTGATATTATGAGCTGATATTAGTCAAGCGTTATTTTCGTTTACTACTTCGTCTTCTTCTGTGGTTGCTTGTTTATTTTTAAGAGACTTGTTTTCAAAGTCTGACCTTGTTTCGTGTTCTTTATGAGCAGTTTTCTTGTTATATAGCCTAATATTATTGCTATTTAATTAATTTTATTAACAACAAAAGCTGCTTCTATCTAATTTAGTTAGTTGGGTTATTGGAAAAGTTAAAATAAATATTAAACCTAGAAAGAAGGGCTATCTTCGGCACGCCGAAGAAATTATACTCTTGCAGACAAAAATTGGTCAATATATCTTGAAAAACAAACAAGTTTTCTATACAAAAACTTAATTTTCGACAAATCGTTCCTATGGCGGTTATATGATATAGTTGCCCGATCCAGCCGATTCCTACATACATATGTACTATATCGTCCCGCCTGTCGATACTGATCAAGAATATATATATATACTTAATGGGTTCGGAGATGTCTCCTTCTATGCGTTACACATTTCGAGACAAAATTATAATACCCTCTGCAAGGGTATAAAAAGGAACTAGTAAGTGTGCTGTTGTTTAAGAAAAAGGTTTCTAATGTTAAAAACTAGTTTTTGGAATAATTTATTTGCCCCCTTATTATTAATTTTTGTTGTTGTCTATAGTTCCTATAGGCTCTGGGGGCTCGCATCAAGCGACTTGTATTTACATGTAAATAATTTACATGCCTGTCTCTTACACACAAACATTTGCCCAACTCTTCTATACCCCGTATAAACTACAGGGTATACTAACCGAATTTCGTAGTGTGTGGAAAAGTTTTTCAAACACTTTGTTGTTGTTTTTTTTTTGTCATTTAATTCCTGTATTCTTGCCATTTATTTGGCTTCAATGTTTGTTTCCTAACCCAGGCTAAACTGAAATGCATTATCTACGTCTCGCTTTAAACTAGAATGTTCTATGTACGTGCCACATGTTGCATCATCAGGCCTACCTAGAAAAATAAGCAACAGGCGCAGCCTTTAGCAACAACTGTTGCAGTTTGCAATTCTTGGGCAAACACATGACAGCAATTGTTATTGTTATTGTTGCTGTTGTTTTTTTTTTTTATAGCCTATTTATGGCCTTATATCTGAAACGCAGTTTAATAATTTTTGCATTTTATATATTCATATTCCACACGTGTATACGGCGGCACAATCTCTTGGCAAATATTTGTTGCATAGTTTTGTTTATAGAGTTGTTCTGGAAATTTAATGCAAAAATATGGCAGTAGCAGCAACAAAAACAATTTATTTATTAATTCCTCTGGGCTTTTTGTGTGTGCTCAGCAAACAAATACCCTAAACAAAAATAATGCATGAGGGGCGGGCATATACATGTATAGAACTCTGGCTAATATTGTTGTCTAAGCGGTAAAAAAAACCTTGTTATCATGGGTAAGTTGAGCTAAACATTTGTGTGGTTGGGTGTTTGCTTATAGAGGGAGAAACCCACTTGAAGTTGACAGTAGACGCTCGCTAAAGAACACGCAACGGTTGCAGATATTCATATTTTTTTGTAAAATAAAGCGTTGGAGCCTATTCTGTTCGTATACTCTGTTTCCTATACCAGAAATCGTAAATAAAACCACAATCACGGAGGACCTTCGCCCAACTGTTTAGAACTGTTTTCCCATTGTGTACAGGGTGTCCCGATAGAGTCAAGCAATCTCGACTCTCTACTCGGTTCCCTAAGGTATATAAATCTAGAATTCAGCCAACTCTTCCTATTCCAAAAATCCAAACTTACCACAATATTTCAAGGAGGACCTTTGCCCAACTGTTAAGAACTGTTTTCCCATTGTCTACAGGGTGTCCCGGTAGTCAAACAATCTCGACCCTCTACTCGGTTCCCTAAGGTATATAAATCTAGAATTCAGCCAACTCTTCCCATCCCAAAAATCTACAACTAAACCCTAATCAAGGAGGACCTTTGACAAACTGTTGAGAACTGTTTTTTCACTGTGTACAGGGAATTCGTTGGTTCAAACAATCTCAACTAAACTTGCAAACTTTCGATTTTTCTTTATTTATTTTATTATAAAACTTTATCTGCTGTTCTACAAATATTTAAATGAACTTTTTTTGCGGCTCAGAGCAAAAAGAAAAACAACTTTGGGTGCTGGGAGAGTACGACGCAATAAATTTAAATAGAGTCGCGGCACATGCCGCAAACTTGAGACAGAGCTAGAACCTGATAGTCCGACGGCCGACGACTGACGGCTTCAGGTCTCAATATATGCTCTCGCCCCACCCCACCCCGCTGCCCGCTCCACCCCGCTTTACCGGCCGGCAAACACGTCAGAGATAAGTTGACTCAAGAGCTAGAAATTTCAGACTGAAAGAAAGAAGATGAAAACAAAAAAACAACAACTATTTTTTTTTAAGCTTGTTTTAGTTTCAGTTTTCTACGGCTTCGACTAAAAAGAAAATAACAGACAAGCTTTTCCTTTTATGTTTTTCGCAATAGGGTCTCTTACGTAGTGTATATATACTATATGCATATGCATATATGTATAATAGGGTTCCCGAACCACATTCAAGGTGATTCGATAATCGGTAATGCGAGAGGTCAAAAGCAATACAAAACTGTTAACGCTTCTCCCGGTTCTTAGATAAGCTGGCAACATCGAATGATTCTCTCGCGTCAAAAAAAAAAGGTGTTTATTTATTTTTGGACTAAAAACAAGCTGATGAAATACGATGGACATGTTTCATAAGCCGTCTCCTAATCGATGCATTAAAGACATCAGGTGAAAGATTAGCTTCTGATTTAATCAATCATATAGAAAAGCATTGCATTTATTTCTTACACGTGTCGCATAAAATTAAATTAAATTTATAAGAACACGAGTACATTTTTGCACAATTTGAAGATTTCCATGAGAAGCTTTCATAATCTGAGGCTAATTCTAATTGGTAATCAATATAAAATGATAACGGTTTCATTTACAATAATTTTATGCTAAGAAACGAAACCAAAAGTTTTCAGCATGAATTTCACTTTTCTAGAAAGGGAAACGTACTTTTAAATAGTTTCTAGAAGAATGCAAAAGCCGAAATCATTCGAAGCAAATGAAAATCCATGTAAATTGTCAACAGCTCTTTTGGCAACAAATCGCCGGCAATTTATCATAATTAATTTTCCTACGACAGCAAATCGTTAGGAAAACAGGTTCGTGTGGAAAATTAACAAAAAAATAAAATATGCACCAAATAAACAAAATGATTTGCAGAAAAATTCGAAAAGCAATGCGCAAAAAAATATCACAAGAGGCGCCAACAAAAAAAATGAAAAACGACGAATAAACGAAAGCAATGAAAATACATAATAAAAGAAGAGGAAGAATACACAATGTACATATGTATATATTTTTATTATTGCTTGCAGCACGCGTCTTTGTTTTTGCCACAATTTAATTTACGTAATTGATAAGAATTAACAAAAAAGAAAACGCACTAATTAGGCCAAATTTAAATTTAGATAGGACCGAATGTGTGTGCGTGTGCGTGTGTGTGCGCGCGTCAAGTGGGCGGAAGCAACGTGTGCGCGCTGGGCGTGGCAGCGCAGAATGACGCGTTTCGGGGGATGTAGACTTTGGTGGGCTTTCAGCCAAAATTTCACTCGAGGCGAGACACCACAATTAAAATCAAAATCAAAGAAACAACAAA
Source organism: Drosophila borealis (assembly GCA_035045885.1). Classification (NCBI taxonomy): domain Eukaryota; kingdom Metazoa; phylum Arthropoda; class Insecta; order Diptera; family Drosophilidae; genus Drosophila; species Drosophila borealis. The sequence continues at coordinate 1,363,866 of JAWNOR010000299.1, forward strand.
ACGAGAGAATTTTATAATCGCAATATCATTCGATAAGAGCAACTGTGTGTGACGTCCGTCCGCACCGGAACCAAAAAGAAAAGGCGGAAAATCTAGAAAATAAAAATGAAAGCTTGTCTAAATATTTAAAAGTATTTGTTTATCAACGCGATTTGCGTATATTGCGTTCTAGAGAAATAGTTGCTGCCAGCAGTCAGCAGTCGAGAAGGCGAAAGAGTATACAAGAGAATGTCTTGAAAGAAATTGGGTCACACAAGAAAATCCTATATACTATATACTAAGTATATGGCATGCACGTATATGTGATTGACAAGTGGATTTATAAAGCATGCGATAAGAATGATTGATCGCCTTCAGTTCTTTGTATCTATAGAAAATGAAGGAGACCTTTCGATGATCTGCTTGATCCTAAGCGTGTTTGAGAATGTCTTCCAATTTCATTGCTGATCGCTTTAGAATATTCTTTTTTTCTTGTATCCAAAACTGACAGTTACACTCGAGATCGAGGAATATTAATTCTCATCATTGATCAGTAAGGGAATTGCTTTACGTATCAGACAAAAGCTGCACATAGCAATTTTTACCTAGTCTACGTTTGTTGTTAATAATTAAGACCAATTATCACTTCTGAGCTGCTCTGTAGGTGAAATACCTTAAAAATGATCTATTTATTTCTAAGTAACTTGCGCTAAAGCTCTCATCCGTTTGAACTTGGGTGAATAATTGTAATTGTGGTAATCATATTCATTCATTCATATTCATTTAAGTAATCATATGCATTATTTATTATTGTTTTAAATATTTATTTCAAGCATTTCGCGAAATTCAAACTGCATTTCTCGTTTTTTTTTTTTTTTGTATAAGGCTCAATGATCTTGTCATGTGATGCGAGCTTTTGTTGTTGTGCAGCCCTATCCAATTATGTGTGTGCGTGTGTGTGTGTGTCTATACACACCGTCTATATACTCCTCAAGTGCTTGAATGGCTCCTCTAGCCGTTTATTTATTTTATTATGCGTCTCAACAACAACATCACGAGCCATTCGCAAAAGGCCAACTACCTCTGGCGCTCAAAAGTCCAACCGAATGCAACAATGCATATTAGCATTAGATTTATTATTATTATTATTATTATGGACACCCTACCCTCCTCCTCCCCCCACGCCCGCAACTCAACTACACCCCATTGAACTCCACAGCATATGCTGTTGATTGCGTCTTGCATTTGCAATGCAATTGAAGATTGGCGATTGGCTGGGCCAGCGATCTGTCAGTTGCTCCGCCTACCCCTCCTCCCCCCCCTGCTTATTCGCCTTTAAGTAAGTGGCCAGACAGACTCGTAAGTCGCATGGTATCTATAAATAGAACATTGAACGCACAACCGATTCGTGTGCCTGGTTTATGATCACAATTAAAAGAAAATGACAGAACGCGTATCTTGGGCACGCCGAAGTTCAAATACCCTTAAATATATATATATATATATATATATATATATATATATATATATAAATATAATAAATATATATTTGAAAATTATAGATATCAACCTTGTGTTCCTATAGCAGCTATAGGTAGTCGGATTTATACCGATATACATATATATATGTATACATATGTGTATAGTCATAATCACATCGCCGAATTCTTCGAAGCGTTACAAACTACATGTAAAAATGATAATATCCTTTCCAAGAGTATAGATACTCAAAAATGCGTCGCCTTCGTTACGTCAATATCATCATTATCATGATCATTATAAACACCATTATTGTAATAATTACTGTCAGGCTTTGCTCAGTCAGTCACTGGCCCCGCTCCTCACTCTCCTCCCTCTCCTCCTCTTTCGTTGTCCCGCGCTCTTCTCATTTACTTAGCATTTATTTTATTTGAATTTTACATATTTTATTTTTTATTTTGTTATTTTGTTTGTTTCTTTCATATTGTTTTTACTGGCTCGCTTTTGCATCGGAGGCGAGTTGTTTACGACACGCGATTTGCTTTCTACGCAGTTGCGCTAAAATTATGTACTCGCTCTATAGCGATCTATCTATAATATATACATAAATGTATGTATGTATATTATTTTTCAATATACTCGTTTATTTATAAACATTTATGCATTGATAAAAACTTGAAAATAGGCACACAAATATGGCTGGCAAGTGGTCGCCGATAAATGTGCGCAAATATTTGTATTGCTGTTTGTTCTGCCCCGAGCGAACGGAAAGCCAAAGCCCAATGGGGGGCCATGTCTATTTATTTCTGTTGTAGTCAATTGTCAATTGATAAGTACTTGTTGGTTTATTTGATTAACATTTCCCGAATCTCGATTTAACGGTAGCCCACGAAATTGAAGGCTAGATAATAATTATTTTAGCAAAAAATTAAATTGTCACGCTTTGAAGTTATCGAGATGGACGGCAGCAACAGATGTTTAGAAAGTTACACTGGCATTTATTGGGCTATATTTTGATTATTATTGATAAAATATGATTCAACAAAAGACATTATGGACACCATAAAGTATATACATATATTCAAGTTAGACAAATTCGCGTGTGCGTCTCTTTGAACACACCGATGCTCAAGACAAAAACCAAAACAATACGCACATACTGTTTTTGCCGTTAGCTCAGCTGCCGTTCTATGCGATTTTCATGGTTGCAAAAAAGTCTGACTTAACGTTCGTTTTTAGTAAAGTGTACTTAAAATATGAACTCTTTTTGATTCTCTGCTCTCCCAGACTGAATATCTTTCTATTTATTTATTTAAAATACCTTTAAAGCTGCTTTCTTTCGGCTAGTTTTGGCTATGTTTCTTCATTACACCGACACCCTTATAAATATATACATATTCAACATTTCGCTTCTTTCATATGTAAATCAAAGCATTATATGGTGCAGTTTCTAATTTCGTATGGTTTTTTAATTCCATCAAAGAGGATTTCGTCATTATTTGCAAGCAGCTGCCTACAATCTTTTGTTGAGTTCACGACACGATCTACGGCGAACCGAGTAGGAACCCCTTTAAACAGAAAAAGGTGACTCAAACGACGAGTTGAATAGCAGAATAAGCGACAAAATGTTTACACGTTGTTTCAAATTATGATCGAAACCGAAGGAAATTTTTTGAAGTTCGTTTAAGTAGAAAGGAAATGAAAATAAAAATAAATATATGCATCTATAGTTTCTAATCTAAACGAGAATTGAAAATCAAAAACAATCGGTTAATCATGTGAATAAAAAAGAATACCTAATAAACATTGTGATATAAGATAAAGTGTAAACAACAATTTTTTTTTTTTATAAACATATCTTATTGTGTATAACGAAATGAATTTTTGGACCTACAGTTTGGTCGGCAATAGTTTTAGCAAATGCTTCAGTTCGCTTTCAAACTTGGTGCAGAGCAGTTGCAATCAGCAACAACTGTAATATCAGCCCTATCATAGATATAGATCAAACGCCTGATATTTCATCATATATCCCAAATACTCTACCTATTTCTCAAATAAGTTAGTTATTTCTTTAAACTTAAATTTATAATAACAAATATCGTGAATTCTTTAATTTTGTAGACGGTCAGAATGAGCTAACGCGCTACAGCAGCGAAGATGTGTCCGGCAACGAGTCAAGCGAAGCGCCCAATATGACCGAAGTGGAGCGTCAGGCGGAGCTCAACCGGCACAAGGAGGAGATGCAAAAGAAGAGGCGTAAAAAACGCATCAGCTCCTCGCTGCACTCGTCAACGTTTCAGGGCAAGTATATTTATATCCCAATCCTTTCTCGAAGTTCTTTTATAATGAATTCCGATTTCGCTTTTCTCACTTTAGAGCTGTATAAGCTGACGGGCGAAATACTGGGCGAGGGCGCCTATGCATCGGTGCAGACATGTGTTAACATTTACACCGATCTGGAGTATGCTGTGAAGGTTATCGATAAGATACCGGGACATGCGCGTGCGCGTGTCTTTCGCGAAGTGGAGACATTCCATCACTGTCAGGGACATCCGGGCATCTTGCAATTGATCGAATTCTTTGAGGATGATGAGAAATTCTATTTGGTCTTTGAGAAAATTAATGGCGGCCCATTGCTGACACGTATCCAGGAGCATATCTGTTTTTCGGAGCATGAGGCGGCGCAGATCATTAAAGAGATTGCGTCCGGCTTAGATTTTCTGCACAAGAAGGGCATTGCTCATCGTGATCTCAAGCCAGAGAATATATTGTGCGTAAAAACGGATTCGCTGTGCCCAATTAAAATTTGTGATTTCGATTTGGGCTCTGGCATTAAGTTCACCACGGACATATCATCGCCAGCCGCCACGCCGCAGCTAATGACACCAGTGAGTTACCTAGGATATATATAGTTGTTCCTGATTGCTAATCGATTTTGGCATATTCACAGGTCGGCAGCGCCGAGTTTATGGCGCCCGAAGTTGTCGATCTGTTTGTCGGCGAGGCCAACTATTATGATAAGCGCTGCGATTTATGGTCCTTGGGTGTTATTGCGTACATTTTGCTCTGTGGCTATCCGCCATTTTCAGGCAATTGCGGCGAGGATTGCGGCTGGAATCGCGGTGAAAACTGTCGCACGTGCCAGGAGCTGCTTTTCGAGTCCATTCAAGAAGGTATGTTCAACAGATTAAAACTAGTTTTGAAACGATTTTAATTTTTATATTTTCTTTGATCATCACAGGACGTTTTTCCTTTCCGGAAGCCGAGTGGCATGCTGTGAGCGATGAGGCCAAAGATTTAATTTGCCGTCTGCTAGTTAAGCAGGCATCCAAGCGTCTCAGCGCCGAAGCGGTGCTCAATCATAATTGGATACGCATGTGCGAACAGGAGCCACCAGTCAGCAAGCAGGCGGGTCGCCACAAGGCGCTCCAAACGCCCAATAATATACGACGGTAGGGTTCGACATATCCATTAAATATGGCATACATTAATTATAATTGCCTCACCTCTACCCACAGCAATCATCAGTCTGCGCGTGAGATCTCGCAGTTTGCCGAGTCTGCAATGGCCGTGAAGCGTGTGATCCTGCAGCATTTCTCGATGCGCTACGATTATATGAAGGAGCGCCCGAATATCTATCAGCCGTCGCAGGCCTACATGGATGCGTATAGCGATGAGAATTATAATCCAAAGCCGCCGGCTCATTTCACACGCAGCCGCTCGCAGCGCAAGGCAACAGCAGCTGCTGCCGCCGCCGCCTCCTCATCGTCTAGTTATGGCGGCCGCTTGTCTACGGCTCAGCGGAACGCCAGCAGCAGCCTCAGTCGTCAATCTTCAAGGAATGCCTCCGGCATATTCAATAACAGTGGCGGCTTTAAGACGCTCAATGTGCATGAGGAGGACGACGATGATGATGAGGCGCTGGAGGCTTTTGGACGCCTGGACGAAGGTGTCGATGATGAGTGGGCGCAGGCGACGCGTCGCTATCAGGAGCAACGTGAGCTGCAACAGCAGCAGGAGAAACATCACCAAACTGGCCATGATACTGGCAGCGAGGCTGAGGGCGACGAGATGGATGATGATGAAGATTATGAGCTGGGTGAGGAGGAGGAGAGAGAAGGCGAGAACTATCAGCACTATAAGCATTATTGGCGCGAGCTGGACGAAGATGAGGGCGATGATTATCTTTATGAGCAGCAGCAGCGCGTAGATGACATAGCTGAAGAAGATGAGTACGACGAGGAGGAGGAGGAGGAAGAGGAGGAGAAAGCCGACAATCGAAAAGAATTGAATGTTGATGAGAACGAAGAGGTAAAGAGATTAGTAGAGAAGGAGCCGAAAATGGAGAAAGAGGAGGAGAAGAAGGATAAGCTTATTATTGATAATATGGAAAGATCGAAGCAAAGCGAATTTGCTACAACAACAACAACAATGCGCAACAATGCGCAGGAGATAGAAATGTTTAAGGATGAGGCGAGGCAGAAGAACGATGATGTTGATGGGGCTAAAAAGCAACAAGCAGCATCAAGTGATATTAGTGCTACTACAATCACCAACAGCAGCAGCAACAAAAAGCAACCAATACCAGTTACAGCAGCAACAGCAACAACAACATCAACAATAACAACAACAACGCAAATGAATGGCAGCAACGGCGTTCAGCCAACTGGCAATGAAAGGGATAACGATTATGCTAACGATTACGATAATGATGATGATAATGATGATTATGTTAAACTATTGGATAGTATTAGTGATTTAAATGAAAAGCTACCTGAAATTTATGAGACTGCAAATATTGTTGTCAACTCAGCGGCAGTGCCAGCAGCAACAACAACAGCAACAACAGCAGCAGCAGCAAGTGCAACATGCCCACCAAATGATGATAACAATGTAAATGATACAAAAGTGCCGACAACTGCAGCTGAGGGGACAACAATGCGAACGACTTTTGGCAAACAACAACAACAACAACAGCAGAAGCAGCCAGAACAACATCAACAACAACAACATCTGGCTGCTGGCAACAGCAACAAACAACAGCGAAATGTTTACTTTGCATTGGATGCATATCAAACTGACGAGGACGCCGACATTGATGAGGAGGATGACGATTACGAGGATGATGACGATGATGAGCACGAGCTGAAGCTAACTGAAAATGGTTTTAAGGCCACGCCACCTGCCATTTGCAACGCTTACACGCGCAAGCAACGGCAGCAGCAGCAACAGCGCTATATAGCACCACGGCCCGAACAGCGGCTAGAGAACTGGCGCTATCGCAGCAGCCATCAATCGGAGCAGCCGCAGCAGCAGCATACACTTGTTGCCGCCGGTGGTTTTCGAAAATATCGTCCACCATTTAGCACCGGCGGCGGTGGCGGTCACTATGGCAATCAGCAGCGCAACTATTTGGGCAGCTTTTCGCACAGCGGCGGTGCCGCTGGCTACAAAGTGGCGCCAACCGCAGCACCACAGCCACCGCTGGCGGTAAAGCAACAGCAGCAGCGGCACAACAGCGCCGGGAGCAGCAGCGGCGGTTCGCCACCATCCGATGAGCATTCGCCCGCCACGCAGATACGCAACTGGCGCCAGGATTGCGTCTATGCGCCGATGCGCAGCTGCGGCATGAACCAGCCCAGGGGCATGCAACGCGCCCAGCGACAGCAGCAGCAGCAGCACCCGCCTGGGCGCATCGGTTCCGGGCGCTTTGCGCACTCATCGCTGGTGCCGCCGCATCTGTTGGATGAGCCGCCCACATTGGGCATAGGTCTGTCGCCGCCCAGCGAGAGCCTGTTGCTGCAACGGCGCATGCGGCAGCAGCAGCGACCCGGTGACCTGCCCGTATACTGTGAGCCCGCCGTGGCCAGTGGCTAAAACGGGACCTGGAACAACTGCATCCACAACAACAAGAGCAGCTGTGAGCAGGCGTCGGCCGGCTGCTTATGGCCAGCAAAATGTTTGGCCCGAAATTGTGGAAACTTTTGCGGCGTTTTGGCCAAAAAAAAAAAAAAAGAAGAAACATGTTAAATGTTTTCTTTTTTTCCCGTTTTTTTTTTGTTCTTTTTCTTTGTATAATTCTTTTTTTTTTATATACAAATCACAAAACAACAAACAAACTAATTATTCATTTGCAATACACAATTTCTTAAAACTTTCTACAATAACTGTTAACAGAAAGAAACTACTTGAAATTCCGTCTTCATTTAATCCAAACTTTAAAATTATGTTGAGAAAATCTTTAAGAAACAAGCTGAAATAAGAAGAAGAAGAAGAAGAGAAGCAAAGAGCGCCTTAAAAAAGCAATCCAAACAAGCTGTTTGATCTTGAAAGTAAACGAAAAAACAAACCAAACAGTCGTTCGAAAAAAAAAACAAAAAACAAAAAAAAAAACAAATATATAAACAAAACCTTTTTTTATAAAAAAGATTTAAAAAAGTGAAAAAAGAACATGTAATTAATCGCTATAATTTTTTTATTATGAAAATAAAAACAAAAACATGAACGAAAATTGTGTTTAAGCGAGTTATACACACACACACACACACACATACGCCAACAACTAAACGTAGAAAATATTTCTATTTTTGAAAAGAAAGAAAATCCAGTTGCCACCAAAAAAAATAATGTTAACTTTTTGTGCTTTTCTGTTGAGACTAGAAGAAGAAGCCGAAGTTATTGCATATAAATGTTTTCTTTTCTGTTTTCGGCCGAAATATATAAATTATAAACAAAATTTGTAAACAATTAAGGAAAACCAAAAAATGTACAACACGAACACACGAAAAGCTGTTGAAATTTTTGATAATTTTCATTTCAATTAACAAAAATTGTTACAAAAAGCTTAAAAAAAAAAGAAGAAAGAAATCATAACGAATATTAAAGTTGAAGAACTGAGTTACATTTTTGACGGGCTCTGAACAAAAGTTCGAGTCCCACACTTAAGCACACATGTACACAGACTTTGCCTTTGCCTAATTGGAATTTTCCTAGAATACCTAGCTATTTTATACGCAATTTGTTTATTATATTTATTTGGAATAATTAAATGTAATTAAACAATTGCATATAAAATAGCTGACTATTGCTTTAAACTCCATTCAGGCAATTTTACTTAATATGCGCTTAACATTCGTGTTAAAAAATAAAACATCAAACAAACAAAACAAATTCCCATTCCTTTAACATGCATGTTAAACGCGTATTGAGTGTTCTAACAAATTCTGAAAGGGCATATCCCAACACTTTTTTTTACCAACTAAATTTCAACTTTTCCAACACTAAACACACACATTTATTAAAATAAAACAAAAACAAAAAGCAGAGAGAATTCTTGACACATTGCTCAACAGATTTTTTGCTGGGCGTAAATAACAATATTGATGAAATGGAAAACATGTGTTAATTACAAAATAAAAATAATAATAAAAAATTGTGATATAAAATGTAAATGTAAAATGCACCTGAAGAATGAAGAAAGAAAAAAAAAAGAAAAACTATCAACTGACACTGTGCCATTAACAACAACAAACACGACCACAACAACAACTACATAAAAAAAAACTAATAAAAGTAGTAGACAGAGGTTAAGGGAGACAGAAATTTGTTTAATTATGATTATAATAATTTTGTTTTTTGCATACGTTTACGCCCCAACGAGATCGGAGAATGTCAGAATGCTTTGCGCCTCAATTAATTGTATACATAAGAACATACTTCTATTTTTCCAAACAACAAAACTGTAACTAAAAACTATAAAAAAAAAACAAAACAAAACAAAAACAAAAACAAAAAATAATACTTCCACAAACAAACAAAAAATTTTTAAAGAGAATCTAAATATTGCTATGCATAAAATACAATAAAAAAAATACAATCCTATCAATATCAAACTTTTTTAACAAACTTCAACATGAAAAACAATAAATTCAGTTACAATTTGAAAAAAATATTTTTAATATTTAAGTGCGAGTACCCCAGATAATTTAAAACTAATTTATACAAATATGTATTCCTATGAAACAAAACAAAACAAAACAAAAAAAAACAACTAGTTTGTTTGCATTGTAAACAGGAACTCACGATGATATTTGATGATGATGGAAACAAAAAAAAAAAAAACTAAAAAAAAAACAAAACTAAGGAACGCTCTTGTTTTAATTTGTAAAACTGTGAGAAATGTTTCGCAACGAAACAAAAAAAAATATATGTAATAACATTTATAAGTAAAGGGAACTAAGCGAGAGGCATGTTAAGCAAGCAGCGCTCCAAAAAATGAATCGTATACTATACACAACACTACACTACACTACACACTCTGACACACACACACACATTAACATACACACACATACATTACATAAATGTAAACAAAGAAAAAACAAGTTAACTTTAGTTTTTATTCTTTTGCAAGAAAATGTCCATTCAAAAACGAGTTATATTTGGCCGTTAACATTTATACTAAAAACGCGCTGCTTTACTCATTAAAAAAATATAAAAAGAAGAAAGCCAATATACTCTCTGTTGTCCCACTGGGAGTAGAGTATTTTTTAAGTGTGTGCATAGCCAACGAGCGAGTATTTGAGAGCGTTGTGAACCGCAGGAATGTTTAAAAGATCTTTAAGGAATGCAAACAATAATGTCCGAATATATTTCTATGCGAAGAATTGTTTTTTTTTCCTTATTTTTAAATTATCAACAAACACGGCAAAAAGAGATCGAAATGATGCAAAAGTAAAGAAAAAACAAAAAAAACATACTAAAAAAAAAAGAAGATATATTGTTTTATACATAAAAACGAAGAAAAAGTCAATAAAAATGCAAAATATACAAAATGTTAAATGGTTCGAGTTTTACTTACATAACTGAGCACTAGCGAGCATTACCCGGCTTAGCCCGGGGGAGGTGGTTACATCGCAATTTTCGGTTTTAACGATTCTACGACAATAAAATTCGATTTGGAAGTGTGAGAACTTTTAAAACTCCTACCGATCTAAAATTGAATTTTATATGTTGACCAAATTTGACACTAATTTCAAACACAACAATTTGATTAAAGTGGAGTCGGTTTTAAAGTACTTTTGAGCTCAATCGATTTTTTAAAGTTTCGTAGCTCTTTTGGAATATGTACGGTAAAGAAAGTAAATATCCATTCGATTTTCTGACATATTAATTAATTCTCACTCACAAGTCAACAAATTGCCACAGATTTCTCTGAGTGTGGATCTTATAAAGCTTTCCAGCTCTTACGGATTTCTTTTGTTTGCGGATCGTTTAAAGTCTGAAAATATTTTTTCTCACATTGATCCACCTGCCCAAGTAATGTTTGCCTTATGGTCGCTCGTTTTAACCATAAATTATAAACAAAATTGTAAGACATTTATTGTCGTTAGATGTATCAACATAATTGTAATACATAACAAACAAAACTTTTGAACATTTTCAAGGTACAACCTCTTAAAATATATATGTATGTGTGTAGTTTAAGTATTATTCAGTTTCGTTTCGAAGGCGGCGCACCAGATGAGTCCAGTCATTTGGATTTAACTTTTAACATTTCTATAGATAGTTGATTTATATTTTCGCATATCAAACAAGTGGGCTTTGAGTCCTGCTCCATACTAAGTATAATAGTTTTGCTTGAGGTGATCCGCAGCTAAACGTTGGAGTGCGCGCCCTGATTGACTGCGCCATTTCCTTGCGCCTCCATGAGATTGGCTCGAATTTCGCCAGACATGGAGTTTACGGAGGTGATGGTGCTATTGACGCCCTCGTCGCTGGAACTGCCTGCGAGCAGGGGCTTCACATCTGGCGGATGTTCGCGAGCTGAAGGCTCAAAGCTCTGATTGTTAATGTCCTCGATGGCTTTGCGAAGCTAGAAAACAAAAAGCTGAAATAGTTTTGGATAGTTGGGCCATGGTTGACTCACCTCCTTAAGGCTGACCACGCCCACAAGGCGACCAATATTGGTCACGTAGGCGTGATTAACGCCCATCATGGAGAACAGGGAGTGAACGCGCAGCAAGGAGGTGCGTTCCACCAGCTGAAAGGGTGAAGGATCAACGCGTGCCGCTGAGTTGTAAAAGTCGATGGGCTTGGCCAATTGATCTAGTTCCCAAAGCTTCTTGCCCTCGGGTGACATGTCGACGACACGATCGCCAATCTAGTGTTTGGCAATGGCTAGAAACTGACATTTTTTTGGAAACATTCCACAGCACTTACCAGATGCACACGCTTGGATGGACTGGCCACGGACTGCAGCTGGTCATTGGAACCAGTTTCGAGATCGAGCACCGGATCCGAGGACTTCTTGAAAATGGACTGAAGAGCCGAGCGCAGCGGGGACTCGGAATTGCTGTGAACGCTGTTCAGCGAGTCGCTCGACTGCCGATTGCCTTTCTTAAGGATGGACTTGTGCGCGTCGGCCTCGGACTCGTCAGCGTTAAGCTGGCGCAGATTCAGCATGTCCTGGGCGGCCACAACGTCGAAGCGTGATGGGCGTCGCTCAGCAGACTGCTCCTTGATCTCCTCTTGGCGCCATCTTTGGGCCATTTCCATGCGCTTCTCGCGTCCAACCTGCTGCTCGATCAATTTAACCAACTCTAGACGCTGCACGGAGCCCAGAAGAATCATATTTTCTGGACTCTCAACCAAAGGCAGCGAGCGCAGCTTCTTATTCTGCCGCAGCAAATCCTTGAGGCACTGGTAGGAGATGCCCTGCCAAATGTACTTGACATCGCGCAGCATAAAGTCCGCCACATACTTGTTGTAGAGCGAGGAGTTTGTGTACAGCAGATCGGGTAGATAGGGCAGCTTCTTGATCATTATCACACTCTCGTACATGGACGGCTGCAGCAGCGAGGCCACCGCATTGGCCACCAGGACAGCCACCAGCACGGGCACCACAAACGCAATTTGTCCCGTGATCTCGAACACGACCACGGCCACCGAAATGGAATGGGTCACCGATCCGGCAAAGGCAGCGGCGCCCACAATCGCATACGCCGCCGGCATAATGGGTGACATGCAGTCGCCATAGCGCACGCCCAGCGGAAACGTCCAGGCCACAAATTCTCCAATCAAACGACCAAAGCCGCTGCCAATCTTCAGAGCTGGTATGAACATGCCATGCGGCACGGCCATCGTGGAGCCAATGATAGAGAAGAAGTACTGCGGGAAGAGGGGAGTATTGGATGAGCGGTTGATCCTCTGGCTGTGCCAAGAGCTACCTACATGGAAAAGTGTATAGCTTATCAGATTGCCAAAGATGCTGGTGTAGTTGGTTTGCCAGTGGGCGACAATGTTCGCCTGCTCCGCGCTCATTTCCTTCTCGGTCCAGGTAAAGTTGCTAAAGAGCTCAATCAGTTGATCCTCGGTGCTGAGATCACCGCCCAGAAACTGGCCAGTGCCCAGGGGGAAGGTCAGTGTAGATATCAGCAGGGCCAGAAGGCCGGGATATATGAGGCGACTGTTAAAGAGATTCGCTAATAAATAAATCTTTCATGATATCTATCTATATACAGATAACTGTTTGTCCTGATTGACTGATTGATTGACTGACTGACTGATTTACCGAGTGATTGAAGGATTATCTGACTAATTATCTGACTGATTAGGAATCATGAGAAATAGTGCGTTTTTCGACTGATTGATTAACTGACTGACTGACTGATTTACCGAGTGATTGAAGGATTGGACTGACTGACTGATTGACTAATTATCTGACTGATTAGGAATCATAAGATATAGTGCGTTTTTCGACTGATTGATTGATTAATTGATTGACTGACTGACTGATTTATCGAGTGATTGACTAACTGACCAATTGAATCATGAGATTGAGATATAGTGCGTTTTTCGAACACATTTCCGAAAAATAAACTCACTTCTTCTGAAGAAACTTATTCAATTTCTTGCTGGAGCGTATAAAGAGCACATAATGACGATGCACCCAGACAAAGGAGGCGCCCAGCAAGCCGCAGAGTGCACTAGAACAATATAACGAGGTATGTATGTATATGAAGAAAGAGCATACGATTTCAGATGTAAAAAAGTGCTTACCCTGTCAAGGCAAAGAAGACAAGCTCCCGGGAGTCGAAAGGAAACTCTGTGCTGATATTGGTGGGATAGACAGCGGTAACTGTGTCAGCGCCCTGGAACCACACGGCCAAAAGTCGCACCGTCGAAGCGCCCACCACACAGCCAAAGAAACCACGCCAATAATTGCGCACCGCAAAATACGTGGTGGTCACCTCAATGCTGAAAAGCACAGCTGTCGGGCATGAGATGTATTAGTTTATATACATATATATAAAGTATTTGATCAGTTTACGCCTCACCTCCGATTGGCGCTGCAAAGCAGGTGCCCAGACCCAAAGCGCAGGCAGCGGCCAGCATTTCGGTGCTGCGCGACTCATTCTGATAGATGCTGCGAAATGGCGTTGCCAGCTTGCTTAAAAGATGCGCCACAATGCTAGCGATGTGCACATAGGGACCCTAAAACGAGGCAAGCTTTAACTAGTTGCGAATTGTAAGCAAAAAACTGTTTATTTCAGCTCACCTCCTTGCCCAGCGGCATGCCGCTGCCCAAAACGAATGTTAAGCCCAAAACCTTGGCCACCAGTGTCTTAAATGTGAGATAGTTCTTCAGTGGAACGCCACGCAAAATGGTTTTCATTTCAGGTATGCCAGAACCTAAAATTTAGACCAATTACAGTGCTGGTTTAGGAGGGAGAACTGTTAACAGGCAACTACCTGCAGCTTGTGGTGCCAAGTAATGCACAAAAGTTGCTGAAAATAATATCATTAGCACGGGTATTGTGACCCAAGTCAAATACTGGGCAAACGGATCGGCAGTAATATCCTTGTAGAACCAAAAGCGCGCTGAAAATGATGCGAGAATTGAAAATAAATATCGAACTGGATATCAGGCTAACAGTTAGCATTACCTGCCACAAACAAGCGTATGCCTTCGTCCATGGCCAGGGATATGATGGCCATTATAATGGCGCACGTGGTTAGAAAGATCCAATCCTTGCTCAGGCGATCGGAGACATGGTGCCAAGCCCACGAGGACATGCTGTGCAATCGTGTCGGATCATTGGACTCCAGCTGCAGCAGCTAAAACGGAGTGAAGTGCATGTGTGTGCATGTTATATTTATCGTTTATTAATTATATGTTATATATGTATGTTATAAACAAACCTGACTCCTGAGCTTATCCTCCTGTTTGCGCAACTTGGCGAGCTTGCGCAATCTTCGCGCCTCATCGCCTGCAAATTGTTGTAGATCCCTCGAATAACGGCCATACATCTACAGATCAATACCAAAAAAACAAGAAAAAACCGAAAAAAACGAAAAAATAAGACATGACTCATCAGTATTTTAGACGGTAGGACAAATAAAAAACAGACAGAATTGTCACATGTGAGGTGCTAAAAAATTAACGTATTTAGATAGTCGCACAATACATGTCACATACACGTAATATATATGTATATATAAATTTTTTTTCATGAATGTTTTCTGGCAAAATATAAAAGAATTGTAAATAATATAGTCACATTTTCTCACATGCGCAGCGAATTAAACACTTTAAGCGATGCTAATTAGGCACAATTAACGCAGCTTCCCCGGAAAATAATGGATAAAATTACAAAGAAGCAAAAAAAAAAACAAATTTGAAAAAAGGCAAAAAACAAGCGTGACATTAATCAAAGCTGGTGGAGAGAAAAAAAATGGCAGATATTTGCAATGCAAACAATTGGGACTCGTGTCACAATGCCATCAAATAAATATTTGACCAGGTAAGTGACAAATTATCGCTAGATGTTTGCCAATTAGTTGTCACACAATAGCCACAAGCTGTGGCTTGATTGAATATTTTTCGCCTGTTTATTCAATATTTTTTTTTTGTTATAAATTGTCTGGTTTTACCCATTTGTCAGATTATAATGTATTTGTCATTATAATTGTTTAACTTAAATCGTACCAGTCGCGCTTAGATTCGGTTTCCGAATTTGGTAGCCTGAATAGCTTAAAAGGCGCGAAAGCTGTCGCTGGGTTTGTGTCTTTGCTAAATAATCTTTACATGCACACACCTAGTTTCTGCACCAATGGGCCAGGATATGTGGAAAAAGATCGTTAAGCTCTGCATTTCTCAAATTAAAAAAAAATGTATCAAAATGTTAGTTGTAATTAAATTGATTAGAATAAAAAAGAAACTAAACGAGAGTGCATAGATATATAGATCGGGTGAACAAATTAGGTTAAAATTTTCCATCAATATCGACATGTAGGGTAAATATAGAAGCCACGCCTTGTCAAATGGACAAAGCTGAAGTGTCTTTTATTGAATTTAAAAAATGAGGCAACAGAGCTTCAAGCTATTGTACAACATGAAGACCAGAACTTACGTACATATATATAACATTTGGATATGTTTTCTTTACAAAGGACTCTCAATAACTAATGTTTCATCGGGTATCCTTGGCTTAACTTGTGCGCACTTGTCGTATGCTTAATATATATTTTTAACCTCAAAAAAAAAAACTAGAATGAATTTATCGCTTACCAGCGTATGCGTGTAGCCCAAATCCTCCTGATCATCGCCGGCGATCTCGCGTTTCTCCTGCTCCTGCCGCGCTGTGGAGCCATTGGAATACGTATCCGGCGATTGAGGCGTTGCGATGCTGGGCGCCGGCTGTCGCGAGGACGAGACAATGGGCTCCACATCGTCGGCCTGGCTGTGGCGTTTCATTTGAATAGATATCGAAAGGCGCACACGATAAGTGCCCTAATAAAAATTAATTATCGAAATATTTTGCAGTTATTTTTAAGTTTTATTCAATCAACACTTGCACTTTTTATTTAAGCTAATAGTTATTTTCTATTTTATTTTTAGTTTTTTTTTTTGGCAATTGCGGAAGACATCCGAGCACCAGCGCTGCCGAAATAGGTTTATCAACCCAGAGCAATAAATGCGCTGGAGTTTTCACAGCTGTTGCCCTCAGGCTGCTGCTGCTGCGGCTGCGGCTGCGACTGCTGCCTCAGTCGACTTGGACGCAGGTGATAACTGAGTGAGTCCAACTGGCCAATAAGCCTACTAACTGCTGTCGACATTCGCTCTCATTTTTCGCCAAGCGGCGATGATGTTAATGCCCTGTAAAATCGTTGAGTATTTATATTTACTTACGTATATAAAAAACTTGAATGCATTTTGACTTGAAGGAAGTTTTTGTTTTTTAATCTGTTCCTTGAAAGCAAAAAGGGTACGAAATGTCTTAATATTCGCCAGATATTTTATCAAATTTTAAAATACAGGACTTAAAATATAAAAAGATAATCGAAAATATAGTTCTGCCGATTGTTTTCTCCTTGAAGGTTTTCTTTCAGCGCAAAAAAAAAGTTCAAGATTGTTTTTGCTTGCGTTTTATTTCTGTAATAGATACAAATCGGAACAACTTTCCCGTGTCGTTTAAATTGTTCCGATTTTAAACAAATTATTACAAATGTCAAATTAATTTGCATATTATTTACTGGGTATCCCCGCAGTTGTGATAGCTGAAAAGCCGCTGATATGTGGGGCTTGCAATTATATCGTTAACATCTTTTAATT
The DNA here is from genome assembly GCA_035045885.1 of Drosophila borealis. Lineage (NCBI taxonomy): Eukaryota > Metazoa > Arthropoda > Insecta > Diptera > Drosophilidae > Drosophila > Drosophila borealis. Next base: position 1,380,940 of record JAWNOR010000299.1, read on the forward strand.
ATGTTAGGCCGCGCCTTGAAGGCCTGTTAACGTGCTGCTAATTTGTACAGAATATGTTAAGGCACCACTTAGTTTAACAGCAGTTTACTGTTCCCATCCAGAAATTAGGCACTGTTTTATATTCGAAAACGACTTGAAATGATTGCCCAGCATAGCAGCAAACCGAAGAGAACTGCAATCCAGAAATTGAAGTTCTTTGAATAGATGGCACAACTGGATCCGTCGTCATCAACCACGCCGCCCAGATGAAAGCCGTATTTCATTTGGGCATGGATGGATTGCATCTCATAGAGTGGATAGTTAAGTATTGTATAGTTCGAATCGGGCATATTTGCAGTGTGTAGACAGTCCGCCACGAGTTCCTCAGTATAGCGAAATCTATAGGGTAAACATGTAAGGGCGACCACGTTTTCGATTGTTTTCCCAGTTGCTGGATTAACAAAATGACCTTTAACATTTAATGCAATTTGGGTCTCATTAAATATTGCCGACTCGCCCATAGATATTAGATAAACACTTTCTTTAATTTTGAATACTACATATGGTTCGCCTGCTGACACTAATTTATCAAGATACTTTCGGATTATCACTGCTGGATAATATCCGTTGCAAACCCTAGTCCAATTTTTTTCAATTATGGGCGAGCAGCTTTTAGGCAGTTGGCGGGTTTTCATACTTTTTCCGGCTCAATTTGTTATGGGTTTTATTTTCAAAAATACTTTAGTTTATTTGACTTATAAGTCGGATGTTTTGGGACAAACAAAATCACAGTTCCTTATATTTCAAATTAAAACATACTTGATCTGTTTGTGTTTTACGCGAGTTCACCGTCCGAAGCTTAAAATCGTTTGTATCGATATCAATGAAAAAATGGATCTATTGCAAACATTGGAAATATATGGTAATTATTTATAATGAATGTACATATTCGGAAAACAATATTTTTATATTTTGGGAGCTCCCGACAGACATGGGGATACCCTGAACCCTCTTATTCCAACATGCAGTAATAAAGATAAATTTAAAGAAAAAAAAGCTACCTTGGCAGGATTTGAACTCGTAGCTGAGCACTTCCTCAGTAGGGTACGAACTCGCTCTGACAGCGCTACTTTCCGCCGCCTCTACTCAACAGCTAAACCAATAATTCGGTATCTGTGAGAAAAAAACGAATTAAAATAGCAGCACAGAAAAAATGCAATCGCATAGCGCGTCTGCTTGCAAAGTTTTTCCCAAGCTAATATCAAGCGTAAAAGACAGACTGACAGCGGAAATGGGAGAGGCTACTAGATGGGAGCTAACCTTTGGACGATACGTGGATATCCCAGTTACGAAATTGTCCATTGGCTCCAACAACTCAGTATACCAGAAGCCAAGCGCTGTGGACTCCCAGGATATTTGAAAAGCACAAGTGACATGACAACAATTACCAGAACTCTCCGATGCAAGGGACAAATAGTTCCCAGTTGTTTATTGACTCAGAAAATATGTATAAATATATAAATATATATATATGTGTGTAGAAAGTGTTATAAGTGTATCTTAGGGTTGAAGCCCTTGTTAAACTTGATGTTGGCGGCACGACAGAAATCCTCCATCTGTTGCAAGGCATGCTGCTGAGAGTCTCGCGTGGAATGCTCGGGCAGATGTAATTCAATTACCGGATGATACCAGTCGCTGGTTTTCTTGCCCCTAGTTATTGTGAATTCGCCCTCATCGAAGCGCTTTCGTTTCATTTCAAACGTTAGTTGCGAATCACGAAAATTGGTTTGTAGTTCCTCGAACGAAGACTCACTGGAAATAGTGGTCTTCGAGACTTCATCATCGTCACCAGATGTGGAGAAAATTGAACTCCGCTGGGCATCTTGCAGACGGTCCGTCAGTGTTTGTGCACTGAAGGTATCCAATTTCTTTGGAAACGGAGTGCCCGCTTTGTTGGTCTTCATGAATCCATAATCACGATTTCCCATCGGCATACGCGAGGTGATCTCCAAATTTTCCCTGTTGAAATCCAGGCGCTTCGGCTCGGTGAAGCCTGTACCTTTCCCATTCGATTTCCGTCCAGTTCGCTTCAACATGTTTGAAATTGAATTGGACAGCTACAGCTGTAATACATATCCACGTATTGAATGCCCTTGAAGAAATTATAGGCAGGTGCTCTAAATACCGTAAAAAAGAAATATAAAAAATTTACGATTCGCTTTTTTTTTATTTAACTTGTCGTATTTTGATTGTATATTTTTGTTTTGGGATGTGGACTACTTCCATGAAGGAATAGAACTGAAATTATGTCTCCATATTTTTACAATCTGTCCTTTTCGAATCTCTCAACGCCTGCTTTTTATCTTCATTTGTTCTGTAAAGGCACAATCAAATCTCATTTTAATAATGAAAATATCTATTAATAGATTAATAGAACTTAATACTTTAATAACGATTTTTTTCAAACTCTTTGTTAATATTCTAATTGGGAAACAAAGATCATTTTCTTTGGGGTAAATATTTGAAGTGATCCTATAATAATCATAGTTGTAAAACTGAAATTAATTTATTATATTCAATCAGCTGAAATAAACAAAAGAGTTATTACCTTACCTTTTGATTAAAAATAGCCCGGTTCCGACCGAGAATTTTAACCGATTCTTAATCCGAGATAATGAGAAAAAGCCTGTTCTTTGTGAAATGCTATCTTTAGATATATTAGAATACCTTTTAACTTGGGAGAAGAATATGAATAAGAATTACCTAACTTGTAAATTTAACAAAAATAACAAACCTTGGTGCGAGGAAAGGCGGGTTCTATGTGGAAAGGTGCACGAACAGAATCCAAAGGTTCCAACTTGATTCGATTCGTAGTTTTGGCCTCGACTTTGTCTTTTTATTTGAGTTTAGAGGTAAGCATTCAGTCAAATTAATCTTTAGAGTAAGTTTTGCAATTGTTAATTTGAATGTTTGTTAAACTTTTATTTCGCATTGCTTGTAACTTAAAAATAGATCACGATATCTTTGACTTTATGCACTAACGAGATATAAATACATAACAACTTGATAATCTAATTAATTAATTATGACATAACTTAGTTTAGTTTTTAACTGTATCTTTACAGACTTTGCAACAGCATTAAACAAGCATTGTTGCCGTGGCTAACGAGTTAACATATATGTTTCAAAAGATGTTCGCTTAATTTAAACAGATTTGTTTATGTTCTGTGTATTGTTTGTGTCTTGTATTGTTGTATTTGCATTTGTATCGATTGGCGGCATTGTGAGCGTTACTTCCGGCGTATCCAAAGACTTGAGATGCTCCATTTCAATATCGGAACAATTGTCGGAATTTGAAAGCGCCGAATCCATCGATGTGATGGTCATGTCTACGGCCTTGTCACTGGCGCTGGCTGCGAGCAGTGGCTTCTCCACCGCTGGCTTGGAGTCGACCTCATCGTCACGCGGATGTGCCACAAAGCTGTTGCTATTGATGTCCTCGATGGCCTTGCGAAGCTGTCAAATACGGTTTTATTTAGCAGCTGTTAATGTGCATGTTAAGATATTTGATATGAACCAACCTCCTTGAGGCCCACCACGCCGACAAGTCGTCCGATTTTTGTTACATACGCGTGATTGATGCCCACCATGGAGAACAGCGAATGCACCTTGAGTATGGAGGTGCGTTCGACCAGTTGAAAGGGCGAGGGATCAATGTGTATCTGAGTCTTTTCCAAATCGATGGGCTTAAGCATTTCTTCCAGTTCCCATTGCTTCTGATCCTCCGGTGACATGTCTATGACGCGCTCCCTAGGCTAAAAGAGGCAGATGCATAGGAGTCAACATTTATGTGAAATACAGCTTCAATATATGATTTATCGATGGATCTATCTATTAATTGATACATACCAATTGCACCGATTTCATCTTTTTAATAGTCGTATTCTGTTTAATGTGTTTTTTGTGTTTTGTTTTTGTGTGTGTGCGCATTGAGATATATATATGTGTGTACAAGAACAGTTACGATTGGGACAATAGAGAGAATAGAAAATGTTGTAGGTTAAATGTTGAATATATATATATATATATATATACATTAGATCGGTTAGTATGGATTACAATACGCAACATGTCAAAATACAGACGAAGGAACAGACTCCACTTACCTTAGTTGCATTCGGTTCGTTGTCAACAATCGACTTCTGATCGTCATCTTCTATCCATTTTGATTCTTGCTTATCGGATAACTTATCCAACGTATAGCTACGATTTGGCGAATCTTTGACTCTCACATCGCTGCTAAATTGAATTTTTTTCTTTGGCTTTTTCTGTTTATCTATGTGATTCTCGTTAACATGGAACACAGCAGCCGGTTCGTAGGAATGTCTATTAATATCTGAAACTTTATTTGTTTTGACTTTAATGCAGGTCTTATCTGTATTCACATCGTTGAGCGGCAAATTAATTGGCTTATACGAATCTGTATTATCTGTTATGGTATCATCTATGTCATCCTTATCGGGCGGCAAACACAAAGCGTTAAATTTTATAGATATTATTTTGCGTGTGCAATACAACTTTTATATTGTCACCTGATTTTTTAGCATACAAATACTATGTAGCCAAGCAGAGAAGCGAAAAGAAAAACAAGAGCTGCGGCTACTTTCAGGACTATTCAGGACTGTCACAGATATCTTAAGAGATTTAAAAAAAAACAACCACAAAACGATTGGAATTGAGTTCGGATTTAATTGAAAGCGATATCTGTGACGCCTGCCTTGACAAGATTCAATTAGATATTATATTACCATTTGTTTGGTGCCCTTCGTTTCAATTGTCATAGGATTTACTTGCTTGCAGATATAGAATAAGAATATTAATATGCCAGAGCGAGCGAGAGAGAGAGAGAGAGAGCGAAAGAGAGTTTCATCAGAATACCATAGATGAATGTTTTTCATCTTCTTTTTTTCAGAGAAGCTACTTACCAGCATGATCTGATCGGTAACAAAGTTCCAATTGTTTTGTGCTTGCTTGGAATGCAAAATTTGTACAAATAAGCGTGACAGATAAATAACATGGTAGAGCTTAGCTCCATTAGTAGTTAAGCGCGCCCCGCCCCACCCGGGAACCATAAATCGTAGTTTGCAAGGATATTGGACTTACCAGCTGAACCTTCTTGGATATGCCGGGTGTACTGGGCGCACTGGCCGCACGTTGAATTTGGACCTCATTGTTGCTGGCCACCGGCGAGATGGAGCCTATTTCCGGATCCGGTTGCACATCCTGCAGCGTGGTGGACTTCTTAAATATGGCCTCAAAGGCGGAGCGTATACGAAACTCTGAGTTGCCCGTAATGGTGGTGTAGGGTGTAATGCTGGGGCTGTGCGGCGAGGCGGGCGCATAGGTCTTCAAGTTGAAGGAGTTGGTTTTCTTCAATATGGATTTGCGTGGCGTTAGGGAGCCGTGCATGGTCTCTGCTCGCTTCTTGGGCGGCAGCATCTCATCGTTGGCAATCTGGCGCAGACTGAGTATGTCCGGTGCGGGCAGCACCTCGAAGCGTGAGGGTCGGCGTTGCTTGAGTTCCGCTTCCTGTTTCTTTTTCTCCTCCTCCAGGGCGCGCTCCTCGGCTTCCTTTTGCCACTTTTGTGCCACCTCCATGCGCTTCTCGCGTCCTATGTGCTTCTCAATGATCTTGATTAGCTCGTAGCGCTGAACGGAGCCCAGCAGGATCATGTTCTCTGGACTGTCGACTAGGGGCAGCGAGCGCAGCGTCTTATTGATCTTGAGCACCTCCTTGAGCTTTTGATAGGAGATGCCATGCCAAATGTACTTCACGTCTCGCACCATAAAGTCCTCCACAAAGATGCTGTACATGCCGGAGCTGGAGGGGAGCAGATCAGGCAGATACGGCAGCTTCTTAATCAGTATAATACTGTCGTAGATCGAGGGCTGCAGCAGCGCTGCCACCGCATTGGCCACCAGCACGGCTATCATCACGGGCACAACATGCGTTATCTGACCGGTCATCTCAAAGATAATCACTGCCACGGATACCGTATGCGTCACAGAGCCAGAGAAGGCAGCTGCGCCGACAACGGCATAGCCACCTGGCATAATGGGTGACAATCGACCGCCGTAGCGCACGCCATGTGGAAACCAGGAGGCCATCAGTTCGCCCACCAAGCGACCAAATGCGGCGCCAATTTTAAATACCGGTATGAACATGCCCGAGGGCACAGGTATCGTGGACGCAATGATGGAAAAGAAGAACTGCAGAATAAAATATTCAATTAGTTGTGCATATACATAGTCTAAATATTTTATAGTACTTGCCGTGAAGATGGTAAAGATCACCAGATTGGCAAAGACGCTGGTGTAGCTGGTCATCCAGTGGGTCACAACGGCAGCCTGTTCCACGGTCAGATCCTCGCGTGACCAGCTGAAATTGCTGAACAGCTGCGTCACCTGCTCATGTGTGCTGAGCTCACCAGCCAGAAACTGACCCGTGCCCAGGGGAAATGAAATGCTGGAGACCAACAGTGCCAGAAAACCAGGATACAAAAAGCGGCTGAAAAGAATTAAAATGTGTTTAGTAATCCAAAAATATAACGGAGCTTTGTGTAAAATATGCAGCGACACTTTCCTAGCGGTCAATATCGATACTTAAATGATTGGAGAACGATATGAGCGCATCGATATCGATAAATTGCTTGACATAAGTAATCGATACATTGGGTACTCACTTTTTCTGCAGAAATTTGTTCATACGTTTGTTGGAGCGCATGAAAAGTACGTAGCGACGGTGCACCCAAACATAGGTGGCGCCACCCAAGCCGCAAACGAAGCTATTATAAGAGAGATGAATTTGTAATTGCTAATTTCAATAATTGCCTTTCAGACTCACCCAATCAATGCGAAAACAAACAACTCCTGCGGATCAAAGGGGAACTCGGTGGTAAAATTGGTCAGAAACAGAGCACGCACAGTGTCCGCATTTTGAAACCAAACGGCGAGCAGTCGAAAAACCGTTGCACCACAGACGGCCGCAAAGAAACCGCGCCAATAATTGCGCACCGCAAAATAGGTGGTGGTTACCTCAATGCTGAATAAAACGCCTGCAGGTGGATCGTTTTGCTGGTTTTTCTTTCTGCTGTTGCTCAGCTATTAAATGAGGATCTAATCGATCTCTCCTGTACTCACCACCAACGGGCGCGGCAAAACAGGCGCCCACACCGACGGCACAGGCGGCCGCCAGCATTTCAGAGTTGCGGGACTCGTTCTCATAGATGCCTTGGAATGATGTGACGAGTTTACTTAATAATTGTGCTACAATACTTGCTATATGTACGAAAGGACCCTAGAGACGAAGTTAGTATTTTTTTTTATATATATTTTGAAGAGTTTTCCAAACATTGTGAGTGTGTTCGTATGCGTGCGTGCGTGTGTGTGTTGTGTGTGTGTGTGTGTGTGTGTGTGTGTGTGCCGCTTTTCAAGCTGGCATCAATTTTTCATACTTACTTCCTTTCCTAATGGCATACCGCTGCCCAGAGTTGCCGTTAAACCAATTACCTTGGCCACTAATGTCTTAAATGTGAGATACTCTTTCAGCGCAACGCCACGCAGAATGGTCTTCATTTCAGGTATACCGGAACCTAGACACAGGTATGGTAATACAATACAATACGTATGTATGTGGAATTTGCATTGAGCATATGCATAGTGCTTGGGTATGTACATAAATATATTATTTTCTTGATTCTTTTTTTAGGTGTTCAATTCGAGTATATAACATATAGACACTGGGGATATATCAGTTATTGGAGGTGCCAAGTGTGCTTGGTGTGGGCAGCTGCCGGAGTGCAGTGGTACAGGCTGTTTATAAAGTGCCAGAGGGTTTTTTTTTGTTTTTTCGTTAGAATAATCTATGACTTGCAAGGCAGATAAATATGTATATAACATTGAGGTATCAAAGAAGCTAGTAACTAAAGATATTATTTTAAGTGGTTCGACACGTTCTGGAATTGTTGAACAATTATTTAGATATGTAAACAAATTTTCCGAAACACTTGAATCTGTAGTCTAAAAATGCAAACGTTAACTGCATATTTCTTGGGTTTTATTATAAATCCTAAACAACCATCGAAGTAAGTAAGTAAGTAAAAAAATTAATATAGTTTCTCGGTTTTGAAGTTGGTTTTTGCTTTGGAAAACCCAAATAACTACAATAGGTCAATGAATTTTAGAACTACAAACAAGACTACTTTCACGTTCGAGAGATTAGTTGAAAAAAAAAATCATAAAAAACACTGTTATCAAAAACTACTAAATACTATATACTTGAAAGAACAAAACTGAATACCAAAGTCTAGTTAATATAGTTAATTGGGGACTTACCTATACTTTGTGGTGCGATTAGATGCACAAAGCCGGCTGAGAATAATATTAAACAGACCGGCAATGAGACCCAAGCAATATACTGTATAAAGGGCTGTGAAGTAAGATCGCGATAGAGCCAAATACGAGCTAAAATGATATCAGACCAAAATATTTAGTAGGCAAACAAAAATGATGGGCACCCACTATAGGTTGTCTTGTGATGCGTTTACCGTTTGTACATATCGATATGCCCTTGTCCATGATGAAGGAGAGCAGGGCCATTATGATGCCGAGCAGGGCGAGGAATACCCAGTCCTCGCCGAGGCGTGCCAGCGTATGCTTCCAGACCCATGATGAGATGCGTTTTATACGCGTCGCTCGCCTGCCCAGCAATTCCTGTAAATATTTCCCAGCACTGCTGCTTTATAAACCGATGCACTCAAAATGCTCTCAAACTATCTGCTATATAGATATTTATAATATACATACATACATAGCTTCTACTGTCGATGGGTCTATTGGGATGGATGCCAAATTATTTTTGTGTGCTGAATCAAAATGGCGTTCATGAATTCATGAATGCGAGCACTTTGCATAATTTGGTCGCCATTGAACATGAATCGCAGGCATTTGATGTCAAGTGAATGTTGATTATTTTCATTTAAATACTCGATATACAAACAAACGATTTACCTTAAGTATTTATATATTGCTCATTACGTACGTTTGCATTGAATATTATGTGGATTGTCACATGATTAAACAAATAAAGTCATTTCATTGTACTTATATTCCAAATTTACCTTATTCCTTTGCTTATCTTCTTGCTTTCGTCGCTTTTCGAGTAGTTTGAGTTTTCTGGCTTCATCTTTGGCAAATTCTCCTAGATCCTTCGTATAACGACCATACATCTGTGCATAAATATTAAGTATTGTATTAGAATTAAATATGACTATATTTTTTTATATTTATTTGCATATGGAGACTGAGCGTACAAATAAATAGACAATTTCCACCATCCTCCAAGAATGCCAAACACTTACTAACGCATTCGTTTCACTTGTTGATCATTTTGGCAGCAGGCAAAAGTCCAATATACAATATAAATAACTTAAAAAACTCTCATCTTTTAAAATAAACAAAGCAACAAAACACAAACAGAGAACATATCCCATGGGCAAAGAATTTTCGTCATGAAACCATTTTTCATGCACGGAAATTCCCATAACAATAACAAAGAAAAAGAAAACTGTAGCATTTCCAAAGTAGTCGTCAATGATAAGCCAGACAAATGAGCTTCAAAATCTTCAGAATATAGGTGTATTTTTTATAAGATTTCTCATAGCAGAGGAAAATCATTCTGGTTAATTCTGCTTAATATAGCAAACAGGTTTTCAATTTAAAATGAAGTTCGAATGCTGTCAACAAATTATAAAAACAATTTATATCTTTTAAAGTTGAAGTTGTCTTTCCAATTATTAAGGGTATTTACAGAAAATTTCGAATAAATTCATTGAAAAGCAAACTACAAGTAAACTATATAGATAAAAAATTGTATTTTCTTTATATAGTATTATAAATATTTGTTAATCACGACCTACAAATATTCAGTTTATTATTATTGCTTTTTTTTTTTAATTTTTATGTCTCTATCAAAATCGTGTTCTCTGATTATACATGATATTATTTAATCTCTTATGAAAAATAATTTAAATAAATTATAGTCGAGTAGTTGGCTTATTGCGCGAGAGCCTCAAGTAAAACCCATTGAAAATGCAATCCAAAAATATATTTCGAAAGGTGTCTAACACATATGCCATGGTCAAAACAAAAACGAACTACATAAATAAATAAAAATTGTTCAGGCATGCGACAAGAAAAGGCAGCAAGAGCCAAAGAAAATTATAAGAAAATAAAAGAAAATGTTACAAAAAAACAAAAAAGAAAGCAAAAACCAAGAGCGCCGCTAATTTCGCAGAGGTCTGGGCGAAGGTCTGCTTTGGCTGGGTAAATTCAATGTGTCTCTGCTTTGACTATATAATGCTCAATTCTATGTAGGATTCGAACCAGTGCAATCTCAGCGTGAAGCTAGGAACATTCTTTAGGAAAATAAGTTTGTTTTTTAAATATTTACTTAGTTTCATTTATCGAGCTTTGCATTAAATATTTTATACACAAATGTTAGACAATTTTTAAAAGTATTTTTTACTTATTATTTCCTACTAATACAGTTGATAAAATTCCGTTTCGAACCGGTTTGGTTGTTAACCGATTCCAATGTGGATACTTTAATTAATATGCTTACATAGTAGAAAGCCTCAATTTCGAACTCAATTTGATTCTTGTCATCGCTGACTGTTTCGGCGGATTTGGATTTGGGTTTGGGGTTGGGTTTCCGTTGTTTCTGTTGTTGCTTCTGTTTGGCAATGGCCTCATCCCAGCGCAGGCGGACGGGCGTCGAGGCTAACTTGTGGGCTAGCTCCTCTTCGCGCAGATAATCCGCGCGATTAATCAGCAGCTCCGGCTCAAAGGCGTATTCCCGAATGTACTCATCCTGGTGAGTGCGACTGTTGTTGAACATGAAGCAAACCGATTTGACTACCGCACACAAATACGTTGCGAGTTTCAATTCGAATAGACGAATCTGATTGTTCTATATTCGATCGTGCTCTTGTTCTTGTTCTTCTTGCTGTTGTTGCTGCTGCTGCTGCTGCAAGCGTGTTTTGTGTCAGTCGCATAGATCCGTATTGCGGCCTTTGACATGCCTGCGGCTGTTGGCCGAATTTCTGTTTCGCATTTTGTTGCCAATTATTTTTAGTTTTCACTAATGTTGTTGCTGTTGCGCTTCTTCTTCTCAGTTGATATTTCTCATTGCATGTCGCTGCCCTTGAGGCCCGTCCCGTCAACAGTTGTAATTTTAATTGCAATTTATTTTTAACATTTTTACAACGCTGCACGGCCTTTAATCACATTATTTATGCATCATAATTTTTCACTTGATTTGTGCATAAATATCTTTTAATATTTATTTATATGCATACTATTATTTTTTAAATATTTATCCATACACTTTCGCGTCGTTTATAATTTCTAACGATTTCTTTGTTAGTTTTGTCTATTGATTTTTGGCGTCTTTGTCCGACATTTACACAACGTTCTAAACTTTGTGAAAACTTTTTTGAAACTAAGACGGACGCTCTCGAGCTTTTCCGTTTGTGTGAAAAATTATTGAACATTTTCTTTCAACGCTGTGCACGGGCCAGGGTAACCAGCTATGCCGACAAAATCTCAAATTTTTCGAATGTTTAGAAAGCTCTCCAGAGTTCTTGCCACTTGTTAGAACCCTAAGTTTCATAATTCTTTATCATAAATTATGCTATTAATTAAAAATTCCATACAATTTATAAAAATCAACAAAAAAAATAAAATAATTATCTTTTCTGTTTACTTAAATACTTAAATTTACCTGGTTATTTAATTTTTTTTTTTCATAAAGTTCTCTTAGATCTATTGAAACTGAACCTCAACATAATTGTCATGTTGGAAATTCTTTGGGCAGCATGGTCACCCTTTTTTTTGCAGCCTACTACCTTCTACATTGAAATAATTTCTTAACTTATAATAAACACTAAATATTATTCATTATAATCCGATTATAAATAGCAAAATATTTTTTGCTCGTCTTCCCATTTCCATTCATTATATTTTCATTGCTTTTACACGTTGACTCGGACAGGGAAAAAGAATCGAAACACTCAATAAAATTTCGTTAAAACAACAAGCTCTATACCCTAACTCTTGACTGTACTAAAAATGTTAGTTTTTGTTAAATAAATTTTCCTATTTTACAGAGAAACTCATGTTCTCCAAAAACCAAATAGAATACACTCTAAATTGCAAACTCTTATCGTAAATAACTTTCATAGATCTCAATTCTCAGTTAATGCTCAAAATGGCATAGATTTTAGAATCTTTAATTATTTTGTGATTGAAGCATTACAAAGTATTCTCATGGATATTTTTAAAAGACAACAAAATTTTGAAAAATTAATGAAGTGTGTTCGAGTTGGTTAAGATGTGAAAAGTATGCTCTGTGTGGACTTAAAACTTCTATTAATCAAATAAAACTGAATCAATTTCGACGAGGATTCGCATTCTGTGCATTGTCTGATTCAGTATATGTTGTTAATAGGTTTTTGAAAAACTTCCCCATTATTTACCCAGTTTATGACTAACGTTTTTGGAAGGCAACATTTTATCTATGCAGGTTTTGTGGTTCTGGAAATTCAGCTTTTTTTTTGGTTATTGGGTCGACGCAAAGATATTTAAATGTTTTCCCCCTTTGCCATCTGATACCGATAATAATAATAATTATACAAATCACATATTGTTAAAGTGAACAAGATCAATTAAATTGATATATAGCTCGGCTATGATTGTTGGCCATTCATGATCGATATAAAGATAACGTTCGTGTCGCACTCGTTACCAGGTAGGTAACCTACATATAGGTCGCGGAATCTTATCACTAAAACGGATGACTTAATGGCATAGATTAAGAACAGTTTGTGCACTATAGAACTGAACCTGCACTGAGAGATGGGATTGATGGAAATTGTGTTGCTGCTTACGAGTGTATCGATGTATCCAAACGGATCATCATCGTCGGATGAGTCGGAATCGGGTCCATTCTCGGCTGGCGGCGGACAGGGATAGAATGCCTGCGATTTGACTTTGGGATGGTGACGCGGCACATGACGCAGCTCCGCCTCCATGGATATGTTGCTGTTGCGTCGCTGGCGCAACTGACGAATGAACTTCTCAAAATCGGCCCATTCGGAGTCGACCAGCTCGACGTTCTCTTCGCCAAACTCTTCATCGTGTATGATCCGTTCGACTTGCTGTTTGGCTTTGGCTTTGGCTTTGCCGTTCCGATCACGTTTCTCGCGAGTGGCAAAGTACACCATGGCGGCTATTCAGGGTAGTTTCTCTGTGTGTGTGTGTCTAAGTGTGACGCGATATCGATACGAAAAACGAGCCAGGAACTAATCAACAGTCTGATTGACCGAGCGTGGCTATTGCCATGGCTAAAAGCCTGAACGGGCTAATCAGTTGTCGCTATTTTTTCTACCAAATTAGGCAATTGCATTAATTGAGTGCTTCCCGTCCAGATTGTATCTATTGCACTTTTGTATCCGTCAGATACTTTTTGCTGCGTGCGACTCGCACCGAGCTTAGAACTCAACTGAATCTGTCTCGTTTAGGATCAAGACTTTACGGAATTTAGCACACCAATACCAGCGTACTCGTCGTAGTCTGCGACCCGGGCTCACAGTCTCAAGTGCTTAGAACCCACTTGCATTTGCCCCCCCCCGCTCCCTCCTCTCCATCCATTCCCACACACACGCACAACCATCCGCACTCGAGCGGTCAAAGTTTGTGTGTAAGACATCAATAAAAGTTCATAAATTTAATAATTCGTGCCGCCTGTGCCAGAGCAAAAGTGAAAATGACTCTGTTGGGTTGACAACAAGCCACGCCGCACAGTGGGACAAGAGCGATTGCAAACAGCTGCTTTGGCAAAATACGATTTGGCATATGTTATATAGTTAACCCTGCACAGTGCCGGCAAATTGTTGGCCGATCTCATCATTTTAGAGAGTACGTTTAGTTCGTTTTTTGTGCAGCTTGCCCCACTGTGCCATGTCACTTAAACAGCTCAAATTGAGCTGACTTTTCGACGACATCATCTTGCTTTAATCTCTTCAAGTGTTTTCTACACATGTATGTCTATGTGTTGGTGGATTATGCACATGGCACGGAGTCACATGTTTGTGATTTTCTATGCGGCATTTCCTCAGATACAAATGTATCTTCTTCTGTTTGTTTCTCTGTAAGTACCGTGAACGCAGTGCAAAGTTTCGCTTTGATTGAATTGCTCAATTTAGTACGACGCCCGTCCAAATGACGGCATTAATGATATGCCTAACCCTAACTAGGTTGAATACACTGTCGCCGATTTATGGGTGATCGCCAAGGATTACAAGCATCTTAGCTATCTAGATGTTGCTCTTGTTCTTAAGGGAGTTAAGTGCATTTCCATGGCACCACCCATATAAAGGCAAACCTGTAAAACGTTTGAGGAAGTTATTCAAAGAAGATCGATTACTAACGGGAGTGTAAACGGAAAGGGAAGGAAGGGAAGAAAGAAAAAGTAGAATAGGATTGTGCGCGAATGAGGATAATAGAATAATAGAATAATAGATCTGTATGCAACTGGGAAAGCCCGAAAATAATAAAAATATAATTGCAGTTATATCATATTCAATAATTATCCCTCTAAAGCGAAGAAAATGGAGAAACGGAAAAATTTAAAAGAAAATACTTCAACAGATAGATGATGTTATATATTATAGCTAAATGTAGAATTAAAATAATAAGTGAAATCCCTCTAAGTAAATTCTATATATAAATAAAGTATATACTGAGTATGTTTGATATTCTGCTAGTTTAATAAGTCTAGTATTCTCTTAGCGGTACAATAACCATTATGTCGTTATAGTAGTTGTCTAGTTGTCCATTACAAATGGATAAAAAGGGTATAATGTATTTGTGCAACTGTATGTAACAGGCAGAAGGAACCATAAAGTATATACATATATTCTTGATCAGCATCAACCATCGAGTTGACTAGCCCTGTCCGTATGTCCGCCCGTTTTTTGAGCAATTTCGGCAAATAATATGAGCTAGAGTCACCAAAGTTGACATGCAGCTTCTTGAATAGCATATATATATCAAGTATCTTTCATTTTATATCTATCGCCTGTAGGAAGAAGAGGGTTCAGGGTATCCTCTAGTCGGGAGCTTCCGACTAGAACCTCTTGTTTTTGTCTGTGCACATTTGGACAACGACATAAATTCAGATTAAGGGGTTTCAAATTGAATAGCCTGCCACTTCTATTACATGCATAAATCAGTTTTGGACACATGCATATCACACATAAGCACAAAGACACAGAATGTACTTGCATATATTTGAAATATTTGTTTTATTATATATTTTTATATATTTAACATCAGCTGGAAATTGCTTGCATTTATTTTTTAATTAAGCGCTCTTCAGCTTTGATTAGGTCGCTTTAAAAAGCGTCAAGTTATTTGAAAGCTTTTGAACATTTCTTTAGTTAAGAGAATCGAAGAGAGCTGAAATTAAGAGCGCTGCGCTGCAAACTTTGTTGACAAGCGATCTGAGAGCGATAACAATTTTTGCTTTCACGCTCGACGCTGATTAATTCGATTGATTCCGATCCCATTACTCAATGATTCCGATCTGAAGTTTTAAATGAGCGGCAAACTGATTACAGAGATTAATGTTATTAAGATCTCTTTATTATATGGATCTCTTATAAAGAACTCTGTAAGATCGCAAAGCTAAGCCAGAAATGAACAGGCAAAACATTTTTTCATTATTTTAAATTTAATAAATAATTTTTTGAGCAGGCAAAACGATTTCCATTTCGTAAAAAACTTAAAAATATATTTTTATAATATAATTACTAAGTGTTAAGCAGATTTTTAAGAATTTAATTTTTATGCAATATATATGGAAATATATAATATTCACAATATATTTATATATTTATGAATATCGATTTTTAGTCTATACAAAATCGTTTTGTATTTATTTAAAAGATTTTTTTTATAATTTTGATAAGGTAACTAAATATTTGAATATATTTTAAAATGTATAAATTGTAGATTTTGCAGCTTCTCGAATATTAAACATTTCGAATTTGTAGTGTATAATGAAATTATAATAATTGAATTTTAAGTGGTGGCATTTAATCCAATAACGCGATTAATTATTAAAAGCAATTGCAAACAAAAGTTGCCAAATGGTGTTTTAAAATTATTTAACGATTGTTTCGGACATAGCTTTATTTTTTTTAAATCATATTTCAATTTCAAAGAAGTTCTCCAAACAAATCGAGGCAATAAAGTTCTGCTGCCCATATATTATTTATTGCTTTTTTTTTATAAGTTAACAAACCTTTCGATTTCGATTAAACATGGCGCAGACTCTTCGTGTAACTTTTTATACTTTTATGGAAATATTCAATTTTGGCCACAACGCAAAGTGAATCTGGCAACAATTGCACGGCAACTAAAGAACGCGGCATCTTTGGGCGCCTCCACGGAAACCAACTTTGATACCCCCCTCGCCCACTACGCCACGCCCCGAATTCCGGCCAAGATAAAGGCGTGAACAACACCTGTGCAAAACTCAAAAGCCGAACAGAAGAAAGGAAATT
The DNA here is from genome assembly GCA_035045885.1 of Drosophila borealis. NCBI lineage: Eukaryota > Metazoa > Arthropoda > Insecta > Diptera > Drosophilidae > Drosophila > Drosophila borealis. The sequence goes on from JAWNOR010000299.1 coordinate 1,397,607, forward strand.
AATTAAAAAATTTCAGAATGCGATCGCTAAGCAAATAGCGTGTTTATGTAATATTTGCATAGATGCACGAGATAAATTTGAACTAATGTAAGTTCAAATAGCATGGAATACAATATTATCTCGAGCACAATTCACATTTATGGCCCGTGCCAACTGCGAACGGGCTGTCGACAGCTTTTAAGGCCCCCGGCAATAAAGCACATTGTTAATTTTGTATTTAACAATAAACCGGCCATAAAAATTCATAATCAATGAATGCAGCAGCGGCTCGGGCCGCCAATTGAACGCTAGAGAAATCAAATCTATTCGGATTTTACGCCCCATCGATCCCGGCACTAAATCAAAGTGCCGCACAGATACGGAAGCCCATTTGATTGACGATGGCTCAGACCGCAACACCGATAGCCGACACCGGTAATCTAAGATACAATAACTAAATAGGCTAGAAAAATGTATTAACTGATTTAAATATTAGCCACAAGGCTTTTTGTCGGAGGATTTAGCAAGGTTGCGTCCAGAGCTTAAGCTCGCCTCTCTCTCTCTCTCTTTATATGAATTATAGCAAGTCATGGTCTTTAGATAAAACCAAACTAAAAAATATTGTGCCTAATTATATAATTATTATAGTTTATTACACTCTAATATTATGCCATGCCTTAACTATTAATCACAGAGTTCGAGCTCGATATTCCCGTTGTTCCCCTACTATGAATTAAACCAAGACCTGGTCTTTAGATAAACTACTATACTATAATCAACCTTGCTTAGTTATCAAATTAATTAAGCATTTTATGCTGTAAGAGTATACTATACTTTACTGTACATTACTTTATAAACATAAGTAAATACTAGTTAGTATATACAGATACAGAAATATCGATATACAGAAATGTAGACATTTTTATCTGCGACGGTTGGCAGTTATTTATGTATGTGCATCTCGGCAGGTGCTAATTACAAATGTCAAATTTTGCAATTTTGTGGCTTTGCGTTGCGGGTTTTCAATAATTAATAAGTGAACGTTGTCAGATTTTGGCGATGCATCTTAACGATCTTGGGTAAGCGGCAGGCAAATTACGCATACGTCCCGTTGAACGAAATTCGTTTGTGCGAAAAGACAATTTCTGTTGTGTTAAAGGGTATTCAGTATTTAGTAGCAGTATTTAATATTTAGCAGTTAACTGTACCCCATTCTTAATATTAGGCACATAGAGTTATTCCTAAGTGACGCCCTTATTTGAATTCAGATAAATCCTTTGATTTGATTTGATTTGATGTCTCACCTATTCTAATTTCTGTGGTTTGTTTCAGTTAAAGCGTTTTAAAGGGTATTCAGTCAATCCGCAGTTAACTGTGCCCCTCTACATATTAGGCATCAAATATTACTCATACGCTCAGTTGAGTGCAAACATTTGCCCACAAAAATGTTAACCTAATTACTTATTGCTTATATCTCATAAGCCGCCTATTCAATATGATTTATATACAATTTATCTAGGCGGCAAATATAAGAATGATTTTTTGTATATATTTAAACAGCTTTTAGACTTGCAATCGCAGTTGTCGGCAGGTTAAAACAAGTCAATCAGCAAATCCCCAAATAACCGATTCGAAAAGCTGAACTAATTAAAACAACAATTGAAAACCAATTTGGATTTTCCAACTAATGCCAAATAAATGATAAATGAGCCACGGAAATCGCTGTTATCAGTGGAGCTTACAAAAAGAAAGTCAACATTTTATACGCCCTGCGACTAATTAAAAGGCCAAGCGCACGTCTTTTCGAGGTAACATAAAATATATGTACATACATATGCTTGTTTTCTTTTGCTACCTTTGTTTACTCATTAAACGATAATTGAGGTATTTGAATCATTGTGCTAAATCAATCAATCAATCAATTAAAATTCAATCGGTAAGCGAAAAATTTGAAAAAATGTATGATTAGCACAACTTTTGGAAATTTTGTATAAAAATGCGAACACAATTTGCCCGTCAATCGGTTAACAATTTTTGTTAATACTATGTATGGAAGTGTGAAAAATGTGCTTAAAGTCCGCCGGTTAGCATATTGTACTTGTACTTTTAACAAAAAATTGTTCAAATTGACATGAAGAAGACAGAAATATAATAAATTTAATCCCATATCTTTCCATTAGCGTGCGCCCTTTTATCTGCCTTTGAACTGTTGGAAAGATCTCTGGCTTTCAGCTTTCAGCCTTCAGGCAAAGATCTGTGCAAATGTTTGCTCTATAAATATTTTTTCTGTTTTTTTGGGGGGCAGCTCGCCGACGCTAATTGCCTCTTATCGCGCACGCAAAACATTTACGAATAAAACTCTTAAGGCAAGCAGATAAATCGGTGACCCACTCGCAGCAAAGGTCAAGCAACTACAAAGGGGGCGCCACCCCCAAAGCCGCCCACCCCACCAACGGACAAACGAAAAATAAATATATATGTAGAAAATTCAATCAAATTATATTTGTGTTTGCTTCGATGACGCAAATTTAGTTTCGAAAGTAAGTGTGTACAGACTGGAAGGTGCCCTGTACTCAGTTCTGAGGCACGAATCATTGTTTATGTTTTTTTTTAAATAATTCTCAGTTCCATATTTAATACAAGTAAGAGGTTTTAATCGGGAGCTCCCGACTAGGGGATACCCTAAACACTCCTCTTCCGACAGGCGATCTGCGCGGGCACTAGAAGAACCTACAGCTAAAATTTCAAGCCTCTAGCTCTTATAGGTTCCCAGATCCTTGCGTTCATACATACGGACAGACGGACAGACGGACGTACATGGCTAGATCGACTCGACTCGACTGTTGATGCTGATCAAGAATATTTATACTTTATGGGATCGGAGATGCTTCCTTCTGCCTGTTACATACAGTTGCACAAATACATTATACCCTTTTTACCCATTTTCAATGGGTTCAGGGTATAATAAAGTACTTCCGCTTAGGGTATCTAGGGTATCTAGCTCTTAGAGTTGCTGAGATCAATGGGTACACACATAAGGATGGATAGATTTGTAGTTAGTATCAAGTCAAATTGCTTACTAATGCAAATCTTAAGATACCCATTACGCACTGAATTTGTTAACAGGGTATAACAACAAATGCCATGAATGCCATGCCGTCAGCATTTAGAACCAAACAAGCAACAGGAGAAAGACCAAAACAATATCAACGAAAGCTTTCGATGACGAGGCAGATTTTTGGAATATTATTATACATATGTATATACAGATTAAAAGTTCAAATTATCTTGTTATTGCCACCGAAATGCTTAGGGGATTCCCTTGTAAATTCCCAATAATTAAGTATGCAAAAAAATAAGAAGAAAAATCAACCAATCTAATGCGTATTTAAAATGAAATACGTTAAGCCTATCAACAGGTATGGAGTGTAAAAACCTGACCGCAGTCAGAGATCGCTGCGATGTGCCCACATCTGTAGTACAACATATGTATGTATTTACCACATAGTATAACGTCTTAATTCAACAGGTTGTCTTGCTGGCCTAGCCAGATCAGGTGCACAATCTTTGTACGTAAATACGAGCATATGATCAGGCTGTCATGTGATCGCAATGCAAAACCAAAATCGATCAATAAGATTACAAATCTATAAAATATATAATACGTATAAGGTATATATAGAATATGGAGAACAGTGACTAACTTTGATGAAGGGATCTATAAAAGGTATTTATAAGAATTATTTGCAGGAATTACTTGTAGCAATAATTTCAAAAATAATAATATTAGTTCGGGGAACAGGGAAAAATATGTTATTATATTTTTTTTTTTGTCACACAACGAAATAGGGAAACACACAGCTAATCAGCAGAAGTATATTTTTCAATGCATAATATCTTTTGTTTTTGGGAACTTTATAGAATTAAATAATATTCAATTGAAGTTTGGCTTTGCTGTAATGCTTATAGAATCTTTCGCTTATTTTATTTTTTATTACCCCAACTCGAATTCAGATAAAACTTTTGATTTTAATTTGAATTTTTTGTTTAGGGATTTTTAAAGTTTTTACTTTCTAAAATTAAATATTTTAGGCTAAACAGTGTGCGTTATTTGTAACTTACCAGCGTGTGCGTATAGCCTAGGCCCTCCTCGGAACCGTCTGGGCTCTTGTCGTGCTCGTGACCCATATTGAAGCGCAGCGAGGACGCATTGGAGCACGTGCGCACGGGGAACGTGTGGTTCGGCGAGGGCACCAGCAGCAGAGATTCGCGTCCGTTTTTATGATTTAACTTCATGTTTGAGTTTTCGTTTAACAAGTTGCAATATCACAATAAAAAGCTGACGACTCGAATATTAATGTGTCGCTATACTAAGTAGTTATTTTTTTTTTATATTGTTTTGTATTTGCACTTAATTTAGTACTTTGTTTATTTTGGCATTGCACTCACTGTGCAGATTCGCTTGTTGTGCGATTTCTGCTGTTGCTTCGATTGTCACTCGCGTTTTCTTTCCGCATTGCGTTCGCTTCTGCTGCGTCACATGTGAAAATGAAATCAAATTCCTTTTGCTTGTGCATTAAATTCAATTAGCTGCACTTTTGTTGCACCAACCAAGTCACAAGATCGACTTCCTTTGCAGCGGCAGCGACGCCAACGCATCCCAAAGCGCTGCTGCGACTCGAGTGAGTAAAGTTGGGCGCACCGTGCGGGAGTGCGCTCGACGATCGCGCGCAGTCGCGTACGAAAAAAAAGCAGACGAACAAAAACAAAAAATGCGTTAAGCTTGCTGCGGCAGCGACGCAGCTCAGTACGACTGCGGCGTTGACAGCGCTTATGCTTCGCGAAACTATTGTTGTCGCTCTGCTGCTGCGGCGGTGGCTACTTGGCTGCTTCGGCGGCTACCGGTGATAACTTTGTGTGCTACTGACTTGTTGTTGTTCTTCCTCTTCGTCTGCTTCCTTTTCTTATTGTTGTTGCCTCTGCGATAGTGTGACGCGGGGTGGTGTGGCGTTATGCGTTGTATTTGAAGTGGCGCACTTGAGGGTGTGAAGGCTTAATTAACAACGGCGACAACTGAAACTGCCGAATGTATCACAGTTTCATTATCTGCTTTATCTGTGCGCTGGATTAACGGCAAATGCAGACAGAAATTAGCAACTACTTTTTTTTTTTTTTTGAAAATTAATTAACTGTGCTCAATATTAGGTGGTCACATCGGATGGGTATTTATTGTTCTAGCCTGAAATGATAAAAATATAAATAGCCTGTTGTAAATAACTGAATATGAACTGCTTTATTAGCTAAGCTAATTAAATTATGCATGAGCAAGCAGCACTCCTCACTCTCTACACACGCCACCCAACGATCGCCCACACATGTAAATGTGCTGTGAATTAGTATGCAAAACAAGTTGGATGTTTGTTAGAGAGAGAAAGAGAGAGTTGTGTGCGTTGGAGAGTAAGTGCGAAAAAGCCGAGAGTGTGAATTGAGAGCGCATTGCGCTGAAGGCCGTCCCGCAAATGCCCAATGCGGGCTGCGTGTGTGTGTGTGTGTGTGTAAAGCTTACACTAATAAACAGGATAACCGATAAGTGAGTAAAATGGAATATCTAAAGGCAACTGAAACAAAATGGAGATATATAGTGAGAGAGAGACAGATAGTGAACCAGTATGAGTTGGAGTTGGAAGTTTTCAGCAGAAGGTCCTGTTGTTGTTTGTGGAAAGCAAAGAAAACGTTGGAAAACAAGAGTATAGACTAGATTATGATCCATTAAAGTTACTTATGAAAAAGCACACTTATTTGTAACAGTAAAAACAAACAATAATATACATATTTTAACCCTAAAACCACAACAATGCTGAGATGTGTAAAAACATCTGGCGGACTCTCTAATCACCCTAAATGATATCGTATAGCACAGCGAGAACATTTAGAATACAGTTTAAGTACACATTTATCTTAGTGCAATAATTTGTTTAGTTCAAGAGGCCTTTTCCTACCCTATCAAGCCTTATCGGTATGCCAAAAACCGAGTAACCTAGGAATCCCGGAGCCAAGTGCCCAAATGCGTTTTGATTTACGATCTCCTAATAATAAAAGTACTTGGGACATGTTTAGCTGCAAAGATTTATTAAAATGTTTTAATCTTTTGTCAGCATTATGGCCGAACGATTTATGAAGCGAAGCGTATTAATTTTTGCACATACATATATGACATAAGTAAATACACTTACATGTATTTACAACAACTCAGGGCCCTTTAACTACTTCTGGCATTTGCATAGAACATTTTTATTTAAAGTCACAACAACAAAAACAACAACAAATCAAGAAGAAAGCGGTTTTAGCCGGTTTTTATTTTTTTCACTCCATCCACGCGCTGATAATGAGCCGCAAATACTCGGAATATAATGCCTGTAAAAGTATATACAAAACAAAAACTGCATTTTACAAATGTGTGTCGTTTGCATTCTATATATAGTACTTTGTTTCTTTAAATAATTCTCGATTCCATAAAGTTTTTATTTCTTTTTATGGCACTGCAAAATACGTATATAAGAACTTTTAAATCGCCAACAAAATGTTATTGTTGACTGTTTCAATTTTTTGGGGTATATTAAATTGTATTATATGGTTTTTGAGAGTATATATTGGTTGCGTTTTGGAAAATCGCATATCAGCGCATTTGCTTATATTTCCTGTATTCAATTTTTAATTTATATTTTTCTCATTTTTCTCATTCTATGTTAGCATTATTATTGGTATTTATTACTATGTAATTACAACATATTTGTCACAGCTCTTATCGATAAGATTATTTGCGTTTCTTATGAATGTTGTTCTTTAAGTAGTTCGGATGTCTATAAGTGCTTGCTTAAGTTTTGATTTTGTCTGATTACCTCTTTAAATGTTCATTAGTCAATGGTTAAAGCTAGCTCTTAAGCCTTAAGAACTAAGCTTAACTACACACTCATGTATTAAGAGTCGATTTTTTTGAAACATATTTGGAAAGTCGGTGCAAAAAGTATCTTAAGGTTTTCAAAACGGAGAGTTTTTTTTGCTGTATTTATCAAATACTTTTGCCAAATGAATAAAAAAACTCATTATATAGCATTAAAAACAAGAAAATGTTCAAAACAATTCACATATAATGAATATAACATTGAGTTGGACAAAAATATTTTGTGTGGCTGTTTGAACAAATGTATCAAATGCTTGTTTAATATACAAAGTACTCAGAGTACTCATTAGTTGTTATCTATTTTGTTGTTTATATTTGTTTAAAGTCAATTTCCGACCCCGTAATTACAGCACATAATTTACTTGCATTTAAATATAATTAAAGCAACAGCGTCAGAAAACACATCTACAACATCCGAATTGTGTTGGATATTAAATAAAAGCTGAAACACAAGCGAACACCTCTTCCCTTTGGCCACACCTGCGACACCTGTTTCGCTGCGCATACACACACGCTGAACGCGTGCTTTGATTTGCTTTGCACTTTTGTCGCTATTGTTGTTGGCCCAGACACTTGTTGTGATCGCGCATATTACGTTTGATTGATATGCGTTTGATTGACGCTTGGATTGATTACTTGTTTTTTTTTCGCCGTTAGCCGCGTTCGCTTTTGCGTAAGCCGTTAGCTGTAAGCTGTTAGTTGGCCGCTGGCAGAGCGATTTTAGCGCAGCTCCGTTGTCAACGCGGCCGCTTCGCGTTCTGACATTGACTGCTGGCGCCGTAGCCGTCGCCGCTGCCGCTGCCGCCGCTGCTGTTGCTGCTGCTGTTGCTGCTGCTGGCGTTGTCGCCGTTGTTAGGTGATTTTGTTGCTCCGGACCCGGTTATCACCTTCGGTCAGTTCGACAATTCGTTCCGTTTCGATTGATGACGTTGATCTACAAAACGAGAGCTTTTTAGCGCTCGCTACGATCAGCTGATTTGCATTTTAACAGTTTCGTTTTTCTGATTGGCTTTCTGATTGGATTTCTTAAGCGCTGGACAAATTTCTCCCTAACATTGCAATTGAGCACGGAATTTGCATTGCTTGATAGCAAAAAGTGTTTGCTTAATCAAAGTCTATATTTTAAGACGAAAGCTAATTTTTTTTCCATTTTTTGACCTGTCTCAATTTACTATTCTTAAAGCTGTCGCATCTCGCTGTTTATATAAGATTAAATTATTGTTGAATATACCTAAGGGGAGATTTTTTTTTATAATCAAACATTAATATTTTAATTTAATATGCTGATTTAAAAGCTTTATTGCATATACTTTATTTAATTATTTTTGTTTGCTGCTCGAGAGAAACATGTTAATTGAAATCTGATCATATCAAATCGCTTAGCTTAATTTAATTAACACGCCAGCAAGGGCACTAAATCTTCGATGTTCCAGCTGATAACTGTGCTTTAATTACCGTTATTTATTTATTTATTTACTATCATCGATGCCATAACACTAGAACTAATGATGCGCAGATAGATTAAGATTATCCATAGCCTACACGACACACGAGTACAAAGAAATACGTAATTGGTTTTTCCCACAATTACAATATGTAAAGCTAAATGTTACTTGCTTTTTTGCAGTTTCGCCATATTTACAAATATTTACTATCATGACATATTCACGCCAGTTGCGTAAAATTTAATAATTTTTATTGTTATTATTACCATATTAAATAAATAATTGTACGTGCATTTCATTAGCACTCTGAAAATTGTTGTGTGCTCCTAAAGAGGACAGGCAAATATGTGATCGCTCGATAAATATTTGATACAATGTGTTTAAACAATAAAACTAAACATAATTAGAAAATTATATTATTTTATCCATAATCCTAAAAAATAAACGTCCAGTTGTTTCTTTTTATAAGATGAATATATTTTGTTACAATTTATGAGTATGAAAAAATACTTCTGGTATATATGATTTAGACATAATTCCAAGTCCCTGACAGTCTCTCCCCTGGCATATTATAGCTTGAAGTCGACTCGCGCTGAAATATCGTGCTTTCACATACTTAAAGAAAATTGCAAACTTAAACACGAAAACGCTTTGATTTATAAATTACGAGTACTTTCATAAATCAACTTTGCACACACGCCGCAACAATCAGATGGGGAATAGGGAAAAAATCTGACAATTATTTCTCGTCTGTTGGTTTTTGAGCATTTTTTTTCATTCGCATCGTGAAGCGCATAAATAACTTGGCAAATAGATACAACTGATTAGAGCGTTATAATTTTGGACTTATGTAAAGATACTCGCCCCCGACCAAGTCCTTGGGCATGTGAATTTATTATACCCACAATAAAAATGCCCGATTTTATTGGTAGAACCCAAGCACAGGTCTTTAATAACTGCGTGCGCAATCGCAAAGAATCGGCTAACAATCACATCTTGAAGTGTGATCAGAATTTCTATGGACGCCATGGAACGAGTCTACGTTCTGGAATGTGATGGCATTATCTATTTTGGGTTTATTGCTCTCGTACATATTTTATTGACATAATTAGCGAAAATTATTATTGTCATTGTCTCTTGAGTAAAACCTATCTAGCTGCCGTACAAGAGGGAGATAGAGAGCGAGATGAAAGAAAGTGAAATGTGAGGGTAAGAACAGAAGTGCATAGTCTATCAGATGTACATGGAACAGAACCCAATTGAGTATTCGTAATCGTAAATTAGCGAATGCACAAGTTATAAATAACTTGGCAGATAAACGTTTTAAAGTATAGAATTATGACCTCATTTTTATTGAATATTTATAGTAAATTATTATTAAAGCAGTTTGTCAGACCACCCAAAGCTTACAGCCTGGAGTTATTTCAGGAATTGCTAATTTGTATGTCATAATACCTACCTAACTGCTGGCATACATCCAGTACATACACTCAGAGAAAAATGATGTTACAAATTCGAATATATGTATGTATGTATATGTAGAATTTATACAGTTTTTCGTTTAATATATTATATTAAGAATATTTAAACCATAACTATTCTAGAGCTAAGTTTGATAAAAAGATTATTCATACGATAGACTATAATATCTATATTTTAGGAAATTCAAACACAAACTTCATTAGGTTAATAGGTTCTGGTCTTGTCCTTGAACTTGATTCGACTATAAATTCATGGTTTCGTTTTCGCTGAGTGTACATATCAAACACTTCTCATATTTTTCACCTGACTTTTTCCGCCGCTATATTTTGCAGCTCTGTTAACAAGCATTAATTTAGCACATTTTCTACGGTCCATTTCAGGCGGAGTGTAGAAAAAAAAACAAATAATAAAAACAACCCATCGTAGTTCACACATTTTTGCAAGCCAAATAGTGTTATAAAAAAATATTCCATATTTGCTTCAAATATTCCATGCACACTTTTTTTTCTGCTGTATTAACAATTGTTTTACTTGCGCTCGACTAATTCAAAAGCGACGTTTAACGTAATTACAATCTGTTGCCCCTGTCCCCGCCAATTGTTGGCGTGTGGGTAAAATTTTCGACTCGTGGAATGCGCGCGCGTTCGCCAGAGCAACAAAAACAATAATGCAAAGTGCCGCGGCGTTTGTTGACCAAGTCTAGAGTATTGCACGATCTATTGCTTATCTAGACTTCTATAGTATAGCCCTGTAATTGGTATAGTCTGGGAAATACTTGCAGCTTCAAGTCGATCGTGGACTGAGGAAACTTAGTACCCATTCGGCTTGACGCAGTTCAATACTGGGAAAATGCTTGAACATATATTCATTCAATAAGAAACACAACGAGACTAAAAATAATGCATAACCCGATCCGCATTTTGTTGACTACAATTCGATTCGTATGCAGTGAAAACTGATCTTCATCTTCCACTGTTTATATAAGAATTGATTCCAGAGGTAATCATCTTAATTATCTTTTAAGAAAGAGTCGATCCCCATAATATGCAGTATAAAACAATATTTTTATTTGGGAGTACGAATCGGTGTATTGGTTTATACATTTTATTGCTTTTAGATGTTTATAATTTCTTGTTGTCATGTCAGGATTGATTCAGTAATTACAAAAAATTGACATATCTTTTTGTCCAAATATTATTCCTTTTGTCCTGTTATTATTTGATTCTTGTGGAAGGGAGGCCAGCATCTCTTTACATTTGCGACCAAAACTAAGTGTTAACCATTTGGTTCGTATAGATACATTTTTGCTTAAATTATATAAAAGATGTGTATTTGTTTCATATGCAATCGAAACGTTGTAATTCTATGTACTAGCGACATAATATGTCCTTCGTGTTTGCTAATAAGGTGCGTTCGACGGTTGCGGTGGTGATCCGCAATCTTATAAAATACTTGCGTTTACATTAGCATATGTAAAAGTAAGGAATTAATGTAAAGGTAAGCGTTTAAATGCGACGTGAGAAGCCACTACCACCACCACCACCACCACCACCGCCGCCGCCACCATTGTTGCCAGGTCCACCAACAGCGCCGCCGCCGCCTCCACCGCCGACATTAACGCCGCCGCGTGTTTTGCCATCATAGAAGAGCTCAATGTAGCGGGAGCCCATTTGCTCGCGGTGCCGCTTCATAGCCAGTTGCGAATCGTCGTACGTGTCAAAATAGGCGTCTGCGGTGCCGCTGTGCAGGCCCTTCTTATTGTAATTGATGCGCACGTTAGCTGGGCGTATGGGATCAAAGAACTGCAAGATGAATAAAGCAGGTTAATTAGAAGAATCTCTTCGGCTGCTCTGCATTTGATGCTTACCTTGAACACATCATTTTCGAACGAATTGTAGGGAAGGCCGCGCATGTGGATAGTGTAATACTCTAAATCATTGTTGCGACCACCCCCAATGGGTCCGAAATTGCCTCCAACCGATCCAAAATTGCCGCCTCCGTTGTTAAAGCCGCCACCGCCATTGTTGAAGCCACCGCCGCCACCATTATTGAAGCCGCCGCCATTGTTGAAGCCACCGCCGCCATTGTTGAAGCCGCCACCATTGTTAAAGCCTCCTCCACCGCCGCCGGAATTGTTGCCAAAGTTACCAAAACCTCCGCCGCCGCCACCGCCGCCGTTGAACCCACCGCCAGAGTTGCTGCTGTTATTGAAACCACCGCCATTTCCACCGTTGTTGAAGCCGCCAACACCGCCGCCATTATTGAAACCGTTACCTCCTCCGCCAACAGCGTTGTTACCAAAATTACCAAAGCCTCCGACGCCACCGCCGCCGTTGTTGCCGAAATTTCCAGGCATGTCTGTAATGGAAGGCACATTTTTCATTAGAAAGAACCAAGAGACTTAGTTGGTTTAGTTTCAGCTAAAATGGGTTAAAAATATTTAACTATCTAATATGGGGTACATTAAACAAGAGAAAAAAATCAACTATACGAGCTGGTTTTGCTTTTGTTAGATCAGGAGGATTATTAGGAACTGTCTAACATGGCATTTGCACTAAGTAGAGATTCAAACCAAGCCCCTTCAAGCCCCTGAATGCCCAAAGATTTTGTATAGAATTAGACGCAAACCCAAAGATTACGACTTTTTTTTTGTTTTTGGTTCTGCAATTGTTACTTACCAAAGTTGTTACCATTGTTGTTGCTGCGATTGTTTCCAAAATTATTAAAATCGCCAAAATCGTTGCCAAAATTGCCAAAATTCCCAGTGTTTTGACCAAAATTGCCATTGTTGCCGCCGCCGCCACCACCACCACCGCCGCCGACGCCGCCGGAGTTATTGCCAAAATTACCCGAGTTCATTAAACTGGGCAAATTGTTAAAGCCCAACATATTATTGGCGCCCACGCCAAAGTTGCTGTTGTTGCCCCAGTCTGCAAAAAGAGAATGTTCCAAATTTGAACATTAGTCGAGCTCCTAATTAATCATCAGTTACTGAGGCAAATGAGTCAAGGTTCTAGATGAGATTTAATACAGGGGTAAGCCGCCGTGTAGGCTTTTCTCAGGCCAATTGTTGTTCTTTAGCCCCCATTTTCACCCGCAATCAGGAAAATTTAACATGTGCAATCTTTGAATTATATCTTAGTTTTCCGCTAGGACCGCTTTTCTAAAATCGTTGAGAAAGTGTATAGCTTAGCTATAGCTGCAAAAATAATTTTGATGCCAATCAGACAAAAATGGAATCCCCATTTTCCACCCATTTAGGTGGAATATACCACAGTGTGAAAAACATCTTAAAACAACTTTCCCAAGGAACTCTGCGTACGTTAATCATCAATTAATGAGTGAGTCAATCAATATATTCTGATGTATATCTAAACTGCTTTAAGGTCTAACCCATTTTAGGGCATTCTGCGGCCAAACTTACCGTTTCGTCCACCGAAATCGTTGCCGCCACGATTGGCGCCGCGATCGCGTATATCATATGGTCCAGGCCGTCCACCGCCGCCGCCGCCCGTGGCACGCTTCATCTCAGCAATGGAGCTGCGGAAAATTTCAATATACCTAGGAGCAGTGAAAATGAGAAGAGGGTGAAATCATATTAGCAGAATTGTGGAGATAAAAGTACCATGCTTATTGAGAGGAGTTTGCTATGGCCGGTGGCGTTTTTTTTTTTTTTCATTTGTGAGTTAATGACACAATAATCCATATTATTAAAGAATGTCCTTGGGTTAGATAAACACAGACAGTCAATGCTCTGAGACTTTTGATAAGAATATACTAAATGGGTAAAAAAGTTAAATTAATTAAAGTATATAGAACTTATCAAAAGACTTTCTCTGGTTAATAGGTGTTATCAATTTGCTATTGTTGTTGCACCCAACCAGACCCATAGCCTGTGCTCTATATATAAACTATGTATATATATATATGCACAATTAAGTTTTTTTTTGTTTTTTACTGAAATAGGAATGTATATATATTAGCTTTGTTTATTTATTTTTTTTTCATTTGCTGATAATTGCAATATTTGAAAAGTTTAATTTGTTGTTGATTCATGTTACCATTTGAATGTTGAATGTTTATTGGCTGTTGTGCTGTTGTTGTTGTAGTTGGTAAATATGATGTGTAAGAAACCCACCTGTGCCCAATTTTTTCCCGATTTCGGCCCAAGGCTTGCTCAGTGTCATCCTGGCTTTCAAACTGAACGAAAGCTTCCCCAGTTGCACGACCCCTTCTGTCCATAACAAAAAGTATGCCCTCCCGATCCGTTTTGATTTCCAACCCTGCCCATGACGATAACCAACAAAGATTTATACAAATATATAGAGATATATATATATATATATTTATATATATATATATAATGCAGTTAACGATAGATACAGAGAATGAGAGATAGAGATTGGACGATATATATATATATATTTTTTTTTTTTTTATAGAGAAGTGATGAATTGTTTGCTTGTCTTATTGTTGTCGCTCGAAGAGAACTGTAACAGTTCCTTGAGGGCGATCTAATTTAAAGGATTGCCTTCAAGTTATATTATCAATACGACGATGAAATCAATATTTTGTTAACTTTAATATCATGTGTGCAGTTGAATTGTTAATATATAGATCATACAAAATATAACAGGATAAACTTGTTAAAATAAAACAAAATATTTAAATGCTAAAAAAATGATTAGAGGGCAGGACAACATATATCAATTAATATTGTTGATGCTGTTATCATATATTAACAATTCTAAATGCATTAAAAAAAACGTTTTACTTGGTTAGATAAATTCAAATTTTAGGGTGTGTGTGTGTGCTTGAGTATGTGTGCGTATTGGAAATGGAAATGAAATGAATATTGAATAATGCTTGATCATATAACGACCCCTGGTCCTTGGATGCAAACACCCCAGACGTTTGGGTATACAACTCGAATGGAGCCCAAGACTAACACTCAATTCGTGGCTCAACGCTATAGATTTCTATATATATATTTCTATACATATGTATATATTTATATATATATATATATATAAGTATATGCATATGTTTTATAGATGCATTCGCATCAGTAGGTTTTACGAGTTCTCCTTTGCCCACTAAATACATGTAAAGAAAAACAGACACACACACACACGATTAGCGCATGGACTCACCGGTAAAGAACTCCTCGATCTGCTGCTCTGTGACAGCATAAGGCAGGCCACGCAGCTTAACAACGAAGGCGTGGCCATGACCGCCGGTCTTGCGCATGGCCTCCTTAGCCTCCTTGGGCGTGGCAACAAAGACTTAGGAGCACAGAAGAGTTAAACATTAATATTTTGGAAGGATAACTGAAAACTAGAGAGCCTCACCCTCAATATAACGATGACCCATGCTGGCCTTGTTAAGCTTCCGTGCCTCCTCGACATCATCCTGACTGGCAACTTCGACGTACGCCTCACCGGTATTCTTGCCATCCACACGGCTAGTGACCAGATGTATGCCCTGCGAGCCATTGAGAACTTCCACATTGACCAAAAAGTCAAGAATCTCCTTGTGTGTTGCCGACCACGGCAGACCGCGTAGTCGTATAAATTTGGGACTCTCGCCAACGCTGCCGATTTTTACATTGGAATCATCGTCGGCATCGTTCTGATCATTATCGTATTGCTCATCATCCTCTTGCTGCTGATCATTGTCGTCATTATAGTTGTCTTCATTGCTGTCCTGATTCTGGGCGAATCCCTGATTATACTGCACGTCTGCGTTCGACATGGTTGCTGCTTTCAGAGGGCGGCAATTCTGTCAGCGGGGGCGAAGCGAAAGGGATAGCATTAATAATATACAGATATATTAGCCCGTATTATCCAGAAAATAACCAATTATTCCCATTCAACTACATTTTTTGCTTTTACGTATTTTTTACGTTTTCCTACAATGCCGCTTCGTTTTGCTTTTTTTTCTGCGGCGCTTACGCCATTTTGATTTTGCCTTTGCTAGTCTCATTTTTCTGTCGACTTTTTTTCCACAATCACAGCTTTTTCAAGCTCGAAATTTCGTAAATTTGTGTACACATATGCACAGCTCATAGCTTACCTGCTTTTGGATGTTTAGAATTTGTTACTAATCTTTTTATTTATTTGTTTCGGCACTTTTTGCACAATTTTTATGTATACGGAACAGCACGCGTCCAGATTAGAGTTGTATCGAATCTTTCAGCTCGACGGAACGACTCACTCAACTGAATGAACGATTTGTCGTTCATCTAGTTCGCATCGTTTTGTTCTGCCCTTGTCACTGTTATAGTAACAGTCGGCTGAAATACTATTATTTCTTATAAATTTGGCTTTTACGACTTTATTTGATATTTTACAATTTATTTTGATTATTACAATTTGGTTAGCAACAGTTTTAGCCTATAGACATTGTAATATAAATTTTGGCAAGCTTATCGAATTTAAATTTAACAGAGGCACAACTATGTCACCCTATCGATATAAATGAACTAAGCGCTGAGCAGGGCTGAAGTAATTCATCGATATGGCTAAGTATCGATGTCAGTGTGATAGTGTTGAGAAGCGTTAAGGGTTTTTAAATATATTTTTGAAAAACAAAAGATTTTTAAAGTTCAAATTATTGTTTGATTCCACATAAGTATTGGCAAAAAAAACAACGCACTTATGAAACCAGATTGAATTTTGGCGCTTCCCATGATCGTGGCAGTCGCATTGGAGACCTTTTGGAGACTTTTGTTGCCATGGCAATTGGCGCGCAATTCGATTCCTGTACGAGTTTGTTTGTTCAATAGTTTGGGCATTGGTTTTTGTCAGGAAGCAGTGCAAAATTACACAGTGACCGAATATTAATTTGCAAAACTAGTAAATTTATAAAATTAATTGCGTTTTTGCGTTTGTATTTTTATGTTTTTGCATTAATATTGCTGGCACAATGTTCGTGCAAAAGAAAAAACTGGTTGAGCATGTGCTTGCAATGCGTGCAAATGGTGGCAGTGGCAGCGATGATGATGAGGAGGAGGAGGACGAGGGCGACATTTTGCAGGTGCCAATTGAGAGACAACTAAACAATTTACTAATTAATTAGTTGCCAATTAAATTTGTAACTTGTTCAATGCAAGATTATTATAAATAATTATTGCTTCAGTACGAAACGTAATGTAACCCTTTAGCTCCTTGTACTCGTTGGCTGATTATGTAATCCTTAAAATGGTGTAAAAAACGAAAAAGAAAAATGATAAATTGCAAATTAACTTATAAATATGCGCTGTAGTTGAACAAAGCTAAAACGGAATTTGGCTTATGAATAAGATAAATATATTCCAATAATCCATAAATTAAAATTTTTACTTTTTAGTACACTTGTAATGCAATCTTTTGAAACCTCACTCTCGTTGCAGAAATAACCCTCGAGTTTTAAATATCGAAAGACTATATACACACACTAAAAACTATAAACGATTGTAACTCTTAAGTGCGTTTTGTGTTTCACTGAGCTGAAAAACAAATTTTTGTTTTTGTGCTTCCACGTTGTTGGTTGTTGTTTTTTCTAGCTGCACCGTAAAAGCAAAGGTTCAATTAAAAGTTGTTCTAGTTGTTGTTCTTGTTATGGCAATTGCTGTAAGTAGTTTTGTATTTTGCATAAATGTATTTTATTTACTTTAATATTGCGTCAACAGTTTTTGCAACGCAAGCAATGACAAGACATTTGTTTTTGAAACTAATATATTTTTGGTCTTTCCCCATTTTTGAATTTTGCAATGGCGAAAACACTAAAATGATAAACAAATAAAAAACCTATAACTTTTAATAAATTATATTTTTAATACATACAATACAATATATGAATATATGAACATTCTGCGGCACCTGATAACCTTTTACTGCGCGTATTTTTTGGTAACTCCCAACGGTTCGACGCGTTTAATATATAAAAAAAAAAAACAATATATATAATCCATATAATATGGATATTTGATAAAAATAAATAAATAAAACAATAAACATGGCCATGGACCCTGACGAAGCGCAGCGTCGACGCGAAGAATGCGAGCGCAAGGCGCGCCGTGGGGAGATGGATCCCCGCTTGGAGTTCACATTCCAGCTGCTGATAGACGCCACACAGCTGCCGCGGCATCAGCTCATGGACTACATATTCGAAGGGGATATGGTAGCTTTTCATTTAATTAGCCAAAGTCGCATTATATTGATTTGTATGTGTATTCACCAGCTCGATGAGATTAATCAGCTATTTCTGCCGAACATGAAGAACAAGCTTCTGTGGTTCTATCAGGAGGTGGATGAGCCGGAACCTCCGCCAGTGGTGGATGCCAATAAGCCAGGACCCTCGCGCACAGGCATGGCATCGAGCAGCTCGAAGACGCCACAGGGTGTGTTGAACATCAAATGGATATACCAATATCTGGTCAATATATGGCCTTTCCTTTTAGGTGGTGCCTCGCCCAGCGGCCTGCCGGCATCCAAGCATAAGAAACTGTTCCTAACCGATGGCTGGACCTGCGCCTTTACCGGCGTCTGTATATATATCTTTCGCGTGAATACGTCAAAGCAGCTGCCCGAGGAGGGATTTCAAAAGGATTTGTAAGTTTTTAGCTGCGGTTGATATATCCTCTACCCATTGAAAATGTTTTAACGGGTATGATGGTCTAATGCCTTCCGTTTGTATAAGAGTTGATCATAGTATCATAATTTATGTATATCGCTAAGAGTTAAATAACTTCAACCAGTTTATCTTTAATTTGAATCGCCGCTGGGTACGTGGTATCTGCTAGTCGGAAACTCTTGACTGCTCCACTTTTGTTTTCCGTTTTAGTTTGCGCCTTTGTTTATCTTTCATAGATTTCTTTTTGTTTCGACTAAACTTAAAAATTGTTATCTAAGAATAGCCAATTTTTAGTTAGTTTGTTGGCACGCGGATTATCGAGGATTTATACCACACACACACGCACACACACACACACACGCACACGCACACACGATTGAGGGTATTGGTAATTGAATATTTTGGTTGCCTTCTCTTCCATAATTTATTCAGATACTGTGGCGTCATCGACGCCAAGAATATTGGCCTGGTCACATCCATAGAGCGTATTGTGGAGTTTGTGTTTATGCAGGCATTGGCCTTTCCCAGCCTCGAAGGCGATGAGGAGGACGTGAGCTGCGGTCTCATAAAGGGGCAACTGCTGCCGGGATTGCGCTCCTTTTGCAGCGCTCTGCGCGTTTGTGAGCAGGTCTGCGATCATTATAATGTGTTTGCCGATGGGTGCGATATGTTTGATGGCTGCATAGTTGTCGAGGAGGTCAAGGACATGGCCAAGAATCAGGAATTCTGCACGCAGCTGGAGGAGCGCGTCAACAACTGGACAAAGGGCATACTCAAAATACTGGGCGAGAGTGAGCAGCTGCGTAAGGAGAACGATCACAGCGGACCCCAGGACGAGCTGGAGTATTGGAAGAAGCGTGGCGCACAATTCTCACAGCTGCTCGCCCATCTGCAGGACAAGGAAGTGCAATTCACTCTCCATTGCCTCTTTCTCGCCGGTTCAAGGGTAATGCGTCAGTGGAAGGAAACCGATCGCAAGATAACATTCTGCTACAACGAAGCGCGCGACAATTCAAAGTTTATACAGGCCATGGAGACATGTTGTCATTCATTGTTTCTGGACGATCCTGTCAGCATGAAGGAGTCCATATTGGCTTTGCTTCAGACGGTGCGTCTCATCTACAGTGTCTCACAATTCTACAATACTTCCGAGCGCACCTCGGCGCTAATGGTCAAGGTGAGTCAGAAGTGATATTGTCTATTTACCTGTGAGACAGTTATCTATTGCTTATCTTTAACTTTCGAATAGAGCAACTTATTGGCACGGTGTCGTCATTCAAGAGCGCAATTTCCGTTTTCTTTTATGCCTTTTACTTGTTCGGCTCGTGGTTCCACTTTTGCCATAAGCTCTTTATTTTATTAAGGAAGCTAAATTGATTGATTTTCTGCGGGGCAGCAGCTTATATGGTGCTTGTTGAGTTTATAAAGTTCACTTACCCTGAAATTTGCTATAGAGCTGCTTGGATAGCTTCCAGGATATTATTGAGTTGCTGACCTTTTGCACCTTGCCGGGCCTGTTACGTTCTGCTTATTGGCGGCGCGTGTCAAACCGTGCGACTGTCAACAACGAATGCATTGATATTTGTATTGAATATGGAAAAATGAAAGATTGCTATAAAGGTGTTGAGCTTTAAAAATAAATTACATTTTGAATGGTTAAGTAACACACACGGTTGCATTGGCAAGTAAATGTAAGCTGATTAGTAGCCCTGGTATTGATTGCTGCCCTGATATTCATGTTTTTTTTTGGCGCTGAAAACGTTACATTTTTAATAATAAGCTTGCTTTACATTTTTAACAGATTACAAACCAAATGATCGAAACATGCAAGTCCTACATCACTTGTCGCTGCAAGGAAACTATTTGGTCTCAAGATCGTAGCCTTATACGCACAAAGCTGAGCAACTGCATCAAGCTGAACCACATCTATCATGAGACCTATTATACAGTTCGGGAGCAGCCGTTTCTGCCGCATCAGACACCATTTGGCTTCTCTGAGAACTTTGTTTTTGGTATGTGAAAAAATAGTATAGCATACCTAATAATATTTATCGCTCCTCTTCAGGCAAGTTCGACACATTCTGCGAGCGTCTTTCGAAGATAATAAATATGTTCAATCTGATTGACGATTATAATCATTTGTTTGAGCGTCGCTTGGAGGGACTGCTGCTGGGCGAAGCCTTGGAGGATGCCTCCAATCATTTTGAGGAAGCCAAAAAGGAGATCACATCTAAGAAATACGATTATCTGGATCATCGCAATGCCGAATTTAATGATGACTTTGATCGGTTCATGAATAAAACCGATTCGCTGAAGGATACGATTGCCACGCTGATCGAGCGGGACTTTGACACTGTGTGGGAGACGCCTCAATGCATACGCTTCCTGGTGCGCTTTGAGAAGGTCAGCGAGAAGATTCCACTGACCCGTATGGATGAGAAGTACACGAGAATTTTACGCTATGTGGAAAAGGAGGTCGATCGCATATTAAAGACATTTCGCCGGCAGCGTGACGATCCGCCATTGGCGCGCAACTTTCCGCCCATCGCAGGTCGCATTCACTGGTGTCGCGCCTTAAGTTTACATCTCACCGAGCTGATGGATGCGGTGATGGACCATGGGGTTCTTAGCACTCTGCCGCTGGCCAAAGATCTCGATGTACGCTTTAATAATGTGCTGGACGTGCTGCAGGAATATGAGGATGAGATTGTATCCATTTGGTTGGATCAGGATATAAGTGTCGCAGATGCCTGCTTGCTCCAGCCGCTGCTCTGTCTGCAGGGCGATCGCTTGTTTGTAAATTTGCATCCGACAATTCCATTGCTTATAAGGGAGGCCAAGATGCTGGCCAAGCTGAAAATCGAGCTGCCCATTGTGGCAGCCACGCTGATGAGTCGACAACAGTACTTCATTACCATTCAGGACTCGCTGAACGTGAGTCTGCACTAGATGTACCTCAACTATTTCCTTTGTTCATTTGCATTTCTGTCCGCAGAGCCTTATCAAAATGTTTCTGTCAACGGTCAAGGCTGTCAAGCTAGAGGTGCGTCCACTGTTCCTGCCACAGCTGGTTCGTCTAACGGCCATGCTGAAGCCGGGTCTGCATAGCATCAATGTAAGTGGCACATTCTGTACGCTGACGTCAGCATCTGACAATTACGCTTCCGTTTTATAGTGGACCAACCAGAACTGGACACAATTCTATGAGCGCTGCAAGCAGGCCATTGAGACCTTTGAAGTGCTGGTGGCGCGCGTACATGACATCTACTCGAACCGCATACTCAACGTGCTCATGTGGATGCAGGAGGTATCGCTCCAAATACTGCCAGCAGGTGGGTGCTCTACTGGCACAGCTGCCAGTATCTAATTGCTGAACTCCACACTTGGGTCTATATTTAATTTTATGCTCTCGAAAACTTTGCACATTTGTTTCCTGACGCAGACGATGAGATCTGGACAGTTGATGAATTTTTGGAGCGCAGCGAGGAGGCGTGCAGGTAAATTTGCTACCTGTCAGCTCAGCTCGCGCTGGAGTGTGTGTGTGGCATGTGGCAACAAAACTCTTTTGAACTTTGCCATCAACTTGGCTGCCTGCGGTTGACTTTGTTGGCTTTTGTGTGATTTATTGAATTTATCAATTTTAATTTATGTATGAGGTTTTCCATTTGCATAGATAGAAAACTTGATCTGCATGTGAAAGAGTGTGTCTGTGTGCGGTGTGTGTCTGAGTGGGTTAGGGAAGGACAATTGGCTTTTTTCTTTGTACTTAACTTTTAAGTTTAATAAACGCATATTCTCAGGCCATTCGTCATTAAGTGCAGTTGAATTTTCCCCAAACTATTTGATTTGCTCTTCTATTAACTATGTTTAAACAATTTTACAGGTGAATGCGTTGTCAATCAGCAGCAAATAAAGGCTATTTGTTTTAATGTGCAACTGTCTAAATATAATTAAAATATATTCTTGTTCCACAGAAAAGCTGCCATTGAACTTAATCGGAAAAGTCAAATGGTCTCGGAGGCAGTGGAGGAAGTCTTGAATTTGGTGGACAAGGCAACGGAGACGTTTAAGCAGATTGCCGGGGATGATGTGGTTACCTTGTTCGATGGTAAGTCGCACAATTGATGTGTAACTAAACTAAATATATGCAAAACCCTGGCCAATAGCCACTCCCAAGGGCGAACAGACGGGTTCGGGAGGGCGCAAAGTGGAGGACGGCGCTGCAGCTGCAGGAACTTCAGGTGCAAACACGTCAGGAGCAGGAGCAACATCTGGCGCTGGTGCAGGTGGGGGCGGCCAACAGCAGGACTGGAGCATTTTGTGGTCTTGTTTTGAGAATCCATTGACGCTGCTCTCCACCTCAGATAGTTTGCCCAAGGGCATGCAGGTGAGTTCTTATGGCTAACCAGAAACGCATTTAATATCCCTTTATCTGTTTCAGGACATGGTATGCAATGCCGTCGTAGAAATGCGTCGCTATTATAGTCGCAAGGTGATCGATGTGCTGATTAAGGTGATACGTGCGGCGCTGGACACAATGCGGCGTCGGTTCATCGCCGATGAGCATGAGACGGCATCAAAGAAGCCGATCTTTGCGTTACACGCGCAGCTGCAGATACCCAATGTGGTCATCAAGCCGAGTCTGGACGAGCTGCAGGATATATTGGTGACGGCTGGCAAGAATATCACGGGCATTGCGAAGGGTGTGGCGCAATGGACTAGCGGCAAGGATCCGCCGGTTCGTACCACACCGCTAAATAGCTTCGCAATGTTCACAAAAATCTTGTCTTACCAACCGCAGCAAGTTTCGATGACGGCGCAGCCGCGCGTCGGACGCAATCACACGGACGCCGCTGGCGGGTCAAAGATTCGACGCCGCAAAATCTATTGCCTAGCCTCTGAGGAACGACCACAGATGCCGCATATGCTCAAGAGCTTCTACTCGGCCATTATGGATAACAAAGAGGTCGCCAAGGCACTTAATCAGCTCTCCAGCTGCACCAAGAACATCAAGCCGGAGATACAAACCTACATCAAACGCTGGAAACCGTATCATTTTCTTTGGAAAAACGATCGCACCACGCGGCAGCTGATGGAGTTTGGACTGCAGCAATTTGAGTCCACATTGCGTTGTCTGGCGGAACTGGATGCAAATCTGCTCGTTGAACCGGACATGGAGATCTTTGGACAATGCGTAGCGGTCTACAATGAAAGGCTCAAGTATGGTTTGGCCATTGAGATCAAGTGTGAGTAGTCCAGCCGGGGTATATTATTTTATTTATTAGTTTATTTATTGATTGCCAGATTGCTTGCAGTATTGTCTTCCAAGCTTATCATAGATTATACGCAGTATTTATCTGATGAAGAATCTTAAACGTTTTTCCCATGCAATCTGTGCGTTTGTGAAAGTATAAATCTTTATATTAATGAGTGTGTAGGTCATATACTCATTCACTTCGTCTTGCGCTTTAGTAAAGCTTTCTTGAGTTTTTCTTACCTTTGGCTAGCCCAACGATTTATTTGTTGTGTTGCCCAACCCAAGTAAATTTCGTTTCTAATTCCCATTGGCAACACCTACGACATTTAGCGGCTTATCAGCCACAAATTTGACACCCACACGCGCTCACGATTGCTAGACAAATAGTCTTAAGCAGGCAGCTATTCAAATTTATTGGTTTCCAATTAAGTAATAAAATATATTTGGCCGAATTAGCTGTGCAAAGGAAGCACCGGGAAATAAATGTGCGTTTGTGAGGGACAGACAGCAGCATCGGATAGGTTGCCATGTCTGAATCCATGAATGCCAAAGCAAAAATCAATTAGCCCCCTGCCCCGTATTGTCAGCTTGGCGCGCATTGATTAATGGGTTTCGATATCCGTCGTAGGTGTAAACACTTTTCGGTTGTTTCTATTTTCAGCCTGTAACCACAAAATTGGCCAGGCCATGAAGAAGAAGTATAAGAAGGAAATGGATTATGTTTATGCGGTGATCAATGAAATGGATCGTAAACTGGACCGGCCTATACGTGACCTGGACGATGTGCGCATGATAATGGAGACATTAAGCAAGATACGGGAACAGGAGGTGGACATGGAGATGCGCATAGATCCGATTGAGGTGCGTTCCAAATCTATCACAGATTCTTTCTAATTCATTGTCCCAACTACCAGGAGGCATTCAATGTTCTCACCCGTTATGAGGTGCAGGTGGAGCGGGAACAGTTCGATTTGGTGGACAATTTGCGGGCAACGTTTCAGAATTTGCTGGCCGGAGCACTGCAGGCGCAGGTGAAGCTGTTGGATATGCAGCCGGCGTTCCAGGGCGATTTGCGCAGCAATCTAGACAACTTTAAGCAGGATAAGATTGCCTATGTGACGGAATATCGCACAGCGGGACCCATGCAGGCGGGTCTGACGCCGCGCGAGGCTTCCGACCGACTGATTTTGTTCCAGAATCGTTTTGAGGGCATGTGGCGCCGCCTACAGACGTACCAAAGCGGCGAGGAACTCTTCGGTCTGCCACAAACGGATTACCCAGAGCTGGGCCAAATACGCAAGGAGCTCAATTTGCTGCAAAAGCTCTACAAGCTCTATAATGATGTTATTGATAGGGTTAGCAGCTACTATGATATACCCTGGAACGAGGTGGACATTGAGGAGATTAACAACGAGCTGATGGAGTTCCAGAATCGTTGTCGCAAGCTGCCCAAGGGGTTGAAGGAATGGCCAGCCTTTCATGCTCTGAAAAAGACCATCGATGATTTCAATGACATGTGCCCGTTATTGGAGTTGATGGCGAATAAAGCCATGAAGCCACGCCATTGGCAACGGATCATGGACGTTACTCGCTACATCTTCGAGTTCGACTCGGAGGGTTTCTCGCTCAAGAACATACTGGAGGCGCCGCTACTCAAGCACAAAGAGGACATCGAAGACATTTGCATTAGCGCCATGAAGGAGAAGGATATAGAGGCCAAGCTGAAGCAGGTGACCAACGAATGGTCCGTACACGAGCTGCAATTCATGAGCTTCAACAATCGCGGCGAACTGCTGCTGCGTGGCGATACCACAGCGGAGACCATTGGCCAGCTAGAGGATAGTCTCATGGTGCTTGGCTCGCTGCTATCGAATCGCTATAATGCGCCCTTTCGCAAACAAATCCAGCAATGGGTCTACGATCTGTCCAACTCTAACGAGATACTGGAACGCTGGCTGCTTGTTCAAAACATGTGGGTCTATCTGGAGGCTGTCTTTGTGGGCGGCGACATAGCCAAGCAGCTGCCCAAGGAGGCCAAGCGCTTCTCCAAAATCGACAAGTCCTGGCAAAAAATCATGCAGGTACACAAAATGGTTTTCACTTCATTTTTATGTATCGCATTTTTCAAATTCTTTCGTGCAGCGCGCTCACGAGACTCCAGGTAAGTCAAAGAAGAAGAAATTAAATGTATCTCCATTTTCCCTTTTACATAATTGTAACTAAAATTATAAATCCTATAAATATGATTTTAAAATAATAAAACAGGCGTTGTGGCCTGTTGCGTGGGCGATGACCTGCTCAAGCAGCTGCTGCCTCATCTTCAGGAGCAGCTAGAAATTTGCCAGGTACTCATTTAATAAATTAATAACGACATGGCTTGCTGCAAAAAAAAATATACATAAATGAATTCAATCTGTATCTGGATTACATGAATTATTTATAATTGTTTCACACTATAGAAATCCTTGAGTGGTTATTTGGAACGCAAACGCATTATGTTTCCGCGTTTCTTCTTCGTATCGGATCCGGCGCTGCTCGAGATACTTGGGCAGGGTTCCGATTCGCATACCATACAGAATCATTTGCTGAACATCTTCGACAATACCAAATGCGTCAAGTGAGTACAAATTAAATGTAAGCCAGCACTCACACACACCAATCAAATACTCTACACTTTCAGATTCCATGATGTTGAGTACAATAAAATGATGGCGATTATTAGCAGCGAGGGTGAGATGATACAGCTGGATCGTGCCATACGTGCCGAGGGTTCGGTCGAGACATGGCTAACTCAATTGCTGGTCACAGCACAGCAGTCATTGCATTCCATAATACGCACCGCATATGCGACAATAAACGATCCGAATTTTACGCTGTTGACCTTCCTCGAGAAGGTGCCGGCTCAAATCGGTTTATTGGGTATACAAATGATTTGGACACGCGATGCAGAAATGGCTCTGATGCAGGCCAGGCATGAGAGGAAGGTCATGTCCGAGACGAATAACAAATTCCTCGAGATGCTCAACACCCTTATCGATCAGACGACACGCAATCTATCCAAGCGTGAACGAACTAATTTTGAAACATTAATCACAATACATGTGCATCAGCGTGATATCTTTGATATACTGGTAGGGCATTAAAGACTATAGCATACACTTCTCTTACATATGTATATACGCTTTTTTTTAGTGCCGCATGAATATCAAATCCTCGAACGACTTTGAATGGCTGAAGCAATGCCGCTTCTATTTCAAGGAGGATCTGGACAAGACCTGGATATCTGTTACAGATGTTACCTTTACCTATCAGAATGAGTATCTGGGCTGCACAGACCGTTTGGTTATAACGCCCTTAACGGATCGGTATGTGATTTATCAACATAATATTTATTTTATTTTTTACAATTTAATTCAATTTTCCGTCAACGTTATACGCTTTAGTTCTTGTCATGTGTGTGTGTGTGTGCGTGTGTTTTAAATTGAATTAAAAAGTTGCTGTTAAAATTGCATAAAACTGGCAGCTTGGTAAAGTTAATTTTAACTTTGAAGCTTCAAATATATTGTAAGTAACTAAAAGAAAAAAGGTTTAGCTTTAAATCAGGTTTTGCATAGAAACACTGTCAAGTGAAACCACATGCGAGGTTTGAGATAGTTTTCGCTTGTTATAAATATGCAAATATTTTATACATATTTAATACAATTTAAAGAGTTTGTTTAGAATACTAAGGTTTCACCTAATCAAACTGTCTGCTTAAAAACTTATTAATTCTGTTTTCTCGAACAGAAATTTTCTGTTTCTCCATTTCGGCAAATGCTCCATAAAGTTTCATAGTTTAGACGGGATTTGCTTCTAGTCCTCTACTATGAATATTTTATATAAATAATTACTAACAAACAATAATTTATAAAAATAAAGAAATATGCACATACTTATTTCAAGAAACTTCCGGTTCTATTAACGCCAGACTTTACTATGGACTCTAGGGTAGCAAAAGTCTTGTCGTCTTTTCAAAGGCTTAACTTGTTGAGAATTACAAGCAGTAAGCAACGAGAAAGTGAGTGAAGACGTAAAAGTTTCAATTATACTCCATATTTTGCTAGTTAATAAATCCTCCAACTTTAGACAATAAATGCCACAAATAATGCTTAACTCGCGGACTTTCTAAAACCTTGACTTATCCATAGCTTCACTTGGAATCCCAATTAAAATTCAGTCTCGTAGCTACTGTCATATCGTGCAACTTGATTGCCTGCACGCAGGGTACCAGAGGAAGAACTTAAGATAAATTAATTTATTGTATTTACATTCCTTGCGGCACGTGCAAAAACTTTTGCACAGCAATCGACCAATTTTTGGGCAGGGCATTTGCCGCACTTCGCACTTCCTTGCGCTGCTCAAATGAAACACAAACATGGGCAACAATTGCTGGTCGGCACTTAAACAAGTTCAAAGTCGATACCAAATGGCAACAGACAGCGGCAACAGACAAATGGCAGCCACTGTGGCAGCATTGGAATCCTTTTTATGGTGCTGCTCAACGACCGGCAGCCCACGCAGGACGATGATTACGAGGACGACTACCAGGACGACGTCGTTGACATGCTCGCAAAGATAAATTTCACTTAGCAGAATATAAATAAAGTTTTTGGACACCCAAAACGTTGTTGAGGGCCCCGCGGAAAGCCAGCCAAGTGACGGCATATTTCATCAAACATCCCGAGGCGATTTTTCTCAATACACTTACAACGGGTATTATGATTAGGTCGCAAAGCGTGGTTGGCATTGTTGGTGGCAGCTAGGCAGCCATAAACTAATTAGACATATGTAAATAATTATTATTTATTAACAATTTATTGTGTTTTGTCGATAGATCGAGATTCGAAGCTTTAACCTTGTTATTCTGCTATCAAAAGGAATACTACAACTCGCCTATTGCGGAGTGCATCATCATCTCTCATCATCTCTCTTGAATACATTTGGTATATATCTTTCTAATGAATCGGAGAACTATATCGTACTGTTAACATAGTTTTATTTGGTTAAAGATGAAGTTCTTGTAGCTTTCTGCAGAAGTCTTAATCCACATTCTCAATTAACAATAATAAATAATGAAATTTTATTCGATTCATCAGGCTACAGTCAGAATTATTTGAAGGAAAACCCTTAGCTAGATGTTGTTTCAAGTTCAAGTTCCTATATCATTATATAATGTATTTTAGTGTATACCTGCAAGGATATTTCAACTTTGCCTCTGCCTAACTTTCGATTCTTTTTCGCACCGCCTCCTGCTCCAGCATTGTTTGTCTTGCTCGGCGTAGTCCTTGGGCTCGATGCTTTGCTGTACGTCATTGTAAATTTCGCGCCTACTTTGTTATCCTGGCGGAGAGGATGCCAAAGGGAATAGCTTAGCATTTGACTGCCAGCACCTGCTTTAGCTAAATGGGCTGTGTCATGCGGCGTATACGCGATTCGTGCTCATGTTAAGTTCAGTTGCCTCTAAGGAAATAAATATTATAGAAATAATAAATATAGCATATTAATTTCTAGACTTTTGCATTTTAAATGCAATTTTCTGTGGCTTTTACATGTATCGTTCTCTTCCTCTTCCTCATCCTCTTCCAGATGCTACATTACATTGGCCCAGGCGCTGACGCTTAGTATGGGCGGCGCACCGTGTGGACCGGCGGGCACGGGCAAAACGGAAACAGTGAAGGATATGGGCAAGACGTTGGCCAAGTATGTTGTCGTTTTTAATTGTTCCGATCAAATGGATTACAGGTAAAACTCCCACAAGCCAAATGTACTTAAAATGCAGCCCACATCGCTGGGCAACAACTCATTCAATTTCGCACAACTCTCTCTTCGTCCAGGGGTCTGGGACGCATCTACAAGGGTCTGGCGCAGTCCGGCAGCTGGGGCTGTTTCGACGAATTCAATCGCATTGAGCTGCCCGTTCTCTCTGTGGCCGCCCAACAGGTGGCCGTTGTTCTAACCGCCAAGAAGGAGAAAAAGAAGACGTTCCTATTCACGGATGGCGACACCATCGAAATGAATCCCGAGTTCGGCATCTTCATAACCATGGTGAGCATTTCCATTTACTCTTTTCTACACTATTTATCAGCCCTTGGTGCTTAGTTAATGAGTCTTCTAATTCAACTAGCGCACTTTATCACGCACTCAACTCAGCTCAATTGCATTTGCTTCAAATTTTAATTTACTTTACGCTTATTTCATTAAACTGTATCGCAAATTGCACCCGTCGCATACCTTGTGTTGTGTGTGAGAGAGTGTGAAAGAGAGTGTGTATGTGTGTGTGTTGGCTTTGACAAACTCAAGTAACATTTTTTGCATTTTTACCTCCCAGTTCAATGAACAGTCCATTTATATAGGGCATAAATTGATCTATTAATATTTTGATTATGCCCAGCACACAGCACATAAAAATCTATATAAAGGGTATCACAAAGCTTGCCTAATTTTTATATGGATATATAAGAGGCAGCAGTCTGTAATATGTACTTAAATTTATTTTTAAATAAGACATCTTATCCCTTTGTCTGGTTGAGTTTCATATCCTTCGTATCTATTAAAGCTGAGACACTAAAAAGTGTACTTTGTACATCGATTTTGATGTACTAAATATAGCCTGACGTGGACTTTTAATTTTATCAAATATAATTAATGCTCACGACTTCAGTCTTAGCCCAAACTGGTGCCAATAAAATCATCTATTTTTTCAATATGTATTTTGGTTTATTAAAAAATTTACTAGAGGATATCAAGGGATTGAAACTGAAACCTGTTTCAGACCGTGAACATTTCTTATTGCTTGCCATAATAAATACCAGACAATTTTATGAATGCCATGCGAATATAAATTTTGCAAAAGCGTTTTTTCAGTCAAGCCAAATTTAAAAAACCACACAAAAAATTCAACACACTCAACAAAAAAAAAAAAGGCCAAAAAGATGTGTCAAGCGCGAGGCTTTCAGGCCAAATTGATATTTATTAAATAAACATATAGGTTCTCGTTAAAAAAAAAAAAAAACAAAAAACAGCAAGCTCTGAAAGCATAAAAAAAGAAACACATTAATGTCCGCTGGAGGGGGTAGGGGAGGGGTGGGGGGGCTGAGAGAAAGTGACAGCAGCTTTTGCAATGCCGCGTTATTAGTCATGTGAAATTTTGCTCAACTTAAGCGATAATAAAATTGACAGGCAACACACACACACACACACGCACAGCCAGCTAGACATGTATTTACTTTGGGCCACATTTGCATTGGGCTAGCACATATACAAAATGTGATTATTCCTGGCTTTTAGGCGAAGTAAATGGCTTATTCACAGACAGCCAAAAACTGGCCGTATTTTAATTACCAACGTTGGCAGCTATCAATGGGTAATGTGATTAGCTGCTGCCGACTAGTGATAAAGCCACAACTCTTATATGATGTGCACACATACACACACACAGTGGCTGACAATGGGGCAGGTTTTGGCTGGCGCTGGGCATTCGGGTCGTATGCGCAATTTTAATTTGCTTAACTGAATTATTGGTCGCATTTATGTAACATTTTTAGCCCCTTTAGCGTGCATTTTGATTCTGATGAAACATTATGTGACAGCTAACACACATAAACACACCCACACACACACCCTGTCGCTGTCGCTGTGTGTGCGTCCCAGTTTATTGGCTAAATCCTTTGTTGTGGCTCCTTTGCTTATTTCTGTAGGCAACACCCAGGCAGGCAGCTTGTCACATGCGCTTGCCACGCCCCATCAACCCATGACTCCCCCGCTCCTCCAACGCATGGACACTGTTTACATTTGGATTAGCGTACCGCAAAATCGATTGGGGCTATTTTGTTTAGTTTTTTTTTTTATATAGCTAGTTTCTGAAATGCTGCTCATATCAAATGTCCCCGTAAGTTGACAAATGAGTTTTCACTTTTGGTTAACATGGGACAGCTTTTCCGTCTAACAAGTTGATTGCTTGTCTAGATTAGATTCCACCAATTTGGTATAAGCACTTGCTACTAATTTGATGGGTTATGCTGGCAATCGAATATCATTTAAAATCAACTAAAGTCCAGTTCTCAGCTTTTTAGAGCAGTGCACATGGATTGCTTTTAGGGATGGATTATAAATGAGCGCAAATTTTTTTCTTAAGGCAAATTTAGTTCGATTTCTGTTTTAATCCGTTTATATACACAAAGAGAAAAAAAAATCAAAAATTTCGTACTTGAATCAAGTAAACCCGGTCATAAAAGTACGGTAAGACCAGTAATACTTGATTCAAGAATGAAATTCTTATTTCAAGTATTAATTTTGAAGTACGAAAATACTTCAATCAAGCTTTGTTTGTTACGTATTTTCAGCCTTATTACGCTGATTTGAGGAACGGAATAGTATTGAATCAAGTATTGTATTGAATAGTATTGAATCAAGTTTTGATGATTCTTAATATAACACCAATATGTCCTCAATATCATCCCAGTTTGAGCTTGAAATAAGTTTATATAAATCTTGATTCAAGGGCTCACGAGCTTAAATCATACTTGTATTAATCACATTTTGGTCTTTAATTAAGACCAATTTAGTCTTTAAACTAGATTTACACTTAACTCAAGGATTTGGGCTCGATTCGGGCTCAAAACGTTACAAATTTGATGGTATAGAATCAAGTACAAAAAGTCTTGTGAATTGCCCGCCGTTTTTCATTCTGTGTATTTATCTATCTAAATATCTTTACTTTCGTACGAGTTCTTCAATTGCACAGCTTTCATTTTTAATAAAAATCTCATCAGGATTCCTTTCAGCTAGCCTTAGTCTAAATAGAATGTAAACCATTATTTTTTTATGAATACTTTCTTTCAAATTGTAAAGTGTATGACATACTCTAACTATATTTCATTCCCTAACAATCTCTTAGCTCGCGAACTGACAGATAGCCAGACAGACTGACTGACTGACAGAGTGACAGACTGACTGATTGACCGACTGACTGACTGAGTGGGAAGCGCATAAAGTGCGAGTATGATAAATCAATTTGTTTTTGATAAACTTATTGATGGCTGCGACTCATGCGATTCGCTCGCAGATGCATCAAAATGTACCACCAGGTGGTTGAGTAATGGCTGCCAGGTGGGCAGAGGGGCGAGGGTGGGATGTGTGTGTGTGCGTGTGTTTGTGGTTTTATCGCACTATGTATGTTTGTGTGTGAGGATTTTACGTAAACCGTGCACAATATTTGCAAGCATTTGCTATTTATTTACTCGACACAGAGCCATAAAGCAATAGAAACTTGTGTAAAGCGATTTTAAATGTTTACCCACGTGGCATACAGAATCCTGGATATGCTGGTCGCAAGGAACTGCCGGAGAATTTGAAAATTCAATTTCGCACGGTGGCCATGATGGTGCCGGATAGACAGATAATCATAAGAGTTAAATTGGCTAGCTGTGGCTTTTTGGAGAACATAACGCTGGCACGCAAATTCTATACCCTGTACAAGCTGTGCGAGGAGCAGCTAACCAAACAGGTTCACTATGATTTCGGTCTAAGGAATATATTATCGGTGCTGCGCACATTAGGCGCAGCAAAGCGCCGGAACTCTAAGGATAGCGAGAGTACGATTGTGATGCGGGTCCTGCGCGACATGAATCTATCCAAGTTGATAGACGACGATGAGCCATTATTCATATCGCTCGTGTCGGATTTGTTTCCCAATCAGGTGAGCTAAAAATCGATGTCTATATATGGGTTTTCCTTATCCATTTTCTTTTAACAGACTCTCGAAAAGACCAACTACCCTGAATTGGAAGCAGCTATACTACAGCAAACGGAAGAGGCTAGTCTGGTCTACCATCCTCCGTGGGTTCTAAAGCTAATACAGCTGTATGAGACGCAGAATGTGCGACACGGCATCATGACTCTGGGCCCTAGTGGAGCAGGCAAAAGCACCTGCATCCACACCCTAATGAAGGCAATGACCCAAATGGGCGATAGCCATCGCGAGATGCGCATGAATCCCAAGGCCATAACGGCGGCCCAGATGTTTGGACGCCTCGATGTGGCCACCAATGACTGGACCGATGGCATCTTCTCGGCGTTGTGGCGGAAGACGCTCAAGCTAAAAGCTGGCGAGCATGTGTGGCTGGTTCTGGATGGCCCTGTGGACAGCATTTGGATAGAGAACTTGAACTCTGTGCTGGATGATAATAAGACCCTTACCCTGGCCAATGGCGATCGGCTGACCATGGCGCCTACGGTTAAGATCATCTTTGAGCCACATAATATTGATAATGCGTCGCCGGCAACGGTTTCACGCAACGGCATGGTCTATATGAGCTCTTCGGGCCTGGATTCTCGACCGAGTATGTTTTCCCGAACTACTTAGCAAAGAGCTTGCTTTTATTTTGAACACTCTTTTGAATCCGGCAGTTGTTCAGGCTTGGCTAAAGAATCGTGCGCCTGGTGAGAAGTCCACGTTCTCCCATCTCTTTGAGCAGACCTTCGTCGAGGTCTACAATTGGGGAGCACAGAATGTGAAGCTACAAATGCCTGTGCTGCAGTGCAACATAGTGCAGCAGATGCTGTTTATATTGGAGGGTCTAATACCCTCCAAAAAGGATGATGAGCAGGCTGTCAGCTTATCAAGCAAGGAGAGTCAAGACGGTAAGTTGTTATTAAAAGCGAATTAGCCCATAGCAGCTATACCCATCCGAAATATTCAATCATCAGCGGCCAAGCGTTTCGAGCATCAAAAACAAATCGAAGAAGCGCGACGGCAATCGATTGGCAGTCAGATTGTCGGTAAAGTATACAATCCGTAATACCTAATAGTTAAATGTAGAACGTAAAACTGTTCTCGTAGAGCTAACTTTCTAAAAATCGTTCAAATTAACTCTCTGCTAAAAACTGCTTCACTTAATAATTCCCTAAATAATCCTACTAACTGCACCCTCTTAACTATTCCATGTGTATGCTGGGAAGGAAATCGGCGTTTGTCTTTCAAATGTATCCTCCACTAGATTAAATGTTTTCACTTGCTCTTCAATTTGGTAACCAAGCGTATTTCATGGGTATTTAATGTAATTCTATCTTGATTTTAATTAGTTCTGGATACGTTTTGATACAAACTCTCTTTCCCATCCCACCTTGTGTGCGTCCAACTGTTGTAGTTTCTATGCCAACCTGTGTCTCTGTCTTTCACTAACCCCTCCAATATTTGTGTCGTCTATGTGTGTCCGTATCTTAACGGAATATCCACAGTCATTCTAAATGCTGAGCTTTACTTTAACAGACGATGTGCCCGATGAAAGCGCCGTACAGGAGAAGGAGGATATGTGTACGCCGGAGCATTTGCAGCGCTTGTATGTATTCGCGCTGGCCTGGGGTCTAGGGGGTTATCTCTCAACTAGCGATCGCGTTAAGATGCATCTATTTGTTAAGGAATCGTTTCCGCAGTTGGACTACCCGAAGGGTAGTGCCCATGAGAATACAATATTTGACTTTTTCGTTTCTCCAACGGGCGTGTGGCAGTCGTGGAAGACGCTAGTCACACCCTACATGTATCCGGAGCTTTCCACACCGGACTATTTAAGCATTCTGGTGCCCATTGTGGATAATGTGCGTATCGACTATCTGATCGGCACAATTGCCAATCAGGAGCGCGCCGTGATGGTCATCGGCGAACAGGGCACCGGCAAGACCGTCATTATGAAGAACTTCATGAAGAAAATGAACATTGAGACCTACATGGGCAGGTCGTTTAATTTCTCATCGGCAACCAGTCCCTATCAGTTCCAGCGCACAATCGAAAGCTATGTGGAGAAGCGGGTTGGTGTCACATTTGGACCGCCCGGTGGTCGGAAATTGATTGTGTTCATCGATGACATTAATTTGCCCGAGATCAATGAGTGGGGCGATCAGATAACCAACGAGATTGTGCGACAGTCCATGGACATGAAGGGCTTCTATAGCCTGGAGAAACCAGGCGATTTCACCACCATTGTGGATGTACAATATGTGGCGGCCATGGGTCTGCCCGGTGGTGGACGCAATGATATACCATCTCGCCTGAAGCGACAGTTTTGCGTGTTTAATTGCAATATACCCGACAACGACTCCATTGATAAGATCTTCCGCGTTATCGGTGAGGGTCATTATAATGCCAAGCGCGGTTTTGTGCCCGAAGTTCGGAATCTGGTCAAGAAATTGATCCTGGTGACACGACATCTGTGGCAGCGCACGCGCGAAAAACTATTGCCTACGCCGGCGAAATTCCACTACGTATTCAGTTTGCGCGATTTGTCGCGTATCTGGCAGGGCATGGTTGGCACCTTATCCACAGTGATTACCGCAGAAAGCGTGCTCATGTCATTGTGGAAGCATGAGTGTACGCGTGTATTTGCCGATCGTTTTACCACATTCCAGGACAAGGAATGGTTCGGCTCAGAGTTGGCGGCGCTAGTGCGCGAGGAGCTGGGTGAGTCCCATTCCCAAATGATAATACCGAATCCGGTATTTGTGGACTTCATGCGGGATGCCCCCGAGCCGACTGGCGAGGAGGGTGAGGACACTGATATGGAATTACCCAAAGTTTATGAACCGGTGAACTCTCATAACTCGTATGAAGCGCTTCGCGAGCGTCTCGTTATGTTTCTCGCCCAATTCAATGAGATGGTGCGAGGCTCCGGAATGGATTTGGTGTTCTTCCCAGATGCAATGCTGCATTTGGTGAAGATCTCCCGCATCATTCGGCATCCGAGAGGCAACGTCATGCTGGTCGGGGTCGGAGGTTCTGGAAAACAGTCGCTAACGAAATTGGCATCCTTCATTGCCGGCTACAAGACATTCCAAATTGCGTTGACGCGTTCGTACAATGTGGCCAACTTTTTAGAGGACCTAAAGCTGCTCTATCGCACCTGCGGCGTTCAGGGCAAGGGCACAACCTTTCTCTTCACCGATATGGATATCAAAGAGGAAGGTTTCCTCGAGTATCTCAATAATATACTCTCGAGCGGTGTCATATCAAATCTCTTCTCGCGCGATGAGCAGGCCGAAATCGTGCAGGAATTGACGCCGGTCATGAAACGCGAGAATCAACGCAAAACAGCGACCCCGGAAAGTGTGATGGAATTCTTTTTGGCGCGCACCTGCACCAATTTGCATGTGGCATTTTGTTTCTCGCCAGTGGGTGAGACATTTAGGTCGCGGGTGCAGCGTTTTCCCGCCTTGGTCTCCGGCTGCACCATCGATTGGCTGCATCCGTGGCCCAAGGACGCATTGGTCTCGGTTGCCAGACACTTTCTCAGCCACTTCGAGATTGAGTGTACACCGGCCGTTAAGGAAGAGCTTGTGAATGCGCTCGGCTCTATTCAGGACATTGTTGCGGAAACATCGCACGAATATTTCCAGCGTTTCCGTCGCGCCACTCACGTGACACCCAAATCTTATCTGAACTTCATTGCCGGTTACAAGAACATTTACCAGCTCAAGCAGCAAGAGCTGCGCGATGGTGTGGAGAAGATGGATACGGGTTTGGAGAAACTGAAAGAGGCCTCCGCCTCCGTTGAGATACTTAAAAAAGATCTAGTCGTCATGGAGGAAGAGCTTGTCGAAGCCTCCAAAAACGCTGAATCTGTGCTAGTTGAGGTTACCGAGCGTGCAATGCAAGCGGAGATAGTCAAGAATCAGGTTCTCATTGTCAAGGACAAGGCCGAGGCTCTCGTTGCATGCATTGCTAATGAGAAGGCCTTGGCCGAAGAGAAACTGGAGGCGGCAAAGCCTGCCTTGGAGGAGGCCGAGAATGCGCTTAACACTATCAAACCCGCTCACATAGCCACGGTGCGTAAGCTGGGTCGACCGCCGCATCTCATCATGCGCATCATGGACTGTGTGCTCATCCTGTTCAAACGTAAGCTGCATCCCTGCATACCTGATTCCGGTACACCGTGCCCGAAACCCTCCTGGCAGGAGTCGCTAAAGGTCAGTCACGTTCGCTTCCAAACTAATCCTTACTCCAGGCTATTCTCTGATAATCCCCAGATGATGGCTAGCGCCACGTTCCTGCTGCAGCTGCAGAACTATCCCAAGGATACCATCAATGATGAGATGATTGATCTGCTGCAGCCTTACTTTCGCATGGAGGACTACAACATGGACATGGCGCGTCGTGTATGCGGTGACGTTGCTGGTCTCCTTTCCTGGACAAAGGCCATGGGCTTCTTTCACAGCGTCAACAAGGAGGTGCTGCCACTGAAGTCAAATCTCACGTTGCAGGAGGCGCGCCTCAAGGTAGGTTTGCTAAGTAGTCGAAAGTGAGAAAACCTCATAAACTCCCACGTATTCTCCGCCAGCTTGCCATGGACGATCTGTCTGGTGCTGAGGAGCAGCTGCGCGAGCGCGAGGAAGCACTCCAGGCGGTCAAGGATCAGTACGACAAGGCCGTAGGTGAAAAGCAACGCCTTATGGATGCGGCAAATGTATGTCTGCGCAAAATGACGGCCGCCACGGCCCTTATCAATGGCTTGTCCGATGAGAAGCATCGCTGGACCAACCAGAGCAAGGAGTTCAAAATACAGCTGGGCAAGCTGGTGGGCGATGTGCTTCTAGCCACAGGATTTCTCTCCTATTGCGGCCCATACAATCAAGAATTTCGAGCCAATCTAATTAGGACCTGGATGGGCATACTGAAGCAGAAGTGCATACCCTTCACCACAGGCCTTAACATTATCAATATGCTGGTGGACTCCTCAACTGTATCCGAGTGGACGCTCCAGGGACTGCCCAATGATGACTTATCCGTGCAGAATGCGCTAATTGCGACCAAGTCGAGTAGCTATCCGCTGCTGGTGGATCCGCAGACGCAGGGCAAGATCTGGATCAAATGCAAGGAGGATCGCAATGAGCTGCAGATAACCTCGCTGAATCACAAATATTTTCGCACACATCTTGAGGACTCGTTGTCCCTGGGCAGGCCATTGCTTATTGAGGATGTGGGCATAGATCTGGATCCGGTTATAGACAATGTGCTCGAGAAGAACTTCATAAAGTCGGGCAGCATTGAAAAGGTGCTGGTGGGCGATAAGGAGTGCGATGTAATGCCTGGCTTTATGCTTTACATAACCACCAAGCTGCCCAATCCGGCCTTCAGTCCGGAGGTCAGCGCCAAGACCTCAATTATTGATTTCACAGTGACCATGCGTGGCTTGGAGGATCAGCTGCTGGGGCGTGTCATACTCATGGAGAAGTCCGATCTGGAAGCGGAACGAGTAGCGCTCTTCGAGACGGTCATGCGAAATCAGCGCAACATGAAGGAACTCGAGGCGAATCTATTGCTGCGCCTCAGCTCCTCCCAGGGCTCACTGGTCGACGATGAGGCGCTGATCGAGGTGCTGCGCGTAACTAAAACCACCGCCGAGGAGGTCAACCAGAAGCTTAAAATCTCTGAGGTTACCGAACGCAAGATTATGAAGGCGCGCGAAGAGTTCCGTGCGGTGGCAAAGCGCGGTTCCATACTCTATTTTCTGATTGTCGAGATGAGCAATGTGAATGCCATGTATCAGAATTCTCTGAAACAGTTCCTGGTCATATTCAACAACTCAATTACGAAGTCAACCAAGTCCAGCGTCACCGAGGAGCGCATCATTATTATCCTACGCTATCTTACCTATGAGGTCTACAAGTTTACCAATCGCAGTCTCTACGAGCGCCACAAGCAGCTCTTCACCCTGATGCTGGCTATTAAGATTGATTACCATAATGGCAATATTAGCCATGAGGAGTTCTTGACTTTTATAAAGGGTGGCGCCTCGTTGGATTTGAACGCTGTGGCGCCCAAGCCATTCCGCTGGATTTTGGATATCACCTGGTTGAACTTGGTGGAGATTAGCAAGCTGGAAACTTTCGCCACGGTGCTGCAAATCATTGAGTTAAACGAGCGAGACTGGCGCAGCTGGTATGAGTGCGAAAAGCCGGAGAATGAGGAGATACCTTGTGGCTATAATGCTTTATTGGACAGCTTTCGCAAGCTGCTGCTCATACGTTCCTGGTGTCCGGATCGCACGATATCCCAGGCCAAGAAGTATATAGAAGGTATGTATTTGATTTCGGCATTCACCACGACCACTTCTAATGTTCCACTTGACACAGAATCATTGGGACCCGAGTACAGTGAGATGCAAATCTTGGATTTGGAGGCTACCTGGGCCGAGTCGGAGCCACGCACACCTTTTGTCTGCCTACTGTCCATTGGCTCGGATCCGACTACACAAATTGGTGCACTGGCCAAGCAGAAGGGCATCAGTAAGTGTACTTATAGTGCAGCCTAAATCTATTTCATATTTATATCTTCCTTCGGCAGCCCTTAAATGCGTTTCCATGGGTCAGGGTCAGGAGTATCATGCGCGCAAAATGATCATGGAGTCAATGGCCAATGGCGGCTGGGTGTTGCTTCAAAATGTGCATCTATCGTTGCCCTTCTGCTCGGAGGTCATCGATATGCTGGTCGAGACGGAGCACATTGATGATTCCTTTCGCATGTGGGTCACCACCGAGCCACACTCGGAGTTTCCCATTGGCCTGCTCCAGATGGCGCTTAAATTTACTAACGAGCCGCCGCAGGGCATACGCGCCAGTCTGAAGCGCAGCTACCAGGTGAGTCCTTTTCTATACTGTACCCAATCTTATCTCCAGCTTTCACCTTTGTTTCTCATTCCTCTTTTGCAGTCCTTTACGCAGGACTTTTTGGACTACACCTCCGCGACGCAATGGCCTTGCCTTCTGTATACAGTTGCCTTTCTGCACACCATCGTCCAGGAACGACGCAAATTCGGTCCGCTCGGCTGGAATATACCCTATGAATTCAATCAAGCGGACTTTGCCGCTAGCGTGCAATTTATACAGAATCATCTGGATGAAATGGATCCCAAGAAGGGCGTCTCCTGGCAAACGCTTGTCTATATGATTGGCGAGGTGCAATACGGCGGCCGTGTCACAGATGATTTTGACAAGCGCCTTCTGACCACATTCACCTCGGTGTGGTTCTGCGAACAGCTGTTGTCCAGTTCCTTTGAATTCTACAAGGGCTACAAGGTGCCCAGCACAAAGAATCTGCAGGGTTTCATCGATTACATCAATAGTCTGCCCGCCTACGACACGCCCGAAGTGTTTGGCTTGCATTCCAATGCTGACATCACGTACCAGATTAACTCGGCCAAAGGTGAGCCTGATTTCAATTTTTTTTTTGTCTCTTATTTGGCACTTTAGGGAGTTGAAATTAACGCTCGGTTTGTGTGGCCAGGTCAATGACATCACCTGTCAATGGTTTTCTGGTCTTTCATTTTCAAGTGGGAGTCCGTCCAAGAAGGTTTTCAATACTTCAACTTCTTGCAGTTGGATTTATAATTTTTGGTTAGTTGTTTCAATTAGCTAAGCACTTGATTTATTGTTTATTTAACACCTTAAAGGTGATCTCTAAAGGTTGTAGTATTACAATACTACCCACAGCTATCTATAGTTGTTAGTGATTTTCTATTAAACTAATTCAATCTGATGGCCTATTAATTAGTCGTGCTACACTTCGTTTCTGTGACGTCAGCGCATAGAAAACCAGACAATAAATTAGAAATGCACTCGATTTAATACACAATTTGCATTTGAGTGCGTGGAAAGGTGTGTGTGTTCGCGTGTATGGTGTGTGTGTGCTGTGTTGTGTGAAACCGATATATAAATTCTATACATTTTAGTTGCGGAATTTGTGGCTTATTCCCAAAAGGTAAAACCAATCAGCGACCCACGCGTGCCATTTAACGCATTTGCGTAATCAGCTCGCGGGCGACTCATTGTATTTGTTCTCTGTTCAGAATGTAAAAAAAGGGTATATTGGATGGGTGCCATGTAAACTTTAAATATATTCTCGTGTGCATACAGTTTTAATGACCACGTCAACAGTTTGAGAGTCACCCAGCCGATAATGTTTTATTTTCTTCCACCAAGAACAGAGTATTGGGCAATCGTTTACAGCCGAAATTTGTTATGTTTGCTGTTGTTGTTGCAGGCATACTCGATACCATACTTAGTGTGCAGCCCAAGGAGGGCGGCGGCGGGGGTGGCGAGTCCCGGGAAAGCATCGTCTATCAACTGGCCGAGGATATGCTGCGCAAGCTGCCGGCCCAGTACAATGAGTACGAGGTGCGTGAGAATCTGACACGCATGGGCATCCTGCTGCCAATGAACATCTTTCTCAGGTATGTTAGCCAAGAACGGGTAGCCAAGAGGAGGGCTGGAATTCCAGTCCAGACCCGGTTTGATTAACCTACTTGTCTACGTTTTTAGGCAGGAAATCGATCGCATGCAACGCGTCATCAAACGCGTCCACACATGCTTATGCGATCTGAAGCTGGCCATAGATGGGACCATTGTGATGAGCCCGGCGCTCAAGGAGTCACTGGATGCCATGTATGATGCCCGTATACCGGAGACCTGGATGAAGGTGTGTGTGCGCGTGTGTGCGTGTGTGTATTAAATTAGAGCACAATTTGCGCACTAGCATTTGCTTTAACTTTAAGTGTGGGCACATTTTATGGTCTCTCAGGTGCCGGCCAGCTGTATCCAGTTTATGCACAGCTCGTGGTGTCCCGCAGAGAAACGTGGCCGAAAGTAATCTCAACGTGCGATTTGCTCAGCGTGGGCCATTGCCTGGTTCTTTTTTTTTGCTTTTATTTTATTGTCTCACGAGATTTTTATCGGCGCACAAACAAATTTGGACCCGAAACTGGGCACAAAGCTGCCCAAATAAAAGTATATATAACATATTATATATATCTTATATACGATACTATATATAGCATATAAACAGCTCCTGCT
This sequence comes from Drosophila borealis, assembly GCA_035045885.1. NCBI lineage: Eukaryota > Metazoa > Arthropoda > Insecta > Diptera > Drosophilidae > Drosophila > Drosophila borealis. The sequence continues at coordinate 1,440,223 of JAWNOR010000299.1, forward strand.
GCCCCAGTGCTGGGTCTGTTTAGGCGGCTGCCAAATTGCTGGCGCGTTTTCAATTGCCGCTTATAAAATTTTGATTGATTTTGATCTCTGGGTCTTGGCCCTTTAATATTTATGCGTGTAAACGTTTAACGCCTCGCCGTACCTTCTTTAATTGACACGCGGTTTAAGAGGTGGGCCAACGGTTGTGGGATATTTTTCCATATTTGGGGTGGTCTTTTTTTTTTTACTTGGGTTAGGTCAATAATTTGCCAACTCAGCTGGGGGTTGGGATCAAAGCAAATAAATGTAGCAATTTACCTATGATAATCATGTGAGATAATTACCGGCATTTTGGTGGTCGATTTTGGGATGAAACGATGTGTAAATCATTGGATAAATTGGATGAGTTTCGAAAGCAAATTATTAAATATAATGGGTAAATTGAATGCAAGTTTGAAATAATGACACATTTCAGAGCTACGCTTAGAATATTCGTAAAGAGTTTGAAAAAATTCGTTAATTAATTAAAGTGTTAAGTTCTATTAATCTATTAATAGATAGATAGGTAATAGATTATTAATTATTATATATAGATAGGTTTTGATTGTGCCTTTACAAAACAACTAAAGATAAAAAGCAGGCGTTGAGAGATTCGAAAAAGGCGGATTGTAAAAATAGGGAGACATTCCTTCTATTCCTTCATAGAAGTAGTTCACATCACACAACAAATAATACACAAACAAAATACGAGCAGTTGAATCAAAAACACTGAATCGTAAGTTTTTTATATTTCATTTTTACGGCATGTCTCTTAAGCACCTACCTATAATTTCTTCAAGTGCATTCAATACGTAGATATTTATAACAGCTGTAGCTAACAAATTCAATTGCGAACATGTTGAAGCGGACTGGTCACAAATCGCGTGAAAAACGCGCAGTTGACACCGAGCCGAAGCGCCTTGCTTTCGATAAGGAAAATGTGGAGGCCACTTCACGAATGCCGCTGGCAAATCGTGATTATGGATTCATGAAGATCACCAATACGTGCACACCGTTTCCAAGGAAAACGAATCTCTTCAGTCCACAAATGCTGACGGACCGTCTGCGTGGGGTCCAACGGAGTTCAGTTTCCCCAATGATGTCTGATGATGTCACAAAGTCAACTATTTCCATTGACTTTTCATTCGAGAAACCAGAACAAACCCTTTTGCGCAATACGGAAACGTCGTTTGAATTCACAATAACTCGAGGCAAGAAATTGGGCGAAATGTTTCATCCAAATGTTGAATATGAGCTGCCTGAGGTGGACTTTCAGCCGCATGTCATGCAAGAGATAAAAGAGTTCTGTCGCACCGCAAATATCAAGATAAGCAAGGGCTTCGACTTTTAGATACAAATATAACACTTTCTACACCACAATACATATATCGGCCATACGCAGATATGTTTTTATTTACATATTTTCAATAAACTGGGAACTATTTGTCCCTTGCATCGGAGAGTTCTGGTAATTGTTATCATGTCACTTTTACCTTTCAGATATCCTGGGAGTCCACAACGCTTGGCTTTTGGTATACTGAGCTGCTGGAGCGCAATGGACAATTTCGTAATTGGATATCCACGGATCGTCCAAAGGTAAGTCTTTGTCTAATAGCCTCTCCCATTTCCCCTGTCAGTTGACATTAACTTGGGATAAACTTTGCAAGCAGACTCGCTAATTGTTTAATACTTTTTATTGTCCTTTCATCTCTTTCTCTTTTTTAATGTTTGAAAATTCATCAACGAAATCGTTTAAAAAAGGTATTCTGGATGACGGGTTTCTTTAATCCACAAGGCTTTCTGACGGCCATGCGGCAAGTGAGTATAAAAAGAAATTAAAATAATTTGCATTTGTTGCCATTTGCTATGACAACGTATTTGAAATAAGTTCTTGAATAACAAAAGAACAAACATGTTAGCAGAAAAATGTCAGACATAAGCCGAAAGAAGCTAAGAGAAATTAATAGCTATAGTTAAGCTGGATAATAAGCTATTCCTAGTTGTTGGGACACTCCTCTCAATAATTACCGCATACGTGGCGTTTTTCTTGCCCGAGGGATATGATAAACACTCATGCATTTTAAACCGCTCTACTTAAAGATACCCAGTGAATTGTATATACATTTTCCAGTTATTCTTGTTATAACAAATAATAAGTAACAGAAGTTGTATTGATTTTTGTATATTGGTTGGCTCGATGTCAAGTTAACATTCAACAAAATATGTTAGTTAAATATCTGTAAATCCTTATAGTTAATTATACTATGTAAATAACACACATTTACATTTCTGTCACATCTAAAAGAAACTATGTTCCTCCAACCGTTTATTGATATTCAATATGCTTCAAGTTATTCACACATTTGTGCAATTATTTTGTCCTCTTTTTTATTATTTGCCACAACTTGGGCGCTGGCTTGTGGCCATATTGTTGGTGCTTACTGAACTGCTGCTGGTTTGGCATTGCGTATACGCCGCGTGTGCCGCTGGAATTGTCAGGAGGTAACACGAGCGCACAAAGGCTGGGCACTCGACTCGGTTGTGCTGCAGAATCAAATAACGCGATACAACAAGGAGGACATTATCGAGTATCCCACAGAGGGTGTATACGTGCATGGACTATTTCTGGAAGGTAAGTATCAACACCTGCCACCTTTACCGCCGCGCGTTATCTTCTTCTCATTCAAATGCTAAGTCGGTGCGAATTGTTAGTTTCCTTTGCTACACTGACATTCACAGGATCTCATTTGTATTTGTATATATTGCACATAATATATCCGCATTCGCTATATATATTTATTTATATATATTTGCTTTACAATGTCATCTTTCTCCTTAGTCCTTGGTCTAGGTTCATGCCCTTTTGTTGACCCAACAAATTGGTGCCCGCTTGTTTGTGCGGCTTCTATCCTTCTTGTTATTATTTTTTTTTTCTTTTGCTCGACTAAATTCTATGTGTGATAATACGAATGTTAAAGGCATAATTTGCGTTGCGTGCCTTCTGCTTATCCTGCAGATCTTTGTTGTGGTCAGCTGTTGATTAGCTGGGGGCGTGGGAGACCCAAAAGTTGTCGAATTTTCCAACGAACAGCTAAACGAGCGCCTCCTTTGTGCATATTTGTCACATATTTTACATATACATTGTTTCTAGAATGCCTATTTACCACTTTTTTGTCATGCGCGTTCCAGTTTTTTCGGCTTCTTTTTAATTCTGTGCAAAAGAACTTTTAAGCTTTACAAGCGTCACATTGAAATTAAATTATTACGTTAAATCTGGAAAGCCAAACAATTTAATTTAATTTAACTCTTGTAAATCAAAGCTTAAATATAACTTAATATATATTATATCTTAAACATTTCCCCCAAACTTCTATTTGTAGTACAGAGTATCTTCCGTCGGTCACAATCTTATAATAATAATGCATGCATTGTTAATGGATTTTCTCAGGTGTTTTTACAACTTATTCAAAACTTCCACGGCACACAAAGCTTTGTATTCTCAATGGATCTATCCATACAATAGCCAAAAAACTTGCATTGAATGCTTGAGCGATAGATAAGTGCCAACTAGCAGTTCTCTAATGGCTTATACGTGACGTAATAAGACAAATTCAAGTATATGGCAATAAAGGGGAATGCATTTCCAGCTGAATTCAACAATGTTGGCATTTGCATAAATCCAAATGCAGTGCCAAATGCGTGTGCACAATTGGCGGCAAAATTAAAAGAAAACATACGCAGCGTGGTACACATGTCTAGTCTAATGTATATTTTCTATAGTATATAAGTTTTGTCTGTCCTTTACACGTGCCCCGCCAATGGGGACAATAAGAATGGGCGCTTCTCCTGGCCCGTCTATTAAAACACGGCAATCTTGTTGCCAGGCTAATAAAAATTTGGGGCCGCAAAAAGGGAAAGCACATGCGTGGGCCCTGACACGTATTCCCCGAACGTTGGGCCCAACTTTATGCTGGCCAACAAATTAACATGGCCACAATTAGGTGTAAGCATAACCTGGCGTGGATTTAAGCATTGGCTTTTTATTGTCTTTTATTGCAGGCGCCTCACTGGATCGACGCAGCGGCAAGCTGATTGAGTCCAAAATGAAGGTGCTCTACGAACAAATGCCTGTTATATATATATATGCCATTAACACAACCGCCGGCAAGGATCCCAAGCTGTATGAGTGCCCAATTTATAGGAAGCCGCAGCGCACCGACCTCAAGTATGTGGGCTCCATTGATTTCGAGACCGATTTCAATCCCAAACACTGGACACTGCGCGGCGTTGCGTTGCTCTGTGATATCAAATGAATACTGAGATGCACAAAGAGGAAGAAGATGAAAAACCACAACCACACACATCCAAATACACACACCATCCACTTGCTGTCCCTGTCATTGTTTGTTCTGCTGTCGACTGCTTTGTACGTGCCTCGTACTCGTAATGGTACTGTGATAATTATCTTTTTTGGGAGTCCTATTCCTATTCCTATTCCTATTCCCATTCTTTTGGCCCCTATGACAGGGAGTCCGGGCACAGTCTCGTGTAAGAGACGTCAGAGATACAACAAGTTTATTAATTATGCCCTCGAGCTATTCAAGTGGCAGCCCCAAGGGCACATCCGTCGTACACCATAATTAGCTGTTGGCCCAAGTCTAGAATTACGCTTAAGTGTTTTGGCCACAATCTACACTTCAAATACACTTGTCAACTGAAAATAAACGTTTCCCCTCTTTACAATCTAGCATGGCTAAATGAATTTTTTATTATGCTTTCGGGGAAATTTGTTTTAAAATAAGTTCGACATAGCAAATATAACAGCTGGTAAGAAAGAGACATCAAACAGCTTGTGCGCTTAAAGAACAGAAATAAATGTTCTTTTTGGACTTTTCAGTTAATCAATAGATGGTTTAAGCCGCAATTATATTACTTCCAGTACGAGGATGGAATAAATGACTGATTTTGTTAGACTTAAGTCTGTCTAAGTGTCGTGTCCCCTAGGATAGAAGTTTTTGGCGAAGGAACTACTAGTTGAGAGCTCATCATATTATATATCAAATAAAAATAATAATTATAATAAAAATAAACTATCAAGCGTCTTGGAATTGAATGCCGTTTCCATATTTTGTGTTTTTTATTCACTGGTTTCATTAAAATAAATACATACATATACATGCGTACATATACGATTATATATAATCCATGTAATATATAAACATTTATATATATAGTTTTGAATTTTGAATCATTTGATTTCGCGTTTACATTCATTTATTCAGCTTTATTTAGGTATGTGAAAATCGTTTATTTACATATAGAAAATAATCTTTGTTTCCTTTTCGTTTTGCATATAACTCATAAATTTACATAAGTGTGTGTGTGTGTATGGTAGCGTATTCGTGTGTCGACTCGATCCATTTACAACACATAGCTTTAATATATATAAATATTTATATATATTTGTTTATCGTATATATGTAGATAGTTTAATTGAGTTTTAGTTTTCACATGCATAAGTTTAGGTTAGGATTAAGTAGCTGATCTACATTAAAATCGTTAGTCGTATTTTTTTGTATGATTTGCAACCATTTTTTGTGTCTTTAACATCTTTCTTAACTCTGTTATAACTTTCGTATGTTAGCTAAAGGAAGAAATGAATGAAAATAATGATATAATATGCCTGATTGGGTTAACAGTCGCATTCAGAATTGAGAGTAAGTTTTGACTGGTTCTTACGGTTCTTAAGGTTCTTACTATTGTAAGTATTCTTTAAAATTCAATTGGAACAATTTATTTTTCATATTGAGCATCTGAGCATTATAAATACTGCAGCTAAAATAAGTGTATACTATTTAGAAAATGCTTAAAAAATTTTAAACTAAAAGAAAATACGCATTCCGCCAGCGGAGAATTTAATAAACTGCTGTTAAAGAAATCAAATTCAGCATAGTTAAAATTAAAAATTATAAATATCATTTAATAAATTAATATTAAACTCAATAGCTGAAGCATTTAATATATATGTATTTAAGCATGCATATTGCACTTTATAATATTTATTTAAAAACTACACATGTTATTTATTTTAATCAACATCATTTATGCTATTAAACAATTTCATATACATGTATATATATATATATTTTTTTTTGTAGGTATTCTTTATTTTATATTTTTTTAAGTTTTTTTTGCTAGTCAATAAATACAATTGTTGAGTATAATTACGTTGTGTTAAGGGAACGTTCGTTTCATGTGGTTTTTTTTATATATTTTGTTTAAGTGGAGCATCTTAGAAAGAGGTAGCACGAATCGTTACATAAACCATTTAGTCACAAATACCGAGGCGAAATTCAAATAGTGAGTGCGAGTGTGAGCTTTGTGTACATTTAGCAACAGGTCGCTTAAAGGGGGGAGGGGGGAGGGGGGAAGGATTTGATTATCGGAGGGTTGCACACACAATATGCCTGCCTTATAGCCAGCCATTAGGAACCGTCAATTTAGCAACTATTAACATCTAGTTAAACTCTAAAACTGTTTGCTGTATCTGTAACAGTGTCTGTCTGTGTGTGTTGTGTATCTGAATCTGTATCTGTATTTGTATCTGTATCTGTATCTGGGTCTGCATCTGCACTTGTATCTGTATCTTAAGCTGCTGTCACTTAATTAGCATAGTGTGGATTTTTGTGCATGCGATAGATTAGACGCCAGGGCAGCCGTCCATTTGCATTTGCCGCTTCTAGGGGTCTCTCCATATCATCCATCGGCGGCTGCTCGTTGGCCCAGTTCAAGTTAAGCTCATCCAACATTTCGTTCTGGTCCTCGCCAGTATCCTCTTGCTGCTGCTCCTCCTCCTCCATGCCAGCCAGAAGGCTTGCTGCGCTTTTGCGAATGCCGTTTAAATGATTTGTTTCGTTTGCAATTTCATTTCCGTTTGGCTGTTGATGTTTGGCCACGCCCTGGCCGAGGGCGCCGGCGTTTAGGGATTTGTTGGCATCGTCGAGCAGCTGCTGCTGTTTTGCCGGTGGCTGCAGAAAATCAAAAAACCGTGAGGCAGCTATCGCCGAGGAGGAGACCGGAGAGATTGCTGGACTGTCACCGACAGAGCCGGAGTCGGTCTGCGGCCAGCCGTAGCTCCAGAGTTGACTGGGGAAATGCTGCTGCTGCAGCTGCTCGCGACGCAGCAGCTCACGCTGTCGCTCCAATTGCTGCTGCTGCTGCTGCTGGTAGCGGCTGTTGCCCCAAGTCGCCGGCTCCAGAAACACACGCTTACCCACGTTCTTCAATATGGCCCGATTCAATTCAACCTGTGCGCAGGGTGTGAAAAGTAAAGAGGAAAAACGTTTGACATTAAAGGAAATGAGTAGAGGGAATGTTGCGAGTAATTCGCAATGTGTGCCACGCCACAGCTCCTTGGGGATTCGCTCCACTCCCCCCACCACCCTTCCCACACACACACAGGCACATGCAGAGCATAAATATTTAATTTATCACACTGTCAATTAGATTTCTGCTCTAATTTAATCATTTTTAATTGCATTTTAAACTTACAGTTTTCTCAAATTTCAGTTTGTTAATTTCCTGTCTAAATTAATGAATATTTTTTAGTGTTATATTTACGTTAAATTTAATGCATCTTCATCTGAAGTATTTGCAAAAAATTTTTACTTGTATACTCCAAAAAGTATGCTACGAATTGAGCTCAATGGATTCGCCTGAAAAGTATGCTACAATACGTGAATCGGGCAGAAACAGTAAAATAAATACTCAGTACAGCTAACTATTTACTTCACCAGATATCTGTCGAGTATATGCCGCATAGGATAGATAAATACAAATAAATAGTCATGGCTTATCTCTCGTTATTATTAAGATTCTGCTGCCCTTAACCAAAGAATATAATCAATTATTTATACACTTTATATGGCAAAAAGATGATATTCAGATACGTATGGATATATATTAAAAATCAAGGTAATACCTCAAAATCTAATTTAATTTTTATTAAAAATGCGAAAATATTTTTTATCTGTGGCACAAGAACAAAAATAATTAATTAGGTATCACAAGTTCGAAGGGAAATGCAGCTACAAAGCGATATTTATCGATTTTGGACTAATGACAAATATCGATAATGTAAGTTGTTCTGCGTTTAATATAAAATATATTTATTCAATAATTTATTTAAATAAATAATATTTCTTACCATATTTGAATATTTATTTTTTATTCAAAATCGAATTATAAATATTCCCAACATTTATATATTCCTTTGCTCAATCATTATATTAAGTACAAAAGTATTATAGGCAATCAATGCCTATAATTGTAAAACTTAATTGCATTTATACAATAGCTGTATTATCAACGTTCTTATCAGCAAACAATTTGCAGTTAGTAATCGGAATACCCCATTAGATAGTTTTCAAGTGCGACGTACACAGAAGTGATACACTTGAGGAACTGCAGTTTGTGTTGTTATGTTATGACGACTTAGATTTCTGCTAGATAAAAGAAAAACAATTTAGTCACTTTTTGGGATATTCCCTGGAATGTCTGGGCGCGATAAGATTATAGCAACATGTATCGCATGCCTGGGAATTCTCTATTCCCACGCATGGGCCCAGTCTTATAAAAGCCACCAAGAAAGCCAAATGCTCAAACAGTAACAACCAACAATCCAACAATGAAAGCTATAGCAATTACAGTGCTGGCAGTTAGCCTTTTGGTGGTGCTGGTAGCAGCCCAGCCACAAAGGTTTGGCCACGACGGAGCAGTTGAAGAGCAGAGGCCACCACAGGAAGGCGGCGAGGAGCAGCGGCCAGTGGGCCCTCCAAGCAGTGAAGAGGACTCGAATGGTGAGTTCTTTGACTTCGTTCTTGAGCGATCTATGTTATTTTTCTGGTATTCTTTTAGAACGCCCCGACAAGCGACCAGGCCATGGGCAGCGTCCTCCTCAGGGCCAGGATCAGCGTCCGCCGCAGGGACATCGTCCTCCTCACGACCACGAGCAGCGTCCACCACACGGACAGCGTCCACCACACGGACATCGTCCCCCACATGGACATCGCCCCACACCACCGCCTCAGGAGGATAGCACCACACTTGAACCCGAAGATTCCACCACAGCTGAGCCTGAGGACTCGACGACCTTGACGCCTGAGGAAAATACTACACTATAGAATACTAAATACTACTCTCCAATATATGAAAATATTTCTTTTTGAATACTTTATTAAATGAATCACAATTTGTTATTCAAGCACCCGAGTATTCCCGCTTTTCTACACCCGCAACTCAATTATTCATGTGCACTGAAGAGTTTTCCGTTCACGGAGCTCGCATTCATTCCCTTTGACAAATCAATATACAATATGATTCGACATGTGTAAATGGAGCGCACAGCCTCGCCTCGGTCGGGATTTTTTGTTGGAGAGGCACCCAAGGGCCAAATCGTTTGAATTCCTGCCATTAAATCGTTTGATTTTCTTGCCACATTTTACCTTGCGCCGTGGGGTGCATCAACATTTTGGTAACCAAATAAATTTCGCTTTGTTGCCAGGGTGAAATATTTATATTACGCATACGACGCGTTGGTTTCCCCATACACGCAAACAGGATGCCACTAAGCCTTTGCTTGTTGGCTGCCAACAGCCTTAAGCTCCAGAAGCATTTTATTTTGTACCCTGCACATGTTAAATATTTGGCATGCTATCCTATAAGGCTTCAAAGAAGTTTTCTTTAGTTTTCCGCCAAGGCCCAAATGGTGTTCCTTATGAAATTTAGATTAAATATTTATATAATATTTATGCATCTTAATGTATTGCAGAAGTATAACTATTTAAGCGACTGTATAATAGGTCAGTTTTCAGGCAGAGCTCAGAGGGCATCTTCAAGTCATTCATATTCGTTCACACTTTCCAGCTTATATCAGCTTTCCTTTTGATATCTACCTATGTGTTATTTACATGGCTAGCATGCGGGCTTTTCAATGCCCAGCGATAAGATGCGCCTTTGGGCGAGTGTCTGACAAATGGGCCGCGTAACGAGAGACGGGCAACAGGAAAATGGGAAATGGAAAATGGGGAGCGTGAGATGACCTTGCCACTGGCTAGGCATTTGACGCTTATTTGCAAATACATAAATTTATTGTTCTTTTAGTCTGTTCGCTAAATGAAAAAAGTTTGCGCAAACGATGCGCATGACCTTTTAGGTTTCTTTCCAACTATTTGCATTTTGCCATTTGCAGCTCTAATTTTGATTAGCTGCAACAATTTTCCATTTACATCAAATCGCACTTTCAACTCGCAACTGCCTGGGAGAATAAAATAAAATTGTGCTTACGCGTTGGTTTCTCTTTTGTTTATCTTGCTAGTTGAATGGAACAAAACTGAAAAGTTTTCCTTGTGCTCATTTGCGCTTATTAAAAATACCAAAGTGGACAATGGTGGCCAACTCAGGTACACACTCCTCACCTGCCGTGTGTTCTCCTTCATCTGCCTGCGCGCTATTTCCAGCAGCAGCCGCTGGCGTAGCACATCCAACGGATTGACAATGGACAGCGACGGTTTATTTCGCTTCACCGGGGAGTACTCATCCTGAAAGAAGAGAAAGAGGGCGAGAGATCCATTTATATGCATTCATTTTCAACTTCTGATTGCATTCTTAATACAAAAAGTTTTCAAGTTAACAAATGTTTGAGTTGGTTAAACAGTTGTCTGGCAGAAATATCAGCACGAATGGCTAATTTATAGAAACCATAAAAAAAAGTTTATCAAAGAACACGAACATAATAGTACATATAATCAGGAGGAAAGAGAGAGAGAGAGAGAGAGAGAGAGAGAGAGACTAAGAGAGATAAAGATATACAAATTTCTAATCTGTTTGTTTTTTATAATAAAAGAAGATATTTATTAAGAAAAAATGCCTATCCATAAATTGATAATAATATCGAAAACTAAATTTCCAAATTTTTACATTCTGGCAAATCTATGATTTAAATATTTGTTCTAATATTAAAAGGAGAAAGTGAAACTCGGAACACATTCAATAATATTCAGATATCTTATCATGTGCCGACATTCAAATTATTGAATGTCACATTTGTAAATGAGTTTTAAATGATCAGATGATTAATCATTTTGCGTGATAAGTAAGCCCCTCCTCACACTGATAAACGCTTTCGTGGAACTACTTCACATTTTTCTTATTTTTTTATTTGCCTAATTAAAAAAACCATTATGGGATATGTTCTCGCTGCTGTTTGCAGGCACATAAATAAATATTTACAATAATTTGCAAACTCGAGCAGCTTTCAGATAACAAATAGTGTAAACAATTCAATGCAGATAACAATGAAAAATTCTAGATGATTTGTGAGTGACTAATGAAAGAAAACATGAAAAGGAATCATGATCAGGGCCAGGCATAAATGTTGAGTGTTGGAAATTCTTTTCTGATAAGATAATATGGAGTAATTATATGTAGGAATATATTTAAATTACTATTATAAGATATGGATAAGATATAGTGAGGCACTTAATAGTTATCACACTAATTTTTATCGATAGTTAGATAAAAGCTCAAATGTAGCTTCATTACAATGGAAGACATTTAAGCTTATATGGAATTATCTTTGTATGAGTGTTATCTATAGTTCGATAAACCTCGTCTGTAGCAGTGAAAGGTTCTTTAAAGCTGTCGTAGAAAACTAAACTAATAAGCCTTGACAAATGTGAACGCCCCCAGCTATCAAGTCAAGCGAATTTTAACGCATTCCGATTGGTAATTCATTATCGATTACTCAGCCCATCCATAGACCCCGCCAATTGAGTTGCGATAAAACCAAATTGAATATGGAAAATAACCGAAGGTTCGACAAGTGCCAAACAGGGTACGATCTAAAACCTTAACCTTGTCTACTTTACAATGGAAAATAACTTGAGGTTAACTGCAACCTTAACCTGTCCAACTCAAGTCAGCAAAGCCTGAACCAGTTCATCCTCGAAAGATTAACTTAATCTATCTTTCGAATAAAAGAAAAAAATACTCAATTGAAAACAAAATCCCCAAACAAATCAGATGAACACGTATTGCTATACGCAAACCTGTCGCTGGTTAATACGCAATGAAATTCACTTTTTTTTTTTGCCGTTTTGCCGTTTTGCTTATCAGACACTATAATTGAGATTGCGATTAGATAATATTTTGTAGTGAATGGACAGAATGTCTGAGAGCCATGGTAACTGCGCTGACAATGACCACCTGCTTTCTTCATATAAAAGCCCGGTCTATACTCCGAGCCGATTAGTATACATCGAACAATAGCAAAATGAAGGTTCTAACAATTGCGGTATTCGCGGTTCTCTGCGCCGTGGTCGCTGCCAGGCCGAATGGCTTTGGCTGGGGACGCTACCAGGGAGGCTGGGCAGGAAATGCTCAGCGTGGCGGCTGGAATGGCAACGGTGATCAATGGCATGGTAACTCCGGTAGCTGGGGCAACAATTTGGATCATGGACGTTGGAATCGTAATGGGGACAGATGGCATGGCAACTTTGGCGGCTGGCATAGCGATGTGAACGGTTGGCACAGAGACGAGCGCTGGGAACATCATAACAAGCATGAAATACGCACTGAACAGCCGCCAGCATCGCCAACCACTCCAGAAGGTCCAACGCCTGAAGGACCTGTGCAGTCTACTCAAGCCCCGGCAGAGTCCACCCCAGAAACTCCAGAGAAAACTACCCAAGCACCAGAGGAATCTACGCCTGAAGTACCTGAGGAAACTACCCCGGCGCCAGAAGAGCCCGTAGAAACCACTAAGGCCCCAGAGGAACCAGAGGATTCTACAACCGAAGGTTCGGGTGACCCTCAAGAAACCACTCAGGCACCCGATGACCCAACTGAGACTACCCAGGCACCAGAAGAACCAGAGGATTCAACAACCGAAGGTTCGGGTGACCCTGAAGAAACCACTCAGACACCCGAACAACCAGCAGAGAGTACCCAGACACCCGAAGAGCCTGAGAAGTCAACTAAGGTACCCGAAGAAACGACAGAAACTACCCAGGCACCCGAAGAGTCTACCCCGGCACCGGAAGAACCTGAAGTGTCTACCAAGGGAACAGAGGAGCCTGAGGAGTCAACCAAGGCACCCGAAGAGACGACCGAGACAACCAAGGCACCCGAAGAGTCTACCCAGGCACCCGAAGAGTCTACCCAGGCACCGGAAGAGCCTGAAGTGTCTACCAAGGGAACAGAGGAGCCTGAAGAGTCAACCAAGGCACCCGAAGAGACGACCGAGACAACCAATGCACCCGAAGCATCAACGACCGAAGGCTCCGGTGGATCGGCAGGTGCATAAGTACTCTCTAAGAAGCATAAGTAGGAATTTAATTATAAGCTCGATGTAACGTGAAGGTAGCTAAAAAAAAAGGCAATTGAAAACCAAGTGTACTGCTGGTTTTTTTTGCTATTATTATTATGTTATTATAAGTAGTTGGTTTTATTCTAATTATACGATTGATAAATCACATACTCCACATTTTATTTTTGACTACTCTTTAAGTAGGCACTTGAATAGATTAAAGCATAGAATTTGCCCAGACTTTCGATTCGGTATGTCAACATGACATTATCATAATGTCTAGAGCACTTAAGATAACTCACCAAGTAGCTTTCATAAATAAATAAATGTTGCCAGTTGCTATTCCAAAAATTTTTAATCGTTGAACAATTGTCAGTTCCGATAGATCGCAAAATGTTTCCAACGGAGCTCTTATCTCAACCAAGCAGCACATAAATCAATAAACCGGGTCCATTAGTCATGCCGTTCGATCGATTTATATTCGCACTGTGGCAATGGAAAACTTTCTACGTAAGCATTTGGATTGCATCAGTTGCGTGAATTATTTGCCCAATGCCAATAGATTTGCATAACCAACTGTATTTAATTCTATTGACGCGGGGCAACTGTTCAAATAGGCGACAACTGGAGTTGGGCCTATAAAAGACCGTTTGTCGGGGCCAATGCAATTAAAAGTCAATCATGAGAGCTATTACATTAGCCATCTTTGCCGTCTTGTTGGTCGCCGTTTTGGCGCAGCGTGGTCCCGGCGGCCAGGGACCACCGGGTCGACCAGGTGGACCACCTGCCCAGGGACCACCGCGTGGCCCGCCCGGACAGGGACCACCGCGTGGCCCGCCCGGACATGGGCCATCGCGTGGACCTCAGCAGGATGATGATAATAATGACGATGACAATGACGATGATAACGATGATGATAACGATGATAATAACGATGATGATAATGACGACGATGCTGATGATGATGCAGATGAAAACGATGATAATGATGATGATAATGATCAGGATGAAGATGCTGACGATGATCAGAATGACGCTGATCAGGATGCTTAGAACTTCGAGGCACCATAGTGCGGCTCCCAACTGTTCCTCTTTCAAAATGTCATTCAGTAAAGAACATTTATTTTCTGACTTCTAATTTTACCTATTTTTCAATTGCCCTTAGACATTTCAGGACGTAACTTTTGAAAATGGCTGGCTTAGAGTATATGTTATTTAATTTTAGGAATCGAATGTAGTTGAAGCTTATTCCGTGATTGATATTTGCTATCTCAAGCAGCTGCAATAGTTAATCGAAGTGCAAAGTACAGAGCATCAGCTATTCATTCAGCAACATCTTTTCAACACAGCTTCAGCCCTAATTGTTATAAATTGTTTTAGCAAACTTGCCGCATAAGTTTCAATTTGGCTAAAATGTTTACGTTGCAAAAACTTTTAGCTCGGCCTTAAATAGTTTTCATTGTTTTCAATGTGCACAATGCAGCCAAATGGCTGATAAAATATGATGGACCCATGATGGAAAGTGAATGTGAACGAATATGAAGACCACATTCGCAGGTGTTGCGGATCGTGTTTGAGTGGCCCCGGAAGTTGGTCCTTTGAAATGTTCGCCAGCTAAGCTGCCGGCTTGACAAGTGTTGGGAGCATTTCTCCAGGTGTTCAGCTCTATTGTTCCCAGTGGAACGCACACATTGGCCAAATTAAACGGCATGAAAACTTGAACTTTTCTTGTCAACTTTGTTTGGCGATTTATTCGCGCTGTAAAACAACAAAGCTACAAGTTTTATTTATCTTCTTGTCAAATGTAATAAACAAGGTAATAATATGTTCTGTTTACTTCTTGTTTACAAGTTTTTTTTCCCGCCTGTCTAATGAAGCATGCATAAATCGTTATTAAAAATTTTCCATTGAGCAAATTTAACAACGAACAAAAAATAAATGTCGAATCCATTTTTATACATTGACTAATTTGTTTGTTTTACAGGCTTCTCAACAATCTTCATGTTTGGTCGGTGGTCACGCTTCACGGCCTGTCGATAAGATAAGTGGGGAGTATTTGGAAAAAATGCGTCTCACTTGCCAATAACATTGAGAATACTTCCATTTTATAGAATTTATTGCGTCTCTGGCAGAAATCAAGAGTTACTTCATCGGAAATCTTACTTCAATTCAATTGTCATCTGATAAGAAAACTTACCAGGAAACTCTGATGCATTCTGTGAGAGCTAGTTAAACAAAATTGCGATAAGATACTTAATAAAATGGGGATACTGAAAGCTAACTGCCTTATATCAGAGATATATTTACCAATTAGATAAAGATTTATAATAGGTTTTGCAACCACGACATTGATTATTCTCTGGCTAAAATAGTTGTAAAGCGGACAATTAAATGTCTTGCAAAAATGTTTAAAAATAGTTAGCCTTTGATTTTGACTTTTTCTTTAGTCCACGTATAAATATAATATAAACTTAACCGCAAAATTTAATAACTCTATTGCAATGACTTTACTATATACAGGGTATATTATGTATAAGGTTGTATTTTATTTTAAATGACAATAAAAAATAAATGATTTTTTTTCGGTTTTTCCAGTAAACGTTTAAAACGGGAATGCGTACAGATAAATGCTCTGATGGCAACATCAAAGCATTTCTCATTTTTGTGTTCACCTTTAAAAAATCCAATGAAATATGAGACCGAAAAGAAAAAATTGTCACAAAAATGAGCGACAACTGGTGAAAGCCACAAAAGGCAGGTGAACGAGAATGAAAAGTTGTTGTGGCACAACTTACTCACCTGTACGGCCTGTGCATCCAGATAGTCCAGCGGATATCCGTTGGCATAGCCCGCCCCGCCAGCTGCGGCTGCTGCCGGTGTTGAGCCACCGCCTGCACCACCAGCTCCACCGGCACCGCCGCCGCCACCCGCTGCCGTTGTCGCCGCACCCCGCTGTGCGGTACAAACGAGCCTCGTGGCGCTGAGTAAAGTCAATAGCACCGGGCAAAACCACGTTGTGGCTTTCATCATTCTGCAATTGAACAAAAATATTTAAAAAAAAAAATGTAAATAAATAAAAACAATAATATTTGCATGGAAAATCAACGGATGCATGAATCGGGCGATTAACAGCATGCCGACCGACAAATTGCATAAAATTACATAAAAATTGAATTTCATCGCTTCGTTTGAATAATTGCATGCTGAACCGACCCGGACTCATCATCTGGAAGCATCATTTTTTATGTTGTCCAAACATCTAGCATCAAAATGCATAACTCTGTATTCTATAAAATATGCATAACTGAAAATACCTCAAATGTAATACAACTTTTTATCAAAAAGGTTTGACGAGTAAACCAATCAATTTCGAAAAAATAACGAAGTAAATTTCACCAAAATTGTTTATATTTGGTCTGTAAAATGAGATTTCCTGAATTTCAGTTTCTTTCTTTCGAAAATATTGCTCCAACATTTCTTAGTCTAACTATTCATCCATTCGATTTTAAGCCGATTATAAAGAATAGTTTAACACCTTAAAGTAAGGTTGTTTGTTTAAACAAACTGCATTTTATCGACCTAACAGGTAGTAAATGCAATATATAATGCAATATGTTAAATAAAATGCTCGCTTATCTGTTATTCTCGCGAGCTTCCTTATAATTTACAACCAGTTTTAAATTTCTTCTTACTACTACCGACCAGGCTTTTGCAAAGTATGTAGAAGAGGCGAATTGCTTATCTATTCCCTTTTTTAATTACTTTAAATAGCAGCCATATTTTTATTCTTAAAGAACTGCATAAGACTTGTAACAATTCGATTTACCAGTTCTGACACCTACACATGTTGAGCTCTTCATAGCATTTATTATTTCTTGTGCTCTCTCGCACAACAACAGTTTAGAGCGTAATTCAAGGGCAATCTATCAACATCAGGGAATATTTATTGTTAGAATATATATAAAAAATATATAAGAACGCAACGTATCTGGACTTTGACATTGATATTGCACGTTGCAAGCGTGTCGTGAATATGTATGGGAGAAACGCTGCGTGGAAAATACGCAACCTTTTGACATCGTGAAGTGTACTTATAATTTATGGCTCATGCACATGCATGACCTCTTCTAACCCCACATTCAACGCTGAACTGAACACATCAGCTGGATGGACTCGCCAAATGACTTTGCCCAGCGACAGCGAAACATAAACGTAATGTGTGGAAATAACATAAACAGATGGAAGGATCGGACGAGCTGCGGTTAAGATGAAGATGGACACGTGGCGCTCTGGAGCTGTGAAGTGTATAGAAACTGACAGAATGAGGCATCATAAGGATGCAGCTAACCAAAGGGACTCCATTTGTGGCCACAGGACAATTTGTGCGCCAGCTCGATTATGCAAACGAGAATGAACAATTGGCTTTCGGCTGCCATAGACGAAATACCCTTCCGCACTTTTAGAAAATTTGAATTTATATTTAAAAGAGTTTTTCTCAAAAAAAAAAATCGATTTCAAATCGATTTGTAATAAGAGAGCTTCATTATATTTCATTACGATTGTAATAAGTTTTCCTTTGCTTTTCATGAAGAAAGCCTCAAAAGAAACAAACTGACTGAAAACTTGGCCAAATCAACTGGACTTGTCGTCGTTGCCAGCTCTTATGCGTTACACATTGCATGACAAACTGATAATAACCCACGGCCAGAGTATACAAAAGCTCAAAAGTCCAATGACTTGAAATTGGCTTACAATTTCCGCTTGACCTTAGAGCAGGAAAGAGCATACATCCCAAAAGTCTTTCGATATCTATAAATAGATGCAAAAACCGTGTAAATACAGTTTTGCAAGCGCTGTGGCGGTGTCGAGTTCCTATTTTTGCAGTCCCCAAATGGGTTGGGCGCATGGAAATTGATTTTGCCTTCACTTGGTGCCCACTGTAAGGTCCTCTCATTTATTCATCGTCACATCCTTTAACTATTTTGATTAGCTTTTAGCAATGTTTATGAGGGCTCCCATTGACGCACAAAAATATATACTTTCCTGTGACCCGCATACACATATTTATTAATGCGCTTTGTTATGGCCAGCAAAAAGCTTTAATATTGTATAAAGTGCACTCACTTTCTATACATACATATAAACATATCTCGAGTTTAAGGTCCAACTGTTAATTGAAATTCGGCCAAATGTCAGTCTCAAGTTATCGTGCGTCATCTGTCTGTTGGCTGCTCTTTGAATTGTCATCAAATCGAGATAATTTCTTCTTCGTTTCTTTTCCTTTTCAATTATAACATGAGATTGCAGCGTGTACTCTGTGGCGTATACGCAACGGGCTTTGTGTTCAGTTTCTGTTGCATACTTTTGGGCGCACACCGAATCCTTTTAATATTATTAATTTAGTCACATCTCTTGGCAGCTGGCTTGCGGCTTATAATATAATTGTGTGGAAATATATTATTATTATTATTAACAGACAATACGAAGCTCTTTAGTGAAATGAAATAATTAGTTTTGATAATTTGAAACTATTGTGAGAAGCGAAATTGACATGCATAGAATACAATTTCTCACATCTTTTTGCACGCATTAAATAGATAGTTTTCCAAAGGCACCTTTCACCTTTGCTGGCGCCCCTTCCCCGTCAAACACTGAGCTCTTGTAAAGCTGAGCTGTCAGCGTAAGACTTTGGCGCAAATCTCTGGATGTTTAACTATTTGCGAAGCTTACGACACGCTCACGAGACATATGTAAGTAACTGTAATAAGTGGCAGCAATGACATTTGGGATTCGGGCAACTGTCATATTTGGGGCCATTTCATGTGCCAGGATTTGCGAATCTTGAGCAATATTCGAATATTGAAATGTTGACAGCAGCTGCAGGTGAGCAACATTCATTCTGTGCGCCAATACTGCCTCCTCCCCGCTCTCAGCGCCTCCTGCGCTCTATTTAAGCCAAAAATGTTGATAAAATACCATTCGGCGGCAGCCTAAAATGAAATTACATTGTTAAAATGACAGCATATGAAAATGGCTGCATTTGAAGTTCAGCAAATAAATATATTTTGTTTGAGCGTTAAACAATGCTTGGCATGGTATGGCCTAATAAAAACTGCCCTGCCCCACTGTGTGCCCCACCTGCTCCACCCCTCTGCCTAACTTTTCGATAAATAAAGGGACTGCCCCACTGAGAAATCGTGATTGCCTGCGGCGATTGTGCCTATGAATTCGCTCGCTTTTATCTGTGCTGTAAACAACAACAACAAAAAATTATGCATAAAAATATAAAGTAATTCATATATAAAATATAAGAAAATAAGACAGCAAAAGTCTCGTTGTCTATTTGCATTTAACATGTATGCAAATAGCTGCGAAGTTGGGCAAAAGTTTTTGGTCGATAAAAAGATTTTTACGAGCGAACAATTTGATTTGCCCGCTGATCCATGGCTAATAAAAGAATGAGTGAATAAATGAGCGAATGAATGTTTTCACTGCTGCTCAATGTTGTGATTCAATTGCAATGCTGTGATTCAATCGTATTGCCAGCCTAGCCTAGCGGGTATCCTAGACTAGTCAAATATCCATTGGCAGGCAGAAGATTCATTTCTGAATATTTCCAATTCTTCATAAAGTGCAATTCTGGTATACTGCTATGTTAGACCAGAAAAAATACCCATTCAAGTTTCGATTATTAGCTTTAATTAATTAATAGTCCACAACTAAACGGGTATTTACGACTATTTAAATATCCATTAGCAGAAAGGTATACAAAAGAAATATATAATGAATAAATGAATTTTTTTTCTTTAATGACTAGCACACATTTAATCACCTGCACCTGCAGAAAGTTTAACAGATATTAAATATAATTTAAATATCCTACCGCAACAAAAAATAGTACACTTAACTAAAGGTATATGTATTAATCTATGGATCAATAGGCGTCCAATCTGCTTGCAGTCTTTTATACACTTTTCAAACAGCTGACGGGGTATAATAGACTATTCACATACATGACATAACAGAATAAATGTTTTTGTAATTATTATCAAATAATACCCTCTATAAAATATACCAGGGTATACCATATTCGTACCTAGGAACATAAACCCAACACTTAAAATGCACAACAGCGAAGATTTTAAAATTAAATCAAAATCGAATTGGAAATGTTGCCGCAAGTCTTACAGTTACGATCTTAAACCGTCTTTTATGAGCGCCAACAAACGTGACCTATCGCCTGGCTCTTCTTGACGGGAATAGCAGGACGGCAAGTTTTCGTAGCCAATCAAAAGTGGAAAATTCTCTTCAAATCTTGTTTGCAATCTATTAAATTACAGGCTCAGGACACACGACAACACGATGAGCACAAGGAGCCGTAGCAGAAGTTGCCGAACAATGTGAAAATTTTGAAATAAAGGGAAAAACTAATTAGCTGGCTAGTGTCTTCCATTGAGAATCTGTCAACTAAACAAACCATTAATTGCCGCCATTTATATGAAATTAATATTAAAGGGTATGCCATATTTTGACTGTGAAGTTTAATTCCATTTCTCGTGTTTGGCATTTTCTAAGTCGCTTTCTCTCGAACGAGCTGCGATTCTACACATTTTCTACCACCAGCAAATTAATTGCCAACAAATAATGAAATTGGCCAATTTTCCTTTACCAATGGACATCTATAAATTGAGCATCAAGCATAATTAATTGCAAGTCATTTCATTCAACTAATGCTTTCTTTCGGGCTAAGCTTTGTGCCCCAAACAAATGTAAATTGGCATTTAATTTAATGGCTACACAATGCACACAAAAGTTGAAAATGTTTAATATTTTTTTGATATATAACATCTGATTAATTATTAAATGTAACTTCTTCTAAATAAAAACGATTAAACACGTTCTCAATTCCTAAAAGATTTATTTGATGTACTCACAATATTTAATACTTGATTTGTTTAAGTATTTTCTTTATTTAAGCTTAAGTTTTTAAGAAACTTGAAAAATTATATAAGTATATTTTTTGCTGCTTTCTTTGATAAAAAAATTTTCCTCTACTTATTCTAAAAAAAATCTTCTCAGCAAAGATTAATTTAAGAGTTTTTCTTGAGTCTTTCTTCTTATAGCAATCCATTTTTTTTTTAAAAGTTCTCATCTGTAGCTTTTAATCTAAGCAGGACAAGAAGTATGTAAGCTTTTTGCTGTTTTTAAAGAATTTTTAAACTTATTTTAAAAAACTTGTAACTCTGATTTACTCTTCTTCACCTTTTCACCAATATATTACTTGTTTTAAAAAGATTTTTGATGTTTTTGAATAAAATTTCAAATGATTTATTCCTTTCCACAATTTACGCGATATTTTATTTCTTTTCACGATTGATGATGAAATTCATTTTAATTTAATTAGCTTAAATATAGGTAATTTATCGACAATCTTATATAAATATGTAATTCCTTTTACCCACCAGTTATATCGTTGATATGGACTAATCCACCAAAATGCAAATCGTCCGCTTGATAACGCGTTAAATGACACCAAAATGCTTTCGTTCGTTTCTTTTATTTGTTTTGTGGCTGTTTGGTAACAATTTTCTCACATAAAAACGTTAGCACCTTATCAATTTGGTAATTGGCCGGGAAAATAATTCGTTTGATCTTAACACTGGGTAAATATTTATGGTTTTCAAGATTTGCGGCTTGCTGGGCCTATTAAATTGGCTCACAAATTTTATTTAATGTGCTCACGCGCGACGGCACTTAAACCAAATGAGACAAGACGAAAATTTTGAAAATTTTGAGTATTTCTTGTTCGCACAAAAATTATATTGAAATTCAAGTTTTAATTGGGTGCTATAAAGTAGGTCTTAAGGACCTGCTGCTGTTCTGACGGAGCTGGGCTTTTTATTATTATTATTTTTTTTTTTGGGCTGTGTCCGAGAACGCAACAGGCTGACGACGAGCGAAGAACTCAGAGCTCGAAGCGTAGGACGCTTGTTTTTATAATGCGAGGCAAGGACGCTGAGCGCTGCACGAAGTGCCACAGCACGAAGCCGAGCAGCGACAACGACGACAGGACGAGCACCAGGACGAGCACCAGGACGAGGACGAGGACGAAGCCTCAACATTTCGCCACGCGTCTAGTTATGAATGAAACCATGCGGCCCGCACCTTCGTGGGTGGCTTCACATGTTGCCCCAACAAAAAAAAAAAAAACCTCTGGACAATGGCAGTTACAGGTACGAAACGTTCAAGCCAAAGGAGCTAACGGCAACTGTTGCCAGCTGTGAGCCAACAACATGTTGCAGCAACATTTGGCCACAGATTTTTGTTTGTTTTTTCCGCATCCACTTTGTCTTGTAATTATCGAACTCAATTAATATTTAATGAGTTTTTATTTGCACGTCAATTGTTTGTTTTCTTTTTTTAACCCGGTCAAAGGGTTCGACATGGAGACAACCTTATGGGGATTGTGGCTAACAGCTTTTGGCAGTTCAGTCGCGGATCAGCGTTCAGGTGTGAAATTGCACGTCCGTCATTTTTATCTCTGAAAACTAAAATCAACAATTGGTATGTGAGAGTATAAAAGTGTGAGTACTTAAGAGTTGTTCTTTTCATGTCGAACAATATAACAATATTTTTAATTGGGTTCAAAATTGTTGTACATATAATTGTAGATGTGTATTCTTATGTTAAATAATCGCATTCTAACATATCAAAGTTTTGATGCTTTTTATCATACAACATATATGATTTAACAGAAGAATAGAAGATTTTCTATCTTAATCGTGACTTGACTTGTGTTCAATTTCAACACCTACGTTTGAATCTAAAAACACACAAAAAATAAAAGAAAATATAACTTTTTTCCTTTTAAATGGTTTAATTGAATTTTAAAAGAAAATTACTAACAAAACAGAAAGAATATTACCCTTTTTTTTCGTATTGCTGGCGATTTAACACATATTTATATATATATATACATGCTATATACATCATATACTGTTTCGATGCTTGTCTACAAATAGAGCAATTAAATTGTTCTTGAGGGAATCTCATTTATAACTCTCTTTGGAATTCTCCTCGATAGCATTGTGCACATCTTTCAACTTTTGCGTTTTTATCACTTTTATGGGCTCCGTTCCGATTTAACCTTTTGCTCAAATGAATTGTCAAAATGTCGCCGCAACAGTGTTGCCACCATTCATCAGAATGCGAATCGCATCGCCCCCCCTTACCCAGCAACTAGTGGAGTCCTGCCTGTTGCTCAACAGCTTTGACATCCGTTTTAATCGCTGTCAATGCGTGTCCGGGTGTAATTAAACACGTGGGCCGAGTCCTGTTACCCGTTGCCAACGCCAACTGCTGCTGCTGTCCTTTGTGTTAACCATTTGCCTTGCGGCCGATTGAAATCTGTCAAAAAGTTGCTGACGCTTTACAGCACTGGCTGCCACTTCACATATGGCGACCCTAGGAGTGTGTGTTGGAAATGGTTATTTATTATGGTAATCTGATGTCGTAAAAGCAGAGAAAAGTAGTTATCTATAATTGAGTTGTAAACGGCTGAGGAAATACTTATGTATGTGACTAGAATGGAAAAGAAAGTGACGATCAATCATAAGATAATTCCTTACAGATACACTAGTAATAGCTGAGGAAGCTAATGTAATGAGCATTTTAATAGGTTTTAATGCTTTAAATTAGGTAATGGCAGAGTTGGTAAGTTGTTAAAAAGATGTGAGCTGACATTAAGAGGATTGTCAAGTATCTTAGCCCTACTTAAGAGCGCAATAGAATAAACAAATACAACTAATGAATTGAACTCAAGCTTACTTAAAGCTTTAATATGTTGTCAAAACATTTCAAACTTTGTGTTTTATAGTGTACAAAGTTCTCTTGAAGCTTTTAGATGCTTCAGAGCTTCTTTAATGCATAAAAATACTTGTTAAATACGCTTTGACAAACAAAATCATCTTAAACAACTATAGTTTCCAGCCAAAATGCCCATTAAATATAAGCTAGGGATAACTTATGCACATTTAACTAAGCTCCTGCAAGTTGTAAGCCCTTTGCCCTCAGACAAGCAAAACTTTGCCAGCTCAAGTGGTGTCAAAGTTAAACATTTTCATTAGCCTGGGCCAACAATTTGATCGTCAGTCAATAGCCGTCGAGCAATAACAGAATCATTAACACTGATGAAACGCTCGAGCTGGCTGAGATAAACTCATTAACATGTTGATTAAAATCACGACAAAGTTCAAATCCTCGCGCCCAACCACCATTCGAGTCTCAATCTTTTGTTTGATTTGCGTAATATATCAACGGGGGCGGGGGCCTTGGCGCATTGAGGGCGACAATTTCTAATTGCGCAGCGTCGATTTGACAAGCGTTTAAACGGTAAACGTCACTTGGGTCAATTATGCGTGTTAATGTGGCCCCTCGCACCCACCCACCCACCAGCCCCCCTTCGCAGCCGCCAGTTTCTGTTCACAGTGTCAAGGAACCTGAGGGCCATCTTGACAGCTGCTGTCGATAAACTGAAGCAATTATTAATTTATGACATGCTCCCAAACTGCCTACATAGCATTTCATATATGAATAGGGTTTAATTGATTAACATTAAGAATTCAAATTCTCTCAAGTTATTTACTAAATTTCAATATCTCAGCAGGGATTAACTGCTTAGCCAAATCGGTTGCAAATCTTAAATTGACTTTTGGGGCTTCTTTGTAATAACGAATTGTTTCAGGCTCAAACTTTTTGTATAGTTAATTTCATTTGCATCGTAATTTTTGAGCAGCTTTCGCTTTCGCTATTGCCTGCAGAAGAAGCGCCGTAAATAAAACCGAGTTACAGCCAAGTTAAGCAAAAACAGGCAACGAAATCCCCTCCAAACTTGGCCAAAAGCTAAGCAAAATATTTTACTAAGAAAACCACAAGAACAAAAAGCAAAAGAAAGAAAAAACTTTTCTGCTTGGACAGCAATTATTACAGCGAAGAAGTTTCTGGTTTAAGCAGCTATCAAAGTGCTTGGCGCTTAACTTTTGGCATTAACTGTGACTGAAATATTAATGCTGCAGTTTCTGGGCATGATTTTGATTTTGTTATTTAGATGAACAGGTGGTCGTGGGATGTGAATCGCTGAACTATGCGCAAATTTTGGTTAGGTTTTTGTGTGTAGCCAAAAATTCGCACAAATTTATTTGCATTTGCTGATTTTTATGGAGCAGCTGCTCGTGTGCGTGTGGGTAAAATATGACAGCATGCCAGCGCTGCCAGATGGATGAACACATGCACAAATGCAGGCGAATATATTTCACAGAGATGCAGTTGTCAGTGTGTGTGTGTTTGATTTTTTGCGCCGATTTTGGCGTTGATTTGTTGTTGGGGGCGATTAAAAATACACACACAAGCACACATGCACCTACTCACAATTCACGCCCACTGTGCTAAAGCATTTGTCAACTGTTTCGCCCCTGCGGCCGGTCCAAATTTGATTTATGAGCGCGTTGTGATATATGCAGAAATAAGCCAGAGAAATCAATGGGACTGGATTTGGGTGCGTGGATGGGGTACGGATTGGATGGCACAGCAGGGTATGGGCCCATTTTGCTGCGCCTAATTGCATTACTTGGTTAATTTCGTGTAGAGCTGGGCGATTTATAGCTGCGCACTTAATATCATTATGATAGCAACAAAACTAGGTCATAAGAACCCTTTAATTTGAAACAAAGATAAACTGGTTTTCTAGATTCTATGAGTGTTTAGTTAAATTCGCGCGAATTCTCTTCGTTCAGCTTACTGCTAACTGTTGAGCAACTGTTAAGAAGGCATCCACAAACCAAATATAGAGGGCGCCAGTTAAATGTCGCTTAGCAACAAAGGGATACTTACAATTTTGTTTAGAATAAGCTGAAACTGACTATTTGTGTTTATATATTTAATTATTGACATTATTGGCGTTAGTTGTAAATTAAATTGAAATAGGCAAACATTAAGAACAAAACGTTAACGTATCGTGTTAAAATTAATATAACGATGTATCATTCTTATCGATATATTTATCTGCACTAAGCAAGCACTTTAGAGATGAGAGTACCTTGCCTTCAGTGTCGCAGTGACAGCTGCTTTGTGAAATCACATATAAATACATTAGCATGTAAACAATTAAATGCTAAGAAGATTAAATAAAATAATTTAGGTGGATCTTTCACATTTATACAAAATCGCATTTTGCCAAATAAGAATCTTTTTAGCTCAAACAGTGACCCGCAACTTTGCGTCACCAGCGATAAGTAACAGTTACATAAATGCTGCACATCTCTAGCACTTTCTCATCGCTAGGAAAACAAATATGGCGGAACGCAAATGCAAAGAAAAATAAAAAAAAATTAACTAATTCGCAATCGCAAGCATCATTTAACCGCGTACAATGTACAATTGCTGAGCATATATAAATTAATAGCTCTTACTGTACGCTCTCTCATGTTCGTATGTGAGTTCGTTTGTTGTTGCAATGCGATTTGCACAGTCAACACAAATACAAATTTGTTATTACGTGACCTCGAGAACGCCGCTAAAATTAAAATTCACAGAGCCGTGGCAAAAAGTGTTATTTTACTTAAAAACGAATATCTCTAATGCAAATGCAACACTGCGTGAGCTAAATGCGTCACTAAGATGCAGATTAACTGATTAATAAGGGTGGAGTGAAGATAAAAATATAAAAATAAAAAGTACGCGGTAAATAAAACGAAAACAACGCAAAAATGTCTGGCGGACGCGACAGCAGCGCAAGCGCCAGCAGCAGCAACGGCAACAGCGCTGCCAACTCCAGCACACCGCAAACGCCGACACAGCAGCGCGCCCGCGGTCGCCCGGCTAAGCGGGCGACATGCACCTGGTGCGGCGAAGGGAAGCTGCCGCTGCAGTACGTCCTGCCCACACAGACGGGCAAAAAGGAGTTCTGTTCGGAGACATGCATCGCCGAGTTCCGAAAGGCATACAGCAAGGGGGCGTGCACGCAGTGTGACAACGTAATACGCGAGGGTGCGCCCAATAAGGAATTCTGCTCCATGATGTGCATGAACAAGCATCAGAAGAAGAATGGGTCGACGCGGCACAGCAGCGGTGGTGGTGCAGGCGCTGGTGGCGCTGCAGATGGTGAGCGCAAATTGCTGAGCAGCGGTGCGCCGGCGCCCACGGGTCCCTTTCAGTACGAAAGCTTTCATGTATTCGACTGGGAGGCCTATCTGGAGGTGAGTAGTGGTTGCTAGCAGCTGTTGAAACGATCGCCTAATCTTTGCTTGTTTCTGGTGTGTGTTAGGAAACTGGCAGTGATGCGGCGCCCGCCGAGTGCTTCAAGCAGGCGCTGAATCCGCCCAACAACGACTTTAAGATTGGCATGAAACTGGAGGCACTGGATCCACGCAACGTCACTTCCACCTGTATTGCGACGGTAGTGGGCGTGTTGGGCTCACGATTGCGCCTGCGGCTCGACGGCAGCGACTCACAGAACGATTTCTGGCGACTGGTCGACTCGACGGAGATCCATGCGATCGGGCATTGCGAGAAGAATGGCGGCATGCTGCAGCCGCCGCTTGGTTTTCGCATGAATGCATCCAGCTGGCCCGGCTATCTCTGCAAGATACTCAACAATGCAATGGTTGCGCCCGAAGAGATATTCCAACCGGAGCCGCCGACGCCAACGGAGAATCTCTTTAAGGTTGGCCAGAAACTGGAGGCGGTGGACAAAAAGAATCCTCAACTGATTTGCTGCGCAACAGTTGATGCCATCAAGGATGATCAAATTCATGTCACTTTCGATGGCTGGCGCGGCGCCTTCGACTATTGGTGCAATTATCGTTCTCGTGACATTTTCCCAGCTGGTTGGTGCGCGCGCAGCTGCCATCCTATGCAGCCGCCGGGCCATAAGTCGCGCATGGATTCCAGCTCTGGCAAGCAGCGTTGCCCGCGTCCCAGATACACCGTTGTCGCTGAATCGGATGCCATGGTGGCCGCCTCCCCGGTAACGGCGCACTTTCACACCAACTGCAAGGGCGGACCCTTTATTAATGGCTCCAAGCTGCCGTCTATGGTGACGGGGCCGACGCATCAGACGCTCGCCAAGCTTTGCCTTCAGGAGGTGCTGGCCGCCAGCACAGATACACAGCAGTTGTCCAAGCTGCTCTTCGCGCTCGACGGGGATGTGCATATTGTGACAGCTGCTGGCAAGAATTTTACGGTAATTTCTTGTTTATTTATCAAAATTCCATTTGGTAATCCTCTGCTGTTTTTTCAGGTGAAAATACCCTCGCCGCTGCGCATGAAGGATGACGAAAGCCTGGCCCAGTTTATTGAGACGCTATGCATCACATGCCGAGCATGTGCAAATCTTATCTCATTGATGCCGGAGACCGAGGAGTGCAAGAAGTGCGCACACAGTCGGAAGCGTCAGTTGTTGCAGACCGCAACGCCGCCACCGTCGCCTGTGCTGGCCGAGAAACGCAGTCGACAATCCAAATCCGCCACGCCCACGCCTACATCGCCCGCCGAGAAGCCGCTAATTATCAAGCAGGAGGCGGGCGTCAAGGCGCAGACGCAGCAGCCCGCAAGCAAAGCCACTAAGGAGACATTAAATCACAACAACAACAACAACACTAACAACAACAACAATAACAATAACAACAACAATAGCAGCAGCAATAATGTAAACAGTGGCAAGGTGGCCATCAAAGCGGAGCCAAATGGCGTCCCAGCGACAGCCTCAGCGCAGAGTCAGGCACAGGCGTTGCGCAAGGTGCGCTTCCAGCATCACAACAACAACAATGGCAACTGCCAGCAGGAGACGAGCAATAACTTGGGCTCAACTGGCAGCAACAGTAACAACAGCTCTTCCTCTTCCAACTCCTCCAGCAGTAGCAGCAGCAGCGGGGGCAGTAGCAGTAGCCTAGCCGGCGGCACAGCAAATGCCAAATATTTGGCACCACTCGTCGCCGAGGTGCATCCAGAGCAGCTGAGCGCCAAGCCGCCCAGCAGCTACTATAAATCTCCGACCACATTATCATCAAGCGCCTCCTTTCCGTCTTCGGTATCCACGCCTTTCACCGCCTCACAGTCGGCCTGTCCGGCGGCGCCGGCTGCCAGCGCTGCCAAAGCGGCAACAGCGCCAGTGGCTGCTTCTGCATCGAGCAGTTATGCGGGTACAGCCATCACCTCACCGCTCAGCACACCCATATCGACGGCCTGTTCGCATCTGCGAGCGCAGCCCATCGACTGGTCCATCGAAGAGGTCATCCAGTATATCGAGAGCAATGACAACTCGCTGGCCGTGCATGGCGATCTCTTCAGAAAGCATGTGAGTAGCCAATATGAGATATATCCACTTAAACTGAATACTCATGAATTGTATATATTTGTCTTTAATGTGCAGGAAATCGATGGCAAAGCCTTGCTTTTACTTAACTCGGAGATGATGATGAAATATATGGGCCTAAAGCTGGGGCCAGCCTTAAAAATATGCAATCTAGTGAATAAGGTCAATGGACGAAGGAATAACATGGCTTTGTAAATTGCCAGAAGCATAAAAGAAATATGGATATAGAAATGGAAATGGAACAAAATAAAGCGCAAGTAACGGAACAAGGCCAGCGCAGAAGTGTTAACAAATTAGTACCTCCTTAAAAAGTAAAAGTAAAAGTAAACAACAAAAAAAGAAAGATAATCACATAATAGGTAACAGATATGCAGAATATATGTGTAATGTGTTCGGGCATTGATGAAGTTGAAGAACGTTAACAATTTAATTTTAAATATTTAATTTTCAACCTAAAATTCTAATGCGAGCTATGTTAAACATGCGCGAAGGAAACCAAAACAAATGTCGAGCAAAAAAGAACTTGAAATTCCAAAAACTCATATTCAAAATATCAGTTTTTCCAGCAAGAAAAACGTATAAAACAAAAAAAAAAACACAATACCTTTAAAATGCATATGCAAAATATTTATTACACACACACACACGCACATTAGGCACGAAAAACAAAAACAGTTTGTATTTAATAAAAATATATATGACAAAAAATCCAAAAAATCCCTTGAAAATATTGTACATAACTTTACATATAATTTTGTAATTATGTATGTACTGATTGCGTTTCTTTAAACTTAAACTATTACAATGTTTGCTTAATTTTAGCAATTTACTTTTAAGTGAAATCAACAAACAAACAAAAGAACAATTTGTTTAATATTATTTGTAGACACATAAGAAACCTAAAATACAAAACTAAACACAAAACCCAAACTTAAAATGTAAACTATATTAACTCGAAAGAACCGACAGCGGATATATAAAACAGAATCAGATATATATATATATATATACACACACTTCTATGCAATATTTCTCATTATGTTTATTTACACATCCACACATAAACTCTCACAGACATCTACACATAAGATATACTTATACCATACTTATAGAAAACTGTAAACATTATTATTAAAATTGGTCAACAACAAATATTTTATTTTTTTTCACTTTAATAATAATTGCTGCTTATGTAAGGCGAAACTGTTAGGAACCATAGAAGTATTAACATTTGTAGTACTCAATCTAAAATTTTAGATTGCCAACTGTAAGGAGTCTTTCTTCCAGCTAAGTTTTGCAGAGCGCTTATTTTTTATATACTTCCAATCTATAACACTCACATACTTCATATACATAGGCCCCAAATATACGATGTATACATATATAACTTTCGGATTGACACAGGTAAATTTCGAATAAAACAAAAAGCATTTGCATATAATCATAGAATTAGTCAAAAATTTCATGTATACTTGAAAAACGAGAATAATAATATCCCGTATTAACCTTTGGCTAACCTTTAGAAACAAATATATAGAAAATTAACGGACATTTATCAGATGCTGATATACGAGTTACATCAAACAAAAATTAGCACTAATGAACAAATTGGAATACAATTATTGAATATGTGCGAAAAATACATTAATCTCCTAAAAGCACCCACTCTCTCTCTCTCTCACACACACACACACACACCCACACATTCACACGCTAGTTCAAATACACACACACACTCATATACAAATGATTATAATGTATTCATTTTGTTTTGCCATTAACATTAAATTAGATACTAAGTGAATAGTTATTTAATTCATTTCATGTTATGTATGTATAGAGATGAATCACAAAATTGTATCAGACAATTGAAATCTGAATAAAGCAAAGCATATGCATATAGATAAGTATCTAAATACTATAAAATTATGTTATACTTCAACATCCAACTCTGTTGGGCTGAAATTCTATGTGGGCTGACATTTTTATTGCGTTTTAAGCTTTCTTTCTAATCAGAAATATTCTTTTAAAAAGAATGCAGAATTATTTTTTTGATATTTTTCAATATTATTATACAATTTTCACTATTTATTTTGCTAACCAATTTATATACATACATATATTATACTAGCAGAATCAATGAAATTCGCATAGTAGGGCGTATTTTTTCAGGTTCAGCACGAGAGGGAATGTTTGATATAAGAGATCAGTATATCCAAATACAAACTCAATTATTCGCCCATATAACTTCGGACTTACCCAAGGGAAAGTGCAAGACACGATTTTCTAAAATTTGTATTCGGTCTCGGATGCAAATCTGTAACATCTTTGCCCAGTTTTACATAATTTGGATAATTCTTCTACCGATGATTGCCATTTTAAAATTCATCCTCAAATCAAAAAGGAAGAGAAATGTTTTATTTTAAGTCAATCATTACGGCAGGCATTTAGTTTTCTTTACTGGCTCAAAAATCATTTTACAAAAATGTAGATAAACAAAACAAAACTATCTCAAAAAAAAAAAACAAAACAAATATATACTTAAAGTGACTACGAAATGGAATCGCGCACAACTGGCGACGATTTATGGATAAATGTTAGTGAAACATGCATTGGGCAAGGCGGGAGATCAGTTTATTATGGCTGTCAGCTACACGATCCATTTCCTCTCTGCAATATAAAACGACTAGGTCCGGTTCAGGCAAGTGATAACAGTAAATGTAGCTGTACCAAGGAAATGACACCCGATATACCGAGATCGGGTCTTTTTGATGAACATTATGTGGATCTAGAAAAGGAATCGCCGGAAACTATTCACCGTCGTTGTTGGGGAATAAAGCGTTGCCTAGAGCCACCAGTCGATGGATCCGAGAAGCCACGAAAACGTAAAGCCAAGCACCATTGGGGCCGTGATATTATCGAAAGTGAGCAAATCTATAGTTATACTGGTTGCGTTATAGTCTAAGACTTTCGAAATAATTTTGTTAGTGTTAAAATTTGGTTTTTGAGTTGAGTTTAGCGATTTTAGTTAAGTTTTATTATCGGAAAATGTTTTATTAAAAAATAGATGTATTCATTTATCAAGATATATCAAAATTTTTATGAAAGTTCTTTCCATAATTTTACCAAGATTTATTTTTAATTTGGCTGTGACTATGCCAACCCACGACTAGTTGCCCGAAGATTACTTAAGTTCTCCAGGAAACTGGGAAGGAAAATAAAGGGTATCTTTGATCTATTGCTCATCAACGCTGAGTACAATATTATAATTGTTATTGTCGAAACTAAACTAAATTTTGTCATCGAATAGAACTGCTTTCAGTTTTATTAGACGGTACAGGGTATCTCCCGGTCGGGCATTCTGCTCTCCCGCATGCGTATTTGTGTAGCCTTCGTTGTAAAATAGTCGACAAAGGGAATACGATTTATGTGTTGTTTCAGGAAGCGGAAAGTTAGTAAAACTAACCTGCAAAAGCAGACAACTCCGAGCCAACTCTCCGAGTTGGGTTCACTGTGAAAATCAGCAATAGTTGTTGTCATGTCATTGGCCTGTTGTCCGTTGATAGCCGCATAACAAAAGCGCTAAACCGCCCCTCTTACCACGCAAATCATCCACCCACCACCCACCACCCACCTTTGGTGCAGTTACAATTTGCGGTCAGCGGTCGTCGCTGCGGGAGAGTTGATTTCCCTTTTTATTGGATTTAAGCGATCATCGTTCAATTTATAGACAAATCAAATGGCATTTTTTACTGCCCCCGCCCCCCACAATTTGGGGGCGGTTTACTTTTTATGCAAAAAAAAAAACAGCAAATAAATTGGATTTTGTTTTGGCATGCAAATCATTTGCTGCAGGATACAGCCGGGGATTTGGTTGAAACTTTGGCTCTGTCGCTTCTTTTAATCGTGTGAGTAACCAAAGCCAATGACAACTTTTGTGGGCCGAGTTAATGAAGCTGCTTCACGGCGGAAATCAAAAATCCACAATCGACAATGGCTGGCGTCTAGACGTGACTGTCAGGAGTAGGGCGACTCCGGCAGTCCGGATTCCTGTGCCGGACTGTACAACAATCCTTTTGTGCTTGAACCCTCGATTGTCAGCTGTATCAATATTGTTACAGTTCATTTTGTTTGCCCTCGACAAATAAAGCATTTTATGCATCACCCAAAGCAAAGTTGCCCGGCATGCCCGGCCTGACCGTGGGCAGCATCTCTCAGCCAGATTGTGCTATTTGCCTTGGCCATTGGCCAGTTTGGGCTTGCATGGGCGTGTGGGCGTATTTGCGGGCATGGTCTATTGAATTGGCATTGAGCACAAAACAGTTTTCAGCCGGCTCCTGCGGGCCAACTTTGCATGCCACATGCCGGACAAATCCGAAAACCTACTCCTACTCCTCCACACCCCTGCAGAGTTCAAATTCCATTGCTGAACTTTAAGAGTTTCGCTTTGATTGATAATTTACGGGCAAAGGAATAGAGAGAGAGAGAGAGAGAGTTGGGTTCTTAGATATAAGTATGCACAGAATCTATGAGTATTTATCTGCAATTTAGACCAAGCTATTGATGGGTTATCTATTTGATGTCAAATTGTTGCTTAATTGAAAATTCTGAAAGCGCACAATAAGGAAAAATTGCTGAAACTGAATTGTTTTAGAATCATAGCTGGATAGATGATAGGCTATACATTGCCAAAATAGCTCTTAGATAATTTCACTTAATTTTATTATTAGATCAATTTTAAGTTTAATTTACAAACCAAATGTGTAGTATTAAATCATAAAATTAGTGAAGCACAACCGATTCCATGGGAGACTGTCTCAACAGATATACGAATTATTCTTAAGTACTTGAAGGAATAATTGATTGGAAAGTGGAATAAAGGATAAAGGAACCTGCTCGGCCATGCTTATAAATAATTAAACAAGAATGCAATTCCAATTACAATTTCCCATAAGAATTGCGCATTTAATGAGAGTTGGGCAATAAATTCGCTTGTTTAAACTAACTGAAGTTAGCATTAAATAGTTGAAATTACGCAACTGGTCAAAGGACCAT
Source organism: Drosophila borealis (assembly GCA_035045885.1). Classification (NCBI taxonomy): domain Eukaryota; kingdom Metazoa; phylum Arthropoda; class Insecta; order Diptera; family Drosophilidae; genus Drosophila; species Drosophila borealis. The sequence goes on from JAWNOR010000299.1 coordinate 1,475,031, forward strand.
AAGAAGAAGAACCATAAAAACTGGGTCCAAGTGGAAGTCGGACAAATGCGAGTAAAATTTGTGCGCGTGAAGCCGTGTGAAAGTTGTTTCTGCTGCCGACGCAGTCATAAAAAAATAAAATTCTACTTATACAAATGTGTGTAATGTGTGTGTGTGCGAGTGTGTGTGTCAGCAAGGCTGTGTGTAGCACACAATTTTTGCGAAAATTTCTTCTTTTTTTCTTTCGCCTTTTCATAAAACTTTGAAACGAATTACTTAAGTCCAGATTGGGCTACGTCTTGGACTGCTCCCAGAAATACGATGTCATTTTTATGCCTAAAGAATATATATAAATATATATATATATCTTTTTTATTTAAAATAAATACAACAAAAACATATGCTATGAATACGAGACTTTACAATAACTAAGAATATTCTCATTGCATTTTGTTATAGTTTCTATAAATGAGATTTGTTAGTGTATTTGAACTTCGTTGCGACAAAGTTTTCATTACTCTCATAATTTTTGTTTTTGTTTCTAGTCAGGAAAAACTTGGCAAGATTTACGTTTGCAATTTGCAGCGGAAACTAAAAAAAAACGGCGAAAAAGGCAAGCGGCCCATCAAGTGCAACACGTTGCGCGTAAAGTAAAGGGAACAAATGAGGCTGAGGGCCAGGAGGGGCGGAGGAGAAGGAGAAGGGGGAGAAGGCTGCACATAGAATTATGCTAGTAATTGTTAAGCTATTAATTTATGCAACTAATGCGGCTGGCTGTGATTACAGGGCACAATGCACATGCGTAAAGCAGCCGCAAGAGAATAATAAATGTTATGTTAAGTACAATTAAGGGCAAAGGGTCGCCTACGTAGTCAAAGTAACGGGGTCCTGCGAGAATAGGGGAAATAACACCCAGAAAGTCAGTAAACTAAAAAATTAGACCAGTTTCTTACGTGAGCAACATTTATGAAAATTCGTCAGGCAGTTGGTGCTGGTACTGGAAATAGGATTAGCATATTCCTTAGATGCAAATTGTATAGAAAATAGTATAGAAATTAAATTTCAAGTATGTTCAATTCAAATATTTTCAGGTCAATTTAAATTCAAATCAAATGCAATTTTAGCCTTTTTCAAAATCATATTTGTATAAGTTCTCTGCTATTAAGTATTGAGTGACATGTCTTCTATCCAAAAACCTTTCTTTCGACGACAATTAAATGCAACCTTATAAAATTAGGGTCAATTTTAAATGTTTGGATAATAAAATTGGAAAAAATATTTGACTAAATATTCAAGCTATATACAGGTAAATATAAATTGCAAAGTGTTTTACCTAAGATTCGAACCTTCAACATGGCTGGTTATGTATTTAAAATTATGCTAGCCCTTGGTTTTAGTTTTGAGTTCAGTTTAAAATCCAAGTGTAAATATTTGTGTGGCAAGCTTTTATAAAGTTAAAAAGTTAACATGGCTAAGAGCATTTCCCGTGCATTGCCAACGAGCTGAAACTAATTGGAATATTTTTGCATTGACATGCGGCCGGATACATGCACAAGTCCTGCCCAGTTCGAGGAGGCTTCTGTCAAACTATATATCGCATATAAGCAGATGCAAACATAATTATATACATGTAAAAAGTATCAACTTTGAAGTGTATAACCCGTCAAGTGCCCCCCACGATTGCGGAGCATCTTCAACAGCGCAGTTGAATGCACCGCCAGGACGTGAGTAGGAAATTATTAAGTCACAATGGGGCAACGGGGCAAAGGGAGCGACATTTGTGCAGATAAAAATGTATTTCAGCTGCGCCAGGTGTGGATGGCGCTGAGTGGGATTCGGTTGCCTCACCTGGTGGCTGGGACTGACTGGGACGATGAGGATGCGACAGGAAATTCATCAATGTCTGCAACGTCTGTTGCCCACATCCGAGGCGTACCCCGTGTTTCAGTAGAGCTTGTAATTGCCTACAACTCTGAGAAGCTTTGCAAAGCAAAATAAGCAGAATGTCAGCAAATGAGGAGACACGTTGGGCTTCTGTTAGGGGGGCAGGGGCTTATTTACGGGCCGGAGACAGCGCGAAAACCACGCAAAAGGAAGCGAAGCAACTGCGATTTCTTCCTTTGGTCCTTAATTTTTTTTAGCAAAGAGGAAATTATGATTTTTTTTTTGCCATTCGCTTTTACATTACAATTTTTGTTTAAAGCTGCAAATTAAAAGTAAAGCAGCTACTTTGATGATGTGCTGGCGCCATCTAGTGACAGGGGGCATAAACTTTAGACTGGTCATCAGGTATTCCGCATTTAGTTTTCTCTTCGAATAAGCGAAATAGAAATTAAGGAAGCTTTAGCTATGAGATTTATGTAACGATCCCTTATTAATATCTTTATTATTATTTATTACGCTGGACAAAACGAGTATTTAATACATCAAAATATGACATTAGAAGAATTTATCGCTAAGCAGGTGTTATTATAGTAAGAAAATATATTATTTAGAATTTTTTTAAATTATAAAAAAAAATGAGGAAAACAATTAATAAAAGAGAATTTGTTAAGGATTCTAGACAGATGGGGATTCACAATAATAATTAAAAGTTGTATTTTATTGTATATGTGATGGGAAATCATTGACCCAAGGTGGCAAATTTTTTTTGCCTGTCCGATAAGCTATCCACTGTCATTCCACTGCCTTAATATAAGACTGAGAGACTTGCAGCTGTCTACACACAACTGAAACTCTATTTATTTTTGGCTCAATGACAAATGTAAGTATTTAAGCCATATATCTGTTTAAAGATGGAACATATAGCACTTGGAACAGTCGGTAGCATGGCGCACAAGAAGAGAGAGAACAAAAATATGTACTTATGTGGTAGTATTTTAATCTGACGTGGCTCATGTTTGCTGTCTCAAAATGCGCTGTCTGTTTGGCCAGTCACTTGGCACTTGTCAGTGGCAGTCGGCGCGGCGAGCAAAATTAACAACTTGATCCTTTGTCAAATCAGTCAAGCGCACTCAAATGCGCAAAATCCACAAAAGTGACTGCAAAGCGAGCGAAGCAAACCACCAAACCACCCAACCAACCACTCGCATTAACACCACATCCACCCACACACACACACACACTCGTCCTGTTACTGCAGAGAGCTCAACAATATGTAAATTCACATTTTTTGCTTGGCCACAAATGAGCTTAGTCAGCCAAAACACAGCCAAGAGGCAGCGCCAGCGAGGCATAGAAACAATCGAAGCCCTAAAAAATAAAATATCAAATAAAAAAATTGGATATAGATTGGCCTATTCAATTTTGCATACTATGTAAATGCGAAATATAGAAACTGTTGGTGTAAAAGTGAAAAGAACTAACATATTTTATACTCAAGTAGCATATATTTTGAAGGAAAATAGATAATAATATATAGAAAATAAATAATAGAAGATAGCGCATAGAGGCACGGAAATAGATTTTGCATGTTGTATGGAATAGAGTTTCGCCTAGGTTCTTCCGTTTCCGACTGTGAATCTTGAATATGGACTTTCTTGTGCATTTTGTTTATAAGTTAAGCTTTTTGGGGTCTCGCAACTTTGACGCTGTTACTCAGTTATAGAAGGTACTAGTGTTCTAGGTTTAAGGCTAAGTACAGAAATATTCTTAGGGCGGAGCAGCACTTAGCCCAATCGGATCGTCAACTTAGTTATATATGTATATAATGCCTCTTTTCTTAGTTTGTGCTTATTTACAACCCGCTTAATATCTTGGCCATATATAGGTCTGCATGCTTTATAATAGTTATCTATGTTGTATACCTTTAAATACGTTGGTTATACTATAAAATATAATAAATAAATAAATAAATAAATATTCTGCCTTTTTATCATTTACTTACCTCTTTAGATAGACTTTAAAAGAAAAGCAAACACAAACCTGGCTTGCTAAAATATTGAAATAAATATAAAAACGACAACGCATTTTGCATTTTACACTTATGCGTAAATAATTAATAAGTTCATTGATTTATTTTTACTTTTCGCGCCATTCTTATATCATATTCGCATTACATTTACGCATTTCGCCGCACATTTTACATCAATGTAATTATATAATAGGTTTTCTTGTTTGAGTTAACTATTTTTTTTTTCTTTTTTTCATTATAATTATTGTTTTATGTCAAATTAACTTAAATTATTACAAATACATTTTTTTTTGGCATTCACATACATGTGTTCATGTGTAATATAGTGCAATATCGTAAGCATTAATCGTAATTGTATTCATACTACGGTGAGTACTTGATAAACACTCGTGCGTATATTGTGGGTGCATTTATAATTACAAAATAACACTCACACACACACAGACACACACACACGGAGAGATCGTAATTTACAATACTTGAATGCGCTGCTAGGAAACATCAATCACAATATATGGTATGTATATATGTATGTAGTGTGTTTATATTTACCTTTGTTTTCTGTTGGTTTTGCATATTTATATGTAGTTTTATAGACTGAAATTTCTAGCCATTGCATTTGAATGGCGCATTCAAAATGATTTGCATTATTCATTACACATTCACATGTTTGCCACTCAAATACATTTACGATTCTCATTTGATTTAGCTCCTGTTATTGGAATTGTATTGGCTCTGTTTACCATGCATATTTAAATGCCGTCACGCCTCAATTGCTGGCATAGTCCTCGATGAATGTGTCGATAATGTAGCGCTTCACCTCGTTAATCGATGTCCTCTTGTTGCTGCACTGCAGCCGCTCTTGGTGCTCCGGCAGCACCAGCAACTGCTGCAGCTCCCCCTGCAAATATATATATATATTTATATATGCACGTATTTTGCTTGAAAATATTTATAGTGAACGTTTGAATGGCAATTATCTGCACATTAAGTATTATTATGGGGACAACGAGGCGTATGCGTTATCGGCTTTATGCAGCATTTAAAGTGCATAACGCATACGCCGCGTTGCATTCACAGTTATCGCATTAAATTGTTTGCACAATTTATGGGCTATCGCCCACAGCCCCGCCCCTCCACACTCTGCCCGCTGACAGTGTGGCAGTTGCAATTCCGAAATTGCTTGTAAAATGTCGCACGCTGCGGGCGGTATGTTCGGTGAAAATCAATTGGGAAATTAATAATACAAAAATTGTTTCCGTTTATGGTTCAGCTGCGTATGAAAATGTTTCAAATTGCATTCAACGATTGTCAAAGTGTTATTAAAACTGTTTTTTTATTTAAAAAATGATATTTGGTGATATTTAATATCGATTTGTTATCGATAAATATATAATTTTGCCTTACCCATGTGTAATTTTCAAAGACTTTTGCTTTATTGTAGGCTATCACTAAAAATGTGATCATCGTATTATGCTAATTAATTTATAATCTTGGCTATTCTATGCTTTAATAACTGAAGATTGGATACTATTGATTGGCAACTATTGATCTTAAATGCATTGTTATTGCCTTTCAACAGAGTTTTTGTATAATTTTGGATGAATTTATCACCAAATGCGTTAAGCTATCGTTATTGAATATGTCAGCCAACAATTTATTGCTGTACGTTTGTCAATTTATGTTTTGTGGAATTTGTCCCAATACTCACATTAAAGCCGCGTCCAATTTCCACATCCGCGTCCAGGGGCAGCGTAAACAGTCGCTTCGAGACAACAAAACTGTTTGTCCACAGGCAATCGACGTAAATCGATATGAAATCGCCATTTTGTATGCTGTGTGCAGCAAAAATGTGGCAACACGAGTGGCGAGAGGTGCAAATAATTAAAAGACATACAGAGTATTATGTACAGTGGCATAGAAATATGTGCCAACGGCCGATGACAAATGGCGCCCACTTTAACCAAGTGTCAATTTGGCAGCTGCTGTAGCTGTAACGTATATAAAAATCCACACACACACACATACACAGCCACAAACAAAGCGACACTCGATATTTGTGTATACGAGTGCTTGTGCGCGCTTGTGAGTGTGTGCGTGTACTTTTATGTGCGACTGTGCGTGCTATTTGCATGTGTGTCAAGTGTGTGTTTCAAGTGTCTGCACTGTGTGCGTTTCATTGGCCCAGGCGATTTATGTTAATAAATTGAAAATGCAAATAAAATGAAAGTGTCAATGACGGGAATGGCCATCAAGAATCACACTCACGCACACGCACACACTCACGCACACACACATAAATCCATTTAAAGCACGCACTCTGATTGCCTATCTAGAAACACAACAACTGTCCCTATCTTTCTCTCTCTCTTTATTCTCTCTCCCCCCTCACCTGATAGCCACTTGATGCCAGCGATAATCATATAAATTGAATTTCACCGGCAACATTTCCGTTGTATTGTCGCGCTCCAGATACAAACGAAGTCCATCCTTGCACGCGTCCAGATACAAATTGTGTGTCCCGTTGCGTATGGAGAAAAGTGTCGAAGCATTTTTCGTATCATTCTGAAAAAAATTAAAGTTGATGAAAAGTGGAAAAGCTCTTCGGCAATATTTGTTGACGCATAGATTATAATTACTTTACGTGCAACGCTTTGTGAAAGAGTAACTACTATAAGTATATGTATATGCAAGCGGTTATATCCTGACCTTGCCCGTGGCACGCATAACATTCAACAAAGAGGGATGGATTTTCCAGAGAGTGCGAAACACACATCGGATGAATTTTGACAAAGATCTTTGCAAATGGTTTTGAAGCCGATCGGATGGTAAACAAAAAAGTTTCAAGTAAACCATTCACGTGATTTTCCCACATATGCGGGTGGAATTTCCCTAAAACCCGTCTTAACGTGCACCTACATTAGATAAGGTAACAACAGTGAAAATTGTAGCTTCCTAGCTATGTGCGTTGACCTTAAATCAGCCAGTCAATAAGTCAGTCACTCAGGCATTCAGTCGGTCAGTCAGTCAGTCAGTCAGTCAGGACAAACAGTTTAATATACAAAGATACAAAAGTTGCAATTAACGAGATAAGACCATGTTAGTCTTGTGCTGAGCATCTTGAAGTCGAAAAAAAATTGGATCTGAATACATATCTAGTATATCAGCTTGCTTGCGATTCTTTTCCGCTTGCTTGAGTAAGAGCTCCGGGAAAAGCTCTCATATAAATCATTCAAGTACAAACATGCGATCATATTCTTGGCTTGGTACTAAATCATTAGCCTCAATGTAACCTCTAGGAGCTATATCAAGCGAATCGATAACAAAACTAGTATTATCGATGAGTTTCGATAATACGTTTTAATATTTTAATGTAGGACATATTTATTGATTTAAGCTACGGCATTTGATTAACTTGTCTCTCTCGAACTTGTCGATCGGTGCTTAGTTATCGATAGACTAGGAAATCGATTAAATGTGTTCTGGACTTTCTCGTTACCTTCGCTCTCAGAGTGATCATCAATGTAAAGTTCAGCATATTCCGCCAGCTGCGAATGTAGCCCATATTTGCTGGCGTCGACGAGTAGGCCACGCCCACAGAAACGGGCGTTGTCAGCTCGGAGAAGTCAGCTGGCAAATTGTCATAGCTGGCGACAGTTGGCAGCTCCTCGGCGACCGGCACGGGCAGCTTCTTATAGAACTTGAGCAAATCGCTGATATCGTCTGTAAATGGAATAGAGAGGCGGGGCTGGGCAGTGAGTAAACATATAGCAAAGGACTCGGATGAGGACAACACTTACCGCTGCACTCGAAACTGTTGCAGTTGCGCTGCTCGATATTGTAGCCCTCGCATAAAAGTGTGGATAGGGCTAGACTCTTAGTCACTTTGCGTTTTTTGTGCTGATTATTCGCACGTGTCCTGCGACGGTCGTTACGTGCAACTGCCACAAAGCTGACACCTGTGCCCGTCGCTTCATTACCGCCGCTTGTTAGCCCAGTTGCTGCAGTTGCAGTTGGTGTTGCAGTTGCAGTCGTTGGGTCGAGTGGGAAGTCAACAGCTGCTGCTGGTTGCATCATCAGCAGCAGCGCATCCTCGGGCTCGTCCTGTGTATCGTCCTGACTGAGCACTTCATTATTATCAGCGTTGAATGCGGCGGCTGCCGTTGCTGTTGCAGACGTTGTCTCTGCTGCATCATTATTCGCCTCGTCAGCGTCCTCGACATCCAGCTGCCCCTCCTCGGCCACCTCCTCGTCCTCTTCGATCGCATCGTCATCGTCCAGATTCAGATTCAGATTCATATTCATGTTAATGTTCACCAGTGGATTGTCCAGCAGACAGCGACGGAAACGCTGCTGCACACCTTTGCCGCAGGTAACGCTGCAAAGCGTAAAATCGCTCCAATCGTCCCAGCCTATAATTGATGAATGCAGCACTTGTCCATTAAATTGCCCAACTCTCGAAACGATTAGAATTTCATAAGCTCTGTGACATAGGGGGCATCATATTGCTAGTTTTAAATAATGACAACTATTAAAGAGCACATTCGAAACAAACCTTTATGTGAATAAGTAAATATTTCAAATGTGACGAAACTGGGCTTACGAAACGTCTAACGAGCAACTGGCAATTTCATTTCTTGCTACAAAAAGAAATCAAAAATCAAATGTCAAGTGTGGAAATAGCTAGCAAGGCCTTGCACAGGAAATACACCCTGAATTCAACTATGGCCAACCACAAAAAAGAAAAAAAAACATTAAGGGAAGAAGGAATTGCAAACCGAAATATTTTTGCAAAAAGCAGAAAAAGCCTCACACGCTGAGCTCATGTATGTCTATGTACGTATGTATCTGTGCATCTTTGTATCTATGTAACTATGTAACAACATTTATGAAGCTTTGTATCTATGCAACTATGCCAGTCATAATCACTAAAAATATACAAAAATCTAAGCTTGGTTTTTATGTTCTGCCTTTCACCTAAAAAAATAACCTCTTGAATTGTTGCCACCATTTTTTGTTGCGTGTGTGTGTGTGTGTGTGTGTGTGTGTGGAGGGGGGAGGGGGCATGCTATCTATCTCTTGACACAAAAGTCAAGTGTTACTTTCCACAAGGGCTGCAGCCAGTCTGAAAGCGCCTCGTGCTTGTGCTGTCAGCACAGGAGGATAATCGGACACACGGACGCGCAGCTAGTCGCATGCTGCGTCATCATCATCCCAATATTTTTCTATATAATACTTATTTTTTATGCCATGAGCTGTTCTATGCACACAGGCATGACGACAAGTTTGTTGGGTAATTTCGATGGGCTGCCAGTTATCAATCTTCATCGCAGATTAATTGATTAGAAATATGAAAGGGATGAATGAAAAAATATCGAACTACACGTTGTCCTTAAAAGTTGCAACATAATTTAGCTAAGCGTTCTACATTTATAAACAGTCGAGTTATTTAAGCAAGTAAATTAGTAAGCGTCGGGCTTTAATCGCAGATTAAAGCTTTTGAAAACCAATTTTTAGTAAGATTTTGTCAAATAGCTTTAAATTTGCTTGTAGAAGGTTATTTTGCAATATACGTTTTCCAAGGAAACTTTGGAATTTAATTAATGTTTTAATTAAAGCAAAACAATTTTAAAATATTATTGAATATTTATATTCTGACATGTTAAAGAATTTTGAATGTCTTTTTTTTATAGATAATTTTTTTTAAAATTTCAAATCAAATCAAGTAAACCTGATAGCTTTCAGGCAGTCAAAAGAAAAACAAGAAAAACTCTTGTCGAAGACAAACTTGATATGGGGCAATTTGGGAGCCGGCATTTAGGTTTGATTGGCCGACTGAGCTGTCCATCGAGCTAGTTATGCGTTGTAGTTTCGAAACTCGAACCGGAGATGCACGTAAACTCTACAAACATCCGCAATGGAGATTTGCTGGACAATGCAACCGACAAGCGAAATGCGATTAGCAAGCGGAAGTGCCACAGCAACAAAAACAACAAGACCTGCGAAAATGGGGCAACAACAACAAGAAGCAGGCTTAAAGGGTCAACTTACCCAAATGCTTCCAGATATGATTCTCGAATTGCGGCGTCCAACGATGCAGCCCGTTGACGCTGATATGCAGGACATCCTTGTCGTTGGCCATGTCAACGGCACCACCCAGCCCCAAGCCCAAGCCCGATCCCTGCGGCGGTCGCTGCATCTGCCTGGAGGCCACAGCTGCGCCCTCCGGGCTGCCTGGGAAGCCCGTGCCGGTTACCGCTGAGGCAGGCAGTAATTTGCCAAAAGCAATTAATTCCGTGGGCAACATTTTCAGCATATTAGCATCGAAGCATTGCAGCGGCTGCAATGTGGCATTCAGTTGCCTATGAGAGAGCGGAGTGAGGGGAAAATGGGTAGACAAAAGTTAAAGCCAATAAAGAGTCAGCACAAAATGTAAAGCCGCACATCCACTAAGTATGGGCTCCACATATCTGTTGAAAATTCAGTTAGACATCCAATTAATAGTGGCATTCCCCTATATCAGTTATTTATTAACTATAAATTATTTAACCCAGTGATTATATATTTATATATTTCTTATACAGCAGGTAAGGCAAAAGTTTTATTTTCGCTTTAAGTTGTTTCAATATCTTCTGTTTAAATATTTAACCCAGTGCATAAAGAATCTCCGATAATTCATTTTATATTTTTGATACTGGGCAATGCCCCTAATAGGATTATATATTTCTTATACAGCAGGTAAAAGTTTTATTTACGCTTTAAGTTGCTTCAATATCTTCTGTTCAAATATGTGCCAAATATCTAAAATTGTAAATGTTCCCAATTCAGAAAGTAACTCTGGCAAAACATAAACCATTTTTAAAGGAACTATCATTTATCGGGAATTAAAAGTTAAATTCTTGGAACAGGAACTTTACTTAAGGCTAAATCTAAAAATTACAATTTGAAAATTTTAATTATGATTTTTGATTTTTACTGCACTTACCCCTCATACTGATAGGCTGCACCGCTGCCGCTCCAAGCACTGGAACCGCCGGCGCTGGCATAGCCGCCGCGTCGCGCTCCGCCGGACGCAGAGCCGTCGGCGCCCAGGCTGCCTTCGCCTGTCCCAGCAGCGGCGCCATTGGCCATTTTGAGCAGCGAGGCGCCTTTGTATATCGTTTCCGGAGTTAATGTTATTAAAATTGTGGCAGCCTGCGATGCGGAGGCCGTGTCCACCGCCTGCTCGGCCAGTTCGGCATCGGTGAAAATGCGAGCTGCCAGAGCTTTGACAATCACCGGACTGGTGCGAATCAGTGCTGCGATGCCTTTGTGTGCGCACCGACGCCGATCCGCGGTCGGCGTCGATGTCGGGGCTGCCGTCGCAGCTGCGGCGAGCAGCAGCAGCATCCAAATGGCCGGGCTGGGTAGATGATGCAGTCGCCTGGCTGCGCCCATTCCTGATGCAGCTGAAGTGGCCGCCATGGACAAACTATATATATATGTATATATATATATTTATATATGTTGTATCTCCTTTATCTGTTTGATTGCGCTAACGAATTACGCTCAAGTTGGCATTGCACATTTTTATCGCTCTGCGGCTTCAATTTACTTGCGCCAAAAGTCACGTTCCGGCCCTGATTCCTTTATGGGCCACCAGCAGCGAGTGCTGAGCGCACTTAAAACGCGTTGACATTCATTTCTATGCTGCAAAGATAAAACACACCAAAAAGTTAGAGATAAAAAGATGGCAGGGACAATGGGTAAAGCTCATTTAAATAAATTGAATGTTATTCCTAGGTAAACCATAATTTATGATTATGCAGGTCGTCAGAGAAACGAAACGAACCGAAAAATGACAGTTTGCGCAACAAAGCGAGAAGCGTAGAGCGAGAAGAAAAGTTAAATGCACAGAAGCGTAGTAAGTAGGTGAGTCGAGTGAAACAAATGGAAATGAGTAGTGAGAAGCGAATTGTGAAAAGTATAAAATTAAACAATAAGCGAAGATAAGTGAGAAACGAATTAAGGTTAAGAGAGAGCTAAAAAGGCAACAGCAAGTGCAATTTGAAAATCAAAGCGAGAAGAGTAGAGAAGTTTGCTAAGGAAGTGAAGCAAGAAACATATTGAGAAGACAAACTCTTAAGGGGGCAAGAAATTAAGCGAGAATCGAAGTTAGAAGCAGCGTCAAGCGAGCTCAATAATTTGCGAAGCGAAGCTATTGGAGGGATGAGAACATAAGCAAGCTGAAATGGGAGGTGTAGGGAAGCGAGAAGCAAAGGGAGCAGATTAAATGTAAAGTGAAGAGAGAAGCGAAGCAATAAATTAAAGGAGACGCGTAGAGGGAAAACGTAAAGCAAGCGAACAGCACAGTGACTCGCAAAATAAGCAAGGCGTAAAGCGAAGTAAGAAGTGAAGCGAGAAGCGAAAGAAGTCAAAAGTATTTGCCCGACTTAAGCATGTCCAAACTTAACCCTTTCAAAATAACGCAGACGGACTGTATACTGTGCACGGCGAGCTGCCTCATTCCTCTTAATTACCTACTTAAAAGAAAATAATTTCACTTGCAGATTCTGGCCATTCATTTGCATACTGGCCATGCAATTGGGGATTACATGGGCGGAGCGAGCACCACTTGACCCGGGATATAGCGCTGGGACACGTTTAATGTTTCAGTTTGAAATTGATTGCAGCCATTAAAGTTGAAGATACGTTGCCATGTTGCTGAAGACCCACTTTCCAGTTTCCACTCCCCGCACAGACCACAGAAATAATTAAACGCAATCCTTTGATGCAGTCCATTTAAGATATTTGCTTTGGTCAGCGCACGAGTTGATAGGGTGCCCCTCTTTAAAAAGGGGGGGGGCGGCTAACGCAGTGTGTGCGCCATCAAAGTCAATGCATTTTCTTTCGTATCCTGCTGCAGGAAATAAATATTTCGAATAAATATTTTAGCTATTTCGTAGCTCTCTAAGCCGGGCAGAAGCAAAGGAGCTTCAATGGCCATGCATTGTCCAGACTGCTGGCTCCTGGTCCATTCTTCGCCAACATAAACGTGCAATAATCAAATAGAATTTTTACGCACATAAGCGCTGTATTCCCCTCTAGCTCGCTCCTTATCCGGGCAGCACATCCTGCTGTTGGCAGAAACAATGCGAGTAATGGCAGAGCAAAACATTTTGCCAGATAAATGTTGGCTGTTGCCCCATGGCGGACTGTGTGTGCGTGTGTGTGTGTGCGGGACTAACAAAGTTACGACTGGCACTGAAATCATTCGCAATGTGCATATCCTGCGCTGCAGGCGCATCCTTTTTTCTCGAACAGAAGGAGTTATGTAAAATAAAACCCACCGGCCGTGCAAAATTGAGCTCTCAATTGTTTTATGGCATTGCCAGTTCCAGTAAAACAAAGAAAAACAAAAAACAAGAATCATCAGAACAGTGCCCAGAATAGCCGAATATTGTACAACCTTGCCTACTTTCCCAGCTGAACACAGTTTTTGTAGAACTCTATTTTCGACCAAGTTTACACTATTACTACTATTAAATCTGTACAGTAGTATATAGATATATATATATAATATATATATATATATATATATATATACATATATACATTTTTAAATCAAGAGAGCTTAAACTATCTTTGAAAAAACAACAAAACCTAAAATCTATATGATATCTGTATCTATATGATATGATAAAAGACGGATGGCTATGACGACTCGATTCAGGATCATATTCAATGCGATCGTAGATGTATACTGCCATGTGTTACACATTCTGTGACAAACTTATAATATCCCTTTCTCAGTGTAGAGAGCGAGTAACTCGGTCAAGTCTACCGTAGAAGCGACCGAGTTACGGTCTAGGGGCTCTGGTGGCATTTTCCATTTCGTGACCATTCGTCAGTTCACTTTCAACTTTCAGCACAGTCTCCGGGGGCGGCAATCAGTGTAATTGTTATTGTTTTTGTTATTGTTTTTATTTTTTCGTTGCCTCTGGTAGTCACTTTTAGTTCATTGTTGAACTTTTTATTTTGCCAAACTGACAAGCAATCGGTTAAAAGCAGTTGAATACCAAATAAACCGGTTATAAGGCTTAAGAGATGGAATTTCCAATTAATTGTATTCTAAATGCATATGTCGCATTTAATTTTTGAATCTTTTCTCTCAATTTGATTCGCATGTGCAAAATAAAATGCTTCCGAATTCAGAGAGTAGGCAATTTAAATTAAAATATAACCGCATAGATCCAGTCCAATTTTTGAAACTAAAGTTAACTTTAGTAGAAACAGATTTACAAAAAATGTAAAAGGTGAACATGGACAACAAAGGAAAATAAAACTTAAAAGAGTTCGTGGAGGAATGTTAAATGAATTTCAATTTTGTAAATTTCGATTTTTTAATTGTGTAACCCATTTTGATAAGTTATATATAAATACACGCCATTTATTAGCACTTTTTCTCACATTTGTAACGTTTTTCCCCCTCCAAAAAATAAAAAGAAATTCTTTTTCTATTTATCAATCAAATGCCATTTTTCAAATTAAATATATTTAGTAAAAACTTTTCATTTTCTAGGAAACTTTTTTGCCTCAATCAGTTTGATATGGGACCAGCTGTTGATCCGTAAAAAATCATGGAATCATTTCAGTTTTCAATGAAATGGGTCCTTTAAAAAAGATAAAATTAAAAAAAAAAATACATTTCGTTTGCGATTGAATAATAAAAGGCAAAGCCGACAATAAATAAAAAAAAATGAAATAAAAAAAATAGCTACAGCAAAAAAGGCCACATTTAAAAATGAGAGACCGTTATTACAAATAAATTGAAGGCCAGTCGAATGTCTCCCAATCGGTGTGTGTGTGTGCGTTTGTCCGGCAGTGTGTGTGTGTGTCCGGGTGTGTGTGTCCGGGTGTGTGTGTCCGGGTAAGTTGTGCGTTTCGTTTGCAATGCTCGACATGATTGAATATCAAAAGCCAGTTGCCAAACGCAAATCTCTGGCATGTTTCGAGCGGTTCCCCCGACACCCGAACCCGAATCCCAACAGGGTGGAGCGACGGGTCGAAAATTTAACAAGTACGACTCTCAAAGGACTCGTAAAACTGATAGCCGCCCACTCGTACGCCCGGCCAGAGTTGAAAAGCGCCGCACGTTTTTCGTAAAGTTCTACAAGTGGCGCAGAGAGAATTGCCACTGGGCTGTTGGCGGTCGGTGGTTCAAAGTTGGGTTCCTTTTTGGGAGGCAAATTTTCTGCATAAGCCAGCAAATATATTTTGTGCACAAATTATGCCTTAAATGCCCCTGGATGTAGTCGTTTCGACTTGGTATCCTCGTTTCATTTTCTCCCCCCCCCCCCCCCCCCCCTCTCTCTCTCTCTCGCTCTGAGTTGCTTGTGTGTGCCACACGCATACGCAATTATCCTTGGGGACAACTGTCGCCTTTTATCAGCACGAATGATTAAGCTGGAAATGTTTTAAAATTAATTTTATAGCGTCACCTCGAAGAGCCAGACATTCGCTGGGCCGTAATCTGGGGCCCACCATTATGCGGATTACGGCAAAGAGATATTCGTGTCCTCTGCTTGGCATAAATAATGCTTTCTGCGCTTTCTCTATCCGCACTGAAACCACAATAAAAACTGCTATAAAATAACCAATTGCCAACCCATATGCCATACAGATTTGTCGAAAGAAAGAGCTCCATTTTAGTGTCGCATATTCCACATGCCAGAGAGATGATAAAAAAAAGGACATCCAAGTAGTTGATAGGTGTCCGCAACCATTGTCAGGCGACAGCAGCGACTGTCATTCAATCGAGTGGTTCCTAGTTGCCCGTTCCCCGCCATTTGCCACGCACTCGTGCAGTTTTTCCGTACTCTCTACTATTTTTTTTTTTTTTTGCCAGCTCTCATAATATGTAAATTATTTTGCACCCAACACAATTGAGCCAACTGCCATGGACCGGAGCGAGGAGACGAGTGACAGGATGGGTTGGGTTGCGTTGCGTTGATTCCCTTGTTTGCCGACGAACTTTATCAATGAACGCAAAAATTCCTGCATAACATTTTGTTCGCCTGCCTTGCACTGCGCGTATGCCCTACCATAGAGCACATTCGTTGTCTCATGCAGCAGGAGTTTTTTCGTACAAAATTAGTAAGTTATTCAAATAATACTTATAAGCTAAGCGCCTATTGTGTAAATTGAGCTATTTTAATACAATCATATAAGTTAGCATACTTTTATCCAAAATTAAACCCAACCAGCGCAAACCTCTCATTTCTCTTCCTCTTCTTTCTTTCTTCTTATTTATTAAACAAATATCGATAAACACAAACAATTTAAGAAAATTGCAGTGAACAAAGATTCGAACCTGGGCGAAGGTGGAAAATTGGGCACACGATAGCGATATATATATATGCGTATATTTATTTGAAATCCGTTTCTAAAACATTTGTGCAAGGGTATTTAGAGTTCGACCTACCGCACTTTCTAAACTTTTCTCTCATTTCTTCTTCTCTTTTTGTCGAGCCACGTATTGTGGCTATATTAAATTCCGATTTTATTGATTTATATCTCGTGCGTCTTCTACTTTTTATTCACTTAGACAACACAGCAACAGCTTTACGCATCTGTCTCGGCATGACAATGATAATATAATCACCGAAGCGCATATATACCTTTTTGTACTCCATTTAAAAAGCCAAAGCTGTAAAATGTTGTAGAATTTAAAGCGTCTCTGCAGAGCTTCTGTTTATCCAGTTTGAAAATTGTAGCTTGTTTATTTTCAAATGTGTTAGCTTTTAGTTAAATAAATAATCGTAGCCAAACTTTATAATAAATAAATATTCTGACCTATTCAAAGCTCAAAGCTTTTAGGTACTAGAACTTTGTTTAGCTGATTATCTAAATACTTACCCAGCTAATGAGCTAAATTTCGGACCTATTACTTAAGCTATTTACTTTTATTGATGAGCTCTAAAACGCTTGAGCTTACTTCGATATTAAAATCCATTGAATTATTATTGAAGATTATTGGCCCAAAGGACCTTGCACTAATTCCAGCATTCATCACGCATCCAAATTATTTTATTCTGATGCCAATTTCGAGAATAATGATTTTACGTAAATCCACTTAATAACTAAACAAATAAGTTAGTCGCAGACGTCGAACATATATTTCAATTTTCAGCTTTTGTTTATGCAAAGTCATTTGAGACGAAAGTCAATTTATGGCCCCCATCAGCAAACGGCAACAGCAACAACAACAAAAGGCCAAAAGGTTGTGTGCTCCATTAACCAAATGCCCTGGCTCCGGAAACTGAAAGGATGTTGAATCTGGCCCTCGGCCCGCAGCGCATTCCGGCAAATTTATGCGCACAATTAATTTTAAAATCCTAATCTCAGACAATATCAACATGGTTAACAGACAAAAAGGGCTTCATGCCGCAGAGCCCGCTGCGAGTATATAAAATATACACCTGCTGCGAGTATTATTGATAAGCAAAAAAAAAAATGCTTATTAGCAGCTGGATATGATAGACTTTGAGATATGCATCATTCGTGTTAATGGACATATATTCATAACCATTTTCTTGCGAACTTTATCAACTATCTGTTTGAATATATTTTCTAATAATAATTTATTCGTACATTTATTTGGGAATTGAAGAAATAATTCTTTAAAATAAACGTTTACCAAAAATTTCGAAATTACTTTGAGAAATGAGATATTAGAAAGGTTTTTCTTTTTTCAGATTCAACATTTTCCAAGTTCAATAAGCTGTTTAAGCAAAACAAGTATCTTTTGCTTACAAGATTCGCCTTCTATTCGCACATTTAATTCCTTCTGTCTCGCCTGAGCAATTAATTAAAAACCAAGCGCCTTATTTACTAATTGGGAGGGCTTTTAATTTTCGGCTGTGATTAGGCGCCTCTCCAAATACTAATTTGCTGGCTGATAATCAGTGGCAGTAGCCACGGCATAAACGTTGGCAGTTAACCCGTGCGATTTAAGTGGCCTCATTCATGGTTTAATGAGCACATCAAAAGCGAACTTTATAGGTGAAAGTGCTGCCCGCCTGGTTGAAGGAAAAGCTTCTTTGCTCCCAGCACTTAGTGCTGCTCGCTGTGCAGATGATAATTATAATGCCACTTAATGGTATAAGACCTATAGCCCTTCTGCTGCTGTTCCTCTCTTTCTGCTTCCCCTCAATGCCATTGGCATTATGCGCTTGAAGTTCAGGAGCGGTAAGCGGGCTTAACCAGAAAAACTTAACGGATAGTTCAAATTAATATTTACATTTCTACGTTTAGATAAGACATAACTCCGCCGTTGACCATGGCGAGACTATGTCATTTTAAAGCGAGATCTAAAATCGACATATCTCGACATTTCGAAACGCCATAATTTCGGGCGGTTTTTTACATTTTGTTTGCTTTATTTCAATTTTACTGTTACTATGGGAACAACTAAAATTAAATTGTTAAGTCCAACAATAAAATATGTACAAGGGTAGGGTGTTTATATAAACCGATCTGAGAGATCGATTGGATGAAATCTCCGCAATCCTCTCCGCATTCGGACTGCTTCAAATTCGCGCGGAGATATGTCGTTTGTAGAACGGCGGAGATATGTCGTGCGAAATTATGTCGTTACCGCAAATGCATTTTGAATTAATAAATAAATAAAATTGGAGGAGCATATGATTGATTCAACAGCTCAACAGCCCCATTCAAACAGGCGCCCAACTGCTCGCTTGGTGTCAATTCCGCTCCTGTATTGCTCTTGCTCGTAAATTATGAACATTATCGCTAAGGACATTTAACTTGCAAATTACCATAGATCAGAATGCCACAATGATGCGGGCACTATTGAGCCACACAGTCACACACACAAACACATTACATTCATTCTACATTATCTTTATGTATACATTAATTTTATTGCATTTTACATATACAAACTGTGTATATATTCAGCGCTATCGCTGCAAAACTTTGCACATTAACCTGTTACCTCTTCTATCTTTGTCTATTCTCTGGCGCTTTCTCTTTTTATTTCTGAACAGCAAGTGGTTGGGTGCTTTTGTCATTTGCTCCATTGCCATTAACAATGCGAGATTTTTGTTGTTGTGTTTTATAGAAACAATTGCGACTGTAAAATGCCTTAAAACACGCTGCCCCATATTCAATTATGCACAATGCGGCACATGTGTCCTTTGCAGCATATTTCTGCCCCACACACATCCGCCCAGAGCCACATACAAACATACAAGCGCATAAATCAATCTACAAAGCAGCCAGCTTTATAAGGGAGCACAGACAGCCCAGAGTTAAATATATATTTTGTGGGTTCTTTGTCTTTTCCGTTCTTAGCCCTTGCTCTGTTTACAATTTTTATGTGTTTTGGAAAAGCTGTGTTAAAGTATGATAAACAAGTATTTCATTTATTCTTATAAAAGCCAAGTTGATATTTAAATTAAAATTTCATATATCGTTGAAGAATTTGAACTAAGCAGCCAAAAAGAATATGAGTTAATCATTATAATTCACAAATGGTTATAGCCGACGAAAAATCTTAAGATACAGTTGTATTAAAAAAAAGTAAATAACCATCTTAAGATTAAAAATTGTCTGTGTATTGTAGTTTTCCTTAGTATTAATAACTTTTACTCACCGTTGTTTTCTGTTGTTTTTAGTTGATCTATCCACGTGGCTGTTAAGTATCCATCATAATCAATTTCGGCACTCAGTTGGAATTGCTTATAAATAAAATTAGCAAATGTCTGTAGTGGACACATACATCAAATACACTCACTAAATTGGAGACTTGTTTATTGTGGCGAATATTCGTAATAATTATTTTTGGTTGCAAATCTCTTTAAAGATGCTCACTCCTTGAATTTTCCGCTCGAAGAAACACAGAGTCTATGAAAAACTGTATCTAAGTGATTAAATAGGTTCACATAGATAAATTTGTATTCTTACAGAGTTTCTGCCGCTTAATCTGAAAGTTTTAATTAAATGTTTATGGTCGTTCTTTGTAGTTTGTGCATATTGCCATTTATGCTTGAATAATTCACGCCGTAATTTATTCAATTAAAATTTTGCAGTCATTCATTTAAATTAAGTTTAATAAATAGTTTCACAAGTTTTTACTAGGACTTTAGCACTGGGAAACTATTTGTTTAACTGCAAAATGGAAAAAAGACTGTTTATTTATGATGTTAAAACAGAAATTGAATATTCAATAAAAGTACCGACTTTTTTAGTTAAAATTGAAATATTAACGTGGTGAAAAAAGATATTTGAATTTTGTTAAGCTTTTTCAATTTCTAAATATGTTTTGATATAATAAATGAGAATGGTAATTATATAAAATTAAATATTAATGACATTTTAAGCAATTAGTTAATTGAATTAATTAATGAACAGGTTTATTCAAGCAAGTTTAATTAGTTTGTAGTGTTTCAAATGTATTATTTATATTTGTTGACGCAATTAAATTTAGTTACATAATTGGCAAACCACAAACTAACATGAAACTGATGGCTTTGTAATTATTGTGCGCATTTCACAGTATTTCATTAAATAGTTTGATTGCCCAGCTAATTGCCAAGCCAATTAAATTTCACGTAACCACAATCAAAAACCAATCACAGTTTACTTTATTGCAAATCGCAACATGCTGCAACCCAATAACTAAAACGAGCCACAAACTGTTGCAAGTTGATATTGCTTGATTGGAGTTGAAAGAGTTTTGATTTTTTTTTTATATATTTGAGTAGCTCTTAATTGAGTCAATTTGGCCACGAAAACTTTACACTTTTTGGGCACGAAATCAACATCTACAAGTTGTCCAACTAACTCTCTTGCCAACTCCGCTCTTAGCCAAGTTTTGTGGCATTCGGTGAACGCGCCGCGAGCCAACTGCTTGGCAAATACTTTGAGGCAGCTGCTTTTATACTGCGTTGCGGTCCTGGCAAATGCGTCGGCGCGGATAAAACGCAGGAGCTGGTTGCCGAAGGATGCACAGGATGCCGGCTGTGTGCGCTGCTCTTTTGCCAGCGTTCGGCGGCGTTTGTTTACATATGGCGACAGCTGAAGTCAGAGACTTGGCATTTCATCCCAGTGTTGCTTAAGATGCAACTAAGTGTGCGTGTGTGTGTGTGTGTTTCAGTGAAGTTTTAATTGAATTGCGGCTGCAAGTTTATAACTGCATTTCTCACACACAACCCCAAAGCCACAAAAGGTGTGAGCCAAGTTTTGTGCAACAAAACTTTACAGCTTTAAAGTTTTTCACTTTTGATGCGGCATTATCGCAGTTGCTCTGTTTTTGTTTTTGTTTTTTTTTCTATTTCTTATTATTTTTGTATTTTTCTACCTGAAATGCAACTTTAAAAATGCGGATTGAAGACAAAAGATGTTTCACGCAGCACGCATACGCCGTTTGGTACGTGAGAAGGCGGCGCTTAAAAGTAGGCAACATAAAATGTTCATTTGCTAAGCGCGTGCTGTGTGGGTCTGTGTGTGTGTTCTCTGTGTGTGTGTGGCTGATAGAAACTGTGTCGAACACCTGTTGTTATTGTTGTATTACCTGGAAGTTTGTTGTTGTCGTTGTTGCTGTTGCCCTCCGTTTGTTTCTTACTTAGCCTTTTCTCCAGATTTTGCCCGTAGCAAAACTTTTGATTTCGCTTTTGTTTCAGTTGCTGCTCTTTTCGCGCCATTGTTTTTTTGTTGTTGGCAGAGTTTATAAGTACCCTGCCAGGTGTTTTGATTTATTGCGTTTTGGTTAAGTGCAGCATCCACCAACTTAATTTTAGTCCCCTTTTGTAAGGAACGTTTTGTGCATTTTGTGTGGCTGCGTTTGTATTGCCCGCTCAGGGAGAAGATTCGATAAAAAATATACTTAAACAAGTTTCTGTTAGAATATATATGTGGAAAATTCGATGGGTAGCTTGATTTATGCAAAGGTTTTTTTTATAATTTAAAATAAACTTTAGAAATTATCAATAAATAATTGAACTCATGTAATTTGTATAGTAAAAATAATGTATGTCTCCCTACCTCCTGTCCACAACAAACAATTTTTCGGATTTCAAAACCTAAAGAACATTCTCAATTTCCAATTATTTATTTAGCCAGCCTTAACTTTTTGACATTTTCTTAGAAGCAAACCGGCTTCAAAGCAACTTGAAGTGTTTTTGTTAAGTTTCATCAACAAAGATCCAAGAAATCTTGATAAAGCAAATAAATCACTTTTTCATTACAGTTACCAAAGAGGAAAAATTGTTTCGTATTATCGACAGTACGATCCTAACTCATTTCGTATGCCCCTTATCGGCTGTGTTAACCCACTTAGAACAATTTAAGCGCTGTGCCAATTTCACACCCACAGCTACTACAAACATTTCCGGCCCCTTCCCGATGGATTCTTTGTGCGGCTGATTCGTTTCAACGCTAATTACAATTACGTATCCGTCCAATCGTCGGGAGTGTGTCGGGGCGAGAGCTGCTCGCGACAAAGTCCCATCGAAACTGCAAACATAGCCATGCATATTTTATTCTCTGTGTAGTCGGAAAAATTTCTGGCAAATTGCCTACCCACTTTTCCATTTCCACCGTTTCCATTTTCATTCCCATGCCCATTTCTATGGCTATAGTGCTGTGTTTCAGCATTTCTCTCTGACCACGATTCGTTTGGCGTTCTGCAAGTGTAACTTAATTTGTTACCCCGACGGCGGTTACAGTAGCCAAAAACCATTTGGTACATGCACAATTTTGACACCCACCCCGCCTTCGATGCGGCATCAGACACGCCCAGTTACAAGTACGTATGCCCTGGTCTGGTCTGGCCTGGCCTGGCCGGGTCTGGCCGGGACTGGCGTTTTCATTAGTACTCAATTAATGGAGCATGATCTTAATGGGTTTTCAACAACAGGCAGTCCAAATCGAGCTAAACCGAATCAGCCTAACACCACCAGGAGAGGGCGGGCAGCGAGGCGTGCCGTTTGCTAAGTACGCCAAATCAGCACAACTCTAATTGGAGGCGGACACAGCAGGAGAGTAAGGATGAGCAGGAGCATGAGGATGAGGATGCGGCTGGGCATGCATTGTGAGCCTGCAAAAAGTTTATTACTGCCCAAAAAGCCAAAAACCTATTGACCAAATACTCAACCATACTGAACCTCAAAAAAAAAGAAAGCACATGACCGCTGCAATCAAGTGAAACCGACTGCGCAATACTCTGTGCCCATCGACCAAAAACTGTTACAAATAAGTTTTCTTGGTTATTCGGTTGATGAATCGCAAAATTTAATCTGTGAGTTACCGCGGTGTCGACTGGCGAGCAACAAATATGCCCTCTTTCACTGAGTGAATAGAGTATGAAAAAAAAAACGATGTGTTAGAGTGTTTTCTTTGAGTGCGCTGAACGCTGGCTCAATTATGTGTGTGTGGATGAACCGTCAATATTTGAGCTGGTTGAGGCAAGTGCCGTGTTAGCCGCTTGCTTCAAGCTGTTGATGGGTTTATGGCTTTGAAGTCTCATTTGGCCAAACAGTTGATGATTGATGCGGGTGCGTGGTACGGTAACGGTAAATGTGCTTAGTTGCAAAATAAATTGGCAATGGTAAAGCAATTATTTAATACGAACTGGTATTATTAGACGGCGTTGCTTGATGAGTTTAACTAAGAGATAGACTTCGAATATAAAATATAGCTATAAATAAATGTGAATACACAAGCATGATTATCTGATTGGCATCTATAAATAATCCATTAATTAATCTTTTAGCAACACTTGTTAAGGAATACACTTAAAATCATAGTATTAAACCTTGCAAGTCTTACTTAGTTTCATGAGAATCGCATAGAGGGGCGGAATTAAAGAACACTCTTTTTTTAAATGTGAAGCGCCACAGTTGATTTAACTTGGACTACCTTTTACTTAAGTAAACATATTATACAAACTTTAAGTTTCGCCCTTTCAACCTTATATCCCCCTTTTCCACCCAGGGGACAAGTTCTTACAGTTTTCACATTTCTTAAAGAATACGGAAATGAAAAGTCTGCCCGATTTTCAAATTGTTTTCACATTTGCGATGGAATTCTGTACAACTGGCCTTGAACGGATATTTATTATTCATCCAAGAGCAAACTCTTTTTAAAATATCTCCCCTCGCCTTGCATTTCCTTATCTTTTGTCATATTTCTGAATATAAAAATTTACATAACATAAGTATTTCCAATCAGCATTGATCTGCGAGTTCCCTTCTCAATTACCTGCTTAAATTTAAGACATCCAGCTTATGCCAGGCTTACAGAGTGCATGCAAACATAAATTTGAAGAAGCTGCTGCTGAACATTTAAATATTTATTTTAACAATTCGTGCGCAAAATCTTCAATACCTCTTTTTGCCTCACTTTAACTTCCCTTCCCGACCAGATGTCTGGCCATATTCAATCAGTGTAACAAAAAAAAGAGGAAAATGAAAAAAATATCTACCTTAACCGGATCGAGGGAGGGGAGGGGAGGGGTTCGGGACATACGGATGCCAACTGGTCCTCCGCCGGTTGGGCCGCCGGGCAAACGAGGCTAATATTTCAGCGGCTCGAATGGCGTGAAGCAATTGCTTTCCGGTTATTGTGTATATTTACGGGCCATATTTGTTGCCAAGCATCTGGCTGCCGATAAAATACAATTTCAAACCTGCATTTGCCATAAGCGAATTGTCTGCGATACCTTTTTTCCCAACTTTTCCTCAAGCTATGCAAATGCTTTGCGATAAAAAGCCACTTGATTTAGATATGAAAAAAATATACATAAATATGCGATATCTTTGGAATATATTTAACTCTTACACAATTATTTTATCAACGCATCATCGATGACTCATCATATTTGGGTTTCAGTAATAGTCCGACGGGCCGGGCTGAGTTTTGAGTGCGGTTTGCAAATAAAATTTATTTAAACATTTGATTAATATCACATAACAGCTTAAGGAGTACTGAAAGTGAGGATTGGTTCAGATGAGTTAAAATAAAATGAAGAGCTCAGTTGCAACTTAAATATTTCTACTACTGCCATTATTACAGAGCCTAACGCAAACAAAAACAAATGCAAGACCCTGTTCAGAAACACTTTTGCGCATTTATGAAATTATATTTTTATATTATCCAACATTGTTGAAATGTGATTCTAAGAAAAACAGCCAAACACTCCATGCAAATAAAATTATATTGTATATCCAGTTAACACAGAGAATAATAATTAGAAATGGGTGTAACGAATTTTGGCGATAGTATGCAACAATCAGAAGAGGAATAAGTATATAAAGGCGGTCTGTCTGTCCGTTTTTCGATTGTGTCGTATGTAAACCAAATTCTTTTTTAATAATTATCAAATCGATAAGTGTCGATTATACAATCGATAAGTATCGATTATACAATTTATATTTATCGATTATCACAGCTTGTATATATTAAAAAGTTAAGACAGAAAACTGTGTTTACCATATACAATACTTACATTCTCTGAATATATATATAAAAGTGATAGCTTTTATTACACAACATTTAGGAACGTATGTAGCATAGCTTGTTTCCAGGGTATCACCAAGTCGTGCAGCCTTGCTACACATATTTTTTTTTCACTTTTGATACTTGAAACCAAAAATTGAGCAGGTCCTTTTGAGTCTCTTCAGGCACAAACGAATGTCAGCGCGTTTTTCTCTTTGCCATTACATTTTGTTGTCTGTCGCACATTAATGAGATTTATTACAACAGATTGTAACAATATTTTCATGATGAGAAAACAGCGAGACAAGAGCAATTTAATTTTTAATTTTCCAAATGAATGCGCCCAAATTAGGCTCATTACGTTGCCAGATTATTCGCCCAAAATAGCATGTGTGCCTGTGTCTCGTGCTGGGATTTTCTTTTGGTTGTTGGCGTTGGCTTCTTTAAAGTTTCTTAAATACTACTTAATACTTGAACAGAAAGTTTCTTTAAGCTGTTGCCCAGCTGTAAGCCTAGTTGAATTTTATCGTTTTTCAAGCCGTTAAGCAGTGTCCCCATAATGTACGAGCTCTGCGCAGGGGTTAGCTTTTAGTCGTGGGAGGGTGAGCGGAGAGAGAGGTGGCGCAAACATATCCCTATCCAATATCAGAGCTGTCGTTCACAGTTGGCCAACTTTCAATTACCCTACAAATGGGTGTACAAAGGTCCGGCAGGCATTAGCCAGACACGCATTCGGGCTATCTGTTCTTGGCTACAGAATGCTCTGCAACTATATGAGTATGATTCATAATTTTAAGTAAATTACAAATTACAAAAATTGACAGTTTTTATTGTGTATTTAAAATTTAATTGCATGAGTAGTTGCATTCATAATGTCATATTAAAATGTTACCTATTTAATATAAATAATGAAAAGTAATTACTCAAGTAATTATTGCCATACAAATAAAAAATTAAAAGTAATTATCAAATTAATTATTGTCATTATTTATTTATTAATTAATTTTATTTATTTAAGTAATTAAGTTTAAGAAATAAGCATTATTGAGTATACTTCCCTAAATATAAAGTAAGTAATTATGACTTAACATATAAATAGAAAGTCTTATTGCTGCAGTAAAAAAGAAAAGAGTAATTGAAAGTCTTTATGCTCCACGAAGATTCGGATTTTCTGTTTTTTTTAGTAAGCTTTGTATGACTGGGTGTACATTATTTGTTGGCCATTTAAAGCTATGACTACTGCCGCCTGACCTGTTACCTTCTTCTGCCCCACTCACCCTAGGACTCCTCAAAGCAGCCTCATCCGGCCTATTGGCCAGTTAGTTGCTGACGTTGCTCTCCGTAAAATCGCATAACAAATGATGTTTAATGCTGTGGCTGATGAAGCTGAAAAGGCCTCCAAACGCATTCCATGTGGTCAAACATGCGTGCAAATGGAATGCCTTTTTGCAGGCATCTTTGCACACACAACACATACCCCACCAGGCCCCTGGGTTATCCAGCGTCCACCAACCTATTTTTGGTGCAAAACCTTGTTGGCGAAAAACACGCTGCTCATTTGGCTTGATAATTTATTTTCGCATATTAATTTTGGCTCGACTTGAGTACGTGAGAGAAAGAGAAAATGAGAGAGAGAGAGAGAGAGAGAGAGAGAAAGGCAAATGAGAAATGTGTGATAAATGAACGGCGCTTAAATGCTCAAGGATACGAGTACTATTTGCCACAGGCAGGGCAGGCAGCAGATCCCAGAAAATTATTATCCTGCACAACACACACACACACACGCACACACATAAGCACACACACATTTGGCTTTCACGTTTAAATATATGAGCATTAATATTGGCTAAATATATATTAAAGCACACAAGAATTTGGTTTTATTTTAAATCACTTTTATAGTTTCCAAATTTCTAAATTAAGAACATAATTGCGTAATTATATTGCTTTTGAGAATATTTATCTAAATGGTTTTTTGAATCATTTTCATTTTGAAAACGACAGGAATTATATGCGACTAATTCTTGAACTTTCAGGCGCATTTTTGTTCGAGTGTAGATTTATATTTATATGCATACCTCGCATTTTGAATGTCCCCGGCTTTATTGCTTTTATATTTAATATATTATATATTTAAATACTCATAAGTCGGCTGAGTAAGCTTTTGGTTGATGAAAGTGTTGCATTTATCAGGCTTAGCCACATGAATGCCTGACAATCGACTACATAATTAATGAGCTCTCAAATGCGTTTGCCATGGCTTCAAGCTCTTGAGGTCAAGGAGCTGGTGCTAATGCCGGGCTTAATCTAGTCGGTCTATTGATTGCCAGTGGCGAGTCCATTAAGTCTGCAGATCAACGAGGTTTCAAATTTCAATGTTTATACCCTGTACTTAACAGGATATTATACCCTGTACGAAATGCATATACACTCATACATATGCACACCCCTATTTTTTTTGTTTTTTGCCTGATTATTATCAAATTCTGAGTCATTTAACAATGTGTATATATTACAAAATAGCTTTAAAAAGTACAAGAAATACAAATCAATTATAATTTGTAATGTTGGAAAAAAGTCGAGCAGACCCGCATTCTTTATAGAATGTAGCAGCGACAATCTATCCCCTTCAAACTATTCCTACAAATCTTTAAATATAGTTTTTCGCCTGCAGTCCATTAGCTTGTTTCCAATTTATTGAGTGCCCTCTAAGTTGACCAGCTAGAATAGAATGAATCTTCAATTGCCAATTATAAATCACAATGTCCTCAATTTCCTCTCAGCAATGTATAAGTTCTCAGTTTAATGGGCCAACTACAGTGTTTGTTGATGCTTGACAACATTTTGTCAATAGAAATTTCACATTGTATATTTCTTCTCAAATTGCCTTTTTGTCAATGCCCATCATTTGAACAGTTATCCACCTGCCCACCTACCTACCTGCATCGACGCAATCGAACAGTCAATCGAATCGGTCTTTAATATCATTCAACTTTTCATGTGCTTTGAAATGTGAAGCGACCCAATTATATGATGCAGAATGCCATGAATAATATGCGTGCAAGGCATTGTTTGGGGTTGCTTTGAATGGGGTAGGCGGTTGGAGGCAGGCGGGGGTCTGAGGCGGGGCTTGAGTGAGGAAATGTTATAAGGTGCTTGTTGTCGGCATTGCGAGTGCTTTAAAAGACACTTGCCCTAAGTGCAACAGCTGCTGCTTCATCAAAATCATCAACAGCCACATTATCATCATCATCATCTTAATCATCTAAATCATCATCGTCTTCTGCATAAGATGCCTTTGCTGCTTGTCCCCGGCACACATTTCTAAGTGTTTTGTTTACGTATGTGCACATTCACAGAGACTTCGTTTGCATAATAATTTAACTCATTACATTTCTTAGAATTGCAACTAACCCCCAGCATCTCCTCTCTCTTACCCTGATCAACATATTCCACTGCAACTAAATGTGCAGGAGATACATTTATTTGCCAGACGTTGCAAAAGGATTTATGCTTCACATGTGCCAGCAAGTGGCAATTCTAAAGGCAACTATGAGGTCAAGATGCGGCTAGGCACACACTCACACGCCCACACCCACACGCACACACTAACACACACAACAACACTTTCCCACACACACATTAAACCTTAACTGCTTGAGTATTGCAGTTTCTTAAACGTTTTCATCATTATACCCTGTAGCCATAGGGGTAACAGGAAGGTATTCTGGTTTTGTTCAAATGTATGTAACAGGCATTTATTGTATTAAGTATATCATATATTCACGACCACGGAAACTATAAAACCTTAAGCTTCATATTTGATCTCTCTTTATATTTGATCAAATTGAAGTTCTTGTGTACTTTGCTCATTTGCCCGCAATAGATAAATATCGATAACAGCCTCATATTTTGTCGATCCAGCAGCTCGGTGCTGCGTGCAGGGCGTCTTTTAGTCGGGCACACCCATCTAAAGCACGCTTCTCTTAGACTTGCCCCAAGTTGGATGCAGTTTTGAAGCTGTTGTTGCAACAACTGTCAATGGCTCATCAATTACTTTGCGGCAATTGCCCATTTGCAGTTTAATTGATTTTGTCAACTTTCGGAGTCTTGAGTTATTTTGACAGGACTCGCTGCCTTTGGACATTTGGATGCCATTCAAATTGCAATTTGCATACGCCGAGCTGAGCCCACTGTGCAAACTTTAGCCCGCCGGCAAACTCTTGGAGTCTAAAGGGCCACATAAAATGTTCCACTTGCCGCATGCCGCATGCCACTTGCCACTTGCAAGCCAAGTTCAAAGTGTTGCAGCAAAAGTTTCGCCTCGCCCAATATTGTTGCTCGGCTTTTGCCAAAGTTGGTGTCCAATTTTGGTTTGCCGAATTACAAATATGCGAATTTTCATTTGGCATTCAGTTTGGCGCATTGCCTGTTTATGCATCCAATTAGGGCAAATACTGATTACTGATATATAAAATGTTATCATAATTAAATGGACATAATTTGGCTATGAACAATACTTAAATAAATTAAGCAAGCAAATGGCCTATTGATCTAAATATTTCATGTAGGATATCTTTGAGGATATCAATTAATAGAAAAAAATAATGTTCGTGCATTTCATAGCATATAAAAAAAGGTAAAGAAATGAAAGACGCACAGCAAGTAGACGGCAGCTTTGTGCGCTTTTCTCGCTAAACACGTTTTAATTCACAACGAGTTTTGGCTTCGCCTGACTGACCAGACAAAAGCAAGCTTTGATTCTAAAGTAAGCTTCTTAAAATAGAACAGCAGACAACCTGCTCAGATTTTCCTTTTTCTTTCAACTTGTTTATTCTATGTTGATAAAATAAAGAAAAATAAAATGTTTATATCCCTAAACGAGCTAGCTTAAACCTATTAAAACAACTTATAATCTTCAATCAGACTTCTAAGCTTTAAATTTTCATTTGCGCTCGTAGCATATACATATTTTTTAAAGAAAAGCCTTTAAATGTTTTCATTTTAAAGTCTCTTTATGATTTGCTCTATATGTGTGTGCTCACTTGAGTGTATTTGTGTGCATCTCAGAGATGATTCATGAAGACCGTGCAGCATTACAGCTTCTGTTTCGCTTATTTAATAAATAGCCGCCTATATCTACATACATACATATTCCGTGTCCTGTCGAAAGCTGGCTCTGCAGAAATGCATTTACCGTCGTTCACTTAAACGTCATCTTTTGTCGTCCTAGAACTGGGCGCTTTCTTGTATTCCGCTTTCCATTCCATGCTGCTCTTTAATCTCTGCCCCATTCTCAGTTCCATTCCTGCCTCGTGGCGCATTTCCTTTGCACTTCTTGATGCAACAGCAATTCACTTAACTTACTCAAGTCGTTGTCGGCATAACTTCCGCACTTCTCTGCACTCCTTTGCAATCCTCAAAAAAATAAAGAAAAAGGAGTAGAATCCTGACGGTATAGTCATCCCACACGCTAAGCTTGGCGCTTAGTGTTTTAATGCCAATGCTCGCACACATTTTATACAATTTCCAAGATGTATACATTTCGAAATCCTTTGGCTCGTGCATTTGTACGCTTTATTTAACCATTGAGAGCAGATTGGGGCTGTTGGTGCGGGGACTAGACGTAATTGTTTGGGTCGAGTTACTGTTGGCTGTAATACGGGTCGCAAGACCTATTTACAGTTGGCAACAGCTAAGCACATGAAGCTGCAAATCTGCGCCAATGAAGCGAAAACACCAGAAAATTTACAGCAGAACAAAAGCTGGCTCAAGCCGAGCCTCTTGAGACAGTCAGTCTCAAAAGTTTGCGCATATAAATAGATTTTGTTTGCTGCAAGCTTGCAAAGCTAAAAATATTTTTTATCATATTTATATAATAATTAATTACAACAAATCCTATTATATATTAGAGTTAAGTGAAGTAAATAGCTGAACTATAATAATTTTGGAATAAAGGAAAAGAAATAAAGGAATATCATACTTGGATTATATATATTTAGTAACCAAATAAAGCAAATTAAATATTTCAACAGAGTTTTTTCCCTTGCAAATCTATTTAATTATACTTAAAGCCTGCTTAGTCTTGTTTTGATCCCATAAAAATTCCAATCATATTGTACTTTCAGTTTTGTAAACAAAGACACGCTTCAAAAAAACATATTTACCATTTCTTTCTTATAGAGAACGTTTAACGCATGCAATGTTAATTCTCTTACAAAACCCCATTTATGAAACCCTTTGTCACATTATTGTGAGTTTTAGTGAAATGGTTTTTAAGTAGATCAACGATTTGACTGGTTGACCGAGTCACAAACTGTCAAGTGGTTGCTAATTGAACTGATTTAAGTACCTCTCCCTCGCACTCGCCCCACTGTGCAAGCAAAGAAAGTGACTGGCAGGTGTGAGAATTCTTGAATACCTCACATGGCTCAGTTCTACATCAGATCTTGGACCGCATAGAGGCTCTGCTGTCATGTTGAGAGCAATTTTCGTGTGCTATTATTTGACAGCCTTCACACTGGCCAGCAGCTTGAGTAGCTATCAAGTTGATCACCTGAAACGCTTCAGCAGATCGCTGATATTTCCAGCTACCGCCCCGACGCGTGTCCAGTTCATTGGCGGCATCGGCATCCCAGTGGAAGATTTGCATTTCGAGTCGGTCACCTCGGGCTATGTGCTAAAGACGGAATACTTTCTGCCCACCAATGCGGACGAGATCACCAGAGTCTACATGAAGCCGCAGCCCATAACGGGCAGAAAGCATTTGGCAGCTATGGAAGAGCCATCCAACATGGCTTACCTGTATCGCTGGGTCATCTATCGTGGCATCGAGATGGTTTTACAGAACATGAATCTGCCGGGACGCAGCTGCCTGCTGCGCGTGATCTGTGAGCACGCGGCGCTGCCTTTGAGCCACGAAAGTGGTTTGCTGGCTGAGCTGCTGCACATTGTCCTGACTCCTTCCAGCTCCACGGATCACTATGCCCAGCCCACCGATCGCGAGTATTTGGTGGCGGAACGTTTTGGCAAACGTGGCGCCAACTGTGCGGCTGCCTATGGCCGCAAATGTCCAAGTTCTCCCATGGAACTGGTTACAGTGTTGCTGTGAGTTTACAGCTGCTAAATTTGTATAGAATTGTGATATATTGTGTATTTAAATGAAATCGAACCCTGCAAATGCTGGGTGTTAAGGATCGAGAATAAGCCCGGAGGCAGCAGTTCCTTATAGCTAAAACGATCATCAAGAGCCACCTTACATCAGACAG
Source organism: Drosophila borealis (assembly GCA_035045885.1). Classification (NCBI taxonomy): domain Eukaryota; kingdom Metazoa; phylum Arthropoda; class Insecta; order Diptera; family Drosophilidae; genus Drosophila; species Drosophila borealis. Next base: position 1,507,692 of record JAWNOR010000299.1, read on the forward strand.
TCTTATAAAACAAATAATAAAATATTATATATTTATCGATGACAGTTGACAAATAATAAGAGACAGCAGCGTCTGTGGCCAACTTAAGAAATACAAGCAAAAGATGAGTTAAAGCAAATACATATTGTCTAGCCAAAATTAGAACTTGATTCAAAGCAGCTATGGGTGGATTGTGGATTTATTCTAGCAGTACGCACTTTTAATGTGTACTTACAACTTGGCATTAGCCATAATTCCATATCCAAATATTGACATGCCTGTCGTGATTTGACTGCTCAAATTTGTTTGATACTTAGCTTTAGGTTAAAGATGGAAGCTGAACAAATATTGAAATTTTGTTTGTTAATTTGAAATATTAGATGAAATAGGTGTAAATGCATCTGAGACCTTTTTCCTTTGCGCCATCGAGTCTGTTGTCTCTGGCTATGCGTTCTGGATGCAGTACTTTCTGCTCAATAATGCGACAGAGATTACACGTATCTATCTATAGCCACAGCCAATAACGGACAGAAGCGGCAATAAAGATGAATTTCACTTGGGTTCAGCTTATCGCTGGATATTCTATCGTGGCATTGAGATGGTTTTACAGAGCATGAGCCTGCCTGGACACAGCTGTCTGCTGCGTCTGATCTGGGCCATGAAAGCGGCTTGCTGGCTGAGCTGCTGCATATCCTCTTAACGCCTTCGAGCTAGAAAAAGCTGCTGGAAAGGCGCAAGGATCGCAGCTGCGCCTCTGCCTTTGGCATGACAACGTCGACCCTAGACTTGATAACTGTTTTAGTATAAAGACAGCCAAATTAAATTGATTACGAAAATGAATACAATATATCGGAATAAAAGTTTACCTATATAAAAATGAAGTTATTAAAAGTGAAAATTTACATTTTAGTAATTTGTGTTTATTTTATCAGTATGTAAATGAGACAATAGCTTTTGTTAGAATGTTGCCATATGCGACATATTCGTTCATCAATATTTTAAGCCCTATTCGAATTGGCTGATTTTTTTCATTTCATATGCACATTTTAATATGCACAAAGAGAAGCCGAACATTATGTTAAAGAGCCATGAGTATTTAAACATATTTTCAAATTGTTATTATAATTATAATTTAATGGCATGAAGTACTTGACTACCAGAAGAACAAACAAATTTAAAGGGAACATATATTTTATTATTTTCCCTAATATCTTACAATGTAACAATCACTTCAAATATTTGAACAAATTGATAGCTCATGTGGAATACAAACACAGTTAGATGTAAATGCGCATAATTATTATTAAAAATATCACAAAATTGTTAAATAACCTTTTGACTAACCAAAGGAGAATTTTAGTCTGACAAGTTGACAACTGACTGTCAAATGCACATGTATCTTCAGTTGTTGAAATCACGTAGGTAAAGGTGTGATAATTGCAAAGTTAATAAACATTTTAATTAGTTTTCGTACGTCCTGTGATTTGCATAGTAATCAGCATCAATTGTAATTACGCATGTGTGTTATTTGGGGCACACGCGGCGTATGCGTAATGCGAGAGTAATTGTGTGTGTGTGTGTGAGGGTGTTTGTGTGCGGGTGCGTGTGTGAGAGCGATGTATATAATACTTAAATTTAAATAGTAAATATAATTTATCTGAATTATGTGCCGGCTACATGCGTTTAATACAAATTTATTCCAACGCCTCTCTCATTAGAGCACATTCAGAACACGTACTAGCCGCAACCGCCCTCTAGCACACGCCCACTTCGTAATGGGCTTAAATACTTTGGCACGCAATCGGCTTGGCCAAGTTCATGTCCATGTCCAGAACTTACACAGCCGTAAAATAATTACACACATTGCATAAAACGCGACATGACACAGAAACAAATCAACCGACCCTCACCCGTTCTTAACCCGTCACGCCTTTGGCCCGTGAGGGGGGGGGGGTCTGCTTAGGCTGGACAAACTCGAACTGTTTGCTTTTGGCATTTCAATGCCGTTCAACCGAATGGATTTAATATTAATTAGCTGGCTGACGACGCAGTCGGCAAACCAAACGAGAAAATCCCTTGGAACTCTTTGTGTATACGCCCTGTGGGCCCTGTGGTCCCGGGCGACCGTATCACACGGTAAATTAAATCAAAATATTGCCTGTTGTGCTCAAACAAATTATGTTTATCTTAAATGCTCCACAAACAACCATATAATACCCCTCCAAGCTGTCTTTTTTCAACTTTTTGCCACATAAAAATAACAATATAATAATTGAAATCCTAGCAACTAAAAGTCGTAGAGCAGCATATTGACTGCCAGCTCGGACCACTTCCGGTTCGGGTTGCCAAAGGGGTAAACATATTTGCTAAATTATTTAGCCAAATGCAAATGAATTTCTGTCTGCCTTTGAGACCCATGTGAGCACTGGCACTCGAGTGCTGCAGAGAGGAGTTCGCCAAATTGAACTTACTTTTTAATCAAATTAGCAAGGCAGAAGGTATTGCAGAAGATTGAATGCCCTTGATAGATATGGAAAACTGAAAGTTCGCTTAATAACATATCCATTATTTTCATATACCTATTTAAAATTCAAACAGAATACATATTTTTATATTACACTGATAGCAATAAGTAATCATATAAGAAAATTAATGATAATAATAATAAAATTAAGAATAATAATAAAAAATAATAATATTTTTAAGTTCTATATTGCATATTGTACCCTTATAAATAATAAAACAATGAAATTAATATTGATAAGAATAACAACAATTCACTCACCAAGGTTTCGTCACAATATCTGTAAAAAGAATAGCTATGAAATAGCTTCATAAATCTATAGAAAAACGTTTTTTTTCTTGCTGTACACAGAAGAATACAACGATTAATTTAAATAATCTTTTTGATTCACATTTAAACCAATTTAAGATTATTTTCTTATAAAAGCACGTTCATATAATTTAGCTAATCTTAACTTAAATTTCTACGAATACTGCAATAAATTGCTCAGCCAAATACCCTAACTGACAAGTTTGAAGGCAAGTTTTAAATATGCCAACTCTGGAAAAATAGCTGACTAAACTGAAAATCCCTTTACCCAAAACAAGTTTTCGGGTGTGTGTGCGTGTGTGTGTGCTGTCTGTCAAAGATTTGCAATTTTGTAGTGTGAAATTTATGGGCAGACGTTAAAGATAAACGTAGTGTCATTGATTAACGAGTCGTTGTCGGGCATTGCTGGCCATTGCCTGGGGAAATAACCACAGAGCAACTAATATGGAGAGTTCAGGTTGAAAGTATTTTTTGGGGGTCTTTTGGAAAATATTTTGACTGGAAATGATTGCGCCGAAAAGTTAACAGATAAAACGCTGGCAAAACGGATGCGCCCATAAATCAGTAAGTAAATGTGACTTCCTCCTTTGTCGAACACTTGACGCGCAACAGGGAGGCAAAAAGGACGACTGTCCTGGACTGGCCTTGCCTTGCCTGGCCTGACCCAAGTGCTGCATAAACGAAAAGGTAAAGGGACCAGAGTCCAAATGCAGCCAAAGCAGTTGAGGGATTCTCGCTGTGCAGGAGGCTTCAACGAAGGCACAGCCATGGCTTAGCAGAAAGGGAGAGGAACAGTCGCTGCAGGTGGCAGGAAGCAGGATGCAGGACGAAGGACACAGAAGGAGTTGCGCATAGATTGGCAACATTTGATGGCAAAAGTTACGTTCGCATTTATCTTTCGTGCAAGTGTCACTTGTGAGTTTCTTGAACCACAGCCAAGCGACTAGTGCTGACGATAAGGACAAGGAGAGTGCGAGGGTAAAGAGAGAGAGAGAGAGGGGGTAAAGGATGCCCAACAACCAAACAAACAGCACGTACTCAGCTCATGCAACAACAACAACAACAGTTGCTGGCAGCACGAGAACAACAAAGTGGCAAGGAGTCAATGTTATTAAATTTTGTAGCACAACATATTAAAATTGGCTTTAAAATTGACATTGACAAATAAACTGCAACAGTTCCGGAATCGGAACCTGAACTACTCGACGCCGCATTCAATAAACAATTGTTGTACGCATTACTCGAAATTAATTGTTGTCAATTAAGCACTCGGCAGTCCTTTTAAAAGCCAGCTTAAATGCTCAATAAATACCATCGATTAATGCAGAAGATCCTCTTGACTTTTATCGATTGTCGCAATTAACTTCCTGCGGTTACTTGTGCAATTCTGTAAAAGGCCCATAAATGCCATCAATAACTCTCAATCGTTTGAGGTGTTCTTGATCAATTTACGAATCTTAACCGTATGCCAGAAATAAATTTGTTCCTTATAAGGAAACATTTTTTCATTTATTCGATTAATATGATATTGTTATCGATAGTTAAACCAACATCGAATAAATCGAGATATCGATAATCAAATAATATATCGAATTTACACAAATTTCGAATACAGTCGATAGCTAACGAACTAATAAAAAAGAGCCAATCGACTGTAAATGTATCGAAAGTTTATCGAATATAGTTAAACATCAAGTTGTATCGAGGTTAAATCAATTATTTCGATTATATAATGCTTATAATAATATTGATTGGTAAAATACTGAAGAATCGAATATGAGCAAATATCGATTATTATCGATTGCTTATCGGCGCACATTACCAGCTTACATCATTTGCAGCTACTCAAAGACGTTGACTTGCTTTTGTTAACATTTATTTACTAAGGATCGAATATATGCAAATATTGGTAACTATTGATTATTTATTGGCGCACAGGCCACATCATTTCAACTACTCAACAACCTGAACCCTGTTTGCCCCGCCCGTTAGCCGCAATTGATTCACCTGGCGCGCTTTGAAGTAGCACCTGGCAACCGCATCATCAATTTCCGTTGCTTCAACTGTAGCTCGTCGGAGTCGTTGTTAAGTTTTCTTCCGTTTTTGCCAATTTGCATGCATGACATGGTAATTCCCATTCTATAGACCAGACCCCCTCATATACGCCGCTTGGGAATTTGCCCAAGCCCCAGTTGCATTGATGTAATGCCAAAATGTTACATCTCGAACTCAACGTTTGCCATTTACGCGGTGCGTTGACAAATTTGCTGTCGCTGCCCCAATTGTTATTGTTGGTCTACCTATTACTGTTGTTATTGTGTGTACAAGTGGATGTTTGTTTGTGTGTGTGTGTGTGTGTGTGTGTCAAAGTGGGCGGCTTGGAGTTCATGTTTATGTTGTCGCCCCCTCGCACATTTGAACTGCTTTTGTGTGCTTTGATTTATGTGGCTTTAAATAATTTACAATCAAGCATTTGACAGTGTTGGCAACTTCATGGACGAGTATCTAGGGTTGTCAGCTTAGCGTAAATTATGATTTTGCATTTCATGCAACAGCTCAGATAGTCCAAAACACTTTCTACACAGTTGACGGAATCCAATTTGACAGTTTATCAGCTTTATCAGGCATGTATTACTGTGATATTTGTATGTGTGGCAGCTCTAGAGGCTGCTCGACTTGGGTATACCCTATATACATATACATTTATCTTTGTTGTGTAGTCTAGATATTTATAAGAAATCTATATAATATCTCGCTATTATCTATATGCACCTTATTTTGCCTGATCCTAAGGAGTCCGAAAAGGGGCACCAATTTGATGATTTAAATATTTGGTAAAACCTACTTACATGACTTAAGAGCAGATACATCTCTCTTAAGAAAAGGATTCTTTGCAACACTGCTATGCTGTTTTCTTTTACGTAATTACCGAACACCTTAAATTACTCAACAGCCGTTGACAGCCTTAAGTTGGCATTTTTTAAATGTCATAACTAATAACTACGCATCTTAAGTTAACGCAAATGCAAGTTGTCTGCGCTGATTATCATAATAAAGTGATGGGAGCAGTCAGTGTTGTAAATGGGACATAGCTGCACAGTGTTGCGACATTACGTGATGGCAACACGTCGTATGCGCAATATTAATTATTCAATGCGTGGCATGTAGATATGTAGATAGGGTAGGAGGAAATTTCTTCTGCTCTTCAACGCGTTGTCTGCCTTCGCTTTGCCTGTGCTGAATTTAAAGTTGAAGCCAGAGACAAGCACGCGATGCGGCAATAAACGTGCAATTTTCTCGAAATTACAAAAATGTGAGCAAACATTTTATTTGCGCTTTTAACTTTGTTGCCAGTTGCCAGTTTCCAGTTGCCTGTATGCGAACTGGCATAAATCTTTTGGCAATTCTTATAGCCGGTTGCCTTTGCTTTTATTTCGCCTGCTGTCTTAACATATATATATATATATATTTCTTTATTTTTTGTGCTTTTTGCGTGTTGCAGTGACAAGAATTTGAATAATTCGCCAAATGTGCCAAGTTGAAATGTTAAAACTCTCAACGACTTTGGCCTCACAGTCGGCCGGATGTTGGCAAGCGTCTGGCTGTTTCCGGTTTGGAATGTAACCGAAAGTCACGACTGCCAAATGATTGCAAATGAACGACACTGAATGCTCACCCCCCGCCCTTTCCGCACCCAGGCCAAGGGGCGCGGCAGCGACTTTAAACTTTTGCCCCTCAGCTGTTGCCCTTCGCTTAGCTTAATGCATCGTTAAATTTATAGCCGCAACACAAAAATTATTTAACGCAATTTCGCTAATGTGTCACAGACATAAACACGAGGCAAAAATAAACAAATGATGCTTCTCATTAAAATGGATGCACCCTGATTGCCTGCCTTTGGCCCATTAATTTTATGACATTTTTCTACAATTTTTTTGCATGCATATTCTTTTGCGTCAGCTCGGGTTCACGACAGCTGCAGCAACTGCAGCTAATGGAAAACTGGTTGTTATTGTTGTACCATTTGCCCGCTTTTTGCTTGCTGGCTCAAGAATTTCTCAATGAAAGGGCACATGTACAAAAATGCCAAAGCTGTAGCTGCCAGCTGCGTTGTTAAGGAAATTAATAAGCAGCGGCAGCAACAAGTGCGACGACACCAACAGCAGCAGCAGCTATAACAGCAACAGCAACAACAAAATTTCCATCAACAATTACAATCATCAAAACAAATACAGCAACAATATCAGCAGCAACAACTTCAACATCAACAGGCCAGCAGAGAAAAAACAACAACAGCAAAACAATATCGAAAGCAGCAGCAGCAACAGAATATCACAACAACAGCTCCGTCAGCAACAACAGCAGCAACAACAGCAAATGCAATAACAGCAACAGCTCCACCTGCAATAGCAACTTCAACAACAACATCTCTATCAAAACAATAGCAATAACAACAGCAGCAGCAACAGAATATCACACCATAACAGCTCCGTCAACAACAACAGCAGCAACAACAGCAAAAGAATATCACAACAATAGCCTCGTCAGCAGCAACAGCAGCAGCTCTTCCTGCAACAGCAACAACAACATCTCTATCAAAACAACAGCAATAACAACAGCAGCAGCAACAGAATATCACACCACAAAAGCAATAGCTTCGTCAGGAACAACAGCAGTTATAACAGCAGCAACAACAGCAGTAGCTCTACCTGCAACAGCAACAACAACAAAAACATCTCCATCAAAACAATAGCAATAACAGCAGCAGCAACAGAATATCACAACAACAGCTCCGTCAACAACAACAGCAACAGCAACAGCAAAAGAATATCACAACAACAGCTACGTCAGCAACAACAGCAGCAACAACAGCAAATGCAATAACAGCAGCAGCTCCAACTGCAACAGCGAAGACAACAACAACATCTCCATCAAAACAATAGAAATAACAGCAGCAGCAAAATAACATCACAACAACATCTCCATCAGCAACAACAGCAGCAGCAACAGCCCCACTTGCAACAGCAACAACAACAACAACGACAACATCTCCATCAGCAACTGTCAAGTTCGCTGCTAATGGGCGGCTGCCACGCCCCAAGGCGTCACTGATGCGTGACTTGAACGTTGCACACAGGAATTTTAAAATGCAGAAGCATTTGATGCGTGGCATTCTTTCAGCCAGGGGCACACAACTATTCAGCACAGCCCAAGAAACTCCCATTCGAGGGACAACGATTGTGGGCGGTAGGCGTGGCTGTGCGGACGCATAGCTACGGATAAGCAATTAGTTGAGTAGTCGAGATGCGAATGGCTGATGACACGAACTGAATAGTCTGGGCTAAAATCATAAAGCACCATGGCATTTGAAAGCGTGTTATATACCTGGAATTGCAGAAAGGCATGCAATATGTTATCAACTACAGTGTTAACTCGCTAAGTGGAACGCATTGGTGTTGTCTAGCAATAAAATTTGATTTTAATTTTTTAGTCAACTGTTACTACAGGTATTATTAAGCGTATTACCTGGAGGTCTGCTTATTTGCTAGCTCTGCTAAAAAGCAAAAAATTTTGAAAATATTTGCCATTTTCATAAAAAATTAATGGGCTCTGTTTCGATTCCAAGACCTTGTTGGGTTTTCCACGAACCAAAGAAATTTAAGTTGTCAGGACTTCCACACACTTAAGAGCCATTAAATTCCTTTCTACATATCGTTTGCAATATAACCATTAAAGAAACATAAACATGCTTAACACGAAACACCTTGCTTTTTGTGTGATACAAAAATAAAGCGAATCGCCCAAAACAACTGGCCCAACGAAATCAATTTGCCGGCACAAATATTTGTGCCATATTATGGCCCCAAAAATGGTCTAATTATGCGTGGTCATATGCGGGTCAGTTGCCCCATTCAAATGTAAAGCCTTATGGGGCACAAAATGACCCAAACCGTCCACAAAAAAAGGTGCGCACGTGTGCAAGTGAGTATCTGTGAGTGTATGTTGTGAGTGTTTGTGAATGTACGGGACACGAGAGCGGAAATAATCCACAGTTGAGAATTTGTTGTGCTACATCTTCTCCATCTTCTTGTTCTGTTTTCATGCATATGTAAATTATCGTTGCCAATTTTCTTAGTTGGCACGAAATGAAATAATCCCAACAATGACCGAGTTAAGTCATTTAAACGCAAGAGACTGTTGCCAACTTCTCCTGTTTGTTACCACAAAACAAGTAAGAAAGCTTTGGTCTGGTGTGCTTGATATGTAGATACCCTTTACAGGGGTTAAACGGGTTTAATATTAACAAGAGGTTCTAGTCGGGAGCTCCCGACCAGGGGATACCATGAACCCTCTTATTCTTATAAACAGCAAATGCAGCTCGAGCTACGCGCTCGTTTGCTTTAGTAGTAATAAAGATAAATTAAAAAAAAAAAAGCTCAGGGTTTGAACTCGCAACTGACCGCATTACTTGCTGCCGCATCTACCCAACAGCCACACCAGCAAAAAAAAATATAATAGTTTCTTCGGGAGGGTTCGATCTCGTAACTAACCGTGCTACTTTCCGCGCATCTACTGAATAGCCACACCAATAATTAAGTCTAAATCAGAAAAAAAACAAATTAATTCAAAGCAGACGCGCATGAATGTGTGTGTACACGTATACAGAAATTCTTGGAATTTGCGCTTGCTGCTGCACGTCCTTGCAGGCGAAAACACATTTTCTTTCGTGTTTCTTAACCGATCTTGATGAAATATAAAATATTAGTGTATTCTCAAAATGACAATTGCATTTAAATTGTGGCTTAATTAGATAGGCAATACAAGTTGGTTTACTAACATGATTTATAGCTTTTTGGAGGTAGCGAAGAGGTAGCGATAGCTATTAAATGAAAGATACTTGATATATACATATATACTACTCTAGAAGCTACATGTCAAGTTTGGTGACACTAGCTCTTATTATTTACCAAAATTGCTCAGAAACCAGGGTTTCGATATCGATTTTTATCTATTACTTGGTAACGGGACTAACAAACTCGATCTGCGCATAGACTAGGAGGACCTACAGCTAAAATTTTAAGTCTCCAGCTCTTATAGGTTCTGAGAGCATTGCGTTCATACATACCGACAGACGGACGGACGGCTAGAGTGACGGACAGACGGACGGACGGACAGACATGGCATCGACTCGGCTGTTGATGCTGATCAAGAATATATATACTTTATGGGGTCGGGGAGATGCTTCCTCATATGGATCGGACCACTATATCATATAGCTGCCATAGCAACGATCTGTCGAAAAGTAGGTTCTTGTATGAATAACATTTTTGTTTATAAAGATATCTGGATCAATCTCGGCATATTGTACAATGCATATGTATATACTAAATACACTTAATACCGCAGATCGAATGGAATTTTATTTGTGACATTAATTTACAAATGGGATTTAGTGTTTACGTATATACCAAAAACTAAGAATATATATCTCTAGCTAAGCTGCGCTTAGAAATCGATTATAGGAATATCAAAGTTTAGGAAGACGCAGGGACGAAAAGAACTGATTTGGGTTTCCAACATTTACAACACTGACAATTCAGGAGGCCAGAGTTAAGGGTAGGATGGATCAATGGATGAATATGGCAAAAAAGAATGGATGGATCAGTCAATTAGTAAGATAAGTATTGATTTAGATTTACATGTAAAGACACCACTTTTCATTTATTGAAAACTTTAACACTGACAGTTTAGGAGGCAAGAGTTCCGCTGGAATAGGCGCTCCTCTACAAACTGTTATCAAACTGTAACTATATATTATCACTTTCAATTTGAAGTACGGTGTTTAGGCCTATTATGAATTGGATTTAACTAAACCACAGAGGTCTGGCTAACTACCAGCTCCCACTTGTCCCTGTCTGATTCCGAGCTGGAATGCAGCTCAGCTTTGGGCGCACTACAACGATTGCACTTCTGACGGTACCAAAAATTCACATTGATGCAGTAGCCACAGATCCAATCATGCTTGGGAGGACGCCAATTGCTGCTCTGTCCAGCATTGACCATGGCAATGGCCTCACTCTTGCTGACACGACAACGATTGCAGTTCATGCGCCACACAAAATTGCTGTTCCGGCACAGCTCGCAGACCCAATTGTCAAATGCTGGTTTCCATTTGCTCTGTCGCTGACGGCGCTGTTGCTCGATCCCGGTCTTCTGGGCGTAGCTAAAGCGTACGCTCTTGCCGGCGCGTGTGGATAGATAGGCGGGTACCACGTTGAGCACCTGGCCCAAGAATTTAGCCCCGTCTAGAAAATGTATTGCCGCCTGAGCAGCATGGGGGCTTGTGTATGTTATGGTTGCCTCGCCTTTGGAGCGCCCCGTTAGCTTATTTTTATAAACAAAGATCTTTGGCTTCATGGTCAGCTCGTCCATTTTGATGCGTCCCATTTTACCGAAGAATATTATAATGTCATTTTTGGTTACATTCAGACGCATGCCCAGCACAAATATCGTGTCCAAGCGAAGCACGAACTTCTCCTCGCCTATTTGCATTGTCGGCGCTGGACGCTGTTGCCGGAATTGTGATGCCCAATCATTTGGTGGGCGATAGCCCATTATGGTCAAAAGATCAAAATCATTTATAGCTTTTGTAGTTTCGTCATTGTCCTTCGGCTGTAACAAGGATGCTGAAGTCGATGTTGCCGCTGCTGCTGCTGCTGTTTCTTTTGTTGTGGTTGTTGTAGCTACTGTTTCTGTTACAGTTGCCGATGCAGTTGCTGCAGATGTTGTTGTTGTTGTTGTTCCTGCAGCAGCTGTTTCAGTTGATGGAATTGCTACCGCGGCCACATCCCTGACTGTATCCTCGCTGAAGGTCCTGCAGTAGTCGTCGCCCAACAGCAGCGAACCGCGCCCATCACCGCCACCATCTTCAAAGCGATACATACCTAGTTCCCCGACCGCAGTATTGACTATATCAGTGTAATTTTGCTTATCTAATTGTTGCTGCTCGTGCAGTGCAAAAAAATTTTGAGCTGAAAAAAGATTATCATACACCGAATCAACTGTCGCAAAGTCCATCGTTTAAAAAAATGTAAAAAAAAAATGATTTCTTACTGCCGAACTAAACACAAACCGTTCCCTATGAAAGAATAAAAACTACTGAATATACTAGCTCATAAGCATACAAAGACTACTAGGCTTATCAATTTTGCTTTTTTGACAATTTGTCCACAGCCATCATTTTCCAAATACGTCTGTTCTAAACTGAGTGATCCAGTAAATGAATCATCGGTCTGAATTAAGGACTGCTATTAATTTCGAAATCGTATCGCATCGAATATCGTATAAAGAACATAAGAATGTTTGAAATTAATTATAATATAGCATTTCGATTTGCTTAAAATAAATAAATTTAAATGTTATATAAGAAAGCATTTAGATCTTTATATACACCCATGCCTAGTATACGGCGTCATTAAGATAACAATAAAATAACAAATCAACAAAAGCAGACAAGGCCGTAAAAATCTGGCAACCGGTTAATCCAAAAAGTCGGACAAGGGTTATTACAGTTGCAGGATACACAATCACACACACACATTGAAAACAGCTGTGGATAATTTGTGCAAATGGGCAGGGTATAGAGTAAGCTTTTAGCCAACTCCCAGCCCAACTGTTCCAATTGGTTTGGTACATGGCCCGAGCGCTGCCGTGTTTAATTGAGTTTGAAATAGGTGCCAGTTTTTTGGGACCTATTTTGACTGGAATACGACGACGCATGAAATTGGCTTACTTTTGAGTGTCTGTGTGTGTTTGTGTGTGTGTGTGTGAGGGTGTGTGTGTGTGTGTGAGGGTGTGTGTTTGTGTGTTCTTCTAATCCCACTCATACGAAGTGGGCTTGCCCTCTGGATATGCACCTTTTTTGCGAAAGTTAATTAAGTTAACGCGTTGGGCCTTTTGCGGCTTGAGTTGGACACAAATTTTGCCGAGTTTGAAATAAATTCGATTTTGATTTTCTGTGCAGAATTCGCTGGAGAACGCCCCGATTGAATTTCAAAATTCGCAGCCACAAAAAATTAAAATTTACTCTTGGCTTTTCTCCCCCACTTGGCATTGTAATATGCCAATTTATGTGCGCTCGTCCCGCAATCCTTTTGGCAAATTCATTTATTTCAATTGTTGTTGAAGCTTTGGCAGCATAGAAAAAATACCGTAGTCTACTATACGGCGTAATAAGCCGTTTTTATGCAGCGCGCATTGTCGGACCGGCATTTTTATTGTTTCCGGCCGCATTCGAATCGGCAGGCGGCAGGGCTAGGCAACAGTGGGATTATAAATAATTGGCCTTGTCAAATATTTTTTATTTATTAAAGAAAAAGAAGTAACTTTATTTGGAAACAAAAGGTGTACTGAAATATTGTTTATGATTTTTGAATTGAATTTTAATTTTAAATTTAGACGGTGCCCTGAAACTAAACTGTATGTTTAATTTAACTAATCAACTAGATTGATAACTTTTTAATTAAGTTCTAGTTATTATATTCACTGGAATATGCTATGAGTTTAATATAACAAGAAATTTCAAGAAAAAATGCTAATAACTAAAGACGATAAAACTTTCGTTTTATTTATTGTTTAAATTAAGTTGAAATATCATTTATTGAGGAAAGAGACTATGTTAAGAATTTATGCCACCAACATTCCTTTTCTGGACCATTGTACATTGACTGACTGTTGACAGCGCCCCCCTCTTCCCCTTGGAAACCAACACTGGTGTTGGGCGGTGCGACGTCAATGGGCGTGTCGGGTACGCGTATTTGCCGACTTTTCAAACGGCGAAAACTTTTGTCTACATTCGTTTCATTTTATAACCTCGCAACCGAATAAAACAAAACAAAAGTTTTTCAACTTTTTGCATTGCGCGCCTTTCCCTGCTCGCATTTTGTTTAGCATTTGAATGCCAATATTGCGCGAGGGCTGTCTCTTCACTTATTTTTATGAGTGTCTGCCGATGGGCGCCCCTCAGGCAAACCCACTGAACTCCCACACCGCCCCCCTCCCCCCACACATCAAGCAGCTGGCGCCCAAATTACTTACAAAGTACTTATTTGCCTATTTTAAAAGCCATTCTTATATGGCAACAACAATACAACGATGGGCATTGGCTTAAATCCGACAATGAAGAAGCGTTAAGACAGAAAGAGAGGGAGATATTGAAAGCCAAACGCAGAGAGAGAGAGAGAGCGGAAGAAAGAGAGAGGTGTCATAGACTTTCTAAAGAAATGTAATGAAATTAGTTTAAAAGTGCAGCTGTATAAACAACTACCTGATAAACATAATGTTAGAGTGAAATAGACCGCGAGAGTAAAACAGAGACAGAGAGAGAGAGCAGGAGGAGAGATTGGAAAAAAAACAAACGCAGCCCTTTTACACATAATCTCGGCAGCAGTTGCCTCGAGGTCTCAGGCCCTGCCTCAAAATTGAGCCACTCGAAAATGCGGACACAGGAATTTGCATAAAAATGTTGCAGGCTGCCCCCGCCCACATTTAGGACAATCATCGCAGTACGTAAGCCCATTCCCACATGCCGTCTCCCTACTTGGCATTTTTATTAAATTTTATTATTATGTTTTGCATAATTTGCAAAACACTTCACTTTTTGTTGCCTCATATTCTTATTTTTATTTTTAGCTGACTGGCACAAACGAGACGAAAAACATAAACAACAGAAATTATGTAAAAAGCATTTTTGAATACAGTTCGCTGGGCTTCAAAGGGACTGATTAAGCTGTTGTTATTTCATTTTTATATTTTGAAAACTTTTAACATTGAAAAAGTAGTTCTAAGTTCCGCTTGACACAACTGTTAAGCCAGGGCTGCAAAACAATGAAATGAAAATTATCCGTTCACGGCTTACAGCTTTAGTCCAGTTCGTGAACTTGGCTGTTCACAAAGCCAGCTTGAATCAGTTCGCAGCTCTGCTCAAAACTAAGTACATTTTCAAGGGGAATAAAACTTTAGTTACTCCATCTATTTTCTGGCTGTAGTTTTGGCTGTGCGCTGAAAGCACACACAAACCATTGTACAAAGACTTTCCAAGCTCAGCTAGTTGTAGAATCAACAAAAACAAAGCAAACGAGTCAACCTAACGATTCGTGTGTGTGTGTGTGTGTGTGTGTGTGTGGGTATTTCGGTCTTAATGAGAATTACGTGAAATTTCATTATATGTACAATAAATAAGTAGCAAGTCAAATATAACCCAAGTAGAGCGTAGGCGAAAAGGCAGACCAAGAGATGGCAGTGTCACGGAGACAAAGACGCAGCGAATTGAATCAAATGCTAAACAGACACGCAGGCATATTAAAATTTAGACACGTACATATTTTATTGCATGTATTTCCACACGCCCGCACACACACACACAGACACAGATACAGCTTCCACAGACTGTGCAACATCAAAATCTGCTCTGCAGCACAAGGCATTCAACTACAATAAGAAGAACTACAACAACAAACACATAAACCCAACAAGCCCCAACAACAACTACAAAAAACAAAAATAGCAACAATTGTTGGTTAATGTTGTTGGGGCTGTGCCGACTCTTGTCTACGGTTCTGGTTAAATTCAAATCCTTTGTTGGCCTGGCATTCGCCATCTGCTAATAGCAAATTGCTTTTGCGACACAGTGCCCGCCAGCTATACGCATACGGCATACATCTCAATAAATATTGTGTTTGCCTAAAGCGTTCGCATATCAAGCAATAAATCAAAAGACTTTAATTCGAAGCGAAGTGCTTCAAAAAAATTTAAATATTTTAAGCTGCCCCAGTTAAAATTACGAAATTATATTATCAAGGAGAGGTATCCTTTAACCATATATTGTACAATGCATATATACTAAATACACTTAATACCGCAGATCGAATGGAATTTTATTTGTGTCATTAATTTACAAATGGGATTTAGTGTTTACGTATATTATATATATCTCTAGCTAAGCTGCGCTTAGAAATCGATTACAGGAATATCGAAGGGACGAAAAGAACTGATTTGGGTTTCCAACATTTACAACACTGACAATTCAGAAGGCCAGAGTCTAGGGAAAGGAACGGATCAATGTTTGATTGGGCATAAACAGATTGAAGGAAAATTAGTAAGATAAGGATTGATTTAAATTTACATGCAAAGACACCACTTTTCATTTATTGAAAACTTTAACACTGACAGTTTGGGAGGCAAGAGTTTCGCTGGAATAGGCGCTCTTCTGCAAACTGTTATTAAATAAAAAAAAAACTGGCAGCTCGAAAACTGTAACAATATATTATCGCTATCAATTTGAATTTAGGTGTTTAGGCCTATTATGAATTGGATTTAACTAAACCACAGAGGTCTGGCTAACTACCAGCTCCCACTTGTCCCTGTCTGATCCCGAGCTAGAATGCAGCTCAGCTTTGGGCGCACTACAACGATTGCACTTCTGACGGTACCAAAAATTCACATTGAAGCAGTAGCCACAGATCCAATCGTACTTGCGAGGACGCCAATTGCTGTTCTGTTCAGTATTGGCCATGGCAATGGCCTCACTTTTGCTGACACGACAACGATTGCAGTTCATGCGCCACACAAAATTGCTGTTCCGGCACAGCTCGCAGACCCAATTGTCAAATGCTGGCTTCCATTTGCTCTGTCGCTGACGGCGCTGTTGCTCGATCCCGGTCTTCTGGGCGTAGCTAAAGCGTACGCTCTTGCCGGCGCGTGTGGATAGATAGGCGGGTACCACGTTGAGCACCTGGCCCAAAAATTCGGCCCCGTCTAGAAAATGTATTGCCGCCTGAGCAGCATGGGGACTCGTGTATGTAATGGTTGCCTCGCCTTTGGAACGCCCTGTTAGCTTATTTTTATAAACAAAGATCTTTGGCTTCATGGTCAGTTCGTCCATCTTAATGCCGCCCAATTTACCGAAGAATATTATTATGTCATTTTTGGTTACATTCAGACGCATGCCCAGCACAAATATCGTGTCCAAGCGAAGCACGAACTTCTCCTCGCCTATTTGCATTGTCGGCGCTGGACGCTGTAGCCGGAATTGTGATGCCCAATCATTTGGTGGGCGATAGCCCATTATGGTCAAAAGATCAAAATCATTTATAGCTTTTGTAGTTTCGTCATTGTCCTTCGGCTGTAACAAGGATGCTGAAGTCGATGTTGCCGCTGCTGCTGCTGCTGTTTCTTTTGTTGTGGTTGTTGTAGCTACTGTTTCTGTTACAGTTGCCGATGCAGTTGCTGCAGATGTTGTTGTTGTTGTTGTTCCTGCAGCAGCTGTTTCAGTTGATGGAATTGCTACCGCGGCCACATCCCTGACTGTATCCTCGCTGAAGGTCCTGCAGTAGTCGTCGCCCAACAGCAGCGAACCGCGCCCATCACCGCCACCATCTTCAAAGCGATACATACCTAGTTCCCCGACCGCAGTATTGACTATATCAGTGTAATTTTGCTTATCTAATTGTTGCTGCTCGTGCAGTGCAAAAAAATTTTGAGCTGAAAAAAGATTTTCATACACCGAATCAACTGTCGCAAAGTCCATCGTTTAAAAAAATGTAAAAAAAAAAAAATGATTTCTTACTGCCGAACTAAACACGAACCGTTCCCTATGAAAGAATAAAAACTACTGAATATTCTAGCTCATAAGCATACAAAGCCGGTTACCTAAACTATGTAAATTTCCATAGACTACTAGGTTTATCAATTTTGTTTTATTTTTGACAATTAATCACCAGCCACCATTTCGAGAAATTTCTATATTAAACTGGGTGTTTCAAGAGTTTCGAAAAAAAAAACAAAAAATAAACTTTTTGAGTTAAGCCATGTTATTGAAAGCTATATTTAACAAGTAAGAGGTTCTAGTCGGGAGCTCCCGACTAGGGGATACCCTGAACCCTCTTCTTCCAACAACAAATGCAGCTCGCGCTTCGCGCTCGTTTGATTTAGTAGTAATAAAGAAAAAGGAATATAAAAAATTGTTCCCTTGGCAGGGTTCAAACTCGCAACTAACCGCACCACTTGCCGCCGACTCTACTCAAGGGCATCACCAATAATTGAACTTTAATGAGAAAAAAAACCAATTAAAATAGCAGCACAATTAACAATACAATCGCAATTGCATTGCTGTTGATAGAATTCAAAGTAAACACGCATGAATGTGCGAAATTCTTGGAATTTGCGCAGCAGCTATGCTGCTATCACGTGCGCACATAACTTTTGTGTTTCTTAACCGATCTTTATGAAATTTTTGTATATTTGTGTATTCTCAAAAATTCAATTGCATATAAATTGTGGCTTAAATTGATACTAAATACTAAATATACTATATACTAAAATACTTAAACTTTGTCAAATTTGCAAGCAAAAAAAAAACCAACGAATTTACAAAATTAGCAGTAGTTAAACCATTAGAAAACAGGAGCATTGAGGCCATCAGAAAACCATTAAGAGAAATTAGGTTTTATTTTGGACTACCGAAATCGGTTATCATCGATAACGAAAAGTCACTTAATTCACAGTCAATAGAGTTTATGCTAAAAAATGAACTAGGAATTGAAGTCAGGTCGAAAGGTTCCACTCAACTCTAATGGAGATAATGGGGTGCATAAAACAAGAAAAAGGCTTAGAGAATTTTGACGAACTACTAGAATTGGCAGTGTGTGAATACAATTATACTATTCATTCTACCACAGAAAAAAAACCCGTTGATTTATTTTTTGGAAGACCTACTAACTAACTACTAACAGCAGACTACGAAAAAACTAGAAACAATAATTATCAAAAACTCATAAAAAAACAAAAGCAGGATTTAGATTGTCACAACAAAAACAAAAAAGAAGTTATTCAGTATGCGCCTGGCGATAAAATTGTCGTGAAATAAAATAACAGAGTAGGGACTAAAATGTCTGAAATAGTAAAAGAAAACAAGCACTCAACCGTCACTACTCAATCCGGAAAAATTGTCCACAAAAATCATATAAGAAATTAAAAATTGTTTTATTCTCCCCTGCTCACAAGGTACATCTCATTTTGCTATGCCACATACGAAATTTTGGATTACTCCAAGTCCGAGGTAGCCATCATCGAACTCGGAGATAAAGTACAGTCAGGAAATATTAAAATTCTACACCATATTAACATTAACGATTATAAGGTCACCACAGATCAAATAGAAAAATGCGAACCCCTGCGAAATGCAGAATGGGGGCATTTCCGCATATGTAACAACACCAAGCTGGAGACGCCGACTGCGACGCTGCTTCGTTGGACTGAGGTTTCATTAGGTATTAATTAAGTTACAAAATTTAGTTTATAATTTGTACTCAAGAAAAGCACATAGTGCTGATAAACAAATAAAAATATATTTATAATCATTCAATATCCTTGAATTGGTTAATTTATATATACTTTATCAGGTCGGAGATGCTTCCTTCTGCCTGTTACATACATTTGCACAAATACAATATACACTGTTTACCCATTTTTAATGGGTACGAATTTATGGCCCCTGGCTTGAGCTTTAAATAAATGCAAAAGTGCGACTACATCAAGTCGTCCTGCCCCCATTGGATCGGCGTCGACTTATGCATAAAGCTGATGACTTTGCACTTTCGCTCGTTGAGTGAAAAATTGATTCATAATTTTTCACATTTTCACTTTAATCAGTAAAGTTTGATTGCGTTTTTATGGCAACGCCAAGCATTAAGAGCGTTAATGAAAAAGAAAATTATACGGTAAAATTCGAATTTAAGGAGAGAACTGCAGCTGAAAAGGTGAAGCTATAATTCAATAAACTTACAAAATAAAAATACTGGTTCATTGAAGAGCAAATTAAACTCGATGCATCGAAGAATAGTAATGTTTAAAGGGATATATAAAAAGCACACAGTATAGCTTGAGCCAAAAAGAGTGAGACTCTAAGGAGCATAAATATTATATAATGTTCCTTTTATTCCGATTTATTTTTGAGTATAAACTGAATTTAAAATAAACTGACCCAAAAACAGTCGAGCTGACATCCGAACTAAATCAATCTTTTCTCAAAATAGTTTGGGATGAAATACAAAAATTCGGATGACAGCATAAAGCATAAGTAACTTGATGCTCAACCAATCGATATATATTCTACCCATATTTTGTAAATGTTAAATTTGGGTAAATCGGCCAATTACTAATTCAACATGACATAGTTTAACATTTATAATAATATAACAAATATATAATTATAGTAAAAATAGTTCAACTATATAGCTGACGTTCTTTTTATATGAGAGATAGTTTAATCGATCATATTTTTGATAATTAATTTAATATATAAATTAACCTGAAACCCAACCAATCTATATACCTTACCATATTTGGTAGATGCCAAATTTGGGTAAATCGGCATAATATTAATTGAGCATGGAATAGGCGAACATTTATAATAATATAACAAATATATAAACATTATCTACATTATTAACTATATAGTTTTGCAGCTCTGTATTTATATATATATTAATAATTTGTCAATCATCTAATATACAATTTTTGGCGCAATACAAAATGTGGCCTTCATCCTTGAATTTCGTACAAAATCAAGTTGAATCGATAAAAGGCAAGAGTGTTCCATCTAAAACCCTCTTTAATCTTTAATCATGCACAATAAACGCTGTTGAAATTTATATTCTATGGCAAATTGAAGTATTGCAATCTCGCTGCGACTAATCCAGTTGCCTGGGCAACACACTCTGTTGTCGCTCAAGCCAATTAGTTGGCAATTATTTTACTAATGAGCAACCACATAAACTCCACACCCGAAAAAGCGGAAAGGGGGGGGGGGGGGTACCAAAAACTAGACGAACATTAATTTGGGGGCAACAAACAAAAGTCAACGACGCGTCGGCCGGGGGCCAAAGTTGACGCTGGAGCAAGATTCTAGAGTTTCCTAGTTTGGCGACTGAGCTGAT
Organism: Drosophila borealis; assembly: GCA_035045885.1. NCBI lineage: Eukaryota > Metazoa > Arthropoda > Insecta > Diptera > Drosophilidae > Drosophila > Drosophila borealis. The sequence goes on from JAWNOR010000299.1 coordinate 1,528,500, forward strand.
GAAATAAATTCTGCGTATTTCTGCGCAGCAAGGACGCATTTATGTACATATCCTGATATATATAGAAATATACTTGTATATATATATTTTATATCTATCTTGCGCTCAGTACACGGCACTGATAAGCGAAAACCGCTTGGCCCCATTCCTTCTTCTGCTGGCGGCACGGCATTGCCAAGTGACGTTTCGCTTTTATGGCGCCTCTCTATGATGCCACGCCCCGTATGACCTTATCGACATTAGCAGCGACAACAGGCGGCTTCATTAGGAGCCAGGACCAAGGACTTGTGTCTGCCACACAGTTTGCACAATTAAATGAAATGCCGCTGCGGCGTCTCAATTTCATTTTGCCGTCTGTGGCTGGGAGCTCATTAGGTCAACGTTGGCTTTCGGTGTTGTTTTTGCTTTTTTTTTTTTTGTTGCTTTTATTGTTGGCCGCTAAAGTGCCCTATGCTCTGTGCCGTGTGTCCTGTGTCCTGCATTCTGCGCCCTATCAGAGGAAGCAAGCGTAGCGATTGCACAACTAAATCATAAAATGTCCCTATAAAAGCGTTCCACACTATCGTTGGCAAGCAAAATTAAAAATCAACTACTCAACATTTGGTTGAAAGGAGGTAAAGAACTATCTCAAAAACTCGCGTAAAATCAAGACAGCGCAAATTGTCACAAAACTTTGACGCTCATCTATAATTGGGAAAAGACACAAGTGCAGCGAGGCGAAATTTGGCTTGCACTCGAGTTTATCCGCCTTTTCTAGCGCAATCTTCTCATCTTGTCTCGCTTGGCAGCTTGAGGAGCAGCAGGAACTTCTGCTAATGAATTTGCAGCAAACAGAGCGCAAAACTTTCTAGGACCCGTGTCCGATTTGCAGTTGCCATGCCCGTGAATAGGGTTAGACAGCTCACATACCTTTGTCCCAAATCAAATTTGCTGGCAGACAAACAGACTTGGCCATAAATCAATATTCATAATTTGTAATCTAAGTTTAATTGAGATAAATTACGTGCCCCCATCAAAGAGCATAGGCCGATCTGACTTGAATCTAGTTAAACACACAGAGAGCCATGTGCACTTTGATTATAAATAATGTCTAATTCGCATAAGATAGCTAATGAGACAAACCAGCTAATCGAAATGCAATCGAAAGCAGCTTTAAAGTTGGGTTGAAATTAATTACAGGAATATATATATATATATGGGTTGAAATTAATTACAGGAATATATATATATATATATATATATATATATATATATATATATATATATATATATATATATATATATATATATTCCTGTAATTAATTTCAACCCAACAGTTATATACAGTATATAATTTATAAATGTACATATATAATTTATGTATAATTTATAGAATATATCATTTATATATGTGCATGTATATACATATATTTTTACTATATTTCTACTCCTGCTCTGCCTAACTTTATTTTGTTGCACCTAAATTTGTAGTCCTTAAATTATTAAAAGTAATGCAAATTTTTAAATACAGGCATAATTAACATTTACATGCATTTAATATATTTTATATATATTTTTTCGATTTAACTAAATTATTTCTCATAACCATAATTTGCCTATATAATTAATTGTTTTCCTGCTAGTTTGTTAATTAACTCTTATCTTAAAATAATTAAGCCAGTTGTTAATTCGAGAGCATATCAAAGTTTTATTCATCGTGCGTGCTTGAACTTAATAAAATTTAATATTTACTATAATTTCGACAGCTCTCTAGTTTATAGTCAACTTTTAATTGATCTGAGTTTGACTAAAGATTCCCTTCATTTAAATTCGGCCGGTCTGTGCTCAGGTGTATTGTCTCGAAAGATTTAAAGTGGTTATCCCCCAGCTGGAGGGAAAACAATGGCAATAATAGCGGACAGTAAACCCATTTAATCCGAGCAACTGAATACTTCAGCATGGCCCAATGGATATGCAACAAAAAAGGACTCAGCAGCCAGGCTCTGGGTTGGTGCATCACCTGCAGAGCGAATCTAATCGCTTAATGAATTTATTTACCCCAGACTGCTGCGGCCACTGCCCCCACCCGGCACCACACCCAGTCAATTGGCTCCGTGGCAAACCACTTGATTCTATCCGACCCAGTCCCAGTCCCAGCCCGAGCCCCAGAGCCAGGCAGTGCCAGCATGAAGAGAGCCTTAAGTTCGTGGCTCAACATTTTACTCCCGCTGGCGAGGAGTTTGTCATGTGATTTAATCAAAGTTTGCTGCAGCCAAATCTTGTACGTAATCGTCGCCACTTGTGGGAGGCAGGATGTGGGCGTGGCGCTGACTGTGCATTTTGATAGGTGTAGCGGGGACGGGGAGACGGGCTAGGCGAACCGCAGGACCTCTGACCGAACTTGTTCACTTTGTATTGTGAATTTACTTAGCACTTTCTTGAACACCGTCAGCTGTTGACTTGGACTCGAAGCCGTCTCCGGCTGCTGGCTGCTGGCTGTCTGAATATTTGCGTGTTGCTGCAGGTGCTCCCAATGTCCGTTGACTTTATAAGGGGGGGTTGCGGGTGGGTTGGCCGACACAGTGTCGCAGCTGAATGCCGTTCTGTCCTTCTGATGCCGATTTAAGTGCCAGCAGGAGAGAGTAAATGCAATAAACACCATTAGCTGCGATGGCAAAAACGACGCCAGGCTGCGCATGCAGAGAGTGCCAGGACTTGTTTTCATGTTTTACTTTTGCTACGCAAACTTTTGCAGCAAAGTAGCACGGCACAAGAATCGAGGCCACAAGGTAAGCAAAGAGTCGAAGTGGAGAAAATGTTGCTGCAACAAAAATGCAAACAGCAAACCTAAGTGAATTGAATGAAAAAGTTTCGCAAAACTGCGTCTGCGGGTACCATCAACTGAATGCGGTTCATAAGGCGAACCCCCGAACCGGCCGAACCAGGCACCATGAAGTCGGTTGCAACCTAAGGTCGAGTTTAAGTAGATTGCGTGATTTGCTTATCGTTCGCAGCCTGTTAGCCGTTCGCCAAGTTGCCAAGTTCCTTTCTTTTTATTTTTATTTTTATTCACTTTGTTTTCTTATACTTAGTTGATTAGGTTTACGAGCAGTTGACCAGGCGGAAATTGTAGCGTATTTAGGAAACTAAAAATCAAAATATACTTATAAAATATTTCTGGCAAAAAATTCAATCAATTCCAATTATATGTAAGAAAATTTGCAAACCAGATCTTACAAAAACTAAACTTTGAAAACTATTTGAAAGAAAAATGTTCGAAATTCTTTTATTTCGTAACCATATTTTCTCTGTTTTGAATTTCATTTAAACTATATGAAAATAATTTAAGGCACAATCTTTTTGCCTTAGTCCTAAAATCTATAATTTTCAACATAATTTGTATGCAAAAAATAATATCTACACTATTTGAATGCCGACGCACACAAGCTCAGCTTTTGTAATCATGCTTTAAATTTTTTTTAACATACTTGTCTTTTTATTTTGATTAATTATTAAAAGCTGTTGAAATGAATGCCCACAGTTTCAACATCATTAAATGAATATTAAATAAGTAAAGCCGACAAAAAATGTAACAATTTAATTAACACGCATTACGCTCAATCATTGTGGTATTCATTCAATATTTAAAAGACAGATTAAAGTGAATAATAAGCTGAGAAAAAAAATAGTATCGCAATCAATGTGTAGTGTTAAAATTTCTGTTAAAATATTAAAGCGTATCACTTATACGACACGTACAACAGAAAATTAATTAAAACCAAAACCTATTTAAGACCCAAATTTCCAATATTGTATTGGAATTGGAACAGCCAAGCCGAAGCCTGACTGGCTTAATGCAAAATAAATATCTTTGATATTTGCAAATGTTTAAAATAAAAAAAAAATGTATTTTGCAAAATCAAATAATGTAGTTTAAAAAAATGTAAAATTGACAAATAAATAAATGTGACGTCACAAAGACCGATGCAAAATCTAGATGTGGATAACAAGGCTTTGTCTCGAGCCGAACTGCCACAAAAGTTAGATTGTGTTTGCGGCCTGCTGAGTGTGTTAGCCCGCTCGAATGGAGCGCTTCATATGGACACTCTTGACCCGTTAGCCATAACTATATTTCTCCTGGATGGAAGCTAGTGGTAGACAGCTCCATAGATGCTCTCCTATGTGTGTCCTTTTTGGCGTACATATCAGCCCACTTAACGCTTTGTTTGGACCACAAAATAAATGATGCCAAATGCTGCAAAACAATAACAGTGCGCCTTGCTTTTTGCCAGCACAATTCTCTGGCATTTCTTTCACTGAAATCCACTCAACTTCACACACACACATATAGACTCACATTGAATGCAACTCTTGCGGTTCATTGTACTTTACGAGCATTTTTAGCTCGACTGAGTTCGCGACTTCCGCGTTGTTTTGCCGCCATTTTGTTAGGTTTTGTTGTCATCCGCCTTTTTTTGCCTCTGTATGTGTGTGTGTGTGATTGTTCTTCTTTTTTGTTGCACGTGCATCGAACAATAGTTTGAACCCAGGGCTGCCTCAATTGTTTGGCCATAAATAATGGGCAATGTCATAGCGAATGTGGCGACAGTTGGCACTCACATCTGAGGCTGGCTTTAAAGCATGCAAATATCACGTATTCGCCGCTGGCGTCTCACACACACACACAGGCACACACATTTATACATATGTGCCAAATGACACATCGGGGAGTTGTACATTTTTGAACTGTGGTTCGCATTACGCTGCATTAAGCCAAAAAGGCTGACCGAAAGGCTGTTAGCCAACAACTTTCTAACCACATTTCGGACATGGCGCATAGTAACACACACATAAAAGAGTGTGTGTGTGTGTATGCTTGGTAGTTTGAGTGTGTTGGTGTCCGCTGACAGCTGTTCGTGTTTTCTGCCAATGGCTACCCATCACATTAGCGCCATTTTCCACTCTGCGGTCATAATTCACTAAAATTAATTGTCGCATTCAAGTTTTGTGCGCCTTGAACAAAAGCACCAAAGGACTCTAAGTCGTAGGCAACCGACGGCGCAATACCCTGTTCAGAGTGTAAAAACAGCTAAGAACATTTAGAAAGAAATCCCTTTCGTCGCTCTCTCTCTTCCCCTCTGTTATCGTAATATAAATGGAATAAGCCTTAAAATTGTTTATAATGTGTAAAGGAATGGAAATATAATAGAATGTTTGCAACATAAACTATATCAATTGGCTTTCCATTGGTGTTTTGAAATAGATTGAGCTCTTTGCTCAAAAACAAAAAAAGAAAATGAAGAGAAATTGAAAAAAAAAATATTTATTTTTGTTAGGATCTCAACTCTTTAAAAATGTAATTCTTAATGCCTCTGACTCTCAACTGTCAAGCCCCTAAGCAGTGCATTTCAAAATGTGACTTGGATCATATCAATATTTGCAATTTAGGTTCATATTTTTGACTCAATCTTCAGAGCAAGTAAAACTTGTTAACCCTTTGCTCAGCGACAATAACATTTCTCTTAAGTCTTTAGCTTTCACAAATATGAGAAAACAGACGAGCACTGCTCAAACCCATACACCCTTTAACGCTTTGTGGACAGAGCATAAAAAGCAGCCACTTTTTAGCTTTTTTTTTGCGCATATATATATCTCAGGGGTGCTGTTCGATGACGGGGCCAGTTCGGCTAGTTTTTGATAGCACGCTGCTCCGAGATGTAATTTATTGCCTCACTGCTGCTATTTCCACTTGAATCTTGGGTAAAAACTTTGCTATATCGAAAAGTTTAATTTGATTTGCACTTATCGTTGTGCAAGATCTTAACAGAAAACAACAAAGAGCGTGTGATGCATTGAGGCATAAATGAGTGCCAACATGTCAGCGTCGCTTCCACTGCGCTGAACATTCTTGCAATATCGCCGGCTTGTTTGCCAAATGAGTTTGGCATAGGTTGGGCGCTTAGGCTGGATGCCAAATACCCATTGTTATCCCAAACTAACTTAAACTTAGCACAAAACTTAAAACAATACGCCGCAAATGAACTTGGCACTTGGCTTATTTACTTTGCCTACAGTTTATGATAGCTTTCACTTGTCGCTCTTTTGTAATGAATCTAAATTGCGCTGCTCGTTCGTACTTCAATTTAAATATAAATTACATATTCTAAAAGCAACTTTTTAAAATAAATGTAAGCTTGCAAATTCAAATAGTTATGGCAATCCTAAGTCTAGGCAGATAAGTCCTTTGCTAAGTCAAAAAGCTTATAAGTACTTTAAAAGATTGAACACTTTAAAGCAGAAATCTGTTACATTTTGTGTAGGGGGCCGTTTTGTTTGGGGCAGCCAAATAAGCAAATATTGCCTCTGACACAGAGCTGTTAGCACCTTTCACAATGTGAGCTTCGGAATCGGGAATTTCGAGGCAGCAGACGGCACGTTCGATACAAATAAATCAGAGGAAAAGCTTCTAAATTGTATTCCATTGTTGCGTACTTTAGACTCACCTTATGCTATGCTAGCTACCTTCGTTCTGTATCAAAATTCTGTGAGTGTGACTGAGGAAGGGGACTAAAGGGTCGGTTCAATTGGCTGGCACGTTGATTTCGCATCGATTTTGACTTTCACTGAAGTCTCGGCGTTTCTGTGTGCTCAAATCCCCTTGTCAGTTGCATTCGTTACTTTACCCAAAAGGGTTACGGTTTATTTCGTCAACATTTGGAATGAATGTGCTGTCATTGAAATGTACAATTTTCAATATGCGGCGCCTGCACCATACACACATGTTTATTTATACGACGAGCAAAGCCCTGGCAAAGTGTCATAAACTGTCAAATGTTCGAAACTTATTTTAGTTGAAACAATTTAAGCAATACACGCAGTTGCCAGTTGCAATACACTTTTTCGCATTCGAGTGTAAAACTCGTCTTCGAGTTCTGTCACGTAAACTTCCATGTCTGGGCGAAGTTTTCAGCAAACACACGTGGGAGAATTTAAAGAATTTTTGAAATATAAGAGCAAGACTGCAAAACCTTCTCTTTGTACAAACGATAGCAAGCTTTGAGAATTATAAGCACTTCTTTCTCTTCTCCCCCAATTCTCTCTACTCTGTCTTTTCATCTACATATTATTCTTACTAAGTCGCTGACTCGCTCTTATCTTTTTTAATAGTTTATTTCTCTCTCTTTATATCGCTTTCTCTTTACTGCCTGCCACTCTTTTCCTACATTTATCTATAATTCGCGGTCTTTCTCTGTCTCTCATTTTAAGCCTCTCTCTCCATATCTATGTCTTCCTTCATGTCTCTGTCTCGATCAGTCCTCGTTCTCTCACAAACATTAACTTCGAACTTACCATTTCGGGATTTTTTTAATTCTTTCTCTTTCTTACCTCTTTATTCTCTCTCTCCCTCTCTTACTCTTTCTCTCTCTCTGTCCATCTCTTTCTCCCATAGACTTTTACTTTTATCTTTTCTCTTCGATTTCCTTTTCTTACTAATCAGCTTACTCTCCTTGTCTCTCAGTCCATTTCTCTCTCTCTCTCTCTCTCACTTTCTCTCCCTTTCTCACTCTATATATATCTCTCTCTCTCTCTCTCTCTTTCTCTCTATCTTTCTCGCTCTATCTCTCTGTCTCTCTGTCTTTGTCAGTTTAATCTTTAATCTTTTAACCTCGCAATTAATATTTGTTTTTCTATAGGCATGGATATATATATTTCTTTTCGAGATATCTCGATAGCGTACAAGGAAAGCGAAAACGATATAAAACGATTAATTGTTATCGAGACCTATAGAAATACGAGAGAACGTACGCTTTTCCGGTTTCAATCCTAGGGGAACTATTTATATATTATACACATGTGCAATTTCTTGTTTTCACTTTCGTTCAGTTTTCTTCGAGGATAACCAATTGGACGTCTGTTATTTTCATTGCCTACAGGGGACAGCCTGTGCAGGATTTGGTAAAGTCGACGATGAGCTTAACAAACTTCTGGGGCTGATCTATATGCACTTTATGTTCGGCATCCAAATACTCGACGTGCAGTTTGGGAAAGAATTTTCTCATTGTCTCAACATTTGCTGGCGTTACAAACGATTCCTTATTCGCAGCAATTAGCAGGGTCTCACCCTGATAGGGCTGCAGACCCTGCAGCGTCTGCTCATAGTTGACAATTGTTGCATCCCAGCCGTCTACGATCGCCTGGGCATTCACGCTCCAGCCAAAACTGCCATCCTCGAGCTTTCGCAGATTCTGTATGATCAGCAACAGATCGCTATCGCTTTTGACCAGCTTACTGAACTCGGTTATTAGGTGCTTGCGACCCTCAGAGAGGGAAAGATCTTTGGGTATAGTCGAGACCGCGCTCACCATAATCTTAAACAACTCCAACGCTTTGACCACATCGCCAGGCAACGGTCCCGGCGTTATGTCCACAATGATGGCACGCTCCACCAGCTCGGGCTTGGTCAGCGCCAGCGTCATCAATGCCCGTCCGCCCATGCTGTGGCCCAAGGCAACAATCCGATTCAGCTTATGCTCCGCGATAAAAGCCTCCACATCGGCAGCCATGTGGGCGGGTGTATGCTCTGCACAATGCGGACTCCGGCCGTGATTCCGGGCATCCACGGTGATCATCGAGCGTGAGCCCTGCTTTACCAAATGTCGCGCTGTGCGTCGCCAACTGGATCGGGAGTGATTCAAGCCATGCATCAGCAATATGGGCGGCGAATTCAGTTGACTGTGCGGCATCTCGTACATCGTATAATCCATCTTAATGCTGCCATAGCTGCGTATCGAGTGTATCCTTGTGGATAATACACAGCGTCTCATGTGTATCATAGAATCGGAAAATTTTGAATTAGACCGAACTGACGGATTAGAAAAGGAAGATGAAACTGAGCTGCTCACTGATCCACTGAGTTTCCTCGTCAATTGGCATATTTCACAAAACATGACCCGGAAACTCTGGCTCAGTGCGACAAAACCATGAAAGATAACTTCTGAGGCGCTAACTAGCAATTTACATATTTAATATTTAAAATTTCTTGGGAGAGAGACGCCTTCTAATAGTCAGCTGACTTTCTATGTGAATTTATTTGTCAGCTTTGACATAAAAGACACAAAATACTGCTAGGAATTGGAAACAATTCAAATTAAAATATATACAATTTCATATGACATGATAAAATATTTTTCCAAATATTATCGCTATGCTTTTATAAATTCCCTTATTTTTTTGTACAATTTCAATTTTCACAAAATATGATTAAGTAATCCGATAATCCTCTAAAGTAAACACAAAGCTTAGCGTCGGGAAACTCCAGCATAAGGCAGACATAGTTCGTTTACTGCGGCTTTTACGCAGGCGAATTCCCAAATGACGTCATAAATAAAATGCACTTGTGTGGAAAATTAGGTAGCAGCAAATGACGCTGCAACAAGACGCACACAAATACAAGCACTAGAGTATCGGAGTACACATACATAGACAGAAGTATGAATGTATATATTCCTTATAAATGGCATAAATCTTGCACAGTTCTCTGCCGCAGACACAAACAAATCGTCTTTGGAATTTCTTTTCTCTTTTTTTTCACTTTAAATTTCTTGGAAATATCTGAGAATTATTGAGAACTTTGCGTGCGTATCTTTAGAAAGGTGGCAAGTGCGTTTGAGGCATAAAATATATACAAAGATATATTTATAAACCTATTCGCAACAAGCTCTATGTGCGTTTAATAGAGCAACTGTAGGGAAAAGTTTGCAGTTGAGTTGCTTTAATACAAAAGGGTATCTCAATGGTGTTAAATGTCAAAGAAAACTTGTGCCAGACAAGGGGAGGAGACAGTTGGTTGTGTTTTTAATAGTACGTAACTAAAGCACATCCTATCCCATTTCTGTTTATTGACACAATTAAATGCCTTTGAGTTTTGCAGCAAAAAAAAAGTAAGAGTTAATCGGCAACTGGGATTGAAAACCAATAAATAAATTTAGGGAAACTCAAAACATAATTTAAAATCTAAATTATCCAAAATTGTTCGAATATGCATAATTTCGTTGATAGTTTAATATTTACTATACTATATTCCCAGTTATATTTGAAAACTTTGCATATGCTGTATTTTAACTTATCTTCTAAACAGTCACACTTATATTGTTATTCTATCTCTTATATTTATAAGAGCGTAAGTGCCGGTAAATTTATCCGCACTGGCGCTTTAGCTTAAACTCTCTGAGAGAGAGAAAGAGGAAGAGAGAGAGAGAGAGATCAAAGCATAATTTGAAAAGCTGCTGAGCGTGATTCATGGCAGATTTTATAAACAAAAACAGGGCATGCAACAGTTAGATGGCCAAAACATTAGGGGTATTCGTTTTGCTGCATTTACATATATATATTTTAATTAGTTTAAATGCAGGTGCAAAAGCTTGACAGAACTTCAATTTGTTAATAAATTTTTGTATGTTTCATATTCATTTCTACATATTTGTACATACATATATCTTTTTGCATTTTGTATCTTTACATCGACCTAGTTCTCCTTTAGTATTTCAGTCTCTAAAATGAAGAAACATATTTATCTATCTAAATATTTATAATAAATAAAACCTTATTTTAGGAAATAGTTTCTAGCATTTAACTGAATGAATCTAAAGCTTTAGAAAAGCCATTGAGTAACAAGACAAGGAGAATAAAAGTCACTTTGAGCTTTTATCACCGTTTTAACTCATTACCATTTATTACCCAATGAAAAGCAAAGGATAAAAGCTTTTAACGTCCGATAAGGGGCTTAAAACATGAAGTTGACTTTTAATAAAAAAGCATGGCGCCACCTATGTTTCATTTATGATTAAAGCAAAGTCGCAAACCAATAAAGATTGACCAATAGGCGATGAACACAGAGACAACGGGATGAAAATCATAGTCTTAAATGAGCTATGTGATATAGGATATGTTTTCTTTCTTGCCAAATATTTGCGATAAATATTTGGTTAGATTTTAAAAACGTAAATATCTAAATTCTCTTACTTTAATATTTGATAAATAGCTGTTTATAAATTCAAAATTTGATTTTTAAAACTCTCATATTCCACAATATTTTAGCTGTACTGATAGGGGAAAAAAAGTATTTTCTTATCAAAATAACAAGAAAAAAACCTTGATTATATTTATGGAGTAGGTCTCCAACAAGAGGCCTTAACTTTTCTATACGCCTCGACCAAATGCATGTAACAACAGCTTTCGCATGACTCCCAACCCCCGTTGAGCGGCAGCCAATCAAAATGCCGCAAACTGTTGCCAATCCAAAATGGCCGCCTTGACTGCCCTTCGCAGATGCTGCACATCATAAGGGTGGGCAGAAATCCAATAAGCCAAACCGAGGAGAGCTCATTTCAAAGCAGTCAGCACAATCAGAATTTATTCCAATTTGGGCTTCCAAGCAGAACAGTAGAGACCCAAGGTCGTCAATCGCATCAGAATAGGACAATATATACACCATATATACCAGCAGCAGCAGCAGCCATGCAGCATCCAAACGAGCAGCCCACCTACATGCCCGAGGTGCCCTTTCAGCCGCTGTGGGGCCAGGAGGCACCGCCGCCGCCGCCCATAGTGCCCTATCAGGAGCTTATCGCGGGTTTTCCCTGCTCCGATTTGTGTAAGTGCTTGTGTTCATAAATACTCTACAAATCGGTTAATAGTTTTGTCGAATTGCAGCGCTCTGGCAAAGATCTCAGGTGGCACCGCTAGTTAACCAACGTCCTAGCACGAATGGGCGCTCCCATGGCTCCTCCTCCGCCAGCTCGAAGAAAACGCGCCGTCGTGTTGCCTCCATGGCGCAGAGGCGAGCGGCAAACATACGCGAACGCCGTCGCATGTTCAATCTGAACGAGGCCTTTGACAAGCTGCGCCGCAAGGTGCCAACCTTCGCCTATGAAAAGCGGCTATCACGCATTGAGACCCTGCGCCTGGCCATTACCTACATTGGCTTCATGGCGGAGCTGTTGAGCGGCACTCCCTCCAACACCCACAAGTCCCGCTCGGACATGTACGGCGGCATGAATGGACATCATCATGCAACGGCTGTGGCCCCAGGACCGCCAATGCATCCACATCATCTGCATCCGGCGGCCTATCAACGCGACTTTGCCTCGCCCTACAACCACAGTTTGACATAGATCTCGTCGGGCGGATTATTACAATATTGTTCCGTGTTCTTTGTTGCCATATCCTGTGCTTAGACTTAAGATTAACCCATATAAATGTGATAGATGTGCAAATTATGAAGTGTGTGGAGTTTGAATATAATATTAATGGAGTTCAAGCTTCATTTATAGGGATCCATAATTCGCATAGAGAGAAGCTTCAATTTAAGTTATATGAAAAAATGTGCAAGATAAAAATATCTATTCTTAGAAGAAGAGCTAGACCCAAACAGTCTCACATCACACTCTTTAAATTTATTAGGAAGGAATTCTTGGCTTTAAAGTGAGTGTAATTGGCTTTATCGATATACTTACCCTAAGATAAAGAATTGATAGCTTATTAAAGCATATCTGTCTGAACGGCAGGGCGTGAGATTTCTTTGCAATTCGATCAACTCCGTATCTAAGCCTGAAATTAAAAGAAGCATCATTAAAAGTTAGCTGGAATCTAAAATGAATCAATTTAAACTTCAAAATTCAATTTGAAAATAGGCAACCTTTTTGTTAACGATGTTCAAAGTTCTATATAAAAATATAAATTAAATAAAATAGTAAACTCATCTGTGAACTGATCAAGGAAACTGAAGAACTAACAAAGAATAGGGCGCGAAGAGGAGTAAAGGTTAAAAATACAATATAAATTTATATTAATAATAATTATAATAACAGTTTTATTAGTTAGCAAATCAAAACTAATTACACAGCAGTATTTGCCGCCCATTAAATTCTCCATTCTTATCAATTATTCGCCTTGTTGATTTCACATTCTGATAAGCACATAAGAACTACCAAAATGTTCACAATACTATTTGCAATATGTATGTAGGCCAACAACTGATAAATACTATAAATATATAAATAATTTCTGCGATCAATAGATTAGTTGATACGACGTTCAAGCACAAAAGCTATCAGGCACATATTTCCTACAATGTTATCAGAGATCTCATTAAATTCCATAGACGATTGTTAAATGTTATGGTATTGATAAATCGCCAGTAATCGATTGAAAGCCGAACGAGAATGTTGAAGCCCGCATTTGTAACGCAAATCTCAACGGTTTCCAGCGACCCGCCGGCCTGGCTGGATCAGAAGGAATTGCAGCAACTAATTAAAGAGGAATTTCCCACATTTCAGCACATAGAAAGCTTTCGTTGCAGAGCCGAACAAAATGGTCAGCGTGTGCAGATCCAAATAAAGTTGGCGGGTGAGCATTTGCAGAGGTTACTTCTCGATAGGCGATAACGATAACGATAACGATTGCACAATCGAACAGGCAATTCAGCTCGCACTGTCAACTACCTCGTGAAATCGAAGAATCTTGCTAACCTGGGAACTTTAAAGTTTCCTCACGAGAAAAACTTTCAGCGTGAGCTGCACATGTACGAGGTGGTGCTGCCTACCCTCGAGAAGCTCTATAAGGATGTTGATAAGAATATTGCCTTCACACCCAGCTGCTATAAAAGGGCTCCAACTGCAAGGCACCAACTGTCCAACTGTCTCTTTCTGGAGGATCTTCAAGCCAAGGGTTTTCGGTCGGCCAACCAGCCGCAGGGTCTAGACCAATCAGCTATGGAGGTGGCGCTATCAAAACTGGCCGCATATCATGCGGCGACAGCGCGATATTTGCAACTGAAACCAGCTCAGTTCAATGAGCTAGTTCCAAATAAGGAACCAGCCCAAGAGTTACAAGAGCTTAAGAGCTGGCTACAACGAAAATTTCATGAGAGTTTGCGGTCAAACGATTTGAAGCATTATGAGGATAAGGTGGTAGGTGAAAATAATATCGACTGAGTATATCAGATATTTGCAGCTATTTTCTTTACTCAGAAATCATATCAAAAATATATAGCTGGCTACATGGAGACGCCGGATCTGAAGAGATCCTTCAATGTCATTCTGAACGGCGCCTGTTGGCCAAACAATTTACTGGGCCAATTCGATGCGTTTGGCCAGCTTAAAGATTTGATTTTCCACGACTTCGGTGGTGCAACCTATGGACCTGCTATACGTGATCTGCTGCAACTAATCTTAACAGCATCTGCGGCAAAAACTGAACAATTTGACGCCTGTTTGCGATACTATACGGATGAACTGACGGAAAATCTAAAATTGTTAAAGTTCAAGGGAAAGTTGCCCACCTTAACGGACTTTCAGCTGGATGTACTTAACTACGGGCACTGGGGTAAGCTATGGAAATAGCTGGATATTCTAAATTCCATGCAATAATATTCTTACCTATATATAGCCTTTGAGACTGTAACGGAAATTCTGCCCATTGTCTTGGCCGATTTCGAATGTGAGGATACGGATGAATTGTTCAAATATGCCAAATACTCTGCGGAAATAAAGAAGCTGCTGCCCTGGCTGGAGAATCGTGGTTACTTTGAGGTTGAATAGCAAACAGAATCAATTTACGTAGGGCTTAAAGTCAACTTGTACAAATTACTTTAAACAAAAATAAATGTATACCAACAAGCACCTGATAATCCCCCAAGAACCACACTTGCAACTGCAACCAACAACATTATTAAAGCTTGATTTGCGTGCGAACTACTGCAGCTGCTGTGGCACATGTTGATGCCACACAATCAAGTCACATTAGATAGAACACCGAGGCAGCCAACAAAAAAAACACAAGACAACCCAACTACAATTCGACAACGTAAACAAAGCGTAAAATTATTATTAATAAATTAATGTGTTAGGGCTGCAATACAATGACAATTGATGCAACAACCCTCGTTGGGCGCAAACAAGTGTAACACTTAAGAGAGGCGCGATTGCGCAGAGTTTGAATACCCTGTAAATTTACTTGAATTAGATTTGATTTTCGGATTTTTTTGCGATACCTATAATAGATTGAGATACACAATACTCTTTGAGATGAGAGAAAAGTAACACATTTCACTTAAACATATTGATACACTAATAGGAACAATTGGGTTTACACTGATCTTAATTAAAGATCGAAATTTGGTACATGGGGCATATAAAACATGTAGTCCAAAAATGTCTAAGCGATGGAATAATAAACAGAAAAAATATTAGAAAAAACTTTTGTTGGGTAGATCAAATTGGCCTGCCTCATATTTTTTTGTCTGCACATTCATATAGGGTATCTGTTAGTCTACTTTGGTATTTTTACATATATTGTTTTCCGCCCCGCCTAAATACCGAGGAATTTTTGCGTTCAACGCCCATTTTCAACAGATTAGCGGGCCCTTTTTTTTTTGTTGTTGCTAACATTGGGCAAATTAGTTTTGAGGGGGGCAAAAAATCTGTTAGGCCTAACTAGACCCACCTGAGGGTTGCTCGGCAGGATCGGGATATAACACACAGCGACCCTTTTTGCTCCTGTTTTGGTTGTGCGGTAGCTGGCAATATGTTTTGATGAATTCGTGACACTTCATGCCGCATTAGGTTGAGCAACCCCTGCATACCCCTGCTGTAGGGGTTGACGCTTGACTTTGGCTTTATGAAGTGCGCTCACGTGTCTGTGATTAGCGGCTTATGTCAGAATCGTATCTATCTGTAGTATTTAGAGTAACTAACTCAAATGCCAACAAAAACTAGGCCACCTGCTGTGTGGGAAACTTCAGTAAAAAGAATTGAACTTAAAATTTCGAACTTTTAAAGATCATATCATATCATATCATTGCCACGTGTCCCTAATTAAATGTTACCCATAGTAAATCAGCGTAGGAAATTAACAAGTCTATGAACAATTTCCCGACTGAGATTTGCGTAATCCTCACCCTCTCCCCCTTCGGGTCTATTGTGCGCATGTCAAATCGCTGTGACAAATTAATTGAATTTTGTCACAATTTTTGGCAAATTTTGCGCAAAAATATCGACACTTTCTGAGGCTATTAGAACGAAATCCAATATATATTTGACGGCATGATAGATGAGCCAAAAAGATGGTCAGAAATTATGTGTTGAAAATTAATACGTTATATTATACGATATCATATGATATACAACGAGTATTATTTAATTAATCAAAAAAAGCTTGAAAATGCTCACTTAAATTAGTTGATATTATTTGAATATTTAAGGAAAGTTAGGCAAAATCTAGATCTACTTATTTAGGTTTCTCAATAATGAGAAAGCTTTGATAATCATAAAAGCTGCAAAAGCTCTAAATGAAATTTAAGTGACATTTGATAAACAAGCTTATTTTACGCATTTAATGTCCGAATACCCAAATACTCTGTAATTAAGAATTTAAAATTTACTAATGTTTTATGCCAAATAAAATATATGTTAAATTTTAAAAAAAAACCTAATAGGTAGAGGAACCTATTTACCAATCAAATTTATCTTATAAAATCTGATCAAATTAATCGATATTTTAATTATTATCATTATAATTATATAAAAATTGTAAAACAAACAAAAACTATTTGATGTCAGTTCTCCACACAATACTAAAGACAGGGCATCACAAATTCATACACAGTCAAGAGCTTTACTCATTTGACAAAGTGGCGTAATTGCAAAAAAGCTTTAAGCTTTAAGCACGAAAGCTCTTTTTTGTTTATAAACATACCATCCGGCAAGTGACAAACTTATAGTATAAATTGAGAGAGCTGGCTGTAAAAACGTAATTCTAACGTGGAAAAAACATGGGAAAGACGGGTGAAAAAGAGGTGCCAGAGTTGCCAGATTTGCCGGACTGGTTGGATGAGCATATGTTTGTGGAGTTCTTGCAACGCGACTTTAAAGAGTTCAAGGCCATCAAAAACTTTAAGGTGGAACCAACAGGCGGCAAAGGCGAAAACTTTACGACTTTGGTGGTGCGCGTTAAGATAAACGTTGAACTAAATGGTAAATGATTAAAGTCAACTTAAGCTCAAGAAATCGACAATTCTAATAAATTCAAAACAAAAACTTCACAGACAGTAGTCAAGCAGATACCTCGTATATAGTCAAATTGTTGCCCACAACCTTAAGCACACGTGATATGATTGCCAGCTGGAAGATCTTCGATAAGGAGAAGCTTACCTATAGCAGCTATGTGCCTGAATTCGAGCAAATGTTCAGGAGCAAGAAAAAAGAAATAACCTTTGGAGCCAAATACTATGCGCCAGCAAATGCAGCGAGTCAGGAGCTGATCATCCTGGAAGATCTGGGCAATCGCGGCTTCAAGAATGCCAACCGTCAGCAGGGCTTGGATATGCCGCATACCAAAGCTGTGCTGGATAAGTTGGCCCAATTTCATGCCGCCTCAGCTGTGCGCTATGAGCGCAGGGGCGCCTATCCAAAGCTCTACGATCGGAATCTGTGCAGTGAGGAGGATAAATTTCAAGAGTTTCGAGATACGCAAGCCAAGTCGCTTATCAAGGCACTGCCCCTCTATGAGGCGGCCTATATGGAGAGCGAACTGGTAAGTAAGCGATATTTGTACACCCTGTAATTATGTCAGAGAATTTGAACAGGTCCACATAGGCAAATCTATAAACAATTGAAGTTCGCTTGAAGACGAAGAGTTCTCAAGTTAATTAAAATAGAATATAAATAAGCAAATATTTAAATGTCTTCCTCATCAATTTATTTATTTGTCAACTTCTAATTCAATTCCAGAAATCCTACACCTCAATTGCGCCGGATATGTTTCAGGCCCATGCGCCCAAGTTTGAGGGCGAGTTCCGTTGTCTTAATCACGGCGATTTGTATTGCAATAATATCATGTTTCAATATGATGAGCAAGGCGAAATTCGCGAAACCTATTTTCTTGATCTGCAGATGAGTCGCTATTGCTCGCCCGCTCAGGATTTGATCTATATACTGCTCTCCTCGGTTGCTTTCGAGCTCAAGTTTTCCAAATTCGACTACTTTGTACACTACTATCACAGCAGGCTGGTTGAGTATCTAAGGCTTTTGGATTATCCACAGCCTGTGCCTACATTGAGGGGACTCCACATTGCGATCCTCAACCACGGCGATTGGGGTCGGTTTCAACACATATTACTTTACTTATTGGTTAACTTATCTAATTTATTCTTTAGTTTACCCCGTGATATCACTGCTACTGCCACTCGTGCTGATCGATCCCAGCGAAAAGACCAACATGGACACCATGATGGATCAGGAGAGTGAAGGCGACCAACTGAGAAACACCATGTTTGGACATCCACGTGTTGTACAGCAATATAAGCAGCTGCTGCCCTGGGCTTACAATCGTGGCTTATTTGTGTATAGACAAAACAAATAGCTGAAAAACAACTGTGATATCTATTTCTTATGCCATACAAAACGAGTACAATTAAAAAATAGATTGTTTTATAAAAAAAAATGCTTTTCATTGTATTAAAGGGGAGTTGAACTCGGATGAGATAAATAAAAACTAAAAAGGCCTATATAATAAATCTTAGCCCCGGTTAGAACATCTTCTGATATGTCACAACTATAACAAGTAAGAGGTTCTAGTCGGGAGCTCCCGAGTAGGGGATACCCTGAACCCTTCTATTCCAACAGGCGATTCGTATGAAATGAAAGATACTTGATATATATATACTATTCTAAAAGCTACATGTCAAGTTTGGTAACTCTAGCTCATTTTATTTGCCGAAATTGTTAAAACAAACAGGATATCGAGATCGAGGAGGAGGACCTACAGCTACAATTGCAAGTCTCTAGCACTTATAGCTTCTGAGATCCTTGCGTTCATACATGCGGACAGACAGACGGACATGGCTAGATCGACTCGGCTGTTGATGCTGACAAAAAATATATATACTTTATGGGGTCGGAGATGCTTCCTTCTGCCTGTTACATACATTTGCACAAATACATAATACCCTTTTTACCCATTTTCAATGCGTTCAGGGTATAAAAACATCGTGTGGAAAACAAAAGAGGTTCATAAAACCATTTATCTACAAATTTCTTGCACTCGCAGATTAAACTAGATTAGGAGCTACCCTATAGGGGGTGGCAGGCCTTCAAATTTTTAACAGGTGCTGAAAATTGTATGCCTGGTAGTAACTCAATGGAAGAGAAAAGAAGTCGTAGTCATAGTGATTCTACAAAGGTGAATCCAAGAACATTTATTCTGGTCTTATCAAATGCTGCAGCCAACTGCCAGTTCTTAAATATCAGTTTGTTGCGATCGAAATTGCCATTAAAAATTAAAAATTGTACATTTATTTGGGAACTTTAAAGGCATTGCTTAATCATATTATGACCTGATAAGGTGGCACAAGAGCTGGCGATAAATAATTGCGTATTATTTTAGGTATAACTTCTGGCGCATGCCAAATAAATGTTTGCATTCAACCGACTTTACTACAACTACATTCGGTGGGCTAATTTTGAATTGTAAACGTAGCCTTTAAAAATATTTTCTGTAACTAAGATAAAAACACGAAGTGAAATTTCAAGAGCTTGCCGGTTATTAATTTGCTAGACATACTCCTCAGTCCAAAGCCACAACCACTTGAGAATTATAAGCAACAAAAAAATGTTTAGGCTAGAAACATACTCTGGCAAGTTTACCCCAGCGGCATATACTGTTTAAGTGGATTGCCCGATTAGATATCAGACCATTTTGAAGACATTTCTCAATTAATATTCCAAATTTCTCAATCAAACTTATTACCCCAATCTAATAATGTGTACAAAACGAAATTAATTTAAGTAACCAATGTTCGGTGACATTATTTTAAATAAATAAATACAAATAAAAAAGAAGAAATATTTTACTATAAATATCGTTTATATATGTATATAATATATCTGAGAGGATATAGTCTCTAACATATTGAATACCCCTATCAATTAAATTCCACCTGTTATTTTTGTATTGATAAAATGTGCCCACTATTGTTCTCTTTGAACAGGTTTGAATATATTTTCAGTAAAGTTAGCAAAGCTAGCAAATTATCAGGATAAAATCCCAAAGTGCAAGTTAATAAACAAGACCTGAACTAATTTTTTTTTTCTTCAGTTTGATTTTTTATAATTTGAAGTGGTATTTGCGCATATCTTTATTGATAAGCTATCCGATCGATAAGGCTATCCGTAGCATATATGATTTCTTTCGTCGCCTATTTCATCATGCGTGCAATTGTATTGTTAAACAAATCAATTTGGCATTTCGTATAAATGACAAACTTTATACTATGTAGATAAGATTGAGTATATGTTTGGATATGGAGTTTAAGTCCATTTACGGACAGTATATAGTATAAGCTAAGCTCCACCACACAGATAATATGTAAAGCTTTTGCTGTCTGATTTTAGACCGACCTATGCCAATAGTTTTGGTATAAATATGAAAGTTAATACCAATTGCATTGTCATGAGGTTGGATCTGCGCTGGATCTGAAAAGTTCCACAGCAAACTATACGAGACTACCCGAAGAAGCTAGGGATGAAGCCTCTTTGGTAAAAGTTGAGAATAAAAGTAACTTCAACTATGCTGAGACAAGTAACTACAATGAATTGGGAACAAAAGGGATTCACGTGTCGGAAACTTCAGAGATACTCATTGTTTATAAATAGGCTAGGAATCGAATAATAGATTTTTACTCTCAACTATTCTTAGGGCGCGCAACACAAGACTAGTTTAAAGACTGATTTCTTAAAGTTAGAAATTCCCTGTCAATAATATAATAAAAATCAGTAGGCTATATTATGACAAAATTATATAATTATTTATATATGAACAAAAAAAAAAGTAATAAAATTTTAGTATTAAAATGGTAGATTAAGCCAAACAAGCATGGCAAATGTGCTAGTGTAAACATCAACTAAAGTCATGTAAATCGAATTAATATGACTGCAACTTTGGGAAGAAAGGCGCAGATATCGGTGGCGCAGCGCGATCGCTCATATCCTTGAAAATAATATGTATGTAAATATATAGATTGGCAAGGAACAAAGACAGATATTCCGAGTATTACACGTTTCCAAATATTGTGTATCGTGCTCTATTCCGGCTGAAACGGAATCGTTTTCATCGTTTCGAAACCGATTGTAAATCAGTTTTCGATTTATTGGTATCGATAACGATAACGTAGAGTATCCTCTTCGTATATTTAGCTATTGTTACTCTTAGGCATTTAAAATGAATTCCGCTAAATTCAAACAAAATGGGAATTCAGAAAGGATCTATATGAATGAATACAGATGCATTAATGGATTAATAAGTAAAATAAGTTAATATTAAGATGTTTCTCCCGTCTTCATAACTTACAAAAGTCGCTCAACTTTTTCACAGAATAATAATAATAATAAAAATAATTATAATAATAATAATAATACTAATAATAATTATAATAATAATAATAATAATAATAATAATAATAATAATAATAATAATAATAATAATAATAATAATAATAATAATCTCTCTCCCTCTATACTTTCTCTCTCTCTCTCCATATCTCTGCTTGTGTCCTACTAGTCTTAGTGTCATCAAGGAACATGGGTCAGAGCAGCTCCAAGCGCAATCGTAATTGTAAAAAGACATCGAGAGGCATTCAAATGCACGGCTCCTTGGAGACTATTCGAAATGAGCACGACGACAATCTGACCCAGTTAACGTATCCAATTCATGTTGATAATAATTTGGTGCCAGGCTGGATAAACAAGTCGCAATTTTTGGAAATACTTAGCGCTAATGTGCCAGAGTTCTTAAAGATCGAAAACTTTTGCATTAAACCAGCCTCAACGGCCGGCGAAAACTATTCCTCGCTGATATTGCGCATAAGCATTGATGTTAAGCTGACAGGTAAGTTGTAGCTGCCTGATAAATCCATTGAAGTTTTCCTTGTTTTTGCTAACCCATTTACCATATAGACAAAAGCGTCAAGTCCATGTCTTTCATGATGAAAGTACCACATGAATCAGCCAAAATGCAGCAGATGCTAAAGACTGTAAATTTCTTTACTGTCGAGAATGCAACCTACACAGAGCTCATATCCAAGTTCGAGGATCTCTATAAATCGATAGGTATGAACATCAAGTTTGCACCACGTGCCTACCAATTCACGGAGAGCCTGAAAAAGGAGCCCAAACTGGCCAATACGGTGCTCATGCACGATTTGAGCCAGGACGGCTATAGAAATGTGAATCGCCTGGAATGCCTCGATGTGGAACAGTCCAAATTGGTGCTGCGCAAACTGGCGCAATATCATGCAGCGGGTGCACACTGTCGGGTCATCAATGGACCCTATCCGGAACTGTTTACGCAGCCCATGTTTGGTTCGAACAAGGAGAGAGCTGTTTCCATACTGGAGGGCATAATGGGGCCATTCAAGAAAATGTTTTTGGAACATCTTTACTTCTATAAGGATGGAGAGAAGTACAGCGAAAAGTTTGTAAGCATGAAAATGCATTTTGACTAAATATTTGTTAACAATGCATTTAATCTTACTTTAGGCATTACTTTTCTCCAAAATGAGCAGAAAATTTTTGAAACTCAGCACATTCGATCCCACCGAATTCAATGTGATCAATCATGGCGATTGTTGGATTAATAATCTACTCTTTAAATTCGGTTCGAAAGGCGAGCTGATCGATATCATTTTCGTGGACTTTCAGTTGCCAAAATATGGTCACCCATCGGCTGATTTACTAAACTTTATCATGACCTCGGTTCACATAGATCACAAACTAAAGTATTTTGACTACTTCATTAAGTATTATCATGATCAACTGATTGAGCATCTAAAACTACTGGAATATGAGGATCGCCTGCCCACGCTGGCGGAACTGCATATGCAACTCTATAAATATGGTATATGGGCGATCACGGCCTCCGTTATGGTCCTACCCATTGTGCTATTGGATCAGAACGAGGAAGCCAGGGAGTATATGAGTCAACTGTATACGAATGAGCGCTACAAAGCCAATATAGAACAGATAATGCCCTGGCTGGACAATCGTGGCCTATTGGAAGTATAGCAGCAAAATGACATCCAATTCGATAAATCAACAACAGCACGCCAAGAACTTTAGTTTTGGGAGAAAGGCTGCAGGCGTCAAACAAAAACAATTTGGCCGTTTCAACCTGTTCCAACGATTTTAAACTGCATATTAATTTGTTTAATTAATATACATATATACTTACCATTTGTGCTAAAATTATTTAGCTAATCAATGCTATTTGGGATTTGAAACGTAAAGTTTTAAATAATGACAGCTGATTAAATTAACGTAAAATTTTAAATAATGACAGCTTTTGGTGGAGGTTGGCTGAATGAAATTGATAGACTTTTTTAAACTATATTGTTTAATAATAATGAACAAAATATAAAAAAGTAAATTGTTAACAAAACTCACGTTTAAATTTTTCGATTCAACCCCCTGGCTGGACATGGCCTAAAAAAAATGATTAAACATGGGACTCGAGGATTAATATAATAATGGATAAATATTGAACTTTAGATGCATATTGCACAAAACCCATATGCTCGAAATGGATTGCTTTTAAAATCAAATACAATTATTCAACAAGAACATATTTTAATGTTTCAAACATGCGGTCATAGACCTTTTACATGTTCATAACAGAGCGAGTTTTTTTTTTAATCTAGAAATTGACCATGTATACACAGACGCACACACACACACATAAACACACACTAATGAGAAGCAATCAGCAATGCAACTAATGGTATTCAGATTAGATAAGCAAACAGGTTATGAAAGCAAATATAAGTATTCTGTGTAATTGACATAGTCATTGTGATTATACTAACAACAGATCTGGTAGTAATGAGGGGAGAGATACTTAAATTATAAATTCTCCAAACAATCATTCATACCCAATTGAGTAAAATATACAGGGTGTAATAGAGTTGTGCTTGTGTGTGGCTTATATAGTCTCGATCAGAGTGAACCCAAGGCCTTTCGTTAGTCTGTCACTCCCCAATGCAAGGCAGATTTGAAAGAACTAGATAGTTATCTAAACATAAACAAAGTAACCTAGCCTTAAATCTAACAGATAATAGTCTATCAGTAAGAAGACTGACAAGAGTCTATATTCTCAGACTCTCGGATAGATAAATTAAATAAGTTCAACTTCAACCTAGCATACAAAATAAATAATATATAAAAATTCCTGTTAATTTTAATTACACTAAATTTACTTATTGTCTTAAAACAGAGAGTAAGTAAATAAAATGTTAAAAAAAGGTACATAAACAAATCAAATTTACAGGTACAGTGGTCGCTACCTTAGCTAGATTTATATATATATATATATATATATATATATATATATATATATATATATATATATATATATATATATATATATATATATATATATATATATATATATCGATGTGACTTTATAATATATGAATTAGATTCATCGTTTATTCCACTCTATTTAAATTTAAGCACACTTTTGACTATCAAAAAGGGATACCAAGATGGGAATAAGCTCTCTAACATCGCAGATATGGATGGATTTGCAGTTGTGCAGGCAATTATTCAATTCAATGGTCAAATGTTGAAATAAACTAGATTGCTTTAGTGGGGACTGGAAGATGCCCTACACTCGGGTACTAACATAAACATAGGTTCTATAATAATTATAAATAAATATTCGTGAAGTAGTTATTCAGAGAAATGCTATTTTAATACAGTACTCGCTCGCTATTTGGAAAGCTTCGCATTTAGAGCTTATTCCCATCTTGGTATCCCTTTTTGATAGTCAAAAGTGTGCTTAAATTTAAATAGAGTGGAATAAACGATGAATCTAATTCATATATTATAAAGTCACATCGATATATATATATATATATATATATATATATATATATATATATATATATATATATATATATATCGATGTGACTTTATAATATATGAATTAGATTCATCGTTTATTCCACTCTATTTAAATTTAAGCACACTTTTGACTATCAAAAAGGGATACCAAGATGGGAATAAGCTCTAAATGCGAAGCTTTCCAAATAGCGAGCGAGTACTGTATTAAAATAGCATTTCTCTGAATAACTACTTCACGAATATTTATTTATAATTATTATAGAACCTATGTTTATGTTAGTACCCGAGTGTAGGGCATCTTCCAGTCCCCACTAAAGCAATCTAGTTTATTTCAACATTTGACCATTGAATTGAATAATTGCCTGCACAACTGCAAATCCATCCATATCTGCGATGTTAGAGAGCTTTTGATTGCCCTCAGCAGGTAAAGCAACGTTTCGTTTCGAGTAATCAACCAGTTTAAATGGAGTGAAATATTCGTACGATAATGCTGTTGTTTTTTCTTTTATTTATTTATATTTTTTTCTTGTATATACTCAAATACAATACAAATGCTGATAAAATAGTTCGACTATCAGCGGCTATCGGTAAAAGTTGGGTATAAATATCAACGTAAATTTTAAGGCAAATGCTCAGTTGAAAATTGTTTGTCAAGTCGTACAGACGTTTAGAAATCGCGCAGTGTTTTTTCTTCTTATAATTTAACATCTGTTATGGGTCATAATAACAGCAAGTCAAAGCATAGCTACAATGTGGAACCCGCCACGAAGAAGCCAGAGGCAGAGCCTCAGCCCAGCAGCGTGCCAGTGGACGATGCCAAATCAAAGATCAAGTTCTCCCCGGCACCGGCTGCACCACCGCCAGTCGTTGTCAATGCCACGCCAGCGCCCAAATGGATTAATGAATTGCAATTTGTGGAGATACTCAAACAAAATGTGCCGCAGTTCTCAAAAATTCAGAGCTTCAGCGTAAAGCCCGCCCTAAGCGCTGGCGAGAACTATGCGACGCTCATGCTGAGAGTCAGCATTGAGGCAGAGCTAACAGGTGAGTAAAAACAGCTGCCGATGACGTCACAAATTTTCGATTAGCTACGCAGACTGAGGAAATACTTTTAAATAAAATACAGACTCTGGAAATAGCTCAAAATTCAATTAAGATTATCATATGTGAAATACCTAATTTTCTTATCAACACATTACAATTTTCTGGTAATCGCGACTGCTCGATGGTGGAGGGGTGTGGGCGGGGTGGTCTACACACACACGCCTTTCTTTTTTTATTGAGATAACGGTACTAATACCATGTACTTAACTTATATATAGAGCATTATTAGATTGCTCAATTGAAAATAATATAATTTATGAGCTTAATCTATTGTAATATAGAAGAATTTTGAGAATTAAAGAAAGTACTTATAGCAAGAGATTATAAATAGAAATTCGTGGCTAGCATAATACAAATAAAATAAAATAAACATATGTCTGGTTAAATTCAAGGCCACGCACTTTTTTAATATTCAAATGAAAAAAATGAAAATATAAATTTATTTTTGGGCTTTTTTGTTTAGGCAATATTAATTTTTAAAACTATTTTTCGTATTAGTCGAAATTAGATTATAAAACTTAAGAAATTTATGTATGGAAATAGATATTAACTTTACTTTCTCTTTAATCTTCCGACTAGACAAAACCGTCAAGCCCATTTCTTATATGATGAAAGTGCCCCACGAATCGTCTCAAATGCAAGAAATGTTGCAAATGACGAACTTCTTCGATATTGAAAATGAGTGTTACATTGATCTGATACCTAAATTTGAGCAGTTGTACAAATCCAAAGGCTTGGATATAACCTTTGGGCCACGCGCCTATAGATTCGAAGAGGGCCAGAAAACGGAGCCCAAACTGAAGAGCACGGTGCTTATGCATGATTTGGGCCAGGATGGTTATAGAAATGTAAATCGCCTGGAATGCCTCGATTTTGAACAGGCCAAGGTGGTGCTCTGCAAGCTGGCGCAATATCATGCCGCGAGTGCCGCCTACAAGAGCTTACATGGACCCTACTCCGATACCCTTATGCATGGCATGTTTGGCTCGAATCCCGAAAAGGCAATGGCTATGATGGACGCCATGATGATACCCACACAAAAGATGTTCGTCGAGAATCTAAAGCACTATGACAACTGCGAGCAATATCGCGACAAGTTGGTAAGCAGCTGTTAATAATATTAATTTCATATATTATATAATTATTTTGCCAACTGTTTCTTTTTAGGAAAAATATTTCTCAAGAATGCACGATATGTTCATGGCTCTGGGCCAGGCCAATCCCAACGAATTCAATGTCATCACTCATGGCGATTGTTGGGTCAACAATTTCCTATTTAAATTTGATCCAAGTGGCCAGATGCTTGATATGCTTTTTGTGGATTTCCAGAATCCCAGATACGGTCATCCTTCCGCAGATCTGCTCTACTTTATTATGACATCTGTGCATATAGATTACAAGCTGAAGGATTTCGACTATTTTATCAAATACTATCACGATCAGCTGATTAAACACCTCCAGCTGCTTGAGTATAAGGAACGTTTGCCCAAATTGGTGGAGCTGCAAATTGAGCTGCACAAATATGGCGGCTGGGCACTAATGGCCAGCTATTTGGTGCTGCCGGTGGTGCTGCTGGATCCCACGGAAACGGCCACATTCGAGAACTTCCTGGGCATCGGCGAATCGGCGGCTGACTTCAAGAAGCAAATGTACACGAATGCACGCTTCAAGCACTACATCGAACAGATGCTGCCCTGGCTGGACAATCGTGGTCTATTGGAGCTTTAGTAAGTGAAGCTCTATCTAATCATAGTTAATTGCTAACCTTAATTTATTTATTTCAGTGAACCACCGCAAGCTGTGCAGGCCCCAGCTGCTCCTCTGACAATTGCAACGCCTGCGAAAGCCGAGCTCGATTCTAATGTGCCCTCCTGGTTAAACAGCGATCACTTCAAGGATTTGCTCCAGAGCGATCATTCCGATTTTAAGGAAATTCTCGATTTTCGTGTCAAAAAGGCCACCGAAGCCGGTGACAATTACTCCTCAACTATGCTCTCCGTGGATATTGATTACCAGACCGTAAATGGTCAAAGTTCAAGTGCGTCCTTTATGCTTAAAGTGCCGCCAGCGAGTAGTGCATCAGCCGCAATGCTTGACCTTATGCTCACCTTCAAGAAGGAGATGGCCATGTATAATGTCATACCACAGCTGGAGCAGCTGTACGAGCAGGCTGGCCAGTCAGTCGTTTTTGCCCCCAAGAGCTACAAGCTACAAAATGCACCCGAATCGGATCACATTCTGTTGCAGAATCTGCGTCCAGCGGGCTTCAAGAATGCGGATCGCCTACAGGGACTGAGCATAAAAGAAACGGAGCATGTCCTGGCCAAATTGGCCCTGTTGCATGCCGCATCCGCACAGCTCTATGTGACCAAGGGTCCCTATGTGGATTGCCTGGACAAGTCGCTCTACAATGAGGCCACACGCCCTATTTTTGACAGCTCGGAAAGTAAAAACTTTATGGCTTTAAGTTCAGAGGCTGTGCGAAGCTTTAAGGGCAGCGAGATCTTTGGCGACAAAGTGGTAAGTTTTGGGCTAGAGTTAAAAGATAAAATTAAAACTGAAGTGCACAAAGAACAAAAAACAAAAATTTAGTACGAATCTTGTCCAAATTCTGTACGATATTTCCTTAAC
Organism: Drosophila borealis; assembly: GCA_035045885.1. NCBI lineage: Eukaryota > Metazoa > Arthropoda > Insecta > Diptera > Drosophilidae > Drosophila > Drosophila borealis. Next base: position 1,557,167 of record JAWNOR010000299.1, read on the forward strand.
TAAGGATCTTTTTTTATACCCTGAACCCATTAAAAATGGGTAAACAGGGTATATTGTAATTGTGCAAATGTATGTAACAGGCAGAAGAAAGCATCTCCGACCCCATAAAGTATATATATTCTTGATCAGCATCAATAGCCGATTCGATCTAGCCATGTCCGTCTGTCTTTCTGTCCGTCCGTCCTTTCGTCCGTCTGTCCGTATGTATGAATGCAAGGATATCAGAACCTATAAGAGCTAGAGGTCCTCCTAATGCCCGCGCAGATCGAGTTTGATTCCGATATTCGATAGCTTCGTAGTAATCGATAAAAATCGATATCGAAATCCGGTTTTTTTGAGCAATTTTGGCAAATAATATGAGCTAGAGTCACCAAACTTGAGAATGTAGCTTCCAGAATAGTATATATATATCAAGTATCTTTCATTTTATACCTATCGCCACCTCCCCGTTACCACCAAAAAGCTATAAATCAAGTTAATTATCCAACTTGTATTAAGCCACAATTTATCTGCATTTGCATTTTTGAGAATACACAAATATTCTTTATTCTATTCTATGATGTACTGTCGAAAATGTTATTAAGATCGGTTAAGAAACACAAAAGTTATGTGCGCACGTGTTAGCAGCATAGCTTCTGCGCAAATTCCAAGAACTTCTGTATACATGTACGCACATTGTTGAATTCTATCAACAGCATTGCAATTGCGATTGTATTGTTTTCTGTGCTGCTAATTAAAAGTATGCACTAATTAAAAGTATGCAAATTCTTGTGAATAATTGTATTCTACTTAATCCTAGCGTTCCCTCTTAATTTTTAATTTATTAAATTTAAAACCAATTCGAGCAAAAAATGTACTTGCAGCAAAACAATAAGAATTGTATTTAGACTTTAATTGTCATATTTTTGCTCAGTGTATGCTTATAAAGTATTCCATTTGCAGACCAAGATCCTGGAGAACCTGTTCCATTGGGAAGCCAAGGCAGGCATCTATGATGATACCCAATTTAATTGCCTCAACCATGGCGATTGCTGGACAAATAATGTGATGTTTAAATACGATGCACAGGGCGAAATTGTGGACACGCTCTTTGTGGACTTTCAGCGGTCGTCGTTTAATACGCCCGCCTTGGATTTGTATTACTTTCTATTGTCCTCGCCCAGTTTTGATATAAAACTGGAGAAATTCGATTACTTTGTGCGCTTTTATCACACGGAACTGCAGCGCAATTTGGAGCTATTAAAGTATCCCCGACACATACCCAGCCTCAAGGAGCTGCACACTATTCTGCTCAAGAATCCCTTGTGGGCCACGACTACGGTTGCGACTGTCATGACGGCTGTGCTGCTCGATCCCACGGCCAATGCGAGCATTGACGCCATGTTGGGCAACGATGAGGAGGGAAAACAGTTTAAGAAGAAGCTCTTCCATAACGACAGATATCGCAAACATGCTGAGGCGCTTTATCCCTGGCTAAATCACAGAGGACTGCTGGACTTAGAGTAAGTTTTTTTGGTTTTCTTTCTTTAAATGTTACTGTTACAACTTATTTTAAGTCCAATTTGTTTTTGACGTTTGAGTTAAATAGTTAATCAAATAAAGTAAAATAAAAGCTTACAAATATATTGTTAACAATAACTGATTTTGTTTCATGATTTAAACGGAAACAAAGAACAACTTTTTTTGTTCAAGAATTCTTGGCGAACCTAAGAAGGTCTTATATGGTAAGTATTGAGAGAGCTATCGGATCTGTTCACTTTATCAGATGCATTAAAAACACATGATCTTAGAGGTACATAAATTATTTCTAAAACCATAGCATATTTTGCCAAGTTTAACATGCATCCGTCTTTCTTTTGCAAACAAAGCCCAATCTGCTTGAAAAACTTTTTGTATTTTTAATTACTTTAGTTGTAAAATATTAAAAGAAAAATCGGATTACTACATCTCATATCTCCAATTGGAATTATTGCACCTTTATTAAAAATATGTATTCAATTTTTTAGCGATGTCGATGCAAAATCCAAAGATGACTTGGATTTGGATTGGTTTAGTTTTCAAGATTTTGCTAAGCTTTTTGGCGACGAAGAGCGTCAGTTCGAGAAGATTTTGGAAGGTGCTTCGATTCCAGCAACCAAGCCTGGTGATAATTATGGTGCCAAGCTGCTCAGAGTGGACATTAAAGTGCAGCTTAGAGGTTCGTCTTGAATAAAGTAAGCCCTCTTTCTAAATTCAAGATCTATGTATTCTTAGATAGCACTACAAAGAACTACGCCTATATGCTGAAAGTAAAGCCTGACATTACGAAGAAAACTCAGGATTTAACATGGTTCCCAAGGAGCATGAAGTATATGCATATTATGTGCCTGCCTTTAAGCAGCTATACCAGGAGGCGGGTCTGTCGATCTGCTTCAGTCCCAGGACCTACAGAGTAAATAAGTCAATTGAGAAAATCTTTTTGCTTATGGAGAATCTCGAGTCGTCCGGCTTTACAATGGCAGATCGAATGCAAGGTCTGGACTTGGAGCACACCAAATGTGCGCTGAAAAAGCTGGCCCAGTGGCATGCCGCATCGCTGAGGTATAAGGAACTAAATGGACCATATCCAGCTAGATATAATGATGGCATGATCTGCGAAAAATCACGCGAGCTATTTAAAACCATTATAAAGTGCTGTGAAAAAGGTTTTCTTAAAGTCGTGTCGAGGAATACGAACACAAATTGGTAAGAGAGAAATATATAAAAAAATATTGAATCGCCATATAAACTTAATGGTCTACAATAGGAACCCCTGTTGAAGGCCTATCTGGACAGGACCATAGAAGATGCCAAAATTGTTGAGCAGGAATTCAATGTACTAAACCATGCTGATATATGGACGAACAATATCATGTTCCAGCATGACCAGAACGGGCAAGTGCAAGAGACCTATTTGCTAGATCATCAGAACACCAAATATGGTAATGTGGCACAGGATCTATACTTTTTCCTAATGAGCTCACCACAGCTGGAGTTTAAGATCGAGCATTTCGACTATCTAGTTCGATGGTATCATGAGAATTTAATAGAATATGCCCAACTATTGAAATACACGGGCTTTGTGCCCGATCTGAAACAGCTGCACACCATATTGCTCAAGCATTCCGTACATGGCAAGTCGTTATGTTTATATTCAAATATATTTCTAATGATAAGTATTTTGTATTACAGCTGCTGGCTCTATGCTCAGCACTTTGACCATATGTCTGGCGAAGCCTAATGAAAATTTAACTTTTGACCTATTTTTGGAAGAAAGCGCGGCTAGCGACGTCTTATACAATCAACTATATGGCAATAAGCTCAACAAGACCCAAGCTGAGCGCATTTTGCCCTGGCTAAATAGGCGAGGGCTATTGGGTTTAGTTTAACTAAGAATTCTATTGGAAGTAACATATAATTTATTGACTTTGGTTCGAACATGCGTATATATATAATCTGAATCTAACAACTAGGTTTATATATAATAAAAAAAAGTTGTAAATGTATAACTAACAAATCACTTGATAGCCAACTTGAAAGCAACATAAATACTGGTTACAAAGACAACAGCAATAGCGAGTTTTTTGAGATTGGCACGATTCACACCCTTGACAGTGCGCAACAGTTCAATATTCATGCGAAATACATTGCGACTCTCTTCAATATATTCGGCACGCGTTTTCTCATCCAGTTGGCCGTAAACCTCATTGAAAATTCGACGGAGCTTGACTTTCAGAGCGGGTATGCGTATAGGAAAGTATGTTGCCTCACAGCCCACTTGTGCAATGGTCACCTGTTCCGGCATGGGTCGAGCACGCAAATCGTTGTCTGTGATGCCATCCTCTTGAGCTGTGGCAGCTGCTTTGGCTGTTGCCTCCGCAGCATCCGCTTCGGCTTCGGCTTGCTTTTGCTGCTGCTCGGCGCTGTCTTTCGGAAAAATCCATAGTTTGCGTGCAATCATGCGTTTCTTTTGCAACAGCTGTCCGCCAGACATTAGGGCCATGTACATTTGGAAGGCAAATGCGAAGAGTAGCACCTCGCTTTTGGCCTTCACTTGCTCCAAGTGTGCCAAATAGACCTTGACAGCTGGACGCGGCTCATATGACTTGTCCCAGTCGGCGCCATAGAAATAGGCAAAATCACGTTCAAATGCAGCAGCACGATGCAGTTCCTTGGGTAGCAGGCGCTCCGGCAAGTTGGCCTCAAAAAATTTATATAATTCGTAAAAGACCAAAAGTCCATCGTACCAAACTTCATCATCCGTAAGCGCTGCGCATATGGTACACGAATACAGTTAAATAACAAAGCACATTGAAAATTTGTAAAACATTTACCAATGGCAAATTTAGCATTAACCAGGACATCCGTAAGCTTGTGCACATCCTTTGTCGCCTGGCGCACTTCCTTTGTGAATGTCATGTCCACATAATCCTCATCTTTGCTTTCAGCGCTTTCAGTGTTTTCGGGAGTCTCTTTGACTACCTGAACGGGTGTTGCCTCGGCCGTGGACATTTTTCTTTTGTGAGTGTTTCTTTGCGTTCACTTCAATATAACGTAATATGTTTTTAATAAATAATGCGTAAATCCAAACGACTTCGTGCGCATTTACACAATGAACGTTTTTTCGATTTCGCAATAAGCGATAAGATAAATTGCATGTATTATCGATTATTAGCAAGTGGCAACTTTAAATCAAATATCTGACACATATATCTACTCGAGTTAAAAGTGATTTAAAATCAAACAAGCGAAACATAAAAGTTCCGCCCTAATTTTACACAAACGATATAATTAAAAATACGACCCTACAAACAAGAAATCGAACAATCATGACAGTCCGCCGTGCATAACGTTCTGCCCGCGCCTAAAATACATAAAAACAACAGACCTCAGATCTATCGAACTATCGATGTCTGGCAGCATTATTTTTCGGCTAACTTTACAGCACTTGTTATCATTTAGCAATGCTTGGCTGTTTCACAGCACTACTGCAAGCCTGATGAGGTTGTTGTTCTGTTGTTCTTACAAAGTTTGCAGTTGATTTGTTTAAAATAAATAAAACGCCAATTATAACTCGAACTGTAAGTGTTTTGCTTGACGCCTATGCGCGGGCTGTAAAGGCACATACATAAAAAATGTACTTTAAAGAGCCCTTGCATGATAAAACAAATGTGAAAACTATGGCATAATAAAAACTATGCACTATTTTTACAAATATTTTTTCAATTTATATTTATACCGCATTCATACAAATCACGCACTAAAACACACTAATTACAGTACACAAAACAGCTGCAACAACATCGATACAATTGCAACGCTTTGGTTTTATCTGTTTACCCCCCTCCCCACGCACACACACACACACACAACCAACTATATTTTTCTAAATTTTAACTCGCATTACCTAAGTAGTTTATTTAAACATCTATATCCTATCTATATTGTAAAACGCAAGACTATCCAAAAAGCAATGTCGGATCTTTTTACCACTTTTGATAGCAACAGCGGGCAACACGACACACCAATGGCATCGCCCTCACAACACAGCCCCATGACAAACAACAGTAACTCATCCACACAAAACGGTGGCACAGCAGCGTCTCAAGCAGGCTCTGGCGGTGCTGGTGGTGTTGGTGGCGGTGGTGGTGGTGGGAGCAGTACAGGGGCTGGGGGAAAAAGCGCAAGCCACAGCGCTGCAACGGGCGCGGAGAATACACCTGTAAGCACAAACATACTCAAAAGCCAACAATTTCATTTAGTTAAAATTCCTGCTCAACATTTTTTTTGTAGATGTTAACGAAGCCGCGTCTCACAGAGCTGGTGCGTGAGGTGGACACCACCACGCAACTGGATGAGGATGTGGAAGAGCTATTGCTACAAATCATAGACGACTTTGTCGAGGACACCGTCAAATCGACGAGCGCCTTTGCCAAGCACCGTAAATCAAACAAAATTGAGGTGCGTGATGTGCAGCTGCATTTTGAGCGAAAGTATAATATGTGGATACCCGGCTTTGGCACAGATGAATTGCGTCCGTATAAACGTGCTGCAGTTACCGAGGCGCACAAGCAGCGACTAGCATTGATAAGGAAAACTATAAAAAAGTACTAGAGGGGGCGGACGGGTGCTATGCAGGGTTTCTAGTTTGTCAATATAATTTTTATGATACTTTCATGAAAGAACACTCCACTTCATTTTAGGCATATTCAATTTAGAGTATAAGCAGCAAAGTTATATCACGGCTAAACAAAAGTTTACAATTAATATCATTTACTTAAAATATACACAAAAATGCAATAAATGCGAGCGCAAAAGGCAAAAGTTTCTTTTTAATCTAGGTTCACAAGTGAAGCTGGACATACACATAAACATGTTGCAGCTGATAAAAAAGACAATAAGTTTTTTTATTTACTTACATTTCGCACTTGATACAGTTTATTTTAGAAATTATATTATTACTACACTGCACTACAAAAGCCCCGTACACAAATTGATTACATGCATGACATGCAAAAATTATCATCACTTTCTGCTATCGATACGCTCACGTGACTAATCGATAGGTTTGGATTTTGTGTCAGCTACTGTCATCACAGTTGCACTGCACATACATACATATGTATTTAGTAGATTAGCAGGACATTGAATTTTTATGTTGTGTTTTGTTACCTTTGTGTCTGTTTTAAATGTATTAAATGTTAATTAAATCAAAATAAAATGAAGCTGCCCGTCATGTGTCGTACTTGCGATGCAAGGGACACAGATAAACTATACAAATTGGCTACATCCACCAAAAGATTTCCAGATAAACAGCTCTCCGATATTTTAACTGAATTGACACACATCAATGTGAGTTGTTATTGAAATACTGCTGTCCAATTAACAATTCATTTATTTGTGCTCTAGTTGGATGAAACGCTGGCGCAACAGCTGCCGCAATGCCTGTGCGGCAATTGTGCCAGAAAGCTAATAGGCGCCTATTATTATGTGAAACAGGCGTTGGCCGCCAATGAGCTGCTCATGAATCATGTAGACCGCCTGGAGAGCGACATATCTGCGGTCAATGACTGCCTGCAGGAGGCGCCCATGGAGCTGTGTGCCGAGCAGCATGTAGAGGTTAGTCATCTGTGTCATGTTTCTAATAAAACTCAATAATCAATTGTATAAACGCAGATTAAAATGGAGACAGAGGAGGAGGAGGCTGAAAATGATATAACCTGCACGGAACTGCCGGAGTTTACAACTGTACAAAACACCCACGATGTGGAAGTGGATGCTGACGATGAGCTGGATAATAAAAAGTCTGCCGATCCGCTTACCATGCTCGAACCAGTGAAACAGGAGGATGAGCCATCCGCTGCCAGAGTAACCAATGTGCAGAAACAGGAATATAAGGCTGATATTGAAGATGAGGAGTAAGCGTCGAATAACAAATATATTCTATTATTCTATTAAAGGATTTCCCGTATTCTAGATCACTCGATGATTTGCCTCTGCAACAGCGCGTGCGCAAGTGGAAGCAAACGGACAAACAGCGCACCGTGAAGCGTTCAATTTTCAAATGCACGGATTGCCCAAAAAGCTTCAAACGACCTGAGTATCTCAAGCAGCATGCAACACGCGCGCATAAATCAAAAACCGATTGGTTCTCCTGCTCCTATTGCATACGCAAGTTCAGTCACAGAGAAGCGCTGCAATCACATCTAAAAGTGCATCGCGATTCCAAGCGTTCAGCCAACTTGGGCGAGAGCAAAAAGGCAAAGGATATTGATGTGAACATGTGCAAGCCGCATGGCTACAAGCTAATTGAGTGCATGATCTGTCAGAGTCAATACGATAAGATAGCGGATTTGCGTCGTCATCTGGAGCATCATCCGGATATTGTTAATTTTGGCGCACGCTCAAATATGCAGCCACACGAACTGGCCGAGCTGTTCTATCCGGATGCCAAGCATATCAGCGAGGAACAGCTAAAGATGCTCATACAAAAAGATCTGGCCGCGGGCATTTACCAACGTTTCTATTCAATAACCAACCAATCGGGCTATGAAATGGATCTGGACAGCTCGGAGACCGAAAGCGAGGCTGAACTGGATGCTGATGAGCAAGGCAAGCAGCAACGCAGCATACCCAAAGCCAAATATAGCTGTGAACTGTGCCACGAGCGCTTCCAACGCAAATACCAGATCTTCGATCATCAGCGTCTGATGCACGCCTGGCTGGAGGCGCCGCATGTCTGCGGACGCTGTGATGCGCGCTTTGTTAGCCTCCAGCTGCTGCGACATCACAACGAGCTGCAGTGCAAGAATGCACAAAAACGCTTCCTGTGCCACAGATGTCCGCTACGCTTCCGCTGGCGGCACAATCTTAAGGCGCACATACGCGAGCACCGTATTACTGTAAGGGTTTACCAAGTCTTTTGCTCCTTATTAGACGCTAACTTGAAGCAAATCTATTCCAGAATCAAACGTACGAATGCAACGATTGCAAGCGCGTCTTCGACAAGAAGAAATCGCTGACGGTGCACATGCTCAGCGTGCATGCGGAGGAATCCAAGCTTATACCGTGTCAATGGTGTACACGCAAGTTCTATCGTCGTGACTATCTGGTGAAGCATCTGAAGCGTCATGGCATACGGGAACAGGATATACCGCTGGCGGAGACCCTTATTGCAGCCACCTCAAAGCCCAACGGCGCCAAGCGCATCACCTGCAAAGTTTGTAACCTTCAGTTCGAGCGCATCTGTGATCTGCGTGCGCACATTCAGCTGGAGCTAAAACTGGCCCTGTCGCTGCACCAGAGCTACGACTCGCCGCACAACTACTCCATTACAAACGAATCAGGCTACGAGCTACAGCTGGCCGACTCCGAGACGGAGGATGAGATGCAAATGCAAATGCAGCCGCGTACCTCGCCCCACACACGACTTGTCTACATCTGCGAGCTGTGCAAAGTGCAATGTAAACGCAAATACGAGATGATCCAGCATCAGCGGGCCATGCATCGTTTTGACAAGATGCCGCACGAGTGCGAGCTATGCATATTTAAATGCGTTTGCAAGGTGAGATAATAAACAACTTGGAGTACTTGGAAACAAATTAATCCAACGGCAGAGTAACAGCTTGAAATATTTTATCTTAAAAACTAAGCATAGATCTTAACTGGCTATATAGTCTTAAAGCTCAATCAGTTCAAATCAAGCTCAGCAAGCTCCTTAAATTTAAGCGAGCTCAAAAATCCCCTTAAATTTAAGCGAGTTCAGAAAACTACTTAAATTTAAGAATATTTAATTGCGATTTAAATTTATGTTGAGAGCTTATTAACTTCATAAAATGCGTGCTTGGAATGAGCTTTATTATAAGTATCAAGATAAATGAATCTCAAATCGAGCGATACTTCGATTAAGCACATTAAACTCTCAAACAGCTTATGAGTTCTTGCTTTAAGCGAGCTTCTTTGCATCGATTTAATATACTTAATCCTAATCGCAAACTTAAAGCACTGAAAACTAGCTTTTAACTGAATTTGAAGCTTACTTTGCCCAACTTTTCATATCATATAGCTTTTAGTAAGATAAACTACTTTAATATTAATTCATTACTTCAATGAAGACAGCTAGAAAGATGGTATCAGCTGAACGACTACATTACTTACACTTTTATTCGATTTTTCAGAGCATCATGGATCAGCACAAGCAATCGCAGTGCCAGAGCAGCGATAAGAAACTGGCGTGCAGCAAATGCAGCTACAAATTCATGTGGGCAGAGAATCTGCAGCAGCACATGCAACTGCAACATGGTGGCACGGAGTCGACCTCTGCAGCCGCTAGTGAAGCAGCAGCAGCAGCTAGCGCTGATCGGGTGCCAGCTTTGCCAGCTGATACCGCAGCGCCGGCAGATGATGTGCAGCTCCTGCAGTGTCCACACTGTGATCGCACGTATCAGATGAAGGCGCGCCTGAACAATCATATACGGGATGTGCACATCAATGGGGATCGCAAGCGCAAGGAGGCCATCAAGAAGTTTCTGTGCTCGCTGTGCGGGCGGGAGACCCAGTCGGCGGCCACATTGGTCACACATATGCGACGACATACGGGCGAGAAGCCCTTCAAATGCGATCTATGTGAAATGGCATTTCCGCGCCATTCGGAGATGATGTCGCATCGTCGGATGCATACGGGCGAGAAGCCGTTCCATTGCACGGTGTGTGGAAAGGATTTTGCACGATCCGACAAACTGAAGCGGCACATGCTGACGCACAGTGGCCTGAAGCCGCACAAGTGCACCTACTGCGACAAGAGCTATCGCCAGGCGAAGGATCTGAAACTTCATCTGCAGCAGCACACGGGCGAGTGTCCCTTTATTTGCGGCACCTGTGGCGAACGTTTCATACAGGGCACCGCCCTGGAGAAGCATCGCATGATGCGTCGCCACTTTGACGAGGTGGAGGAGCGCAGCACTAATACATCAATTGCTTAATTATGTTTAAAATTATTTAATTTTTAATATATGTTTGGTTTTTAATCAAATTGTTCACGGTTGACTTTTACGGCTTCTACAGCTCCTCGGAGCCGCGTGCCTCGATTTTGATCATTTCCACATCGAAAACGAGCACCGCATTGGGCGGTATTTTGCCACCGCCCGCACCGCTGGCACCATAGCCCAGTTCCGGTGGTATGGTCAGCGTGCGGCGTTCGCCCTCGCACATGCCCAGCAGTCCCTGGTCCCAGCCCTTGATCACCTGGCGTGCGCCCAGCGTGAACGAGAATGGTTTGCCGCGATTGTGGCTGCTATCGAATTCGGTGCCATCCTGTAGACTGCCCTAGAATATAAACAATATCATCACTTATATACTTCAAATGTCCAAAATCTATAACTAATTCTTTAGGATATTCCGAATTTATCGCCCCTTGGTGGGCATGTCCAAACAATTTTTAACGCTTAGCTGTTATCATTATTGTGTAGTATATAGCTATAAGCTTAAATAGTACTGATAATATGGCCCTCGATAAGATAGGTAACTGCAGCCAATATACCCTATTTAATACTCTGTGATCAGAGCATCGAAAATGGATTAAATAAACTGTAAGACAAGTGACGTGTACCGCAATTTCAAGGCACCGTTACCTTATAATGCACATGTATTAAGTCACCGCCTTTGGCTTTTCGCGTGCAGTTTTCCACACGCTTCTTTACGCCTATTTTCACTTTGGGCGTGTCATTGGCAACGGCGGCGCCAAAAATCGCGCAAATAAATAACAAATACTGCAGCTTCATTTTACCACAACTTTGAGCTTTGCTAAATGCAAGCAAAAGTGATTTCGCCTATCGATAACTATCGCCGCATGGCTTTCATTTTTGATAATCATCGCTGCGTTGTTGTCATTCACAGCACAGCTGGCGGCAAATTTAAATTTTCCTTAAATGGTGCATTTGTAATTAGCGTTTCATTTGCCATTCACAGTGAGTAGGATTAAAATTAATATTCAAATTAAAATTAATATTTTTCACACACAATATATGCTAAGAATTTATTAAACAATTTACATTAAAGCTCTTTTAAATACAAAGTTGGGCCGAATATAATATTGACGTTTTGATGCTTTAATTTAAAATAACAAAAATAGCGCACAAGTAAAAAACAAAGCCTTATTATAAATATGCAACAGATTATACAAGAGATTTACAAATATACGAATATATCACAATAATAAAGGAATACATACATACACAAATGAAATTTTTCCAGCACGTACATGTGTATATCATAGATAATGCCTAGGTACATAATATACTAATACAAATAGCGTTACATTTTAAATATATATGTAAATATCTATAGATACATATATGAGCTATGACTATAATATGCATACAGCGTGTATATAAGGACTTGTTAAAATGTTCTCAACTGTTTTCGCACAGTCTCAATTATCATTTGACAGATTTGTGATTTTGGTCGCATACATATTGGCAACCTTATAGATAAATTCGTATTGCTCCTTAGTCTGTACGGCACTTGCCCGACCCCGCCGCACATAATACACCAACTGGGGCACATCCACCGAACGCTTGGGCGTCTCCAGGCTCCGTATGGCCATGTCACAGGCAATGATGGTGCCGGTACGGCCCGTACCTGGGGAGCAGTGAATGGTTAGCGGTCTAAAAGGGACGGGAGGAGGGAGGATACACACAAAGAATGAATAACAGGAAACAATTAACGATCAACCATCAACGTCACATAAACAAAGTCACAAAAATGACAATTATTTTTTTTTCATACCCTTGCAGAGGGTATTCTGATTTTGCCACGAGCTATGTAACTCAAAGAAAAAGACATCCGAGAACTTTGTAACAAAGACCGTCTATCTCATTCTATGCCAACTCATCTTTTATTCATAATAGATCTAAAATTAAGCTTTTGTAGTGAAAACTTTGTTTTCATAAATCTGCAAGGGTATTTTGACTTCGGCACACCGAAGATGATGCTTCTTTCTAGTTGTTACTCACCCCTGCTGACTGCGCGCCGTCTTGTTGGCCACATTGCCGTTAATCTCATTGCTCGCCGCGCTCGACGAGCTGCATTCCTCCTCTTGTGCTGCCGCTGCTTTTGGCGTCTGCCCCTCCAGCGATTTGAGAGTGAGTGTGGAGGACTTCTCATGCTTCAGCTCATTGGCCTGCTCCAGGGCATACGATTTGAGAGAGGAGCGCGCCTCGAGCAGCATGGCAATGATGGGCGCCTCCTCGAGCGGCACGCCCGACTCGGGCCATTTGTACCAGTAGTGCGTCAGCTCGCGGCACTCGGCGCCATCGACTCGCTTCAACATTAGTGTTGAGATCGCATATTTATCCTTGACCTCGCGATGCTTTAGCGTGACCTGATAGTCGCCGTAGCTGCTGTGATTATCGAGTGTCACCGATGGCGGCAGATACTCAGCACAGCGCTCGATGCCATTTTCGGTGAGGTCGGTTGCCTGGACGATGACGCGCGACTGCTGCTCCCAGATCATGCGCCAAAAGTCGGCGGTGGTGCTCTCCAGGGGCGCCTGGCAGGCAATGTAATAGTTGGGCGCATCACGCGGTCCCTGCGTGTGTAAAAGAGATAGCGCACGTTTAACATTATGTTAATGCATAATAATAACAGACAATATACATTCCGTTAATGCATAACTTAACATAACGAACATAAATCAATGACATAACAGTTAATTAAAAGCTTTACATTACATGACTCTCGATTTCTCTCTCAATTACGCGCTCTCTTTGTGCACCTTGTGAGTGTGCGTGCGTCATTTAATGGCCGACATTGAGCTGCACGCGCGCTCTTTTCGAAAATTGCTTTACATTTGCCATTGTGTACACAAATGCATGCACACATATTGTAGATGTATATGCATGTATATAAAAATCGCGGCATGCTTTGCTTATCGCCAGCTGCCACACATTTTAAGAGCTGAGAATCTAGTTGCATACATATAAAGCACACTCATACATATACTTATTTATATCTGCGAGCTTATCTCTTTGCAGCCTTTTCGCCTGAATGCACTTGGCCAACGCCTGAAAAGCGCACCGCAGCGCGACGCACGCGTCACGCGTCAATGCTGTAGCGCATTTGCTTGCCTTAATTGATCTAGGGAATACCCTTAACAGAAGGGGCTTAACAGCTATGCATGTGCCTTGACAGCAAACAGGCGAACCCCTCACAAAATATTTATATCTACTCAATTTCCAAATGTGACTCACAGATTGTGATTTTTTTTAGTTATTTTTGGCTGTTATCGAATCAAATTAATAAATTTAGTGACATCCTGATAATAATGATCAATAAACAGAACATATAACATTATATAAATATTCACGTGTGTATGTATATATATATATGTATGAAAGAAAAGGGCTGATCAGGTTCGATTTTATTATAAATTAATTAAACCAGTTTATAAGACTGTATTATTTGAACTGGGTATTTCTACTGCACATATAATGTGCTTAGGATATTCACAGTTCGTTGTGCACTCGAAAAACTTTCCCTCTGTTTATGATTATATGCATAAAGTTTTTGTTTTGTTTTTGATACGTTTATTATTATTATTTTTATAATTTTTTTTTTGCACAAAACTCATTTGCTTACAACAGGCAATGTAACAAAGAGGTTGAAACAATTTTCTTGGCACTTCGCTAATCTCATGGGCCGTATAATTATGTCCCCTCACACCGCCCCCACCACAACCCCCTTTTATGCACACGTCATGCAAGGCTAGACGCAGTGGCAGCACTGAGCAGTACCGTTGCAAGATTAAGACACACACACACACACATACATAAATAAACGCCTACAACTACAGACGCCCACACACATGTGAGAAAGCTGCTGCTTCGACTGTTGAGAGGCAGCTTTTGATTGTGTTGTATACCCTGGAAACATTGAAGAAGAAGGGCAAGAAAGGTATGCTGATTGTGTATAAATGAATGTAACAGGCTATTCAGACAAGGTTTTCGAGCATATCTCAGAGATTATAGTATCTAGAAATACCAATAATATAAACGATTTTTAAACCCTCCCACGTAAATACCAAAAGGAAAACTTAAGGCTGCATTTAGACCTTAAACGAGGGCTCAGAGAGAGAGAGCGAGATAGCAGCTCTGAGCTGTGTACAGGGTATCTTCAATTTAGCATTAATTACTATTTTGTTTGGAAAGGAGATTTATTCGTTACACTCACCCGCACATAATTGGCATTAATGTATTCCGTTTTGTCATCATCGCCCTGGCGCTGGAGCACCACTCGCGTCTCGGGAAGCGGAATTACGTTTGCGTAGCTGCGGTTTCAAGTTTGAGGTTACGTTGGGTGTGAGCAATAATCCAACAATCCAGCGATTCACGATCATCAGGAAGTGATTCGAAAAAATATAAATAAAAATAAAGAGTTGTATAATTTATGTATTTGGCAAGAGATGCGTAATCTTTATAATAAGGACTACACGTGAGGTTTTATATTAGTGTAATAATGATTTATACAGATAACTTTCCCTAAAAAGCAACTTGAACCTGGGAACTTGTACTTTATAATGGAAAAATGTTGATAAGATAAGAGAACGAGATAATTTTTGGTGTATTCTATCAAAAATCGTATAGAACAATTGCTTTTTCTATACACTCATCGGTCAGCTTTTAAAGCAAAGCTAACAAATAAAAGGCTTTTGAGGCCCAATAAAATATATACATATATATACTACGTCACAAGCTTGTAACCTTGAACATGAATAAATTCATTATTTAATTCTTTTCATTCCTTTCCAATGACTATTCTAGTTTCAATTCTAATGCCTTATTTGTTATTCTATTTACATTTTCCTATTTTTTTTCTCTCTCCCTTTCTTTGAATTTCCTTCCTCATCTCATCTCATCGCTATCACTTTCACTTTCTCCTGTTACTCTTTTTCTTCCCCCTTTTATTCTCTGTTTTAAATCCCTTGATTTTCTCCTCTTACTCACCGATTCTTGTCCTCACACCCGGCTGGCACCTCGTCCGCCCTAGCAATGATTTGGGGCACATCCCGGAACTCCTCAAAGATGGTCGAACGCCGCTCCACAAACTTGCCCAGCTCCGTGGCGCTCAGCAGATTGTGACGCAGCGAGGGATCATCGAAGGCGGCATTGCCGTAGGTACGTTTTGAGGCGCGTAAATCGCGTCCCTTGCGCCGCACGCTGCCCAACACTGAGACATTGTCCAGAGAGTAGGCATCGAGGCTGACGGGACGACAG
Source organism: Drosophila borealis (assembly GCA_035045885.1). Classification (NCBI taxonomy): domain Eukaryota; kingdom Metazoa; phylum Arthropoda; class Insecta; order Diptera; family Drosophilidae; genus Drosophila; species Drosophila borealis. Next base: position 1,572,955 of record JAWNOR010000299.1, read on the forward strand.
CGCTGGCTATAGGACATCTGCTTTTGGCGTTTGCGCATCAAATAGAGGAAAGCCACCAGCAGGATGAGCGCCACGACGCCAATTACGCTAACCGTTATGGCAATTATGACGTTGACATCGGTGCCAGTGTTGCCGGGCGGCTGTTGCATGTGATTCACATCGGTGGGCGGTTGTGTTGGCATTAACATGGGGATGCTGCTGGTGGTGGGTAGATTAACATTGGCACTGCTAGCAGTGGGCAGCATGCTGTTGTTGGTGCTGTTAATATTAATGTTATTGTCGCTGGTGGAGCTGTAGAAGGGCTCTGTTGTTGTAGTTGTGGTTGTTCTTATGGTTTCTGTTGTGGTTGTTGTTGTTGTTGATGTCGTCGTTGTGGTGCTATCATCCAGCAAACTGATAAACGGCTCCTCCGTTGTGGTAGTTGTTGTTGGTGGCCTAATTGATGTTGTTGTTGTCGCATCTGTGGTTGTTGTAGTCTCAGTTGTTGTTGTTGTCGCGTTCGCCATTGTCGTTTTGCTCAGCAACTGTTGCTCTGTGACACTTTCATGTTCAATCTGCTGTCGCTTATCCTCATTATCATCATCCTCATCGTAAAGCTCGGTTGTGTCCTTTGCAGCTGCAGCTGTTGCTGCAGTAACAGCTGTTATTGCTGTTGCTGTGCTTACGTCTACCTCATTAACAGCTGCTACTGTAGATTCTGTTGTTGCTAGTGGCTTAACAGTAGTTGATGTTGTTGTTATTGTTGTTGCTATAGCCGGTGATTCGCCTATGTTATTAGTTTCCAGCAGTGTTTCATGCTCGTTCAGCGCACTGTTAGCCTTAGCATCTGTCAACAGCGTTGAGGGTGTTGCTGTGCTTGTTGTTGTTGTACTGGAAGTGCTGTTATTATTGATTTGCAGTGCTGGGTCGTAGGCAGCGCTGTTATTGATTTGCTGCGATACTACGTTGGCAGCGTTGTTCGCAGCGCTGTTATTGTTTTTCTCGTTGCTCTTTTCAATTAATATATCATTTGTGTCTCTTGTCACATTTTTAACTGTAATTGTGTCTAAATTGACTTCATTGCTAATTTGGACAATTTCCGTTGGCGTTGGCGTTGCCAAAGTTGTTGTTGTTGTTTCTAATTGTTCTTCAAGCAATGTACGCGTCGGCGGCGTCGGAGTTGACGTTGGCGTCGTCTTCGTTGTGCTCACCTCGCCAGCTGTTCGCATACTAACTGTTATTGGCTGGCGCTCGGTTGTTGAGACCGCGACTGAGACGGAGACGTTGATGACGTCGTCGCTGTCGACATTGTTGCTTTTATCGCCGTTTTCATTATTTTCATGCGCCGTCGCTTTCATTGCCAATTCATTCGCATAGCGGGTGTCGTTCAACGCACTTGGCAGAGCAGTTGTTGTTGTTGTTGTTTGCGTTACTGTTGTTGTAGTTGTTGTTGGCATCTCGGGCACAGCTGTTGGCGGCGCAGCAGGTGTCGTTGTTGCTGCAGCTGTCTCTGCGTTTTTTGTTGTTGCAGTTGTTGTTATTACGGACTCCGTTGCAACGCCAGCAGCAGCAGCTGCTGCTACTTGGAAGCCGACCTTTGTCAGTTCTGTTAACGCTGGCTGCTCATTTGCAGTCGCTGTTATTGTTGGATCTTTCTCGCCTGCTTCTGCAGCTGTTAACGCTGGCTGTGCAGTCGCAGTCGCTGCTGCTGCTTTGTCTGTTTCGCCTGTTGCGCCCATTGCAGCTGCGTGCGCTGTTGAGTTAGGCTTTGCTAGCTCTGTTAAGTCTGGTTGTGAAGTTGCAGTCCCTGTAACTGGACTGTCTGCCACGCCTGCTTTTGGGATTTGCTTATCAAGCTCTGTTAAGGCTGTCTGCGCAGTTGTCACTGTAATTGTTGCCTCTGCTTTGCCGTTTGCTGCAGCTGTTAACTCTGGCAGCGCAGTTTCAGTCGCTGTTACTTTTGCATCTTCCGTGCCAGCTGCCGTTGCCAACTCTGGCTTGGCTTTCATAGCCGCTGTTGAGTTCTCTTTTGATGTTGTTGCTATCTCATCAATTGCATACTCATCCTGTCGCCTGTCCACTGTTGCTGCTGTGCTGTTAACAGTGCTGGCTGTTACAGCGCTGCTAGCTGAAGTCTCCATTTCCTTTTCATCTAACATATCATCCAATTGTAATGTTGTCGCCTGTGTAGCTGCCTCGGTGGCATCCAGTGTGGTGCTCATCGTGAGCTCTGTGTGATTCTCCTGGCTCGTTTGCATTAACATTATCTGCTGCCAGTCTAACAGAATTTTTTCCTTATGCTGTTCCGTGAGATTCTGTTGCTGCAGCTCAATTTCATTGGCCAGCTCTGTGGGCGCAATGGTGGTGGTGGAGGTGGTTGTTGTTGTTGGCACCATTTTCATGGCAGCTAAGCTCCACACCTCCGCCGCGTTGGGCAGCGTCAGCTGTTGCGCATTTGTCGAATTACCACTGATGAATTTCGCACGTTTCTCGTGCTGTGGCTGAACTAGCTGCTCCTCCTCGATAACATTTTCATGCGAGGCGCTGGGCGTAACAGAGACACCCGCGTGCAGCAGAGCTGCCAGCAGCTGTGGTGTGTGCGTTGTTGTTATTGTTGTCGTAGTCATCGGCAGCGGTCGCAGCTTCATGGGGGTAACGGGTGAGAGGGCGGCAACATTTTCAGTGCTGCTTGGAAATTGCATAGCACGCGCATGATCCTCGGCTCTCTGTGTGGACGCAAAGTGCGTTTTTGATGTTGTCGTCGTCGTTGTTGTTGTTGTTGTTGTGGGCGTTGTTGTCAACTCTTGCTGCAGTTCTGATAGCTCTCCCGCCAGAGGTTTAAGCTGCTCCTGAATTTCTGCCTTAGGCATTTCTGTTGCTGTTTTCTGCTGCTGCTGATCACCAACCATAGATTGCACATTTTCTGGATTCTCTGTTGTAACATGCTGTAAAATTTTCTGTGTTTTTTTAATGTTTAGCTCGTGTTCATTTGGCTGTGTAACAGGGGCTGCATTTACTGCTGTTGTTGTATTATTCTGTAAAATTTCAAGAGCGCTGTTATCCTGCTGTTTGGCTGTCGGTTGCTCTGCTGCATTTAATATTAGAGCTGTTGCAGTGCTGCTGCTGTTCGAGTCCTGCTTGGCTTCCTCATTTAGCTTAACAGTCTCCATATTAACAGGCAGGATAGGTGCAGTGTTGGAGTTTCCAGTAAGATTTACATTTGCTGTTGTTGCTTCTGTTGTCACCAACCGTTGCTCTTCTGCTATTTTTAATTCAGGAATCAGCTCTGTTAAGCCGCTGCTGTTTGTTGTTAACTGCGCCTGTTGCATTGGTGCGCCTGTTGTTGTTGTTCTTCTTCTCAGCTGCAATCGCTCTGCTAACATAGCTACAAGATTGTCTTGACGTGTTGTTGTGGCTGTTGTTGTTTTTGTTGGTTCCGATCCGCTCGCACTTTCACTGCTCGGTTTAACAATGTCAGGGTCAGCTGTATGGGCATCCACACCCATATCCCCCACATGGGCGGTTTCTCTTTTAGCAATAAAACGTGCCTGCGTCGGCGTTGCGGGCCAAAGCAGCAGCAGCAGCAAACAGGCGCCCATGGCCCAGTGGCGTGACAGAGACCCACTGGCTAGACGCATATTGACGACTCGCTCGCTCTTAATGAAATTCCTCGTGTCGTTGCGTTTGAAAATTGTGGCTGCAATTTAACGCTTGTTCTCCTGCACTCGCTGCTTCTTCTTCCTCTTAGTATATGCTTAAAGCTTTGGTTACAGTTGTTGTGCGCATTTATGTGCCCATTTTAAGCTCGATTGTTGTTGTTTAAATATTTTATTTTTAAGTGTTTTTTTGTTGTTTCACGTTTTTTCACGTTGCCATTTTGTAATTATTTCAATTAGCGCGACCTGCAAAAATACGTAAAACATAAACATGAATAAACAATAAAATTAATGATAATTTTTTTTTTCTAAATTACAGTCGATATTTGCCCAAACGTTTCTCCCTTTAAGGTCAGCCCTATGCGGGTCAGGAACGTTTAACTATTTCGAGGCACTTTCTTTGAAGTAATTACAAAAACAAAAGCAAACACCGAAACAATTTCCCTTGCCTTAACGGTAGGTAACCAAACAAATTCCCCATAAACGTTTGGAACATTATTAGAACACGTTATGAAATGTTTTTTAATTAAATGTGGGTTCCATAAGCCTCGCACAAGTTCAAGGCTAAGATGTTCTAGGCAAAAACAAATAGGCCAAGCAAAAGGGAAAGCTGAAAAAATAATAAGCTTCAGCTTCTTAATTGCTTTTCACAGACCTGAATTATAGTTAAGCGTGTTTCCCATATGTTAATTACAATACTGTTGGAAATTTTCTTAAAAGTCTAAATACCAATTTTGAGGGGGGTGAAATTATAAAAATAAATAATAATATAAATCATATATATTGTCGACAAGTCTTTTATCGGGAATGTAAATACTATACAACTTCATCATCATCATCATCATTAAGATAGCTAAATTCTCTTCTATTAAGCAATTCTGTTCCGAAAACTACTTTACCTTGCGAACCCCTCAAAGAATTTCGGCACAAATGGGCCCGGATATTACCTATGTATGTGTATATATAGATAACACGATCTTTACTTTGGCGCACGCCACGAACAATAGCTGCAAAGTTCAGTGCACTTGGTTCGCAATGAAACTCCAATTTGACTATTGATGAAATGAAATTAAATGTAATCAAAATGGAGCAAATATTGGGTTCATTCAACTGCAGCGCACACGCTATATTAATGCTAAGGCCCCCAATTGTCGACACCCCCAGCAAAGTTCATCGTCTCATATGCAGCAGTAAAAACTATTGCAAGCCGTAGTGTATATAAGGCAGCCAGTTTATATATTGGCTGAATTGGGGGCTGGTTTCACCATGGTTATTCGAGGCTTTGTTATCTACCGATTCGCCCGATGTCATGTCAATAATGCATGCAACGGCTACAGTCCACCCTGGTCACGAGGTGCTGGTCTACGCAAAGGGCCCAAACGGTTGGCAATTAACGTTAAAAGCAACTGCTGCACAGTGGTGCAAACTCATAGCAATATATGAAGACAGTGGGCACATAAAAAAAAAAAAGATTATAATTTACCTGAATTTTTCTGTATAAAAAAAATATTACTTAACTTATCAATTTTAATATTATTTTTTAAACTAATTATTTGTTAAACATTTTTTATTATTACCTTTTTTTGCTTTCTTTAAATTTAGATTATTTATCAGCTAATTATTATTACATATAATTATGTTATGATATAATATATATAATATAAATATCACATTTTGTCAGTTTTACAAATTTACAATTTTCAGCCAGCAGTTTATCAGAGCTTAAGCCACTGTGCCTTGATGGCGGTTACCTGTGAATACAAGCCTAAGGTGTGGCTTGAGCTCAGGTGTGTCAAGGGAGTTTCGGGCCACATATGGGTTCTTAATGGGCGCCTGGGCATGCAAATATGGTACAGTTGGGCAATTTACCAAAAACATATACAGAGCACAGAAGCTCATAAATAAATATGTAAAAAATGTTAAGCCCATAAACTCCGAATGTGCGTTTGCTGACTAACCGTAAACGAACAGAAAAAAAACAAACACTTTGATAAGATATAAGTCAGATACAGTAGAGAAAAAAAAAACAAAATTTTGTAACTTTATTTTTCTGAATGTCAACTGTCGCTGCTGATAAGCAGAGTCGGCAAAGGTAAATTCTTATCAGCGGAGGCCGGCTGCTCGTCCAGCAACTGGGCAAGGTAAAAATATTGCTTTAGAGCTTACAACAATTCCATATAACAGGGTAAACAGTGGCAACTGCAAATGATCTTTATTGAGCACAGCAAATTTGCCGAAAATATGCTCAGAATCCACAAATAGATTTGTATAATATTTATCTTAATATTTATATCTAAGGCACACAGAATTAAACAGCGAGATGATTGAGATGTGTATTTATAATGGGACATATATAATACTTTTAACAGATATATTTTTTACCTTTGAATGTATAAAATATAAACGACTATTTCTGGAATAAGACCTTTTCAGTAAGCGATTCAAAAATTAAATAAATAAAATTTAACAATTAAATTTATGTAAATATTTATTGCTATTTTTTTTATTATTTATTTGTAATCTGTTTCAGGACAACAACAAAAAAACTTAACAGGATTGTTTGAGCTCCAATGTGCTTAAACAATATATATTAAATTATAGTTTATTTATTTTAATTTTTAAGTATATAAATAACTGAAAACTCTTGTTATTTTCGTGTATTGGGTTCGATACGATTTAATGTTAAGTGATAATAAAATGCGTAGCATACTTTTTGGCTAAGCGAGAAATGTTAACAAAGGCCGCTCCGTGACCCATAGCTAAAGTAAAGCATATTTTTCGTTGTTAAACTGAAGATCACTACAAATAAATGCTTTTTGTTGTAATATAGCCATTTAAATAAATTATAATAAAAATGTGTAATCTTTAGGAATAATAGCGAGTGGAATATGTGTATTTCTAAAAATAAAAATATTCATTTATCATTATTGTTATTTTTTAATTTTTTAAATGCTACAGCCAAATATAATGTGCAGATATTTGATTTAATTGTTTTTTCAAATTATCTGAAAAATCGCTCTTACTCGCCATTCTTTATAAAGAGAGGAAAATATATAATTGCTTAATGTACAAAATATATGATCTAAAGTAATGCATCCCAAAATCCAAAACAAGAAGAACCAAGATCCGTAAGAACCTCAAGTCTAGCATGACGGAGCATAATCTTACAGCATAATCGAAGCATTACGTAGATCTAATTACGAAACATAGTTGAACTATAGCCAAAGCAGGCAAAGCAGAGAGTTAAAAGAGCAACAGAACAAAAGGGCATAACTTGGTTTGCAATTTGAAACTCAGTACACTTAACCCACATCAAAACAAGTTACCCGGCGACTGGTGCTATAAACGTGACTCGAGCAAAATATTACAACAAGTGCAGAAGATCCAAAGAAATGTTAATGGAAACCCTGAAAGAAATCCGCGGACTTTGACTAGAAGAAGGAGTATCATTTCCGCATCAGCGGCAACGCGCTGAAGATGAACGAATGGCTTAGAATCTGAAAAGATCTGAGCAAAGACTACTTCAGAGATCTGCCACACAACGGATGATCGTGAGCTGAATGCCAAACCAGTTTTTGCAGCGGCCCAGACGAGAGGGAGATTACAACCGATCTTTAGTTAAAATCGATTTGCAATTAAAATGATTTCACTTCGAGTGAAACAGAAACAGAAAATGTTGGAAAATGTATTGCTGCATACTGTGACGATCGTCTAATGGATCTTGCCAAAGACCAAGACCTGTGACTCGATCAGACAGTCAGTCATAAGTTTGGACCGTAGCATTGATTGATGAGCAGAACGTGAGGTATTTTTACTCCAAATGATCGCAGGTTGGGCAAGAGCTGATCTCTTGCTTGTCGATCGTTATGTGGAAAGCTGTGGAAATTGTTGTGCAATGTTGAAAATCTTCTAGTTTGACTTCAAGATCAACAGCAGCTTAGACTATCTTTACAAATTTAATTGAACTCTTAAGAACAATGAGATAATTAACGTAACAGATGATCACAGGTTGCGTGAGAGCTGTTCGTGGAAATTTTTACAAATGATATGCTTGGCTTGATAGTTGATCGTTATGTGAAAGGATCAATTATATACTCTGAATACTTATGAAATGAAGAAATTGTGCTCCAAGAGGTTAACAATTGCTTCACATCAAGATTATTCGCATAGATCGAAGTTTTTGTTGAGTTGATCGTTGATCCTTAATAGTTCAGGAAATTGAGAAAAGCCCCAATTGTAGATCGTAATAGGAGAAGCTCAGAAAATTTAAGAAATTCGTAGAGTTAGGAAAGCTCCAAAGTTAACAATGAATATACAAGAATTTTTTTTGGCCTGTTGCTTTCTTCCAGCGCAAAGATATCATCTTCAAGAAATTTAAATCAACTCTTAAAGTCAACAATTATTTACAATCTTTAGCCTTAATTGAAGCATTTGCCGCTTTCTTTCTACACAGCGGCGGGTCTGCGCGACTAATCACCAGAATTCACGAACCAAATCTGAAGCTAACCCAAATCTGGGTATATGCACGCACTCTACAAATTGTAGAATTGTTGAATCTGCGGAGAATGCAGACAGTTATGCTTGTTAATCACAGATCGCGGCAGACTAATTGTTGGCAAGTATTTCATGCAGTTCCACAGAAACATATTTAACAATAATAAATAGAAAATTTTATTTTACTTCTTCTCTATTTTTTTTTTTAGCATTAAAATCAGCCAAGTGAAGAATGGGGCACATGACGCTTTATAGCGGTTGCCGGGCGTTAATTATTGTATAAGCTTGGCTTCCAGGTTTGTATTCTTCTTCTTTTTTGGCTTGTAATTCACAGTACGTTGACTAAAAGTATTTATAACTGTTTTTCTTTACCTTGGTAATTATGTATGTATGTTGAAATGTGAAATTAATTGTTTCGCAAAATGTTTGACAGTTGCTCAAGTTTTTAAAAGTCCGGCTGTGGGTGGGCAACTCTTTAAGAGATACTTAAGAGATAATTATATGGAATATAATAGATATTTCCATACCCAAACGGATGAAAAAGGCGTAAAGGCTCTGGGTATAACTGATATATATATTAGGGGTAAACAATACAAATATATGGTATGAATATCCATATATATATATATAGTATTGAATATCTTCTAGTTTATTTTGACTTCCTTTCTCAATATATGTAATATGTACCCGCAAGAGTGGAAATTTGTATACGAGTGAAATATGAATGTAAAAAGTTAAATACGTTTTTATGGAGAAGTTAATAAATAAATCTCAATGGTAATTATTAATATGCAACATACATATGTATTCAACAGTTTCCAATCAAATTCTACTCGTGCAGGTGGAAATTTGAATATACTTAAATATTCTGTTTACTATTGAAAATGCTTTAAAGGAAAGGTAAAAATGTTGCATATTGTGAATTTGTGTGTGACATTCAGTCATTATATAATGTTCGAGAAATTTTAAACAAATTCCAACGATTTCATGTTAACAACAAGCTCCAATTCAACTAAATACAAGTCTATTCCAACTTTTTCAATCTAATTTATAGATACTAAGCTATTTCCAGTTTTTTATTCATAACTCACATGCATTCAACGCTTTTGGGCCGAGCCGCGGTTCATTCATTTGTTTCATTTGAATTCGTTTTTGGGATGACTCATTTGCATGAGATTTGCTTATATCACGCGTTCGAGGGAAATCAAAGCTCAATTCACATTATGTTTTGTTGGCCCCTCGGGCTGAACTTTCAACGTAATTAAAATAGAAATCAAAATCAAACAACAAAAATCCACAAATTCATAATATGCCAAAAATACCATCAATTTTGACCTTGTGGCCCCAACTGCTATGGCGTTTATTGAACCAGGCAGCGAGATGCCTCCACAACATGCCGGTCAGTTTTTGCATCAATTATTTCTTCTAGCTCTTATATTTGTTGCTCAAATAGCTGATGAGCCTATTAGACATAAAAATATATATTTATTGTACATATACATATACATATATTCCATAATGATGTAGATATAGCCGCAGTTATTTTGATGTAGTGCACTTGAAACTATGAATTAAATGGAAGCAAAAAGGCTAAATACCCTGTGTATAGTAGCTGATGAGTTATTAATAACTAAGCATACCTAGGGTATCCATATATATGTACTTATTTTAGTGAATAAACCCCTTACACTAACATCAGATAAGTTCTTAGATAAGTTGTGCGTATCTGAGTAGATATTCAGCATAAAACATTTTCGTCTGTTGATTTTGCATACACACCCAGCTGTTATATACCCTTTTTTAGCCATTTTATGGGCATAGGGTATAGAATCATTTATATGAATTTCCATGACCGCATCATATGTTTGCCAGATTGTTAGCAAACATTTGCAAATTTTTATTTTTGCCGAATTTAAATCCAAATATTGCCAAACGAATCTGTAGAATCTTTTTTCTAAGAAATCCTTAATGAATTTTAAATCAAAGATTTTCATATCAAGTCTTTTTACACCCTTGTAAAGGCATTATAATTTTGTCATGATATGTGAAATGCATGGAAGGACATGTCTCCGACACCATACAGTATATATATATATATACATATATAGGCAGATCAGCATATATGTATATTGTAGATCAGCATCAACAGCCGAGTTGATATACTCATGTCCTTCTGTCAGTCTGCCTTTTTCTATGTGAACTATTCTCTCAGTTTTAAAGCTATCGTCTTGAAACTTTGCAAAGATCCTTATTATTGTTGCAGGCAGTACATTTATCAGAATCCACTTATCATATAGCTGAGATAGGAATGATCAGTCGAAACACAGGTTCTTGTTTGTTTATTTTGTTTATCAAGATATCTCGAGCAAACTCGGCATTTATAAGTTTCCCTTTGCTCCCCAGCGGAACAAGATATCATACATATATCTACCATAGGTACGATCAGTCGAAAAGTCGGTTATTGTATGGCAAAATATTCTGTTTTTCAAGATATTTTGCATCTCAACTGAGCATTTACTAGCTTCACTATGCTCACATTTCTGCAAAAATAAATGACAAGAGTATTAGATTTTCGGTGTGCTGAAATTAACTTTACTTTCCCGTTTATTTTTTTCTTAATATTTAACTAGAAAAAAAGAAACCAATTGAGAGAAATTTAAAATAAGTTTGAACATTTTCATAACCCATTAAAAGGCAGCACTTGAATAAACACAAACGTAAAATGTTTTTTTTTCCAGTCAACTAACGAGTATTTCACTCATCTTATGTCCAATTCAGAGTACATAACTTAATTATATAAAATTGAAATTTTTGTGAAATGATTTATTGACATAAACTACTTTAGTTGCAATTACATGTAAAGCTCGTGTCGAAATCAAGTCACACAAAGCCAATTCATACACAATCGCCTGATCACAGAAATAAAATTGGTTCCACAACAAAAGCCGCACCAAAAATTAAAAGCAAAAATCGAGTAAATTCGAACATTTCGTGCGATTGAATAGCAAAGAGTTATGTACACTAATCAATTTGACAAATGTGCGCTCCATATAAATATTACAATAGCCTGCCCCCCCAACTAAACTGAGACTGTACCAAGGGGTGTCACTACAATGCATTCGCTGTGAATGGCAACTGAGCCAATAAAAAGCAAACAAAGAACAGAATTAAAAGCAATTGCATGACAATTAACCTTAAAGAGGGAGAGAGAGAGAAGGAGAGACAAAAATTTTGATATAATATTCATAGAACATGAAGAGTATATCAAGGTAGAATTTTTTCACCCCATCTATGCTGAGACTGTACCAAATGCATGACTGTAGCGCGTTCACTGTGAATGGCAAAACAAAACGAGAGTGTAAAGTAATTACAACATGACGACAGTAACGACAAAAGAGAAACAGAACTGGAAAAGGCAGTACATACATATGTATATATAAATAGTATGTTAAGCATAGATCATTACAATAAAAATAGGCCTTTTTTTGTAGGGGAACCGATGCAATTTTGTCTAGTTGTTGAACTGCATTAGAGGCAATTATGCAGCAGCACATTAACGAGCAAATGAATTCGTTTCGTGCCGCATATCTCTTATATCTCCACCAATTCCATAGAGCTTGTCATTAGAGTAATTGTACAGTAAAAAAAAAAGAAAAACAAAGAAAGAAAAAACTTGATACAATATTCGTATGCATTTGGGGCAAATACTAAATTTGATTTACTGAGCCAGTTTGGCTCCAAATTGGGCACGCGACTTGTCGTCTGTTCAGACATTTATATATTTATATATGGCTGTCGGCCGGGCCCATAAGTTGCATTTGGTGTGGCCAAGATTTCAATCTATGCTGCCTAATGAAACGGCAAAGTGTGACCGAGCGGCAAACTGAAAGGCAATTTATGTGTTTTTTTTTTGGGGTTGGTTTTTAATTTACAGGAGCAGTGCACAATTTGTAGGGTGGCTCCAGTTAGAGCTGGAACGTATTATCTCTGATGGAAAAATAGTTAAGGGGAGCTGAAATATGTGGAGCTGCGTTTATTCGCTCGAACAACTGTTTCGTTGTACCTTAGAGGCTTGAAAACAAAAAATAAAACGGAGCTTTAAGACATTTAAAGTATAATATCAAAGCTTGAATTCTTTATTCAAAAGCTTTATTAGCTCGCAGCACTGTTTCGTTGAAGTTTAGAGGCTTGAAAACAAAAATTAAACTGAGCTTTAAGAGTTTTTAACTGCAGAATATTAAGGCTTAAAGTTATATTAATGAAATGTTGATTTAATTCATAATATAAAGCAAATTTTATATAATCAGTGGATTAAATAAAATCTCGGGGCAAAGTATATTATATTTTTGTAAAAAGAAGCTTTAATCTCTAAATCTTAAAATTCAGAAAGCTGGCTGATCAAATTAAAGCCTTAATTTAAGTATGTGAGTTTAAATCTCGTTTTAAAGCTAAAAGAATATTCCAAAGATAACTTAGTTTTAGCACAGAATATGTCAGAATATGTTATATAAATTTAGCTCACTTGATTAATCAGCAGCAAATGTCTTCATCTTGTTATAAGTAGCGCATTTGGACCAGCCTTGTCTGAATCTTGACACATTCAATCAGCTGAAGGCCGTCAATCAACAGACACTTATCCGCCCACCAAGTACCACAAAAATAAACCTTTTATGGTGACCAAATTAAACTGAAAATTGGAGCAAAAACAACAAACATTTGGCCACTTGCTACATACGAACACGGAGGCAACTAATTCGAAAATCTGTGCCCTTTTTACGTGGCCAATTTGAATGTCACGAAATTGAAAAGCGTTTGGTAAATTGGGCACTGACACAAGAGGGCTACCGTTGCACAGTGGTAACATACGATATATTTTGGTAGAAAATTCTTCATTTAATTTGCTTTTCAAAATGTAAGGTAAGGGCAAAAAGTTGCCTTTATATTCATCTTGTTCTACAGAGTAATAAAATTGAGAAAACTTTTCTAGTCTAATATTAACGGAATTAAAGCAAATCTTTCCTTAACCATTTTTGACCAACTTTTCGCTATGTCGTCCCACTGTGCAGCAATAAAAAGAGTCGACAAATTTCTATTGCTATTGGTTTTGTTATTGTTGTTGCTGGACACAATTGCACGTGTACTGGTTTGTATTTTGTGGTATTTGGTCGGATTTGGACTGTTTTGTTTTTTTTTTTGGGTTTTTCGCTTTTCGTTACGAAGAGCATGGAAATAGTTAGAGCCATGACGCAGTCGCAATGCGCAGTGTGAACCAAATTGAGGTTATTCCACACAAGCGCAGCCAGATGAGTTAACATTTTAAGCCAGCTCTGCACAGAGAGTGTGTGTGAAATGTGTGTGCATTGGAGTTGTGACTCATGTGAGTTCATTCATTGTTGTCGCGTCAGCTGAAAACTTTTAGCTCATTCGCGTAGCTCACAGCATAGCAATGAGCTGCGGATCATGTAAGTCGTGAAATAATACGCTGTGGCAATTTTCGAGTAACTATTTATGCAATTACAATTTAGTTTGACAAGAAAGTTCATTACAAGTAGCATATTAGAGTTAATTCTAAATCTCATCAGCAAGTGAGAAGAATTGTAAAGCTTTTAACTGTTTCTTGTTTCTTGAAGATAACTTGAATGAGATATTTGGGATATCTTCGGCACGCCGAAAATTTAAAACCCTTATTGACATTTGATCTATGGCTTTGCAGATGTGAGCATCGTGTAACTTTTAATTGCTGAGTTCAATAAAAATATCTTAAAAAACAGAATATTTTTCCATAAAAGAGCCTACTTTTTGAAAAATCTTTCTTATGGTTTATATATTATATAGAGCTCCGATTTTGATAAGATTTTGCATATATATGAAGAGCAAAGTGAAACTGATAAATGCAAATTTTGATCGAAATATCTTGAGAAACAAAGAAGTTTTTCATACAGGAATCTATTGATCGGATGATCTTTCTAAGGCAGCTATGTAAGATAGTGTTCCGATCCGGTCGGATCAAGACTATAGCTTTAAGAGGGAGAGGCTAGTCCGCATAGAAATAGACAGACGGACATAAGGACTGGCATGGCAATATTAACTCGGCAGTTGATGCTGATCTAGAATACATATAGTTAATGGGGTCGGAGATGTCTCTTTCATGTCACAATTATAATAGCCTCTGCAAGGGTATACAAATTTTTCCCTTAGAACTGTATGATATAGTTATTCACTGTGGATAATAGAAGATATTGATATTGATAGAAGATATTGATCTTATAAAACAAAAAAGTTTCTCAAACAATAAATTAATTTTCTACCTATTCTTCCTAACACAGCTTAATGATATAGTAGTCCGAACAGGCTAATTCCGTCATCTGAGCAAAAAGAATTATACTAATATCAAGCCATGAAAAATAACTGATTTTTGGCATCATATTCCTTCAGTTAACTACTTATATAGTGCGGGGATCTGTAATATTATTAATTAATATTATTAACTCAAAATCAAATTTGTAATTATAACTTTAAAACATTTTGAACTAGAAACTAAAAGCATTCGAAATAGCTAACGAACGAATATTCAAATATCCGCGACTATTTGTCACCCCTTATACGCTGAGCTAGCAACAGATCCTTGGGCATAAGGGTCTTTCGCTGGCCATGCAGCGCACACAGATTGGACTCCTCGAACAGGCCAACCAGATAGGACTCGGCAGCCTCCTGCATGGCAGCCAGGGCCGCCGGCTGGATGCGCATCCGACAGCCAAACTCTTGGCTTATTTGACGCACCAAACGCTGAAAGGGCTGCTTGTGGATGAGCAGCTCCGACGACCTCTGATAGCGACGTATCTCACGCAGCACAGCTGCACCGGGTCGATACCGATGGGGTTGCCTCACGTCGGGCAACCCAGGTGGTGCCATCTTGCGGGTTACCTTCGGTGCCAGGGGTTTGCGTGGCGCCTTGCCAATCATTTTTTGGTGAGGGGTCTGCTTAATGTGCGGCATCTTGACCCGATTTGAAGACTTCTTTAGGTTTATGGGTTCAATAAAATATATTCGATTTTTTAGGGAATCTATTTTGAATATAAACTTCAACTAGGCCAACTATTCCTAAAATTTGTTAAATCTAATGTAAAGGCAGCCCTTAAAATCTGTCGAAGGATGTTGCTTGTAATAGACTCTAAAGTAGATTTCAAATCGAACAAATTTTTCTGCTGCTTGGAAAGGAGCTAAAGACTGATATACTTTAACAAACTAAAAGCAAGAAATAATATAAAACTTTCGCTAGGAGCGCCGGAGTCGAAAAAAGGGAGCGGGGAGACTCATCTTCATTTCCTGGAGCAGTCTGTCAATCCAGACGCGGTCGAAGGCCTGCTTTAGGTCTCCGATGAACCCATAGCATTAGTCTTTGTCGTCGTAGCCTTAATAATATGGTTAAGTGCGCTTGCCCTCGCCTGAACCCAAATTGGTGATCAGGAGGTCAGAAAACTGATCGGTCGATATGACTTAGGGTCATATTCTAGCTAGCCCGACTTATGGATCTTATGGATCCTAGCTAACTTCCACTGGACAGGGAAGTGTTGAAAATGGAGTTTCTTTCAGACTTCAGTTAGAATGGAATACAAAAAGGATCGAAGAGAATAAATGAGAATAGACTTGAAGAGAACAGAGTAGAAATAAACTAACAAAATAATATTCAGAAAATTGAGTTCGTGCAAAAAGAAAAACACACTTTAATTAAAATAATTGCTATTAAACGAACGCAAAAGCTTACAAAAGAAAATTCCCTAAAATATGCACACTCGAAAATATGAAAGTGGCAAAATAATATTGTTTTTTTTTTCTTGGTTTATTTTATTAAGTTTAAAGTCAACTAAATGATTTGTAATTTTTGTTTTTATTGAAAGTGCTCGTAATAGTTGCAGTTGTTGTTGTTGTTGGTGCTGCTGCTGCAGCTAAAGTTGCTGTTAAATGAAAGCAAAAGTTGGCGCTGCCGCAGCACTTTTACTTTCCAGCTGAGCTCTGAGATGCCATCGCTTGGCATCTCTCCCAGACACATTTTCATGGCTAATTTTCACAGCGGACAGCTGGATGGCAGACAAAAAAAAAAAAAGAAAAAGAAAACAAGTTTTTCCGCAGACTCAGCCACATTCAAATGTGTTAATGCCAGAGAGCGGGTGAGCTGCCACTGAGAGGCGACAAGTTGTTGTGGTTGACGTGGGCGGCAGCTGATCATTATATAATTAAATTCACGCTTGACTTTCATTTATGTTCCACTCAATTGGGTGATATCGCCCACATGCAGAATGTGTACTGATCAATATAACGTATTTGGCATATAATTACATTTATTTTGCTGCCACTTTTGCCAACTGTTTCTCTTTTAGAAATTTTCCCAGACTTTGCAGGTCTTTCATTCGACAAACAATAATTTGAGCTTAAAAAAATGTCAATAACTTATCGAATATTTATAACTTTTTCTCTGTTTCTTTGACTTTATTTTTTTTATTGGTCTTTTTTTTGGGTCATCGCAGTCTCGCTTTTCCTCTTCTGTTGTTGCTGCACACGCAAATTTGTCATTGGCAATGCGAAAATAAAGGTTTAAAAAACTTAAATATAAACACAAATACATATACACATATATACGTAAAGGGCATGTATGTGTGTGTGGCAGACATATATTTAGCTAATATTTAAATCGTTACCTCGACAGTTCAAGGTTTGTCCAAGTAATTGATTAGCAATGGAGCGTTAACTTTTAACTCAAATAATATGCCCCATAAAAAACTTAAAGCTGTTTGCAAAAATGTATGCTGTTTGGAGTGAAAGACTTAAGACTTGCAATTGATATGCTTTAACAAGCTACAAGCTATTAATAACATAAAATAATTAGGGGGTGATAAACACACAAGTTCTCCAGTTGGGCCGAATTCTATGCAAAATTTCATTCTTCAATAACTTTTGTGTTTATTGTCCGATCTTTAAGATAGCTTTCGAATACTAGAATGTGTGTATATGCCAAAAATCGTATAGGAATTGTTTTAAAAATTAATTTTATTGTTCATCTCATTTAGAAATTCCTTCATTAAATGTTTTTGTTGTTCATCGCATTTAGGAATTCTTGTAAAAATAAATTTTATAAATATATGCAACTTGCTAAATAATCTTTATTTATAATATACTGCAGTATGTACAAATATAATAATATATTATAAGCTACAACATTCACATAAACTATTTACTAACTGCTTAAGAAAGTAATTTTTAAGCCTTAATTTATCTATGCTAACTTCCTAGAACTTGTATTGAAAATAGCTGATTCTAATTTACATAAGATTCCCGGTTCGAAAAGTCAGCTAAAAGGTTGAAAAAAAGTAAATTGAAAGTGCGCAATTAATGTACATAAACAACAATTAATTAACAATTTAATTAGCATTTTGAGAATTTGATATGGCTATGGAATGATATAGAGAATATATCCGACGATCTGTGTAATGCGCGAACTCGAGTAAAGGCAAATGATATGGCGAGACGTTGCTAATTGACAATAAAAAGTTCACCAAATGTTAAAAACATTGCCATATAATATACCTACTCATATGTACATATTTTTATATATTTATTCGATAATCGCAAATGCATAATAAATTGTGTGGGTTTTGCCCCGCCGGACCCCTGGACCAACTGTTTTGCCTGACTTCTGTGGCTAGCACGAATATAAAAACTGGTTTTATGTCGAGATAAAAAGAAATTCAAGGGAACTCCACATGCCAGGTGTTTGTGTATGTTGAATTCGGGGAATTTCGCTGCCCAAAGGGCAAACACAAACAATAAACAAATCAAAAAAGCAATATAAAAAATTTGAAGTACATTTACACAGTTTATAATATTCTGTGGCCAATTACTTGCAGCGCAAGGAGAATGTGATTTCCTATGCAAAATAGGTGCACGTGTTGCGCCTACGGAAAACTTAGTGTTCAGAGTCGGCCATAATGGATACGAGCGCGTACACTGTGAGAAAATAGTCCATACATATTGTGTGTTAAAATCGGTCAGCTTTAGCAATACTTTTTAAAGTTACATTTAGTATGTCAACAACTTTTTGTGTATATTTGTGTAATTTTGCAGAGAATAAAAACATCCAGAGTTTTTTATAGAATGAATATAAGCAGAAGAAGAAAGTTCTAGTAGAAAGTATAAGAGTATAAGTAAATAAACGTATAAGTAATATAAATAGCATGCGTAGAATAAAGAAGTATAAGTATAAGTAAAAGTAGGAAATATATTGAGATATAAGTTGTAAATAAGAAGTGTAATTATAAGCAGAAAGTATACGACTTGAAGTTTACAAACATTTAGGTAATAGAAGTATTATGCATAGAAAGAAGTATAAGCTATATAAGTAATAGTAAAAACTGTATTGAGTTCTTATTTCTATATAAGTAGTGTAATATAAGCAGAACGAAATTATTAGTAGAAAGTATAAGACTTCAAGTATAAGAGCATAAAGTAATATAAGCAGTATGCGTAGAAAGAAGTAGTATAGGTATTAGCAAAAGTAGGAAATAAATTGAGATATAAGTTGTACATAAGGAGTGTAATATAAGCAGAAAGAAAGTATTAGTAGAAAGTATAAGACTTAAAGTATAAGAACGTATAAGTAAAATAAATTCTATGCTTAGAAATAAACAAGTGCAAGCAAAAGCAATTTTTAGAAATATAAGTTGTCGTAGTAGGCAGTATAAGAAACGAAGGAAAAACTACAATCAAAAGAATGGGTAGTAAATCGAATTATAAATATGAAAGGTATTACTCCGAAGTATATTTAGTAGTAAGTACAAGGGAAAAAAACAGTATAAGCAATAGTAAAAAGAAGATTTAGTAGTAAACGGTATAACTCGTATAAGTATAGGTGTCTAGGTGGTGGAAGAAATGACGTAAAAAACAACAGTTAAAAGAATAATCAAGTAAAAATATGTTAAACGCAATAAAGGTATAAAATAATCCCAATTATATTTAGTAATGAGTATAAGAGAAACAAGTAGTATTCTTATTCATCTAGGGGGAATTTATGCAACCAGTGAAATACTCTTTGTTTGTGATTTTCTTAAGTATATAAAACTGCTTCATTATCATAAGCTATTTTTTAGCTGCATACCAAAATCTAGTAAATGCAATGGTAACAAAAAAAGTAGTAGTAAACGGAACAAGTCGTATAAGAAGTAAGAATTATAAGTAGCTCTGATATAGGTAGTAGAAGAATGGATGTACAAATAACAATCAGAAGAATAGGTAGTAAATCGAAGTATAAAGATGAAAGGTACTACTCCGTAGTATATTGGTAGTATATTTAGTAGTAAGTATAGGAGAAGAAAATAGTATTATAAAAAGTAGAATTATAAGTTAACGGTATATTGTAACGGAATATTGTAATATTACGAATAGAAGTATTGTATATAAGTATACCGTTATACATAATATATAGGTAAAACTTCTTGCAGTTTATGGGCTCAATAAAATATAAAAGATTTTAGGAAATGCAACAATATTACTCGGCTCTTTTATGAAGTGACCAAAGGTACACAAATGACGCAAATGGCAAACAGTTTAATAAATAAATATATTTTAAGAATATAAACAATTAAAAAACATGGCTAGAAACTTTTGCTGAGCATATTGAAAACATAATCAACCACCATTTTTCTGTCAGTGTAAGATGCGGCTTACCACGGCCTACCACTCACAGCGCTTGTTTACAACAAATGTTGTTTATTTTTGTTGAACAAAAAATTGCAAGCCATATTGCACTGACGGCTGACACAATGGGCATAGGTTGTGTATCTTTGGGATGCATAAAAGAACTACAGCTAAAAACGCAAAGTATCTGTGAGTGCAAAGCATAAACAACCAATGCTTGTGCGTGTGCGTGTGTGTGTGTATGTTTTATGTTGATGCATGTGTGTGTTCATGTGAGTGTGTGTGTGGGCTGCCCTCAATGGCCGTATGTGAAAGGTAAACAGAAACAGTTTTTGTTAAATGCATTTTTATGCCAGCAGCTGTGGCTAAATACAAACACACACACACACACATATATATGTATATATATATATATATATATATATATATACACAAACGAGCACACACTCAGAAATATAGCGACATATGTGTACAGGTAAACACAGAGCCAAAACTAATGGGTTGTAGGCCAAAAGCTGGTTACCAACGCGAAAGAAACAAAAACATAAAACTAGGCCCCAAAACAACAATTTCCTGCTTTTTGTGGCGCTGGGGGGCAGGCACCGGGTCACAGTTCAGGGCCGACTGGGGAAGAGAGACCCCATGCTAGAGCAAGATGTAACTCGCACACAAACACACACACACGCACAAACATAAACACACACAGACACAGCATATAATTGAATTAAATTCAATCAGCGCAATGTGCCGAATAATAATAGATGCTACAAAAAGCATTCTCAGAATTTAATTCATTTCAAGCACTCCACAATAGAAACCGAAAGACTAGTTGGACTTACATCAAAATTACAATATATAACATATATATATATATATATATATATATATATATATATATATATATATATATATATATATATACTAGCGGGTATAACCCGGCCTTGCACGTGGCACATACTATGTTATAAAATCAATGTTTTCAAAAAGCTTTGAAAATGATTTTGAAACTGATCGGACGGGAATCAAACAACTTTTATGCAAATCGGACTCAACTTAAAACTTCGCACAAAAAATCTTTGAGTCGCATTCCACTCGAAAATGTTTGGATTCTGCGAAAAGTGTGAAACACGTCTCAAATGATTTTTCTTATAGATCTTTGGAAATGAATTTGAACGCGAAAATATATAAAAATTCAGTTAACGCACAGGTGTCCTCCATGTTCTTTACTTTATTGGAGTATGGATTTGGTTACTTTCATTATTAAGTTTCAAACTAATTTCTATACTAGCTCATGCCTGCTGCTGTTGCTTGCATCAAGTTCTGCATGGTCATTTTTGTTCGAATGCGGGAAAACTTGCCAAACGGCGTAAGACGACGCTCGGCATATATAAAGAAAATCAAATGACATTGAGTAGAAACTGCAAATGGAAGCTGAAAGAAAACATTGAATGTTCTATGTGAATACTCGAATTATTCGCTGCCTCATTCACACCCAAAAAGTTACTTCCTATGAAAAGTTAAACGTTCATTGACTTTTTTTCCGTTGCAAGTAGTTGCGCTTGTCAACAAAATAATTTAACTGTTAATTGAATTAAGTCTGGAAAACTTGTATGAGAAGCGCAAAGAGCAGCGCGCATCTTATAAAAGGAAACAGAGGGATAAACAGATAGACAAAGAGAGAGAGAGAGACTGAAAATTTGAGAGAATTTAAAAGTTGAAACAACTTTATTTAATAAGATAAGAGGGGACAAACTTCCAGGGACGATATTGCTTGTACTTGACAAACAGTCAATTTGGCTTGCATAAAATCTTAACTTTTGTTGTATTTTGACTTTCCGGAACTTTGATTTGACGAGATTCCAGGAATTTTTGGCAATCGAGTCCCGCAAAATTCCTGGGAATTTACTAGGGATTTGTATTTCAGATAGTTCCAGGAACACTGAACGTGAGGAAGCAAGGCTTCCAGTAACTTTGACCTATAGGTATATCAACTTAAAAGACTTCCAGGTACTTCCAAGAATTCAGCCTTAAAAGCACGAAGGCTTCCTAACTTTGACTTCTAGAAATATGTATTCATTTAAGGCAACCAAGACTTCCAGTAAGTAGTGCTTTAAGTGTCTTTGACATTTCAATTATCGGCTTTCCAGTGACTTTGGCTTGCAGTAACTAAGTCTTCCAGAAATCTGGACCTTTGACTCTTGTGAACATTGTACCGTTGTACTAGCACATTTTGCTTCTGCTGTGCAACCTGTTCCTCCGCATCAATCAACCACAACGTAGCCAAAATGACCAATAAACATTTTGTCCATTCGATGATTGCAAAACGCAAAAAGCGCAAGACAAAAAGCTCACACGCAGACCGCAAAATGTTTTGCAAGACGAAACCAACAACAAAACCGAATAAAAGACACCGAAACAAAGAGATGCAGAAAAAGAAGTGGAAGAAGAAGAAGAAAGAATTAGACATGACAACGACAAAAAAAGATGAAGAAAAAACAAGAACCGCGATAGGTCAGGTCTGTGGGTCTGCAGGGCAACCTTAATGCAATGCGACTCGTTTCAGGGGTGCCGCCCCCCCCCCCTCCCCCGCCACCATCCTCCTCCGCAGACCTCAACTGAAACTCAAGACACTTTGCGATAGTGTTGAGTAACGCCCACAGAGCACTCGCTATTTAACTTAATGAGACCAAAGCGAACCGTAGAAAGAGATTTCAGCTGTTAATTTCTGGGCCCGCAAAAATTTCTTTACTTAAGAGCCAACTAATTTGAGATGATTTAAGTTGGGGGAGTTAGAGAAGTGTTTCTTTTCAGCATAAACTTAAGATATAGAATGGTGCTTTTAATAAGAGAGAATAGAAGCGAGATACTTGAAAAGAGAGAGAGGGAGAGAGAGAGAAAGAGAGAGAGAGAGATCGATACTACAGTAACTATTCCAATTCTCAACACGATTTTTACCATTTACATTTTTCTAAACTTTTCCTATTTCGGCTCTTCTTCATTGTCTTTTAACGATTTGACAAATTTCAAGTTTGATTTCGATTGTGTTCTACAAAATTGCTTTCGATTATTATTATTGCAACTGAAGGAGAAAACTATCGGAAAGAGTTCTCAGTGTAATAAAAATGCCTCATTTGCATACGGTCTAAAATTTCCCAGTACCTTTATATGGCTTTATATTAAACTTTGAGGTTAACTACTTGAGAACCGGTACGTTTATGATTTCGACTGTAAAAAGCTATACGAGAAAATAAAGAAAATTGAGATTTACCGCTCGCTTTGAATGCAAAAAAAATCTTATTTTTGGCAACCCTAATATAGACTTAATAATATATGTATTACAGATATAATAAATATGATATATTTTGGACATCTTAAATATATTAATTTTGATAAGCTAAAACAAAGTTTTCTTAAAAATTATTATATGTATAACAGATTGTTAAATATGATATATGTATATTTAACTATATAAAATAATCAAATAATAATTGCGGCCAAAAACAAGATCTTCCTATTTTCATATTTAGAAATAGATTAAATAACTGAAAGTAAAACAAATAATATGAATAACCGGATTTCTTATGCACTCTTCACACAGCTGTGTACCACTGTGCATTGCACTGATTCTCTCGTTTTCGACTCAACAAGCGGGAAGGTCATAAAACAAAAGCCTTAACTTGTGCTAAGAGCTGCATTTAAAACGTGGCTGAGACTGTGACTATATCTTTATGTCTCTCTCCATATATGTATATATGGCTTTATATATATGTTTCTTCTTAGGCCAATCTATGCAAAATCGAATGCCTCAGGCGAAGGTTGCCGCTCGGCGCATTTGCCACATCATGTTGCAGTCAAGTTTTTCTTCATTTTTTTTTTAATTAGAGACAAACAACAACAACAACAACTGAGACAACAAATGCATTATGCATTTTGCAGTTACAACATAAATTGTTAATAATGGGCCTCAGGTCTCTTATAGAGAAAACATTTTGAATGCCAAATGAGCTGCCGCCAACGTTGCAAAGGGAGCTGCGAGAGGTTTTAGCAGAATGAAAGAAATATCGAAAGACCCAACCCCAGAGAAACCCAATGTGACTTCCATGGAATGTCGTCGATTTGAGTCCAGAACGCGTTTGGCTATAAACCGGTTCCAATGGAGCCGCCGCCACATAAGATTTAGGTAGCTTATAGATTGTATTTTTTTGTACAATATTTTATAGGGTTTGTGGTCAGCACGGGTCACAGTCGATGCGAGGCTCGAGCTCGAACTCGAACTCGTACGCGGACTCGGACTCGAGGCTCGAGCTCTGTGAGATAAGAGTAGCATTTGCCGAGTCTGAGTCACGTTCAGCACTTTTTTTGGCTTTGGCTCTTTCGTAGAGATACGAGACGTGCCTCGAGTTGTGTGTGTACTTTTTCGGATTGGGTAACATTCGCATAGACGGGCAGAAACAAAAAGCCAAACAATGAAACAACGGCAACATTCGCATTGTAATTCATGAGATAAATGATAATCGTATGCTATATTTATGCTATACTCTTATGTCAGTCATAGAATCCGTATAGGAAGTCGCGCTACGACTTCAAATAATCATAATTTATTCGCAAAGTGAGCTTCAGCTTGCCATTGTTTATTTTAAATAAGATCTATCAGCAGATTTGCAAATCGAGTCTGATTGGTTCACATAGAGAATGTCCAACGAAATGTAAAAAAAACTTTAATATACCATTACGATTCTTATTGGAAAGGCAACTTGATTCCCAATGGGTCCTTCGAGTTCCATTGTAATCTTATTAATTCAAAATCTTCCCTGCTGACAACTGCAAAATTTGTATCATTTTTTCTAAAATTCATATTCATTTCAGAATCTTATACATGACCTATAACTTTCCCAATTCCAAATATTCGGTCAAGGACTTTCAACGCATTCCAATTAAACTTTAGCCAATGTCAAGGCTTAAAAAATTGGTTTCGATCAATTTTAGCTCTTAAGCAATATTCCAGACTTGTGCCAACAATAATTTTAAAAAATTACAAATTTACCAAAAAAAAAAAAAAAACACAAGAAATTATAGCATTTAGTCTATAAATAAATAATTGCTTTGTGCGAAAAACAATTTAAGGCCCGCGGCGATTTCGACATGTGCCAAAAAATAAAAGTGCTAAAGCAGCAGCAAAAACAACAAAAGCGACAAATCCAAATCTAAAGCACGGCGAAAAAAGTAGGTGTAATTAAAAAACAACAACAACGGTGGGGCGAATAGAAGTAGTAAAAACAACAACACCTAAAGTGATGTTGAAAGTCGTTTTGCAAGTTTGAGCTGAGCTTTAAACTGGACAGCGTACTAGATCGACGAGAGCGAAGAGAGGAGAGAGAGAGAGAGAGAGCGCGTAACAGCAGCACTTGACGTCGACAGCTCTGCTTATAGAACATTAAGAGGTGACTTACCGAAAAAAAAAACAAAAACAAATGCAAAGCTTAAATCTGGACAATGTATTATCGCAGAGCGACAGAGCGCGGCGCAGCAACAGCGCTGCTTATAATACACACATACATACATATAGAACACACTGGGACTTACCAAAAATATGTTATAGTTGCTGCTGTTGTTATGCTGGCCGCTTCCAATGGGGAAAATATAATCAACTTTGGTTAAAATTATTTGATTTCAATATGCGCGCCTTTGAGCAACAATTATTTATTTAGCGCGCTTATTAACTTAGCTCACAACTGCGTCTGCGCGATTGAATGGAATTTTTATATTTTTGCTTTATTATATTTCTATATATTTCACACTTTCTTTCCAATTAGCACTATTAAATGCTTACTATTATAAGCTATCAATAGCAATACATTTTCAGTGCGATTTCCAATTAGCAAATTAATGGAACTTCACATGCACACACTTTTTTATTTGCACTTTATTTTCGATTTCGTTACGTTTTCCACGCGCGCGTTTCCTGTCGCAATTGTTGCTTGGGCCAAAAATTTCGCTTTATTAAACAGCTTGTTGCTGCTCTATATACAAAAATTTACACACACAAATAATTCTTATTTGTTTATTAACAAATTCACCTAAGTTTAGTTTATTTTTTGGCGCACAATGAAACAGGAGACGCGCCAATAAAAAAGTTTTGCGCAGCAACAGCGAACACACGACCGCACCGTTCAATGGCTCTCACTGAAATGCGCTGCGCAAACGAAAACTACGTGAGCACTGCCGAGAGAGAGAGCTCAATAGGAGTTGCGACGTCGACGTCGGCGCTCAGCGCAGCAGCAGCAGCGGCTGACTATGTTAGCTGCGCATGTCCAGCGGGCATTAGGGTGTTTCATGTGGCGAAATGAGTTAATTAAAGAGGTGCTTAAGAATTGTATACTAATTTAATGCAGTTATTAATGCTTGAGGGCATAAGTATACCAATAATATGGTAGTAGTGCCTTACACCAAACTTTTACTTTTACTTAACGTGTTTTAAATGTCTTGCTTTGGGTAGAGCATTTAGCACACTGTGCTCTTTAACAAATCACTGTAAACTTGTTTCAGGCAGCGACGCCCACGCCGCTGTTAACGCCAGCGCAGCGCCAACAGTGCCAGGAAATCAGCTGGAATTCTTTGAAGGGCGTTGCACAGTGATAAGCAAAAGTAAACGCCTCCTAAATGATAGTCCGTACCAAATACCAATTTTAAATTAATATTTATACACCCATTTTTTACAGCCAAAACACGCAACTGTTTGCGTGCCAATAAATAAACTCAATTAGTGATTTTAATGCAACGTTTATCTCAGAGCTGTGAAAATATAGTGAAAGTCAATGCGAGACGGCGATTCGATATATAAACTATTTTTTTGATTTTGTTTAGCCCAAAAACAATTTGCACGAAAAGTGTAAATCCATTTAACCTATCCATAATATGAGCACAATTATGATAAGAACTAATGCAATATGCCATGCTTCCAATCGATAATGATCAATTGCGGCTTGAATCGCTTCAGGGGAGCTGAAATAAATAGAGGGGAGAATTAGATCAAATTAGTATCGACTTTTAGTTTTATAAAGTTTATAAATGTATAAAAGTTTATAAAGTGAAAATTAATTAAAGATTTTTAAACTGAAACATAGTTTAAAGAGTTTAAAGATCCGATCGATTTGAACTTTTAGACATACAGAGGACACAAAGCTATAACCATATATAATTATATATTATCTTACTTAGGATTAAAACTCTCCATAGTTATTTTTGTAATAACAAAACTATCCTCAGACCTTAAAACTGTTAATTTAAAACGTTGGTCAGACAGAAAATTCTGATCTAGATTTAATTTTAAAAAACTTTTGAACGTTTTTGACTAAAAATCTGTTAATAATCGAAACACAATACAATTTCTGTTTAATCTTGAACATTTTCGATCAGTTTACTAAGTTTATGTAGACTTTTTTTTGTATTTGCCAAAAACGTAATATTTTAATGAGAAAAACTTGAAAATACTTAAGACTTCAACAAATTACCCAACACTAGGCCGATATTCTTAAGATCAAATGGAAATGGAAATTAAATATAATAATATAATATGTATATTATATAATTTAATATATACTAAAGAATTTCACTTGAGTTTTATAGATCCGAGCTTGGGTTTGAACCCAGAACCGAACTACTGAACAATTTTGTTGAATATATAATGATATATATACTTACAAAAAACCATATAGTATATATATATATATATATTTACATATATATGAAATAATAGAAAATATATCATTTTGTTATAAACAGGATTACATAAAAAAATGAATCTTTCCTCTAGGGAATATAATAAATATATAATGCCCCGCTAAAATAACATAATGATATATCAAATATATACATTGATCAGTTAAATATCATGTATAATATATATCATGCTATTGCATTAATTATTACATACATGGAAAAAGAATCTTCGTGAGAATATAATGAGATGACATGTAAAAGGAATCATATTGTAGATGGCATCATATAAAATTCTATTACAATGGGTAACGAAATCTTCTTGAGAATATAATGATATGATATATAAATAAATAAATATAATATAATAGATATAAATCAGTAACGTATCATATGTTATATATCATATGGTAAATAGCGTCATATTATTGAACTATTTTATAGATATATTGAAGAGAAATCTCTCTCTTTGAGATATGCTATATATAGAAAGGAATCAGTTGGATATCATAAGGCATATATCACATAGTAGATGATATCATATAAAATTCTATTACACTATTCTTTACCTAAATGGAAAAGGAATCTCTCTCCTTGAGATATGAAATATTTGGATAAGCAATTAACTGACCAAATGTCATATATAATGTTGTATATAACATTACATCAAATTCTATTAAACTATTTTGTTAGATAGATAAGGATCGGTTGCATATCATATAACATATTGTATATCATATTATTTTACTATTATTTTGTACATGCATGGAGAGAGCCACCTGCCCCTCGAGTACTTATACAATCATTTGTCCTAGTCAATGCTTAATTTGAATAATACCCACATATTAGAGCATAACGCTGTTCCTTTTGCAGGGCCAGATAGTAGACATTGGGTCCGGTCAGATGCTGTGTGGTGCCGCCCATTAGCTCCGGCAACCAGATCTCGTCCAGCGATGCGAGCAGCTCCGTCAGAATGCCCTCGTATTGGCGCTGCAGCGCCGCCGCCTGGAGATCCTCGGTGTGCAGCTGGAGGAGCGCTTTGCATGTGTCACGCACAAGCTGCTGCTGCTGCTGCTGGCCGAGCTTCGTGACTTGGTTGTGCAGCGCATCGATGAGCGCGATATCTTCGAAGGGGTTGCCCGGCTTCAGGCTGAG
Organism: Drosophila borealis; assembly: GCA_035045885.1. Taxonomy (NCBI): domain Eukaryota; kingdom Metazoa; phylum Arthropoda; class Insecta; order Diptera; family Drosophilidae; genus Drosophila; species Drosophila borealis. The sequence continues at coordinate 1,601,643 of JAWNOR010000299.1, forward strand.
CAGTTTGCGTTCGTGTTTGCGTCGATTTTTGCTGGAGCGAAATGTTTTTCTGCACAAAAAAGAAAGAAAGTGAGTACCAAAAAAAAAAAAGAAGAAAATAAAACTTCGATGCAGTCAGGTGCAACAGCAAGTGACGCCTTACCCGGTGCCCCGCGAGCTGCCGCTGTGCCGCGACGAGCTGATGCTGCTGGTCTCCGACAACAGATCCACCTCATCAATATCCAACTCGTGCTCCTCGCCGGCATCCGCTGCTGTCGCCTGGCGCTTGCGTATGTCCAGCAGACGCTGTTTGTACTCCACGAAAAGGTCGCGATCTGCACGCAGTGAAGCCTCCAATTGTGCGACATATGCAATGAGCGCGGGCTTGACGCGTTTTTCTGATTGGATGGAGGTGAATAAGTTAGCTGAGTATAGACTGGTTTTAACAAAATGCCATTTCAATACTTGACATGGCTTTGAATTGACCTTAAATTATCTAATAAGATCTTTGGTTTTTGACAAAGCGACGTAAAAGTGTGAAACACGTCTTCAATCGATATTTCAAATGACTTTGTAACATATCGAATAAAAAGAGTTTCATGCAACCAGTTTCCACTTATTTTTCACACTTGCACGTGGAACTTTCCAAAAACAACCTTCTAGCATTCACTGAAAACAGAAATTCAGCCCTTTTGTCAGTTGGAATCGCAATTTTTCTGCATATATATTACAAGCATAAATTAGCCGGGCTTGCACGGGTCAAGCTTTACGTAAAGCATAAATCCCATGGAAAATTTCAAGCTACACATACTTTCTGAAATGATAACGTCACAGATTATGTTTTACATAATATATACGAAAAAAAAGTTTCCGGACGAACGAATGAAATGCTGAAACTTAAGTCAAAGTTTCTGCCTGGTGTGCACTTCAAAAATCGTTGAAATATAAGTAAAAGTAAAAATAAAAAACTTTCGCTCTTATTATGACCTATTTAGAACTATTTTTCAACAACTCTGAAATGGATTTTAACAAAGATCCTTAGCTAAAGGAACTTCTCAAAAGCCCATTTTAGCAAGCAGCTCAATGTATATAGAACTGCATCTCTAGTTCACATGCTAAATTCCAGCCCTATATAATATTCGAATATATAAAAGTGAGCTAGCGTTAAATCTGGTTACCAAATTTAAAAAACCATATGTTCCTTTCACAGTGACTTTTATTCAAATCGATTTGTGCAAGAAAAAAATGTAATTTTTTGTAATGCCCTACTTTGAAGTGTGGGAAGGGGGGGGGGGGCTTACTTGGTTAGCCTCTATGAATGCTGATGGGTTTCCTCTGTGGGCCCATCGTCGTTTCTTCCTTCATTCATAGTTTTATTAAAAGTGAGGAAGCCGAGGCACGTAACCCACATGAGGTCCAACGCGTACCTCTGAGCGCACATCGCGCTGAGCACGCCGCATGGGAGTAATTGGCGCTTCAATAAAATTAAAAACTGATTTTTCCAATTCACCAGCATCAAGACGAGAGCCAAAGCGTTCCGCCTGCTGTCCCAGGATGGCAACCAGCAAGATTGCAAAAATTGCAAGAGTTAAAAACTTCATGATATCGGCTTTTGATTTAAAGCTTCCAATCTTCAGCAGCCCACATTTATACCCCACGTCTAACTAAGACTCCATTTGGCTAAATACATATCGAAATTTATGGACTATTATTCATTTGGTTAGGGTCTCGACAATTTGCTCTTATCTAATGCAATTACCGAAATCCGAAGTCGTACTTTTTGGGATCGTTAAGACTAACTTTATTTAACTGTTGTAAGTTGTAAACATTTCCAAAATTTAACCATTTAGCTTTTTTCACCAACTTGAGTCTAGTTTGAAAATGTATTTATTATTTATTGATTTGCAAGCATTTTCACTGAACTGATGAAATACTAGTTCATATATTAACGTTTTAATATTCCTTTGCTTTCAAAGCAGCTTCTGATTTGGAAGAAAAATACTGTTCTGAAAACTATTTGTTATATAAAAATAGTTTTATATTTAATCAATTCCATTTCATCAATTTATTGCATGGGAGGTTTTAAATATTAATGCACAAAAAGTCTTTAAAGACAATCAAAAGCAAATTTTGTCAGGATTCAATACAAATTTGTGGAATATTTCGGGGAATCAATGCAAGAAATTATAAAACTTTCAAGCGAGCATTTAAAAACCAGCTAGTATTACGAATTTAGCTATTTTCTAAGCTGATTTAGCTAATTTTTGCCATGTCAATAGCAAGTATTACCAACCCTGTTTCCTGCCAATTTAAGCTCACAAAGCTAATTCGGCTATTTTCAGCTATTTTTATGTAGCGTGAACTGGTCACAACGATTAAAGCAATAAGTACTTTTTAAATTCGAAATATTGTTTTTAGCCGGTTTCAATATTTTAAATAATTCTGCTTTCAAGCAAAACCTTAACTTCAAGCGATGCCGATTCAAACCAGCTATAAATCCGCTATAAAACAGTTTTAAGGCAGGCACCAAGCAGATCGTTTAAAAACTTATTTTACACAAGTTATTTGGAGACTTTCAAGTTAACTTACCCAACAGATCAGCTGTGCCGTCTACGTCCAGCAGGCCCGCCTCGTAGATGGCACGCCCGTAGAGATGGCCGTGCAGCAGGACGTCCAGCGGCGCCTCACTGGTCGGCTCTTCAAACCGTTTGAGCAGCTCGTAGGCTTCCAAATGACGATCGTGTTGCTGCAGCGGCGCCACCAGTGAATTGGCCACCTGTTCCAGTGGCTCAGCGGCACGCTGTGCCAGCCTCAGGACACGTTGCCAGTCGAGTGTGTGGCGGGCGCTAAGCAGCGCCTGCTGCAGCTGTCCGCCCCGCTCGTACATAAGACTGGCCGCCTCCAGTTGGGCATTGGCGCGCAGATGATCCGCATAGGCGACACAAATGCGCCGATGGAAATCCTCCTGAGCCTGATAGGCGACCAGAGCCTGGCTATAAAGATTATGCTTTTGTATGAAATCGAGCGCAAGATCATAATGCTCCTCGCCACATTCAGCCAAATGATTGAGAGCACGTTCAAAGCGCTTCAGATGCTCATCGATCTTGAATTTGCGATAGTTTAGCGGCAAGGCCTTCAGCTCGTTGAGATAGGGCAAAAACTCTTTGGGGTCCTTTTGTGATTGCTCGGCAACGAACAGGACCAGGCCAAAATGATAGGTGCCCAGAGCGGCATTATACAGTTCATTCACATCGACCAAATAGAGCAAATACTTGAGCAGCTGCTCCCCCAGCTGGGCATCCGTCTGCTTGTGCCGCCAAATGTATTGCAACGCATGCGGCAGGCTGCCGGCCTTCACGTAGGCGGTTATAATGGGCAGTCGATAGCGTGCCATTAGCGCGGGATCTGTGGCCTGGGTCATGTGGGCGATCAACAGGGCGCATATCTTTTGCACCTTCTGCTTGACATTATAGTCCGGCGGATAGTGTTGCTGCGTTGCGACATAGTTGCTGGCGTACATGCCCAGCGCATAGTCCTCGTTCTGCAGCTCGCTAAGGAACAGGCATATCCATTGGGCGTCCACAATCTGGCGCAGAAACTTATCCACATTGGCACGAAATTGCTCGACATTGTGGTCACAGATGATGTTCAGATTGATGCGCTGTTTGCGCACTATTCGCATTGCCTCATCGTATTGATAACGCTCGAGTTGCCTGCCAATTAGGCCCAATGCCAGGACACGGGGACAGATCACCTCCAGATTACCGCGTGGCAGCTGCAACACCAGCCGGGCATCGCTTGCCGATGTCACCAGCTTGGCGCCACGCTCAATGCTGCGCGTGGACACAGCGCTTTTATCCAACAGCCGCACGAAGTGCAGCGTATTCAGCTGTGTATAGACCAAATAATCGTCGACCACACAGATTGAGGTCACATCCTCATCAATCCGTTGCCCATCTATATGTAGCAGCTGCTGCGAGCGCAGCGTAATGAGTTTGCCTGAAAAGCAGGTGAATTGTTAAGCATTATCAAAGGGACTTCATATAAGATGAGAATACCTGCTATAGGAATGGTCGGTCGAAGCTTAAGTTGATGTATGAAAAACATTTTTTGTTTATTAAAAGCGTGCCGCATATAGTTATTCTTTCTTGACACACGTCAGCCCAAACCAAAATATAAATTCTTTGAATCGTCAATCAATCAATCAGACTAAAAAGTTTAATTCATTTACATCACAAGAGCTCAGTCAATCGGTAACTAATTTTCTTCACTTGTCTAAGTCTAAGTATTCATGTACAGCACATAAAAGAGCTATAGAGTAGGTACAGATGCCAAGCACCATCAGTCAGTCAATCAATCACATACGCATATAGATTTGAACATACCTGCTGGTGCGAAAGGGCTGCTGTGAAATATCATTTGATCCACGGCCTGTCCGAGCTGCAAATAGCTGCGTATTAGCTTTGTCTGCTTGTCGGCTGTCAGGGCAAACTCGTAGATGTGGCCATTGTTGAGGGTTTGAATGTAGAAATTGCCATTGCTCACGGCCAGGGCATTTATGGTGCCAGCGATGCGCTGCGAGCTTGTCGTTTTGCCATTATTCAGCAATAGGATGCGAGTCTGGCTGCCCACGCTGTGTGTGGCCAGCAAATAGGAATCGAAAAAGCAGTTCAAGTTGGCCAATTGGATTTGCGCGAACTCAGGTTGGAGCTGATCGTGGCATAAGAACTGATTCATTTCCGGAACATAAAAGTGCAGCACACGATCGCTGGTATAAATACATATGTGGGAATCGCAGGAGCAAACGGCATTTATATAGCTACTCATTTCGACGACGCGCCAGCACATGGGCGGCGGCACGACAGCCGCCGAGAAATTGGTCAATAGTAGGCGCTTGCCATCGATGACACAGACAATGGCTGTGCCCGGCTGGCAATCGATGGCATAATGAAAGCGATGCGTATACCGTTTGCCACTCTCGAGGAGAACGTGCAGCATGTGCTCGTTACCCAGACGATTGTCCCAGTGAAAGAAGGCAAGCGGATCCAGTTGCTCCTTATAGACCAGCACCTGCTTCAGATACCAATGATAATTGCCAATCGTATAGAGATAAATTGTTTGCACCGCCTCTGTAACCGTATGCAGCGCTAGGATATCTGAATCGTTGCTCCAGCGTAGCCGCACAATTGCCTCCTCGTGCAAATCGAAGGGCAACACAAATTCGCGATGACGCAAACCGTTCTTTTCGAACAGCGCGATAATTGATTTGCTGGGCAGAATTTGCGGTTGGGCAATCCAATTGCCGCTGGGACGCCAGGCGATTGGTGTCTGCAATCCATTCCACTTTTCCGCCGTATATTGCAGCTTGCCCTCGCAGTCGTATACGCTGAAGGTGCGACCCACCTGGGCGGCCACATAGGAGACGGCGAAATAGGCGCCATCACCTCGCCAGGCAATCTGCACATCCTGTTGGCAAATAGGTCGTATATTAATAAATATATGTATACAAGCAAATATTACAAATCTTACTAAATAAAATCTAACCGCTTCATAACATGCGTTTCAGACCAAACGAATAAAAACAAATAAATTCCAAGCAAATGCAATTTTCCGTCTATGGAAATAGCAGCCACCTAGAGCTTATTCAGTCAGTCAATCGCGGCACTCACCTGTGGTAACTGCTGCACATCTTCAGGCGGTTGGAACTCTGCGGACTGTTTGGCCGCCTGTTTACCGGCCGTGCCATGGAACTGTGTCTCCTTTTTGCCCCAGCCTACGTTCACGAACTGCTGATCGTCCGCGAGTGCCGCATCTAGCGGCTGCTCGCCCAGTACATCATATGTGCAGGTCATGACGACCACATTCTTTGTTTTGGTTATAAAGGCAACCACTTCCTGGTTGGGTGACCAGGCCATGCACTCAATACCCACGTCGCAGTAGGTGCCCTCGCTCTGTGCCAGTGTGTCGGGTTTGAGGATTAGCACCTCGCCAGCGCCCGTGGCCACACATATTGCGTTGTCGAGCTGCAAATACTCTGCGCCGACTATATCCGGCAGATCGGCTATAAGTTTGGGCGCTTCCCCATCGCCGGCTTCAATGTCTACGGCGTAGATTTTGCTGTCGGTCACAATGAATGTGATTTCTTGGCCACTACGCTCGTGATCCGGTTGAAGCAACAGTTGTCTGGCATTTTTAACGCCCGTATTCTGTTCCTTGCAATATTGCAGCTTCAGATTGCGCATATTTTCTTTATATTATTTTGTCATGCAATGACAATAACGTGCGCACGAGTAAATACCACATAAAATACTCTGAATGACTTTTATATCGAATGAACCACTTATCGGAGAATAATCGAGTGTAACAATCAATAAGAATAAACCAAAATCTAAACATTGTTGTTGGCACATTTAAAGCTCTTCTCAAAACAATTCCTTAGTATAAATGTATATTGTTGTATAGAAATTAAAATAAACATCAGTTATCGAACTTACATATTTACATCACGATATTTCTACTATCGCTAGCTTGCGCAATACGTCATCAATGTGTAAGAAGAAGCAAATAGGCAGGGCGCCATACTGATATTTAAAAATACTTGACAGCACTATAAGCAATGTCTAAAATAGTAAAACTAAGCCACCAAGTTACTTTTTTATATTTGTTTGGTGTTCTATTATAATTTCCATAAAAAATAAACATAACGATAACATATTTAAACTATCGTTTCTAGCGCTACTGCGTCAGCAATGATCAATTTTTTGAATAATAAACGGCACTGTTTATGGCTTAATGTAATATAATTAAGTTTTGTATTATATTGAATTTCATAGTGAAGTGAGCAAAATTTTTTTTAAATTATTTCAACTAATATTGATAAGAAATATTTTAGTCTTCACGTCACGACCTACAGAACTTACGCCTATCGATAGCTGTTCATTGCGTAATTTAGTAACTCGATAAGCCTTGTAAATTTGGTAATAAAAAAAAACACAGATATCATTTATCGCACACTTGATATCGATATACCGATATAATATCAACAATCCTAATACTGGGCAAAGATGGCTGCTTTATTTTTCATGGAATTTTTTGTTGCTGTAAAATTAGTACGTTCTGTGCGTTAAAACATTGTTGTGTGCATACGTGTTACTACTACTACTTAAACGATGCCAGCTGAGCGGGCATAGGAGTAAAAAAGAAAACAGCATAACAAATGTGTGGCAGGTAGCAGGAAAAGTGTAGAAAATTCCACACAAAAAACCAGCAGCAAGTTGGGCCATATATATATTTATATACATATATATGTATATATATATCTATCGGTGTGCGGGCGTCGGTGTGTGTGTGCGTGCAAATGTTTATAAATAATTTATAATATTCAAAATTAAAATGTGCATGTGTACGATCACTGCTTGATGGGCGACCAGCGTCGACGTCGTCGTCAGCAGCAGCAGCATTGAAGGCGTAGTGGAATGCCAGACAGCAGCAGCCGCCGCAGCAGAGCAATAGGAAGCAGGTAAGGTGTAAAATGTGAATGTAAATGTGCATATGTATGTGAGATTTTGGTGTTGTTTTGACATAAGGACTACCCAACGCCCTTTTTGCGCGTCGAGCTGTCTGCTTGATATCATTGCGTATGTGTGCGTACGTGCGTGTGGGTGAAAGTGACGAAAGTTGGCGCAAAAAGGATAAGGCAATCAGCCTGGCTGCTGTGCCAATAAGAACTAACGTAATTTGGTGCTCTCTTTTTTTTCTATCTGCCATCTTCCCGCATTCCACGCACATGGGCACGCCTTGGCAGCTGTCTCTGTCTGTCTATGTTTGTGTAATTGAGAACAGCTTTTGTCTGCGTTTGCCTAATTTTTAGTTGTTCAAAATTGGGTAAAATATTTTTGGCAATGTTAATAAAATTGCATAAAACCTCACACATGTGTTGCTGCAGTGATAAAAACCATAAAATGCAAACAAAAGATTTGATTAAAAATCAAAACAAGCTTTTTTATGTTAGTTGTCTGAGGTCAAACTATAGTTATATGTAAACGCTTTGAGAAATCTTTTGAAAGCATATACATATACATACACACATATATATGCGCATAAGTATGTGTACATTTATTTGTTTTTGCCTTATTTGACGCAGCCAAAAACGAAAGCAAAAAAAAAACAACAACAAACTACGCATTTTTGTTCAGTAACAACAGCAACAACAAAAACACGTTTTACAACTCTGCGCTCCAATGGCGCGCAATTTGGTTGCTGTTGTTGCCTTTTCGGCTTATTGTGAATAGCAAGCGAGGCTTCACATTCACATACACACAGCCACGCACACACATATGCACGCATGCAAAACAAGCGGCTCCATGAATGACCAAATTCAATACAGCTACAACAACAGACAGCAATAATTAACGGCAATAACCGAAGCGTAGCGCATCGTAGTTTCCGTTGTAGTATATGTATGTGTATGCGTAGCCTTGTTGTTGTAGTTGCTCTTGCTGGTCAGTCGGCAAAATTGTTCGTATCGCTGACGTCACACATTTGAAGTTGTTGTTGCGCCAAAGCTTTTGCTTTGTTTGTATATTGCAATGCGCGTGGGCGTTGTACACAGGAGCCTGCCTCTGTCTCTGGTTTGTGTGTGTGTTGGTGGGTATGTAAATGTCAGAATTGCGTGAACTTTTGCTGCATTGGTGATTGTATATTTCATACGCTGATCTTACAGTGTGTTCTAATTTATCATCTGATTGGCTCGCTGGTACTGTCCAATTGGAAAATGTTGTCTATGGCAAGCGATATTAAAAGATGCTAACGATTAGTGCTATATTTTTAATTTGCTTTGACCTTTCGACTCTTATCGCATATTGCAATGGGACATTATTTCTGCAAAATATTTAACATTGTTTACATAACTAAAGTAAAAGTAAGCGCTTATCTCTTCACATATGTACATACATATGCATGTATATTATGTTATCAGTCGTCCGGCGCGTGGGTTTTCATGGAATTACATTGCAGCACCTGTCGTTATAGTTATCATCGTTATCGTCGCGCAAATTGATTACCACCAAGACACGCAGCAGAGTAAAAGCAACGTTGTTGTTGTTCTTTTAAGTCAATATGTATTTTCATTGTGCTCGTTTTTCGCATTTGTTTGCATTTTGCTCTCGCTGCATATTTGACCTGAGCTTTTCGATTGTTTTTTGTTTGCCTGCGCTTCTTCCTTTCTTTACTTTGTATATGCGGCTTTTGTTTGTGTTTTACGTGAATTTTCACACATATTTATTTTTAGCACACTTCGGCTGCTGCCAGTTTGTCTGTGTGTGTTCCAGTGTTGTCAGATCTGGCTCAAGTAAGATTGCGGGAAAACAAAGAGCGAGAGGAAAATAAGCAATTAATGGATTCAAAGCCAGAAGTTATCAAATAGATTGTAGAAGAGATGTGATATATTAAAAATGCAAATTTCTTCTCGGTTCTTTCTGTTGAATTTAGCCTTTTACAGCTATTTTGCTCAAAATTAGCATTTTAGCTGCTCCAAAGTGGGCAACACTGGTGCATGTGCGTGTAGAGGGCTAGCTTGTTGCAGTTGTTGTTCGAATTCCATTGCGAATTCCAATGCAAGCAGCCTGCCACTGTTGATGACGTCAGCAGCAGCTCTCTCGCCCCAACTCGCTCTCTATTTGTGGATGGCATCTCCCTCTTTTTTCGTATGCAGTTTCTCTATTCACATCTGACTGCTAAACTTGCACAGTTAGAGTTTGGTGTGGGCGAAGGGGGCGGTCGTCAAGTGCTAACTGTTTATGCGCTGGAAAAATGTACATAAAATGCGAAGTAGCGAAAATTGGCAAAATATCACGAACTGCACTGTAACAACAACACAAACAGAAACAATAAACAGCGCATTTGTTTTTTATGCATGTCTGCAGTTTTTATTGTTTTTTTTTTCTTAATTCCCTATGCAACAACAACATGAACAACAGCTTGCCTGCGAAGCGTAAACAAAAGGAACGAAAATTGAAAATTGACATATGAGACATGACAGACCCAACGACAAAAGCAACTACACAAACGACGAAATTAATTAAAATTGCCAGCCGCAACAGCGGGCAAAACAATTAGAACGTATGCAAAACAAAAAACAAATAAAAAGCGAGACAAACGTAAATTATAATAAAAATGAAAATACAGGAAGAAAATGATACACTAAGCGAAGGCAAATTGATAAATAAATTGAAGGGAAAAAATTAAATTGAATTAATTCAGATCTAAAATTAAGGGGTAATACATAATCACAAACAAAACTATGTGATTATAGAATAAACTATAGTTTACGTTGTTTATCTTCTTTCTATTTATTAAATTATAGGGTATTTGTAGTCGACCTGCAATATAATATAATAAATAACACCATTCTAATAAAATTGTTTTTGATTGCATTAAATAATTGCGTTTTTCACAATCCATTTGTCGATTCAAATTAATTAAAGTATTTATTTCAAAGCATTTGAAAAGCACATCAGCTGTCTCGCTCGCACAGTGAAGCTTTCGCAGAGTCAACGTTGGCTTTTTTTGTTGAATGTCATTTGACAACAAATTGAAATTGAAAAAAGAAAATCAAGTGACTTACTTATTTTGTCGGGCAACAAATATGGTCAAAAAGTCAAAAAGAATCGCTGAAAATTGAGCAACATTTGTTTTTGTTAATTATGCTTTGGCAATTAATTTAAAAGCCAAAAATTGTTACCAAAGCCGATCGCTGCGTTAACAAGTTTCCATTGCATGCGATAAATGTGTGTGTACGCATAGCTGCGTCTCTCATGCGAGAAACTAATACACTTCAATCGCATGAGAGCGCAGAGACCAAGAGAGCTTTACTTGAACTCCTGGTGCAATTGGTGTGTGCGAGAGTGTGTGTGTGTGCCTTGAGAGTAAAGTGCATACTGCTCGCTAGATGAGAGCGCAATCACGAAAGAGAGCTTTACCTGCGCTCCAGCTGCATTTGCTGTGAGTGAGATTGTGTGTTTGTGTCTTGAGAGTAAAGTGCATACTACATGTTGGATGAGACCGCAATCACGAAAAAGAGCTTTACTTGAGCTCCAGCCGCAATTGTTGTGAGTGAGAGTGTGTGAGTGTGTCTTTAGAGTAAAGTGCATACTGCATGCTAGATCAGCAGAGCGCTGTTAGGGCGCTAACGCTCTCGCATACACACAGCCAAGCTCGACTTAACAGCCGCTCGCTGCGCTGTGCTCTCTCTTCTGCTTGAGCCGCCTCGACTTGATGCCGGTCGCAGAGCTCGAGTCAGTTTGAGTCTTGCAAGCGAGCCGCGCGGTTCACGCAGCTTACGTCGTACGTGCTCATGCGCAACGAACTTTCGCGACGTCGCGTGTTCATATTTTGTTGTTGCCAATAATCGAATTGCAATTGCCTTGTTTTTTTGTTTTTTGCAATAACTAACAACATTTAATTAAAGCTAACGGCATTGTGTGCAAATAGCTAATAATGCAAACACCGATTGTGTAACAAATATATTTAAAAAATTTGTAATAATTAATTAGATGCATGCGAAATTTTCGGCCTTTTTTATTTTTGTTTGCCCTAAAGGAAGCTCAAGCTCTTTACATATGCAAATTCCATGCCAAATCAACAGACAAACTATTGGCAAAAAATAAAAATATAACTAAGATGTGATTATTAAAATATGATATATGTTCAGAGTTTGTGTGTTTAATATGAACTTCAAGTCGAATTTTTGGTGGCGCAACGACCTTTTGTATAGAGCTTTCGATTTAATTATAGGTTTTGGATTCGTTTGTGTGGGGCAGATTATCAGAAAATGTTTATATTGACTGAGTGCCATATTAATAATTATATAATTACGTTTTATATAAATAAATTGAGAGGTTTCGGCCGGGTCTCGATTGGCATTTCGCACAGCGAAGTGAATTGCAAATCTCTCAAAGTGAATTCAAATTGAAATATCAAAAAGTTGAATACAATTTGTTTTCTGCCAATTCTCGCCTTTAATGGTAAAAACTATAAAAAGTGTACGATTGGGTTTTCATGCATTTTTCGCAGAGAACAAGCGAGTTTTGAGAGTTGTAAAACACGGTTTTAACCTATTTGAACTTGTGACCAGTTTCCCTTTATTCATTGAATTTCCGCTCATTTTCCGACGTCCTGGATGGAAGCTTCGTAAAAACTTAACTATTTGGTAGCGACTCTTCTACAACATCTTTTTAAAACTATTTAATTGTAGTTAATCTAGTTGGCTTTATTACCATTCTCAGAGCTCGTCTTCTGTCTACATTCTTTAATCTTCTTCTATCTAATTCCTGCATATTCTATTTTTTTCCCTCTTAATATCTTAAATTTTATCAGTTATGTCCCAGTTCAAAGCTAATAAACGGCTTTTTACCATTCGTTTATGTTGATTTTCTCTCTATTTCTTGGCTAGTTAATTTGACCCCCACCCCCTTTAGTTAACCAGTCCCCGGTCTATCTCATCAGGGCACAACTTATTCGAATTGCATGAATCATTAGATTTTCGCAATTGATTTCCACGCTAATTTTGGCGACGTGCTGGCACTCCAGACAAGCGACTTTGACAAAAAGCTCGTGGGTTTGAAGCTTGTCGAACGGCGAAAAGTCATTTTCAATTTTCCAGCGCATTAGTCACCGCCGCGGTGACTTTGGGCCTTAAACTGTAACTAGTTTTCACGCGCGCGCCCGTCCGCTTCTCCTGCCTTGCCCCGCCCCGCCCCTCTCCGGGCCATGTCTCACCAATTTTCTTGCGGCTAATCCACATGAAACGTCATCATCCTGAGAGAGTTGCCTCTTGGCCAAGTGAAAGTGGACAAAACAACAACTACCACAAAAACAACAACAACAACTGCAGACGCGTGAATTAATTTTTAATGTTTTCTTAACGTTTTTGTGTTCGGTTTGGTTGTTTTTGGTTTTTTTTTTCGTATGCACATATTTTCCATCTACTTAGGCAATTTGCCATTCATTGCACACAACGCTAAATGCTAAATAATAAATAAATAAAAAGAAGTAAAATAAAAACCGAACCGATCCCAACAAATAGCCAAACGTAGTCCCAACAATCATCAGCCAATGGCGCATTTCATTTTTCAATTGCATTTCATTTATTTTCCCCCCTCATTTTACTGTTTTTCTGCTTTTTCGCTTCTTTCTTTTTTTTACACTCTTCAAGTGTGCGTGATGATTGGGGTATTTGGAATTTTTAATGCCGTTGGTTGCGCTTCTCTAAAGTTTAGTTTATCTATACATTATAATTAAAAATTAAGAAGGAAGGAAAAACAATTCGATTTGGAAACTAAGAAGTATACACGACAAAAGGATTTGATGTCATAATAATACAGCTTACAGCTTTACTTAATATCTATATATAAAAAATATATAACCATCCGATCGGCCTCTAACTCATTTTTAAAGATCTTTGTGCAAATTCATTTACGGAATGTTTCATTTCGGAAAAAAGGAGGGGAAACTGTTGATTCCAACTTTTGGTGCTTTATTCGATGAATACCCGCTAGTAAAAACGGAATACCCGCTAGTAAAAATATGCCACAAAATTAACATTTGTGATATACTCCTATAATTTCCTTAACGGGATTTAGATCCCTTCTAAATAGATTATATGTACATGTATATATTAATTATTTATTTAGTATATACTTATGAATGTATCAATTATTTATTTGTTATATACAAATTTACACATTTTTGTTCAGCTCTTAAAGATTTTCTTTTACAAATTTGAACCGTGCTAATATAGTGTATTAGCACGTCACAAGCTTTGCTTTCCACAATTTCAAGTGGCGCCGCGTTTTATTTTATGCGTGCCTGACTTCAAATTAATTATAAAATAATATAAATCAATAATTAAACTTAACTGCAGCGCCCTACAAAACGTACACTGAGCATTAAAGAAAAGCGCAACTTTCACTGCACACTCGCCAAAAAAACTAAACACCAGATATATACCGAATATATATACATACATATATATACCCATGCATATCATGCAACAGGTAACGCCGCGGGCTACCAAAAAAAAAATGTTTCGAGTCGCGTCTGAGGATATCCGCCGCGGCGTTTCACGCATTTTCAGCTTGTGGCCCATTGTTTTTTTTTCTCCTCTTTTTAGTTTTTGTTTTATAGTCTTTTTGTTTTTATATTATTGCCCACTTTGTTTTTACTCAAGAGCTGGTTTTTTATATTTTTGCGTAGTTTGCTTTTATTTTGATTTCGCTTTTCATTTTGCATTTTGTCCAAGCGACAACAAAAACTTGTTGTGTCATATTTTCAATTTTTGTTGTTGTCTTTCTGTTTCTTTATTAGTTTTTTATTGTTCCTTTCGTTGTCTCTTCTTCAACTTTGACGGTACCTCAAGAGCACACGTATTTCTATGCCTGTTTTCCGCTCGAAAAGAATTCTAAATTTGGGTCTCTCGATAAGCAATCACTTTCCACGTGCCCAATTCTGTGGCTTCCATCTCATTTCCATACTCGGTTGTCCATTAGCTGACATAGTTGTAGTTCCCCCGCCGTTGGGGGCTGACATTTGTACGGCAAAGTTTTAAAGCCTCGGAATTTAAAAAGTAAAAAGCTCTTTAAAATAAATGGAATATTGTGAAAACTCTAATTAAAACGATGGGTGGTCATGAACTTGCCATTCGTGGGTCTTTTGTAGAACTAGAAGTTCAAGTTCATCATGAAATGCAACTAAAATTTCTTCAGCTGAACTGAACCTAAGATGAACTAGTGTTTTTAACCTGATTTCAAAATGAAGTTTAATGTTTATTAAACCTTATTATAAGTTCATACTAGTTCATTTGAATTCGTGTAGTTTCATATCAAGTTTACTAGTTCATTCGAACATGAATATGAACTAGTTTACTGAAGAAAAGAATATGTTAACAAGTGCATTTGAATTCCTGTAGTTGCATATCTTTTATATCAAGTTTACAAGTTCATTTGAGCTTGAAAATGAACTAGTGTTTTTAACATTGCACATTGCACATTCAAACTGGAATTTAATGTTTAATGAATCCAAGAATAAGTTAACTAGCTCATTTGAATTCGTTTAGTTTCATATCTTCCATATCCAGCTAATTAATTAATATGAACTAGAAGATGAACTAGTGTTTTTAAGCGGATTTTTCCACATTCAAAATAAAGTTTTATGCATAACGAATCTCAGAATAGATTACTGGAACTAGTCAAAACGAAAAATTCGCGTACTTTCAAATCAAGTGAACTAATTCATTTGCACATTCAAACTGAAATTAAATGTTTCATGAATCTACGAGTTAGTTAATTCTTTCATTTGAATTAGTTAATTTATAATAGTTCTTTTAACTTGGATCAATTAATATACGCCTTGAAGCTAGTCCCATTTATATGAGTTCACTTTTTAATCATTAAACTTTGATTTATTAAATTTTTTATTGGGTTTCTTTTTGTTCAAAATATTTTACTTTGACTTTTAGCTCTACATTTTTATGTCTTTCATGCACTTGCAATAATTCCCAACCAATTAACGCCCATATAAGACAATCGTGAAGTGTGCATCACAATTCGAACAACTTTTTTTATAACACTTTAGCTGCACATTGTGTCGACATCTGAGCAACTGTAACATTTCACCTGGCTATTCGCGGGCTTTCCTAAGGTATATGTGCCTGCCTTGAATAAAATATATGTATAAGCAGGAGCTATAACAATGGGCGTTGTCTGAATTCCCACGCCCAAATATATGTACATATAGTATGTGCTTCTATATGTATTGCTACTTACTTACACACAATTCCCGTAAGTTCCAATTCAATTCAAACAACTGACTTGGTTCGTGTTTTCCCAACCCAAAAAAAAAAACAATAAATACCTAAAATAGAAGAAAGGCTAGACAAACAAAAAAGCAATTTTAAGAGCTTTACTCAGCGCTTTTGCAACTATTGCTATTTCTGGCATTTATTTATGATATGTCCAACTTGTAGTCAAGTTTTTTTTGTTTTGCAGTTAAAGTGGCAAATTGACTGCCAAAAGGAAAAAGATGAAGAAGAAAAACAAACAAACAAACAACAGCACAATTACTATTATTACTGCGCTGTATAGATCTCAGCCTCCTGCTTGTACCCCTCTTTGGGTCTCGACTAGTTGACAAATATGGAGCATGCTCTCGGCTTTAAGACACTTTCCGCTGCTGGTTTTTGTTTCACTTCATTTCTATTTTTTTTTCTTTTGCGCTGGATTTTCTCCATAGATATTTTTCATTTGCGCTTTTTTTTTTGCTGGCCTTTTTCTGTTGTCTGTCTCTGGTATTATCATTATTTGTAGTTCCTTTATTGCTTCGATGCTCCATTGATTTTTTTTAACCCTCCTTTTGTTGTCGGAGCCAAATTGAAGCGCTTTATAAAAAAAAACTAACTTTAATTAGTACTATTACAATAGAAAACAATTTTTTCAGTGCACATTGTTTGCCACGGCATTAGCCTCGATTCAGCTAGAGGCAGGTCCGAGTGCCGTTTGGGCACGTATAGAGCGTAGATTCTCCATTGTGGCTGATGTTGATGATGAGTTCAATGAGTGCTGCTATAGAATTGCCAATGTTTAACTAAACATGAGCCTATTGTTTGGGTTCCAAGCTAAAAAATCGATAAAAGCAAGCGTTGAGCATTAATTATCGAATAGGATTAAGCTTAATATGCTGGCCAATAAATGGCGGCAACAACAGTGCTGCAAAGCCAGTTAACTGCACGTTTTTAACACTGCTACAACACTAATTGTACTGAGCGTATAAAAAAAACTGAACTTTTAGCTTAAAACTTGAAAAACAGTGTTTCATATAGTGCAAAAAGCCGTTTGCAGTGCTGTAGGGCGATTCAAAATTCTATCACCGCAATTTTACCATACTGAATTCAGAAGTCTGCTTGGCTTTAGCAAAAATAACACACACATTTTACTAAGTGCGTTAAATTGGTAAAACTTAGCATTTAAAACTTGATACCCCGCTCTCAAAACGCAACACAGTGTTGTATAGTTTTGAAATATCATAGGAAGAGTTTCGAAAAAAGAAACAAAAGGCATGTAAAATCCGTAAGCTACATAAAGTGTACTGGATGCAGACATTTTATCGCTGATTTGGGAGAATACTTAAAATTTGTAACGTATTGGGCTGTTCTAGTAAAAGACAGTGTTGAGTAGTGTTTAGGGGGAGCTTTCGAGGAACTTTACAACACTGGCTAGTTTTTAACAGCAGGATAACATACAAAATGTTAGTTAAACTTTAGTTTAATCAATTAAAAGTTGCTCCACCAAAAAACTAATTATAAATTCCAATCAAAAAAGGTTGTTTAAAGTTTGGTGCGGTTTATAAAAAATATATATGTATATGTATGTAGTGAGTGATTAAAGGCAAACGAAATGCCGCATGGAACATGGTGACAACAATCAAAATTACCTGCGATGGCGTTTTCATCCAATCCAACTCGTATCTCACGCCCACGCAAACGAATGCGACGACTGCAGCAGTAGCAGCGAATGCAGCAGCAGCATCAACTGGCAACAGTTTGAGCAACGAGAGCGACAATTCGCAGACCAGCAGCGGCAGCCAGACCGCAGGCAACAGCCCCACGAACAGCAGCCAGAACAGCAGCAAGAAATCATCGACACGCTCCAATTGCAGCAGGCATCGAGCAGCGGCTGGCGCAGGCACGCAGGATACGCGCAGGCGTTACTATTATTTTGGCAGCAAGGACGTCTATTGGTGCAAGCAGAGCCTGACGCGCAGCGCCAGCAGCCTGAGCCAGCGCGAATCGAACAACTGCAGCAGCGCCATCAACGGCCACGCAACTGCTGGTCAAATCATTTCCAAGGCTCGTCGCCGTCCCCTGCAGCTCTGCAGCAGCCTCAGTGCTGCCTATGCGCCGCCAAAGCGCAAGGAGTTTTATTTTTGTGACAAATATGCGGCCACAGGTGGTGGCAGCAACATCAGTGGCACTGGCACTGGCACGGGTTCCAACCTCAACGGCAGAGGCAAACACACGCCAGCAACAACAGCTGTGCAGCCAATTGATGTGCGTTTGCTGAACTTTCTGCGTAACGCACAGCGCAGATTTCAATCAGCAGCAGCAACAGCCGCAGCAACAACCACAACAACAGCAGCAACTAAACCAAAGTCTGAAAGCAGCAGCAGAAGCAACACCAAAGAACGTGCGTCAGCCAGGAGCAGAAGCAACAACAACAGCAACAACAACAAAAACAAAATCAACAGCAGCAGCAGCTCCCTGCCGCCCATCATCAGCACCGATGATTGGTTTGGTTAGTATTCTTTAATTCAAAGATCTGTTAACAATCAGTTGTTCAGAGATTCCATAGATAACAGAGATTTTTATACTAACAACATAAGTCAAACAGAAAAAACAGCCAAACTTAAGACCAAAACTTAAACATATCAGAACAAAGATTAAAATCAGAAAAATACTTTGATTTGCAAGTTAGGCACAGACATAAGACAGAAGATAAAATATATTCCAGCTATTCATTTGAGTTGGAAAAAAAATCCCATGAAAAGTTGGAAGCAAAATATCGCATCCTAAAAGCGAGAAATAGTTTCAAGCTTAACCAGCATCAATCATCAATTGTTTTGCTTGAGGCATATCGAAAAGTAGTTCATATCTTTTTTAATATAGCCTTTCGAATAGATTATCATCATAAAATCAATACATAACAACAATTTAAATAATATGTTAACATAAAACTGTTAACAGCACTTGAGGGGTGTTAATATAACATTTACTCTTAGATCTAAGTTTTTTTTCACCCAAATATCGTGAACCTCAAAGAATAAGTTAACTTTTCTGCCAGAGATACTCTCTTATATTTATTAGCTATGCTTTTATTTTCTGGTTTGTGTCTTCCTCGCTGCAGTTCCTTTGTCATTTTCGCAATGCGTTTTTACTCGAATTATTTCGGACCGCAAGCAATATCTATATCATTCCAAAATACAAAATGTAAACCCCAAGCAGCCCTGTGCCCAATGTCGCAAGTGCGCTGCGCTGCATATAAAGTTACCAGCGTTGCGCTTGGTAAATCAGCTAACACCGGACAAACATCGAAACCCGACAAGAGCCAACACATTCAGCGCCTTGTTTCGGTTGACATTGATGTTGGGTCTTGGGTTTTGGGGTTTAACAAAACCATAACAGTTAGTGTCCAATTGCAAGATGTTACCTTTCAAGGGGGGGTACGAGAATTGTCCCGCCAATGAGGCAATAAAAAGGCGTTCATTGAGATTTTTCAAAAGTGAATGGCCATAAGCTGGAAATGCATTTATCATGGGCTGACGCATGTTTTTTTTTTTAATGGGGAATGAGAGAGTTGAAGCAAATGGAAGCAGAACCTACTAATTGCAGTAATCAAAAAATCAGTTAAGGCTTTAAACTTACACATGAAATTCGCAAAGGTCAGCTAGGAATAAGTAATCAGAATTAAAGCTGAAATATTCCTTAGTAAAAATAAATTTAGATTGTCCTAAATATCTTCAAGGAAAATCCTGGAACTAAAACTTGGCAAAAGTTAGCCTAAAGCTTAGCTGGGATATTTTAATCTTTAGACCAACTCCTAATTCTATTAAGATAGTCTCACAAACTTATCTACTCCAAATTTTCTTGCTTTCAACGCTTGAGCCAACCAACTTACTAACTAACTAACTAACTGACAGAATGCCCCAGAGGGAACTCTCGTCATGCGGCGGCAACAGCAAATGGGAGGGTTGGAAATTGTATATGCTACAGTTAGTAGGAAGAGCTGGAAAAACAAAACAAAAAGAAAAACTATATATGTATATATATATTGCAGTTCAACGCCTATAGAGGTAACAAGTACGTGAGAATCTTTTGTATTGCTTCCTCATTGTGTGTGAGTTAAGGAAGGAACCCAACTTCTGGAGGAGAATCGGCCGTAGGAGGGGAGACAGACAATCATTTCGTGCAGTTTCGAGCTGGAAAGTGTAAAATAATAATAATGAATAGACAGAAAGAAAGAGGTAACTTTAGTCTGTCAGTGGCCGAGTGAGAGGCATAACAATAGGCACATCCCATGTGATGATAGCATGAATGGCGTGCCGCAGTCACATAGATGAGACAGGCTATGCCTACGAGGACGGACGAACGGACGGACTTGCTCCGCTGGCTTTTTGGCCAGCAATTTGCATATTGCATGCAAAGCGGGACGCGGCAAAAACCGCAAGCAGACAGCAGGAAGAAGGAAGCCAACTTATTGGCAACATGCAAACCTACCTTTACACACATACGTACTAATTACAATGGCTAGCTGTGTGTCAGGTGGGCAGCACCGAGTGTGAGAAAGAGAGAGAGAGAGAGACAGTTTGTGGTTAGAGTTCGTATTACGCGATAATCTTTTGGGTATATTTTATCGCAATATTTCTAAAATGTCTTATACAGCAAGACATCTGGGAACCTATCAAACGCATCAAATATATATTCCTGATCTAAGGAATAAATTATAAATATTAACACATTGATCGTAACGATCGCTCGAAGATTCTGTTAACATCATGTTATGGCTATGTATATCAACAGACCGCACTCTGCTAAGTGCCTGCTAGGGTATTTGAAATTCGCCATTTCGTTAAAAAGCATTATTTCTTGTTTTTGCTGGTTTAGCTGTTATTGACCCCGTGCCTGGAAGACAGGACAGCTACATGTGCAGTTAAGGCATTCGAGTGGAATAATTTAAGGGTTTTTGGCAGCAACGTTAGCGAAGTGCTCGAGGGTGCTTTTAATGCCTTCATTTATTGCTATTTTATATGGCACTTACTCAAAATATTATTGCTTTTATTATTATAGTATATATCTTCTACTTTTTAGTGTACCCCTCTTTCAACTCTATACGCTTATAATGTGTTGAGCTCTCGACCCTTGCAATGTTCACTTATGTTTTAGATTTTTTCTTACCATCAGTAATCATCTCTCCATCTTTCTCTCACACCTAACTCCAAAACTCTTTCTCTATCTATTCCCTTTTCAGTTAACTCCCTTTTCTCTGCAACCACTTTCCCTTCTTTCTTTATCCTGCTTGTTTTCCTTTCTTCTATACTTCATTTACTATCTCTTACCTTCGTCAATTTGTCTTTCTTTCCTTCTTTCTCTGTCCCCTACTCTTAAATCCTGATGTTTATCGATAACACAACAATTTCGATAACATCTTTATTTATGACCATCTATAATTTGTCTAGACAACATGCTAAAGTCTCCTCTTTAGTTGTTGTTACCGCTAATGCGCTTTTCCTCATAAAATGTACGTGAATTATTTAGGCTCAATTTAAATTTAGACGTCGTTTTTAATTAGCTCGTTGCTCGGCTGGCAATTTGCGCAAGCTAATGAGGATTACCTCATCCACAGCCAGATAAGCCAATAATATAACCATATAAGCAATCGCCTATTGGCATACTGCGCATTTCACACACACACACAAACATGCACACGTATACGGACACCCACAACACGCTTCCAACAGTGCATTACAAAAGTGTGTGTCTATACAGACGACAAAAATAAATGAAATGAAATAAAGAAAACAATTGTCAATGAATCATTCAAGTTTATGGATGCGTTTGCACTTATGTCCGGCAGATCATTGTCTTTATTTTTAAACACCCTTCTTTTTTTTTGCTTTGTCAAAATTAATGATTATTTTGTGCGCTCAAAAATTACAATGCAGATATATGCATTATATTATAATAATAACAATAACACAAGCTGCATTTTAATGATGCTTGCGCTTTGACAGGCGACAGTTCAGCTAATAAATATATTTGAGATCATTTTTCAGGCAATTTAATTGCTCTTTGAAAACCTTTCGAGTTTGTTGTTTGTTTTTGAGGCTACAAATGGCAATTCTTGTTGTTTGTTTAATACCTTGTTTACACGCTTGCCTAACATAAAGATTATAAATACTATTTTGTTTGGCAATCAGCTTTTGTTTTGATCTGTTTTTCTTGCTTTGCACAATCTCTTAGTTTTCGGCCCCTCACAATATATCATCATAAATGTTTACGTTTCGTGCGTGCTTTCGGCAGCGCAGCCAACTTAAGCTTCGATTAATCGATAACACGCAATTCTCATTTAACTGGCAGCTAAACGGACTAACATTTGCATAAAAGTGAAGTGCAGATTAGCAAATAGAAAATTTTGTTGTCAAAGTCAAAGTGAGAAACTGAAGTCATATGCATATACAGCCCAGACGCACGATAACTTGCTTGGGCTTTAAGACCCGACAATATCCGCTAGACATGATGACATATTTTATATATATGTATATATATATATATGTATATATATATATATATATATATATACATATATATAAAATATGTCATCATGTCTAGCGGATATTGTCGGGTCTTAAAGCCCAAGCAAGTTATCGTGCGTCTGGGCTGCGTGTGTCATATGTAAATAAGTAATTACATTCAACACTTGCCTCATGCAATGACTCGACTTTGTTTGCTTGGTATGAATCGTGGCTTGTAAATGTTGAATCGTAAGGCATCTGTTTATGTATGTGTACATATATCCGACTGACTCATGCCACACATGACATCAAAATGCGTAAACTTATGAAGTGCGACTGCAAAAGGCACTCAGATCCTACAGTCTGACTGGCGCCGAAGGTCAAGCATCAATTAGTTTTAAGCCTGGATGACAGTAAGATTCGAATTAAGCAAAACAAAAAATAAGGCAATGATCAACTAGGCATTAACCTATAAGTTATAACTCGAAAGCTTAAACTCTAAACCAAATGTTTGAGTTGAATACTACAATCGATATTTAGCTATCGTTGTATTAATATATTCAAATAAATAATTATTGACGTAATAAAACTATTAATAATCTCTATTAAAACTGAGCACAATTTGGGATATATGATGCTGACTTTTCAAGTACATACTTCATAAGAACTGACTTAATATATTCATACCTATCCAGCCTTGTTATCGGTAACAATTGACAAGCGAATTAAGCGACTTAGATACTTTTTACATTGCTAATCGATAAATGCTGTGAATATCGATATCGAGAAACGATCAAAATCAGCTGGAAGCTAATTAAATTAATTTAAATAGTTTACAAGCTCTGCGATTCTATTCTACCAATATACCTCATAAGGACATCAGTTACATAAGCATAACAAGTGTAAAGTTCGCATCAGATATTGATATTGTCAGGGGCTTAACTGAACTGACATATCGAAAATATTATCAGCAAGTGAAAATGAAACGCTAAAAGTTCATTTTGTGTATTTTTATTCGCCTGTTCAGAGCATATTAACTACGTTAAGGTTTTTGTAATAAAGATCCCACTTCCTATAATTGATATTTTGAATGTTAAAATATAAATAGGAATTTACTATAGAAATAATAACATGATCTCGTCTTATCGCTAACACTATTTAAATGTAATCATTAGAGTAATTAGGATTTGTTGTGGTCTTGTTTACATTTTGCTTTAAAGCCAAGCCAATTGGATCGATCGATTGGCGTGACTTTGAAACAGGAAATCGACGATGACGATGACGATGAATGACGAATTGCATGCAGTCAATTTTGGGAAGTCATGTTCCAACTAATTTACTAAAGAGAGAAAAAAGGAAAACAAAAAACAAAACAGCAAAAACAAACGTGTTAAATTATACATAAAACTGTGGATAATTGCAATTGCATGAGTCTGTACAATGTGTCTAGTGGTAGTTAACGGATGTGGATCAGAAATGTTGTTGAATTGGGCAAGGTCAGAGCTCAACACGGCTAATTTTATAGGCTTTTACCCACAATTGGAGCTGCAGCACTCGCTGCTTTGCCACCTTTCACACAGTTGAAACGTAGCCCACGTTAAAGACGGATTCTCCCACGATAAATCGCTGTCTCGCACCATGACTAGAATCAAACACTAAACATGCAAAAAGCGTTTCCGCAATGAAATTTACATAAAATCTGAAAATTAAGCAATTCCAAACCGAAAAAAATAGCAACACACCCAAATTAATTTAAAACTCAATTACGAGCCAAATGAATCCAGAGAACTAACAACAGCAAAGTTTAGAGTTCTGAGACAGAAACTAAAAGTGAGCAAGTTGCGTCTCGCTGGGAATTTGCAGCGCGAATTCAGCTTAAAATGCCTTCAGAATTTTAATGGCAAACCGCTGGCTGATTCATCGCATAATTAAATTTGTAGCACTTTACGGTAAGAAATAACAAACGGAGGTTCTTTGAGTACCATGCTTGACAGTGGGATGCTCTCTAAAAAGACAAATATCGATTGTAGCTTATGTGACTCTATCGTAAGGGTATTCCTCATTTTAAATCTTAATTTAAGCGTTCTGCTTATTTTTAAATGAACTATTTTGGGGAATAATTAAGGAAGTGTGGTCTGATTTGCTGGGTACCGAACCGGCTTCAGCTTCCAAGTTTCCAAATTAAGATCTTCGAACTCTAAATCTAAGGACATTCGACCTTTTGTTCTCTTATTTTAACTTGTTGAATTTCCCTTGTACCTCCCAATATTTTCCCTAGCTTTAACTTGTCAAATTAAATTTCCTTCGAGCCTGTCAACTCAAACTTGTCAAACAAAATTTCCTTTTAAATCTACCCTAGCTTTAACTTGTCGTCAAAGTAAATTTTCCTTGTGCCTGTCATTTCCCCAACTTTATGTTGTCATACTAAATTTCTTTTGTGCCTGTTAAAATTTCCCCTAACTTTAATTTGAGGTCGCACTAAATTTCCTTTGTAACAACTAATTTGTCCCTGAATTCTTTATATGCGTACATTACACAAAATATAAATATAAATATACATTAAGTTATTATATAATATAAATATACATTAAGTTATAAGCTCAAGCTCGCAATTCCAATTTTTAACTTTTTGATGCACAGCCAAAGAAACTCTTTTATAACTACCTGTGATTCTAGGGTATTACAAATAAAATTACAGTATCTGAAGCTACTCCTGAAATTGCGCAGTAAAAGTTTTAATTATGCATGTCACATGTCAATGTTTTACATTTGCCAAAAACTCGCCATCTCTCTCTCCCTCTCTCTCTCTTTCTTTCTCTATCTCACTCCCTGTTCATGTCTTGTGATTGCGTGGGGGCGTTGCCACTGCGTCGTTTATTACTTTTATTTATTGGCGCTCACTTGATTAACATGCGGCTAAAGTTCCGTCATTTACGTTGACCAACAATCAACCTTTATCATTATACATAACATATAAGAAATACATATACATATGTGTAATACATATGTACAGATTTTTTTAAGTATTTGTTTGCGCCATATCAACATGCTTTAGCGTAATTGATGCTGACTTTTTAAGTTAAGTTCGCCGATTAAAGAAACGTGCATGGGATTAGCTAAATGTGCAATACGATTGTCATTCGAATTGTTATAACTTGTTGCGTGCATTCATTGATAAACACTTGTAAAATAGATTGGAAACATTTATAGCAAAACATTTAATGCGTGCCTAAATGTAAAGACAAATTACCGTTAAGAAAAAATCATAAAAAGTTAAAAGCCTATCAATTTAAAATGTATCTAAATATTTCTCTTTAATTTACCAGCCAGTTTAACAGTCAAAAGCTCTCGCTTTTATTTGCTCAAACACAACAGTTTATTTTTCAAATTTACCAGGCAGTTTACCCAACTGGTAAGTTTGCTTTTGGCCTGAAAAGTTGTTCTTGTATTTGCAAATCGTTGAGGTATTCGATTATCATATTGAACTGCAGGGCTGCCACCTGGTATTTATCAGACGTTGCCAGGTTGTTTTAACATTTGTTTTAAACAGCGGGAGTAAACGCTTATCAAATATTAATCATT
Organism: Drosophila borealis; assembly: GCA_035045885.1. Taxonomy (NCBI): domain Eukaryota; kingdom Metazoa; phylum Arthropoda; class Insecta; order Diptera; family Drosophilidae; genus Drosophila; species Drosophila borealis. The sequence continues at coordinate 1,627,542 of JAWNOR010000299.1, forward strand.
TGACAGCTACACGAAACAATGGAACTTTCCAAAAATAGTAGCAAAAATAATGTGTACTTAGCCAGATCTGTGAAATTTGATACAAAAGCTGACAGGGCGTTGCCAAACAGGGGTAATTCAGTTACCCATGCTAATTGCATTTGAATGCCTCAAAATTTCAACTGGGTTTGCATTCAAATATGAATTTGAACTTGAAATCCTATTAGCGAATTTATGAGTAATGCCCGAGCAGTTGAATATTTAATGTGATATATGAATATTTAATGAGCTGAGCAAACAATTCATATGCCGCGAGAATATTTGCCATTGTGTGGGCCATACTCGGCCAAAGATCAGTTTACAATGGCAGTAAACTAATGGCGTGTGCTGTGTGTGTGTGTATGCGTTTTGTTGTGATTAGATTAGGCCGAGTGTGCCAAGAGTTCAACAATTGACTAAATAACATTCACTTTTTACGCAGACGAAGAAGCAAGCGAAACAAAGGCTAAGGACATACAAACGCGCAAAAGCCAGTCAAGGATAGTAAAGGCAAGGACGACGACCAAAGCAGCCGGCGAGGGTGAGCTGATAACCGTTGAAATCAAACAGGGTCAGTTGAGGCACAAACAACAGCAGCAGCAGCCGCAAAAAACACAAACAACACCAACAACTGCGGCTGCAAAGCCGCCAAAATCAACAACAGCAACAACAACTGCAAGAGCGCAAACCGGAAACGTAACACCAACAGCAGGTGACAGGAGCGTCACCAGCTGCAAGGTCGAGGATATGAACAGCCACGCGACCGCCACACAGAACGGACAAACAACGGTCGTTGGTCATCATCGCGGCTTCTCGCAGCCATCGGTCAACGCGTCAGCCGCATCCGGCGGCACACCTGGCGATCCATGGTATCTGCAGGCCACCGGGCATCAAATGCCGCCAACCGCACCGCTTCGGCACAATAAACGACCCGCTCCACAGCCCAATTCCCTGGGTGTTGTCGGTGTCGGGGTCGGTGTTGGTGTTGGTGTTGGTGTCGGTGTGGGCGTTGGTGCCACAACGCTGCTACATCAGCAACAGTTAAGCCAATCCCAGCCACATATTATGCCGCCGAGCATACCACCGCATCATCATCATCATCGCGAGAACAATGTGGTAAGTGTCATCATGAAGTTGAAACAAATTGTTGTTGAGCCTCACAGGTAGTTGCTTTTGAATTGAGTTAACTTTCCAGTTACATACTCTTCTTCTCTCACTTTGAAAAAAGTTCTAATTTAATCAACATTATTGTGAGTAGTAACAAAAACATTAAATCTTCAATTACTTAAAGCTCGAAACAATTATATTTAAAAGCAGGCTAAATCATTGCGTCGCTTAAAACTGCTACTTAAAGCTCTTTCATTAACTGCTATTAAAGCTTAAAGCTCCGAAAACTACTCAGATATTAAGAATGTAAATGCAGTCTAGCTATAGATAAATTAAAGCTCTGCCAACTGACTTTAATATTTGCTTCGCTTTAAATTTGGAAGCTACATATAAATTTTCCACTAAAGCCATCTACAATTATTTCTGCTTAAAGCTCATCTAACTGAAAAGAGTTTTGCATTACTTTGCGCTCATTTTTAAAAATAAAGCTCATTAGTTTCTATGTCCTTAGTTTCTGGCCCACGTCATGTGGCACAATCTTATCTTATATATAATTAGATAATAAATAATGATAGCTCATCAAAGATATAAAAATGAACTAATTAATTTAGTAACTGAGCTTCAATAAAATCATTATTAAACAGGTTCATACAAAATTTCTAGGCAGAAAAAAATGGTGCGATTCGCTGACTCACAAAAAAACTTGCCTCATTTTGTTGCAGCACCCAACTCCAGCAGCAGCATCAGCAGCGGCGGCGGCGGCCTCATTGCACCTGTCATCGCATGCATTAAATAGTCATAATTTAATCAACAATCATTCGCCAAAATCGCCCAACCAGACGCAACAGCAGCAACAGACGACGACAATACACCAGCAGCAGCAGCAGCAACAGCACAACATATTGTCAACATTTGCTCCCGCGCCAATAGCAACAGGAACACATGCCCAGGTTGAACAGCCAGCAGCAGCAGCATCCGTAACTGCAGCAGCTGTTGCCGCCGTCACACAGCAACAGCAGCAGCAACATATGCAGCTGCTGGCGAACTGCGCTTCCAGCAATAATCTAATGTCCTCCTCGCTAACGCTGCATGCGCCGGTTGGCGCATTGCCGCCAAAAAGCTTAGCCCTCACCGGCGGCGGCGGCAATTGCAGCAACAGCGGCAGCAACAACATTTTGCTGCAGTCCGCGCAACCAACAGTTGCCAACAGCGGGAGCAGCAGCGGCAACAACAACAACACCAGCAGCAACACTAGCAGCAGCAACACCGCAGGCATGTCCACTTCGCTGCACAGCTTCGATATAAACGGCGGCAGCTTGGACAAGTGGATAAGTGGCTCCACAACTGCCATGAATCATGCATCGCTATCGCCCACAGGTGCACCGCAGCAACATCAGTTGCGAAAATGTGAAGTTAAGCTGAATGCAATGCCGTAAGTCGAATACTAAAGTTGAGCAACATTTCAGTTATACACTGAATTAATTTATTCAATCTATATTGGTTGATTTGATAGATAACATATTCTATATGTCCCAAACTTTATGTATACAAGACATAATACGTTATGTTCTCTATGGTCTACATTCAAATCGTTATATGCACACCTGACTGTATTAATTGGTGCTAAATTATTTATACATTTAACCTTCAAAGCATCCTCTTCAATTTCAATTGCCACTAGCTCTCATTTCGTTTTGTTTGTTTCCTCCTCGACAGCTGGTTTCATGGCAGCATAACGCGCGACGAGGCGGAGCATTTGCTGCAGCCGCGCGAGGATGGCCTGTTCCTGGTGCGCGAATCGACAAATTTTCCCGGTGATTATACGCTGTGCGTTTGCTTTCAGGGCAAGGTGGAGCATTATCGTGTCAAATATCTGGAGAATAAGTTAACCATCGACGATGAGGAATACTTTGAGAATCTGGGACAACTTGTAGCGGTAGGTTCTGCAAAATTTTGCAATCGAAAACCTTACTTATACGTTGTTTTATTTTTTACGCTCAGCACTATGAGGCCGATGCGGATGGTCTATGCACGCAGCTCATTAAATGTTTGCCCAAATTAGGTAAACAAGAGTTTTGCATCAACTCCAAAGAGTTTGTCGACAAGGGTTGGGTAATACCCGAGGCGGAGCTGCAGCTGCGGGAGAGCATTGGCAAGGGCGAGTTTGGCGACGTCATGCTGGGCATATTGCGCAACGAAAAGGTCGCCGTCAAGATGCTCAAAGATGAGGGCGCTGTGCAAAAGTTTCTCGCCGAGGCGTCGGTCATGACGTAAGTGACATAATTTCCAAAAGAAGCTTTCTCAATTAATCTATACTTGCTTTTACGCTTCTAGCACGCTGGAGCATGAGAATCTGGTCAAGTTCATTGGCCTCGTTTTTACCAGCAAGCATCTCTACTTGGTTACGGAATACATGAGCAAAGGATCGCTGGTTGATTATTTGCGTTCGCGTGGACGACAGCACATAACCAAAAAGGATCAAATCAATTTCGCCTTGTAAGCTCCCACATATTATATATTGTCATTGATCTATTGTTAATATTCCCTCTTTTTGGACGTTGCAGCGACACCGCCTCTGGCATGGAGTATCTGGAGGCCAAAAAGGTTGTGCATCGCGATTTAGCTGCACGTAATGTGCTTATCTCGGAGGACTGTGTGGCCAAGGTATCTGACTTTGGTCTGGCACGCGAGGAATGCTATAATCTTGACGTTGGCAAGCTGCCCATCAAATGGACAGCGCCCGAGGCACTCAAAAATGGAGTAAGTTAACTTGAATATAAATAAAAGTATGTTTGGGTTTGGTTTTCTAGTTAGCGTATAAAAGTCACATTTGTAATTGGCTTTGTAAGACGTGTATTTCATGTCTTAACAGCTGTTAGCTGTGGCAAGCTCTAACTAACATTCGTGTGTAATGTTATGCAAGAACTCGAGTTAAATTTAAACAATTAGGTGTTATGGCAGCTTTATAATATAGTAGCTCTTATTAAATTATATATTAAATCTTAACAGTTGTTAAAAGCGGTTAACAGGAGCTGCTGTGCCTAGAAATATATGGAAATATGTTCAATTATTTTATTTTATTATTTTTTAATTAAATCAAACTAATATTTTGTTATTATTTCTTTCGCAGCGCTTCTCTAACAAATCGGATATGTGGAGTTTTGGCATACTACTGTGGGAAATCTACTCCTTTGGCCGTGTGCCCTATCCCCGAATTGTATGTACTTTAAGATATACACATATATATAAATTTCACTAGTAAAAAAACTTTTCCGACCCACTTTTAGCCACTGGCGGATGTGGTAAAGCACGTAGAGGTTGGCTACAAAATGGAAGCGCCAGAGGGCTGTCCAGCGGAAATCTACGAAATGATGCGTCAGGCGTGGGATTTGAATCCAGCGAAGCGACCAACATTTGCGGAGCTGAAAGTGAAGCTGCAGCAGCTAAATAATGCAACGGCGTGAGAGGCTCACGAAAACAACAACTAAAAACAATTCCAATAGCTAATGGAAATTTATGTTTAAAACGTCTTTAATTTGAGGGCTGGAAAAAGGAAATGAGAACCGTCAAGGCAGAACGAAAGCTTCATTTACATACTGACACTGAACGCAACAATTTTTCGTACCAATAATATATAGATATATATATATATATCTTTATATATATATATATCATTCTCTAGACGTATACAACTAATTTACAACAATTTATTTACATATATAATTTATGCGATAAGTTTTTTGGAAGCTTAAGCGAAGGAAACCCAACACAATCAAGCAATGTTAGTGAGTTGCGCCCCAGCTAACGATCTATAACTAAAATATAACGATATATACATATACATATATATACATACATACATACATACATACATACATACGTACATTACATAAACATATAAACACATATGCAGCGTTGTGTAGTTTACTATTACTATTACAAAATTATATATATATTTGTGTTAACTGTAGGTTCTATATTTATATTGTTTGGCGCCCCCAACTCAGCCAATTGTACACACTACTTTCTCTACTTCTTTCTCTCTCTCTATATATATATATACAAATCTGTAAGTTTTATGTTATAGAATACGCATACATATGAGTGGCCCGGCGGAGCTTAACTGGTTTTTTGGGGCGTTAACAACAAAAAATTGTTTATATATTGTTTTTCTCTTCAGCTTACTTGTAAATCCCAATTTCGGGCGAGTTATGTATAATTTCTGTTAAACATTCTCTATTTGTAGCACAAACGACCAGCAACAAAAACTTGTACAACAAGTTGCTGAACAAAAAACAACAACATTAAATATAATATAAATAAAAAAAAACAGCAAATTAGTTAAATTTAGTTACATTTATATTTGTATATCTAATCAAAAATGAGCGAAAATTATAAAAACAAAAACCAAGTAAATTAAAAATTTGACTTCAACCTATCAAAAAACGAAAAAAAGGCAGCTTGGGCTGCGTGTCCTTAAAAACTACAACAAGCGAAAAACAACAAAAAAAAACACTTGTGAAAATATGCATTACATTAATACTACTACATATTACAAAAAACACATAAAACTCTAAATACTTAGCATATGTGGCATGTTTAATGTTTAATAATCATAATAATAATATAAATTATTACGCGCAAGTTTCATCTGCTATGTGAAATTCCCCCAAATCAATCCAAATGTTCTGTCTACTTATTTGTTTATTATTGTGGAATCTCTTGGTATATGCAATACATATAGATGATAAATCAGAATGTCGCTTTAAAAACCAGAAAATGAAAAACCCTGCAGCATAAGAGAATTTGTAATTTATTTATGCATATTAACAATTTATACATATATTTTACTTAACTTTTTATGTTTTATATACGTTTCTTGTTCCATAAGAAACTTGTACAATTTTGCTTTAAAACTTACTTTTATTTTACACACACAAACACACGTACACGTCCACATCAACTTACATTTAATTTAAAGTTATTACTTTTTTAAAAACAACAAAGTCTAAAAATAGTTCACAACATTTTTGTCAAACAAACTCTAAGTTAGAAAAAAAAATGAAAAATTTTACACAAAAAATCGCACGAACACGTAATACTTAAATGGAATGGAGTTGGAGATTGAGAAGGATATAAAACTTTTAATAAAAGTGACAAATTATATCTCGTTTTTAATTTTTAAATTTGATTTCAAGGCCTAGGATAATAGCAAGGTTAATTGTCAATATAAATGTTACCTTTTAAGGGTTTTTTTTTTGTTTTTACTCCTGGATCCCCTTTTTCATGTCGCTTTCAAAGTTCATGCTAGCTAACAATTCGATTTTGCTTTCTTGTATTCTGTGGAGATTTTATATTGGATATGGTAACTGATAAAAGCGTGTTATTGTACACGAAATCGTATCGGATAACATATATCCGTTCTGTAGACACGCCAACGATTCAAATTGCCTTGCTATTAATGTACATCATCAGGTTTTCAGCTATATAAGCACCCAACGTGCATCTGTGCTTTATCAAATCAGTATAATGCTGTTTCCGTTTAGCGTATTAGGAATATTCCTGTTTTTATGTGATAGTTCCAATAGCAAGGTAATATTTATTTTTCAAGGAACCTATAAAAGTACAAACATTTTCATGACAGCGCAATTGGGACTTCGAACTTATCTCTATATACTCGAACACTACGGATGAGAGCAAAATGAAAATAGATCTGCACATCAAACGGATGCCACGTGGCAAATCTGTAATATTCGGCGAATGGACATGGCAATATGATAGTGACGATACTACCGGGGTAATCCATGAGCTCCACTTATGGTAATTAACAAAGTTTTTTAATATGTATCCTTTTTTCTGTTTTGGCAGATTGAAATGAAATCATTCAGTTCCCCAAGTGGGGCCGAGAAGGACTATAAACCGTTGCCTTACCATATACCAAATATGAAATTTGACGAGTTTTTAGCTAGATACTATAATGATTTGTTCTATAAAAATTTTAACCACTGCACAAATATGCGGCTATATAAAAACAAAGTCGAAACCCCGTGGAGCAAGACAAATTTTAGATACGATAATTGTGTGCCCATAGGGTACGGAGTACCAGAAATTCTGCCGGAAAGCTTCTATAAAATAATTGCCCGTATTACCGGCGAGGTGGAGGCTTATTTCGTATTGGTTGTTAAAATCTCTCAGAAATTCTTTTGATTTAGTAACAAGATTGAATTTAAATAATAAAACTTGTAACTGATTTCAATCCAAGAGTGTAAATTTTAATGTCATTAACAAAATGTGCCGTCTTTAACATATGTATGCTAACAATATATAATTATGATTGCTGTTTAAAAGAGTCCGACTGAAGATACCCTGTAAACAGCGTCATATTCTTGAGCCTTCTCCTTTAAGCATTTAGCATTTATTTACAAATTTCTTTAGTGAACATTTTTATTTTCCGTTAACATTCTAAAAAAAACTAATTATTGACCTAAAATATAAATGGAGATTAGAGCTAAAGTTCATTCATATAGAGTCCTGCTTTTTTTTATAATTTGAGGCTAAGATTTAAACACGGTCTATTGAGGTTCTTCGAGCACTACTTTTTTAGGCGTCGTGTGGCACGTCGTATGGGTCGGCTCTCGGGCGTGCTGGGCGGTGCGAATGGATTCATCTGCTGCGGCGTACCAGGCATGCCGGGAGCTGAAGTCGGTATGGCGGCACCGCCAAAATTGGTGGCTCCACCATTTATAGCCGCGGGCGCCGCCGATGGGCTGCCAAAGATATTTGAGGCTGTTGGATTGCCAAAGGCAAATGGTTTGGCCACATTGCTGCTCTGCGGCGTGGATGTGATGCCTCCAAAAGCAAACGGTGCGTTCGCGTTGGCTTGTGGTGGATTGCTGCTGCTGTTATTGTTGTTGTTCGCGGTGAAGGAGAAACCGCCCGGCTTGGCCTGTTGCTGATTCTGTGCGGCGGCCACAGCGTTGGCAAACAGATTACCGCCAGGAGTTGAAGCATTATTGGTCGTAGCATTGCCGCCGAATGTAAACAAATTCTGAGTGCTGCTGGCTGATTGTGCTGGTGCCGCAAATGCACCAACACCGTTGGCTGGCGCAGATGTTGCTGCTGCAGATGCTGTTGCTGGCGTCGTGTTGCCACCAAAACCAAAACTAGGCTTAACGACGCCTGTGGTGGCCGCCGGTGAGCTGAATAAATTTGTGGTTTCGCTCTTTTGAGCCACCGAGGCAAAGGAGAAGCCGCCCGCTCGTTGCTGTTGCTGTGTTTGTGCTTGTCCAGCTGTTGCCGGTGTTGTCTGTTGTGGCTGCTGCTGCTGCTCCTGCTGTTGAGCGCCAGCATTTCCTCCAAATGCAAATGGCTTGGATTCCGTTGCATTGTTGCTGCCGAATATGGGCGTCTGTTTGGCCGTTGCATTGAAACTGAAAGTGTTTGTGGCCGCTGCTGGTGCAGCGGCAGTTGCAGTCGTGCTATTAAAACTGAAGCTGCTGGCTGCTGAAGGCGCTGGCGCTGATCCTACTGTTGCTGTTGCTTCCATTTTTGGTCCATCACCGTTGCCCCCGCCAAAACTGAACATGCTGCTGCTGCTGCTGCTGGCCTTGTTGGGCAGGGTAAAGGGCGTTGCTTTTGCCACGGGCTTGTTAGCACCACCAAATGCAAATAGATTCGAGCTGTTTGCTGCGGGCGAAGCAGCTCTTGTCTCCGTTGCTGCTGCTGCAGTTGCTGCACCGCCAAAACTAAAAGCAGGCTGTGCTGTTGTTGCTGATGCACTGCCAAATACGGGCGTAGCTGCTGGCGCTGCTGCACTACCAAATATTGGCGTAGCTGCTGGCGCCGCTGCACTGCCAAATACTGGTGTAGCTGCTGGCGTTGTGGTGTTGTTGCCAAAACTAAACATCTTGGCCGGCTCAGCAGATTTTGCTGCAGCTGCCGTCGTTGCAGCTGGCTTAAAAGCATTGCCAAAGCTGTTGCTAAGGGCGATCGGTTCCTTGGGCTGAGACGGCCAGTTATCAAGCTTGACACCAGGCGCAGCTGTTGCAACAGTTGCTGCTGCAGCATTATTGTTATTGTTGATGTTGCTGCTGCTGTTGCCAAATGTGAATGGTTTGCTGGTTGTTGTGGCTGCTGATGCTGTTGGTCCTGTTGTTGCCGCAGTGGTTGCAGCTTTTCCAAAACTAAATACTGGAGCGCTTGCTGCCGTTGTGGCCGTGGTTGTTGCTGCAGCTATTGCAAATGGCGTGCTGTTTGCTGTTGCAGTAGCTGCTGGCTTACCAAAACTAAACAAAGGTGTGCTTGCTGTAGCTTCTCCTGGTGCTGCTGATGATGCTGCTGATGATGCTGCTGCTAGTACTGTTGCTGCTGGTGCTGCTGCCGCTGCAGGTGCACTGCTTGCAGTTGTAGCGATTGCTGGGTTGCCAAATGCAAACATGGTTGTTGCTGGCGCTGCCGTCGTTGCTGGCGCTGCTGTTGTTGGTGCACCCTCTGCTACGGCTGCTGCCGCTGTAGGCTGTTGGCCAAACGTAAAAGCAGGCAGCACAGTCGCTGCTCCTGCTTCTGCAGTTACGGGCTTGCCAAACGTCAGAGCAGGCGAAACAGTTGCTGCTGTTGCAGTTGCAGTTGTTGCTGAAGCTGAACTCATAAATGTAGGTGTTGATGTTGCTGTTGTAGCTGCTACAGTTGTTATTGGCTTGCCTGTTGATGTCGGTAGTGTAAGGCCAGGAATAGAAACTCCTACAGTTGTTGAGTTTTCGCTGACATTAGGTGTCGCGTTGTTAAATGACAGCAAAGGCAATGTGCTGTTGATGATATTTGTTGCTACAGTTGTTGCTGTTGCTGATACTGTTGTTGTTGCTGATGCCGTCGATGTTGTTGTTGTTGCAGCTGCTGCTGTTTTTGTCTCGGCTGCTTTAGGAGCGGTTGTTATTGCCGTTGACGCCGGAACATTCGTCGCTAGTGTGGTAGGCTTCGTCGTTGTTGTGGTTGCTGTTACACCTGTTACTGTGGCTGTTGTTATTGCTGGTGCTGCCACAATTGCCTTCACTGGCGTTGCATCTGCCTCATCTGCCGCCGTGTCATCCTGATAGATTTCACCGCGCAGGCTACTTAACATTAAAGCCAGTTTGGTTTTTTGTGTGCGCTCCAGATGAGAGTTTTTGTTTGCGCCCAGCGTATGCTGCTGCTTGGGCTTGACAAACTGTATGCCCGCATATTCGTTGGCGTCCACATCGGGACTGTCCAGATCCAGGTCTAACGGCTGTTCATGTTGCTGCTGTTGTCGTTGTTGTGCATTGAACAGCGTCAGTTTGGGTTTGGATGGCTCGTGTCGGCTCTGCACTGCGGGAGCGGAGACTGTGCGCTGTGCTGCTGTCACCGGCAGCGATGTTATGGGCGTACTCTGTGTCCTAGTCAAATGCTCCAGACGTAAATCAGATGTGGAAGGTTGCTGATTGCGCTGTATTTTGGCCGCCTGTTGGCGGGGTGAAGTTTCCGATGAGCTGCTGCTGCTGTTGCTGCCACTGCTGGTATTGACATTGTTTGTGGACATGTTGCTGGTTGCGCGCATATCGTATAGCTTGCGCTTGTTGCTGTGTAGCTTGCTAGAGCTCAAGGAGCTGGCAATGTCATTGCTATAGCTGCAATTGCGACGCTTGGCCAGCTGTTCCGGTGACTGCTGTGGCGAGACGCTGGCGGTAAAATGATGCGCTGGCATGTGCAAAGCCTGATGTGGATGCTGATGCTGTGGCAGCGCTATTGGCGGATGATGCAAACGTAGTGGCACCGAAACGGTCAGTTCACGCTGCCGCTTAAAGCCAGACTGTGGCTGCAACATGGACAACTGATGATGATGATGCTGCTGGTGATGCTGCTGCTGGTGATGCTGCTGCTGATGATGCTGCTGCTGCTGCTGTTGATGACGATGATCCACGTAGTCGGCAATGCGATTGCAGCTCTTTTTGCTATTATATTCGTTGGGTTGAATTTCCTGCAAACAGTTCTTGTTAGTTAGGCCAAAGCAATTGCCACCAGAGCCTGCATTGGATAGACTTTGACTTACGCCGCTGTTGATGCGCTTGCGCGAAATCTCCTTCAGCTCCTCCAAGACGCTACGCGTCGGTTCGCTTTCGTGCTGCAACGGCGGCGGATGCATTATGGGGCGATTTTCGCGCGACAACTGATCGCTGATTTTCTCCACACCCAGCAGCGAATTAGAACGCAAAAGGCTGGGCAATGTGTTGCCACAGTAAAAGCTGCGCTCGGGCGGCGCTATGCGTATCATAGACACCGACGGCAGGCTGGGTTTGTGGCAGAGTGGTGACACTGCAATGCTGGAACGTCGCGGCTGTGTAAACGGATTGTAAACATTGTTAAAGGATATGCTACGCTGCAAGCCACGGCCACTCTCCCGCTGGTATTCAACAATGCGCGAGGCTAGGCCGCTGCTATGCACGTCCGCAAAGGTTCTGTGTGCGGAATTAATAATATTTATATTCAATTTCAGACATTTAACCACAGTTACTCACTTGGGATCCAACTGGCTGAGATTAAGTCTTTGACGAGTCATTTTGGATACGCTCGTAGATGTTCTTGATAGCTGATGCAGGCTTCTGTGCTGCGGTGAGCCATTTGTGTAGCTGTTACTTAAACAAATGGTCGAGTTACTGCGCTCCTTGGACCCAAAGTTCGTTTGTAGCTGCTGCGCCACCGTTCGCTGTCTGCTAATAAATTAAATAGTGCTTTAATGAATATACAAGTATAACATTAATGCTACTTACGCGGGCATGCCATCAATCCATGTGGAATCCGCCATGGGCTTTGATAAACGCGGCGAGTTGCTCAAACTATAACGACGCTCCATTGTTTTATTGTTTTGATATACTACGTACAGTGCAGTGTGTTTTAAGCTTGATCTGCTAAATATAAGTACGTTTGAGAAATTCGAGTCACAAATGTGTAAGACAAAACTTTATTAAATTACCAGATGAAATGACAAGACACACGCCGAGCAAGCCAAATGGGTTGCCGCCGTTGTATCGGCTATCGATAGGCAATAGCGTCAAGTTGCGATAGTAGCAACTTGCAACTCTGTTAATTTTACCAATGCATGGTAACTCTGTTAGTTTCCGTCCTCCATCTTTCTGCATTAAGTTTTCACGATGGTGAGTTCGGCTGCTAGATTTTTGAAAAAAATAAATAGTTTTCAATGTGCAAATGGCCCTTGAGTGATGGATATACAGTAACCAACCGCTGCCAAAGTTTTGCGCTATAAAGGCATTTACATGTGTTGAGTTAAAAATGTCGTTAATGCGGGGTGCGCGCAGCAAACAAACATGAGAACGCCATAACCTCGAAATCGAGCGTCTACAATCATATGTGCATTCCAAAACACGTAGAATTATTGCAATTAAATATTAACTGGCAATTTTTCTGTTTCTCATTTTTAACAGCCGCCTAAGAAGGACGCAAAGTCGTCGGCCAAGCAGCCGCAAAAGACACAGAAGAAGAAGGAGGGCTCCGGTGGCGGTAAGGCCAAGAAGAAGAAGTGGTCCAAAGGCAAAGTCAGGGATAAGCTGAACAATCAAGTACTGTTCGATAAGGCCACCTACGAGAAATTGTACAAGGAAGTGCCTGCCTACAAGCTGATCACACCCTCGGTTGTCTCTGAGCGCTTGAAGATCCGCGGTTCTCTGGCCAAGCGTGCTCTGATTGAGCTGCGCGAAAAGGGTAAGTAAACCACACTCTGAACTCCAAGCAAAGCAATGTTTTTAATCTATTTCATGTTTTTTTTAGGTCTGATTAAGCAGGTCGTGCAACATCATTCCCAGGTCATCTACACACGTGCCACCAAGGGTGATGAGGCGTAAATTTTTATTTTACCGCACATCTACAGTGTCGCACCTTCATTTACAATATTGCAATTGATTTGTATGGAAAGTACTAAGGCTCTGCTATGTGTAGTAGAATGTTGAATAAACTTGCTTTTTGATGTAAGGAACATGGGTGTCACATTTTATTTATTTTTTGTTGTAATTTGCAATAAACCAGTTTTGTGTATTGTTGCGAATGGTACAGATGTTCCGAGTAGAAATAGGCGTGTGTCCGTGACACGACCTGTTTGTCGTCTTGTTTAATGCAATTGCATTAATTTACAACCAAAAAAATACAGCTAAAAATCGAAGTAAAATATATAAATATATATATAATATATAAACTATTAAAAACAATTGATATTGAAAAAATTTGTCTTGCTAATCACGTTCTATAGTTTTGTGTGAATGTCATTTCTGTTAGCTGTGCAACCCTATCGCCGTTATAACGTAACGAATGTTTACTGGGTAACATTCACATACATTTAATGACAACACGGCAGATTGGTTGCAGGTTGTATTTTTCGACTGATTTAAAAAAATGAATTAAATTGCAAGTTTTCAATAAGACAATACAAAAAATCCAAAACAAAAACGGATCCGCAAACACCTGTGTAAATAAGCGGCCGTTCGAGCGGCACGTTAACGTAGCAGGAAGCGGTACGTGCGGGTCATTTGCACGAAAAGTTGCCGCCGACGCTGCAGAGAAATTCTTTAAGCGTTTAGCAACAGAGCCAGCTGGAGTGGGGCCAGAGCTTAGCCCAACGATAATACCACGTATGCAAACAATTACTAAAAAACCCTAGTGTGTGTGCGTATGTGTGTGATAACAAGTAGAATGTGTGCAATTATTTTATTGTTTCGGTTTTTTAGGCCAACGCACGTTATTGACATTTGCCGCTACAATGATACCGTTAACGCACAAGGATCGCAGCAACTTTGGCTACCGCGTGAAGGAGAAAGTGAACAGCTGGAAGCGCCTCATCTTCTCCGATCGCAATTCACGCAATTTGTTTCTCTTTCTGCTGCTCAATCTGAGTTTCGCCTTTGTCGAGCTCTTCTATGGCATCTTGACAAACAGCTTGGGTGAGCTTAGCACATAGCATGTGCACATTATCTTATCCAAGTCTGAGACACTTAACTTAAATTTACTTATCTCTAGGTTTGATCTCGGACTCTTTTCACATGTTCTTCGACTGCACGGGTCTGTTAGCTGGCCTTGCTGCCTCCGTCATTACGAAATGGAAGGCCAATGATAAGTTCTCCTATGGCTATGTGCGCGCTGAGGTTCTAGCGGGCTTTGTAAACAGCTTGTTTCTGCTCTTTATTGCTTTCTTCATACTATCCGAGGGAGTGGAGCGTCTAATAGAGCCGCCAGAGGTTAAACATGAGCGTTTATTTGTGGTATCTGTGTTGGGCCTGCTAGTGAACCTCGTAGGCATTTATGCCTTTAATCATGGCGGGCATGGACACTCGCACGGTGGCGGCGGCGGCGGACATGGACACTCCCACGGTGGGTCCAGTCATGGTCATTCCCACAACCACAACGATCACAACAATCATAATCATCAGGCCATCTCTTTGGACAATGGTAAGTTGAGGTTGGCACTATGTTAAAAAATATCTTATTTTTCTGCTGGTTACAGGTCACGGGCACTCGCATGATCACGGCAGCCACGGGCACTCGCATGATCTTGGCAGTGGCAGTAACTCCCAGATCATGCGTGGCGTCTTTCTTCACATACTCGCCGATACATTGGGCTCGGTGGGCGTCATTATTTCGGCTGTGCTTATGCAAATGTTTGGCTGGATGATAGCGGATCCCATTTGCTCCATATTCATAGCGTTACTAATTGCGCTCAGCGTGCTTAGTTTGATTAAAGAGTCCATACTGATACTGATGCAACGCCAGCCCTCGGCCTTGGATCGCTCCCTGCTGCAGTGCTATCAAAAAGTGACCGGCCTGGCCGGCGTCTATTCGGTTCAGGAGCCGCACTTTTGGACGCTCTGCTCGGATGTATATGTGGGTGCCATCAAGCTGGAAGTGTCCAAGAATGTGGATCCCACATATGTGGTAACGCATACGCGCATGATCTTTGAGGCGGTGGGCGTGAAACAGATATATATACAGCTCGACTATGTGTGATGAGCGGCGCTCCAGCTTTCTATTATCTTTATATACATATATATATGATCACTATGTATATTGAGCAGCGTGTGTTGTGTGTATGTATTGTAGTACGATGATAATTATGTGCTTTTTTACCTAAATTTTAGTTTCTTAGTCTGCGTGCGCTATAAAAAAAACAACCAAGAGCTGTAAAGTGTAAACGAAAGTTGTACGAGTAATTTGGGAAACTTTGATAATTTATTTTTTTAACTTGTTAAATCGACTCATTCCAATATTATCAAAAGCGAAACAAAGTGAACGTAGTGCAACAATGCAGCAACTGCTGTTTATATATAAACTTAGTATAATTGTAATATATAAGTCCCAAACTTATGCATTCAAAATAGTATATACAATTATTTAGTCTTCTTCTTTTTAAATTCGAAAGATCAAACCCAGAAACAAACCCACATACTATACACATTTAATGAAATTTGACTGAAAACCCATACATTTTTTCAAGTTCCATTATTTAAATGGAAATTCTTGCAAGAGCCAGTTTTTGCTGCATCAAAATCTGAACGAAATAAAATAGAATTTGTTAATAGCGTTTTTATACACACAGAATTGATTGTTTATTCAAAAAGTTAGTTGTCTTTCCCGCTGGATTGATCTTATTCTTGAATACTTAAATTCCAACTGGAATGTTTTCAGATATTGGGCTCCAGAATTTTATTTTTATAAAATTGTTATCTTTACGGCTGTTATCTGATAGGATCCACTTTTATTGTTATATTTATAAACAAATTGATTAAATTCATTTTTCCTGCAAATGTATGTCAAAAGCTGCCAAATTATCAACTGGACATCTGATTCAAAAGCGTTACCTCCCATATTTGAATTTCCATTGCCCGTGCTCAAATTTATGCCCTATGAAGAGTTCATAGGCAGCCCATACTTTACACAAGCGTACACGCGATCTAACAGGTATACACGTGCGTCTGTATGTATGTGTGTGTATTTAAATATTTTTTTTGATAGTGCGAATGTGTGCTTGGTAGCGATAGGCGGCATCTCGAAAGACAACGCACGCTTATACACACATGCACAGAAATCTGCTCAAATAGGTTTATATATTGCAGAAAACGGTATACAGTTGTTTGAGGTTGTATCGAATGCAACAAATCGTACAAAATGTAAGACAATTTTATTCACAGTGGTGGATAAATGCCAACAGAGTAGGATTGATGTACATACATACGTGTATTGCGCATGACAAGAATTGTCGACAAGCATTCGTATGCATCATTGTCAAAGGTCAATAACATTTCGCTTGTCAAAAATCTCCAGACCTTGGCTGAGTCATGGCTCAAGGGAAGAGTCGCAGCAATAAAAAAATACCGGTGAAAGCAAACCTTCTTTAGTCGGCAGCTGCAATGATACCTTAATAGCGCCTACCTGAAGCATCTAGGAAAAAAGGGTGTTACAATAAACATCATTTGAAATTGCAGTTTGTGTATATGGTTTCCGTTTAATGTTGTTTTTATTTTTATTACATACAAATGTTCGTACTTTTTTTTCAGAATATCATGTTCTTTTGACAATCCGTATTCAAAACGTTAACGAAAGCATACAAAATTGCGCTGTTGCTATAAAAATATTAAATTACGCTGTTTTCAATTACAATAGTTTTACCATAATTTAGTTATTTTTAGCTACTGTGTGAGTGTGGCTCCTGGTGGACTTGTTCTTCCCGGTTCGCCTCATGCTACAACTACAAATTTTTCTCATACAATTAACAGTTATATTCATAGGTACTAAATAATATTACGAAATCAAATTGAAAATTTGGACCTTGCCTAAACAAACATAAATTTCGTCGAACTGTTGCAAAGAATTAGGAAAAACTGTAAGTAATAAAATCCGTTAGAAATATGTAATAGGTATGCGTGAGTATGTGTGTCTGCTGTCTGTCTGCATATTTGGGTGTGTGTATGTACAGTGGTGGCTCTTCCTGTTGTGCCTGGATTGGGCGATGCTTATTGTAACTGTTGCCGCAAGTCACCAAGTCAAGACATACACAGAGACGAAGTATGATCTTAGCACTTCTCCTCATCAAGACCATGCTTGAAGAACATAAAAACTGGAACGCTCTCGCCATTGATATCACGATATTCACACAAGGCTACCATGCCTTCGACCTCCATGGACTCGCCCGTGAAAAATTGCAGTTCCTTGAAACGGCCCAGAATGTCTTTCATGGCTTTGTTCATGTTGGTCTTGAACACATCGACCTGGTCAGGTGACTTCTCCTGTAGCTTTTCCAGCACCTTCTTCATGTAATCCTTCAAGTAGAGAGTGTAGGATTTCTTGTCTCCAAAGGCGAACGATTCCTGCAAACGATGATTTAAAACCACATCGACACCAGTTTCAACACTAGCGTCTGTGCCCTCGTCCTGTTCTTCGGCCGATGGGTTAAAACCCGCGATAGCAATATCACCCTGGGAGCGGCTGACTAATTTTCCATAGACTTCATAGATAACCTCGTCGACCAGTTTCATTTTGTAGGTGTCTGCGAACATCTCGTCACCGGTAATGATATCCTTATAGATTTTCATTTTGGCGTTTGTTTTTTAATAGATGCGAGCTAAAATATCTTGCAATATCGCAATTAACAATGCACCGAACCGGGACCACAACTGCCACGCGCTGCAACAGCAAAAAGAAGGAACGAGAAAAAAAAATGGCGAATGATGTTAACTTAACATTTTGCTCATCTGTTAATAACAGTGTGCACTAATATTCTTTATCGAAAATTATTTAAATTTGATTGTTTTCGGTACCCCTATTTAATAAAGTTCACGTAAGCAAAACAGATCCAAAAGAGTCACGATACTTTCTAAATATATGTAGTTTGATATGCTGCATAAAAAATTAAATAATTAGAAAATAAAACTTGCCTGACAGTACCAAACGAGTAAATTCTTCGAGATGACCGTTTAATAGTTGAGGATACAGCTGTCTACAAAATTTGCATATGATAGTTCTTAACTACTAAAATCAACTGATTGCCAATACCCGACTCGATTGGACCTTCTTTATTCGCGATACCAAAATTAAACAATTAGCGAGTTTCCTTTTAGAATAAATAAATAAGAATAAAAAAGCAATAAAATCGATACATCGTAAACTGCTATCGGTAGAACACACTAATCGATAAGCTTTAGGCAGAAAGTATCGCAGGCGATTCCCTCAAATGGAAGTGACGTTGGAGAAGAAACTGCAAGGATTTCAATTGGTAGCGCAGGAAAAGGTGCGTGCAACAACTAATTCAATAGCTAAGAAATAGAAATTGTTGTGTGGCCGCTATAGTTGCAGGCCATACTATGTTCCATACCGGGCAAAAAGGAGCTCATCTTGGAGACAGAGCTGATTAAGCCGCTGGAACATGTGTGCACTGCCTCCTGGCTTAAGTGAGAGAATTTCTGAGGAGTATTTAACATCTGTGATAAACGGAACACCTCTTCTAGGTTGAAAGGCATACAGCGCATTTACAAGCATGATGCGAAACAACGTCTGCCCCGCGCCGCCGATCAAGTTCATATTTACATGATACGAAGTCTTCTGGGCACGTATCAAACGCTGCTGCGTCAGTTGCAGCAGGTGGCTTTAAAAGCGCCCAGTGAGTCAACGGATTTGGCATTGCGTATGTTTCATATTATTTGCGTGCCCAGCTGTTATGCATATTTTCATGCACTTTTGGAACAGGCGGGACTGTGGGGTGTGGTGCACCTGCATCATTATAACTGGGATTTCATATACCTCGATCAAGGAGTACTCAGTCTGGAGCTGCCTAATGTGAGTATAGGGTGGCAACACTTGGGGTTTATGTAGATGGACCTACCATAAATTCTAAATCCTGACTAACAGCATATTTAATCTCTGCCCCGCTCTCTTCCCTTATCGCTCGTTGACACAGCTCTACGAAGGTCTCTATCTGCAAGGCAATAGCTCTGTACTGCCTGCTGTGGCAACGAGCCTTCGCTTGCTGCAAATGATCTGCGGGAAGCCTACTGTGACGATCACATTCGGCAACCACTCGGCGCAACTGCTGCAGTTGATGAAGGCTCTCGGAAAGGTACCGCAGCCCCCCAATCCACCAGAATTTGGTGCCTGGCTAATTATTGACAGAGACAAGGACTATACCTCGACACTGCTAACACCCGCAATCTATGCCGGTTTACTGTTGGAGGTGTTTCAGCTGCGCGCTGGCGAAATAATCATAGACAATGCCAACAACAAGATACGCAATCAAAAGCTGCAACTTCTCCAGGGCAAAACTGGCCCACCTGCAAACACAGGCAAGGCCAGTTGCATACGCCTGAGCTCTGACTGTGATGAGATTTATGGCGATAATCGTTACAAACATTTCGCACAGGCAAGCAGCTTGGTACGCGCTCAGGTGAAAGCTTTGGGACTGGAGCTGCAGAAACTTAACGAAATGCAGCTAGAGGAAATGCACGACTATGTGGCACGGAAGCTGCCCAAACTAACGGAGCTGAAGGCGAAAGTGTTGCGCCATCTAAATGCTTCCGAGATTGTCATACAAATGCTGGGCAATTTTCGCCGACTTCAAACTCTTGAAGAGGACATCCTAAACAACGTATCACGCAAGCGCCTTCTCACCGAAATAGATGAGCTGCTGACCACGGACGGACAACGTTTCAATACGCTACGCCTGCTCTGCTTGCTGCATTTGTGCGTAGGCGTTGCGCCCGAGGAACTGCAGAGCTTTGCTCGCAATTATTGCAACATGTTTGGGCATCGGGAGCTGTACGTTTTTCAGCAGCTGGCACAGGCGGGCTTATTACCGGTGCTGGTTCCAGAGCGCAAAACATCTGCCAAGCTGTTGTCCAATTTGCCGCTGCCCAAGTTCCAGCAAACCGAATTTCAGGCCAATGCTAATCGCCTTAAGCTGTTGACATCCTGCGCAGATGTTGAGCAACCTGCTTGTGGTAGCACCAGTGGCCATCCTGCTCTAAAATCCTGCCCCAGTTTTGTGTTTAATGGTATGTACATACCGCTGGCGGCTCAGCTTTGCTCCATGCTTCTTAATGTCAACAGCGCCGAGCAGTTGGCCACCAAGTTGGCAATGATCGAGGGTCTGCAGCTGCATGTGGGCGCAGAGGCTAATACGCCCAAAGCCTATGCGGCGCAGTTGAAAATGGCGCCAACAGAGACAACTGATGTTTTTCCGCTGCGACTCCGCAACATGTTTGTGTTTGTGGTGGGCGGGGCTAATTATGCAGAGATTGCAGCCTGTGATTTTGTGGCCAAACTGACGGGTGCCCAAATAACTGTTGCCTCCGATACACTACTAGCTGGAAGCGATCTTATCGCTGCTGCCTTCAACAACTGAGTATACATCAATCAAATATTACATGTTTATAAACGTAAATTTTAAAATTACACTAATTTCCCTGTGGGAAATTATTCGGATTGTTGATAGGGCTGACACGTGTGCGACCTTTGCCAAATCTGGTTCCCATTTTTGTTTAATAGTCCACTGGAGCTGTTTTCCTTTATGGTTTTATAATCGGTTGCAACAATTTTTTTTGGAGGATTATTTCACACAACGTTATTCCTCCATATTGGTACATTTTTTGTAGTTACTGGTACAAAATGACAATCGTCATATACAGATAGGTTATACAAAAGTGTGACCATATTTATTCCAATGGATAGGACATTTTGTTGTTTATTTATCGGACATTTATACATAACGGTGCTTAGCATTATTTATTTTTATTTAATGCGCTACCGATCGTCTCCCGTCATGCCGGGCACACGATACAGAAACTCCCCATCATCATCGTAATAGGCATCCTCCACGCGATATGTGGCTCCTTGACGGTATAATTTGCGTGGTATAACAATGCGATCCTTCACTTTGCTCATCTCATATTTACGCTGGTCCGCAACGCTGATCACAATTTCAGTGCGCTCGAATTTTTGCACAAAACTAGGCAACACACCCGTACCGCTTGGATTGGGCAACTGTTGTTCCAGCTGTTGCTGTTGCTGGGGCACCAACTGCGACTCCTTCAACTCTTGCAAGCGCATTTTTCGTTTGTTTTTAATTTTGTCCAGTAAATAGGTTTCATCCTCAGACGCCGAAGGAACCATGCCCCGCGCGTCTGGTCCCTGGGCAGACCTTCCTGTTGTCAGCTGCTTGTTGCCTTCGTAGCCCAATAAGGCACGAAACTCAGTTTTTTGGGGTACTGGTAGCTCCGGTCGCGTTGGCCACTGCTCTGGCGTTAACTGTTGCAGGTCTCGTCGCTGGCGCTGTGCGAACTTTTGCAGGTGATGCAAAAGCTCTGGAGGTACACCCGCGCATTTTCCAGCGTGCAATTCGGTCCAGTTGTGCATGACGCTGGCATCGTGGGAGCGTATGCGTTCCACACTTTGTGGCCGCCATTTTGAACGTAACACCTTCTGTACAATTTCCGGTGTTGCCGGAAAACTCTCAGCCAGTCGCTCAGCGCTCCATTCGTCCGGATCCCGTTCGTGCAGCAGACGCATTTGCTCCTTTTCCGCGTACAGCAACAAATTTGGCAATTTGGCATCGCGAAAATATTTGTGCTTGATCATGAACTGGCGTACACGATCGCGTTGCTGTAGCTGTTGAGCCTTGTGTTGGCGATCTGTTTGATGGACGAACATAAAATCCGCTTCCATGTCGGCATAATCCTCACTCGCGTCGGCACTCTGCTGCTGCAAATCCTGCAGTTGATAGCTCATGCCAGGATTGGCACGGCGGGGAACTCGAGTTAGAAGACCCCACTTTGCCGTGTGCAGGCTCCTTATGATGAGGCGTGCACTCATTTTAACATTATTGTAGTTCCGTTTTTATCGCGACATGTAAGCTATTATGGTTAGACAAAAAGAACACCGGCATTCCCGCAATTGAAATAGTTACGATTTGCCTAAAGTTATCGATTATCAGCTGATATTTTTCTACCCGATTGACCGATAAACGGTTTCTTATTTTAAGTATTTTTTAATGCTTCGACGAACAACGCGTTATTTTGCGAACTTTTTAGATTTGTTTACAATTGCTTAAGTACGTTTAAAATTTGGGAAGTAAACAAAAAGAAGCATGTCTACACCAAATAACGAAGCCGGTGCGGGAAATTTAATGGACGAATTCGAGGAAGCTTTTCAGGCCTGTCTGCTGTCGCTAACAAAACAGGAACCCAACTCCGGCACCAACAAGGAGGAAATCGAGCTGGATGTGCAAAAAACAACAAATCGTTTTATTGATGTGGCACGTCAAATGGAGGCATTCTTTTTGCAAAAACGATTTCTTGTTTCCACTCTGAAGCCCTATATGCTCATAAAGGATGAGAATCAAGATCTCAGCATTGAGATACAGCGTAAAGAAGCGTTGCTGCAAAAACACTATAATCGTCTGGAAGAGTGGAAGGCCTGTCTATCGGACATACAGCAAGGACACAATCGTCCCACGCCGCCCATGATGCCAGGGCCATGCCCTACTGGCATGCAGCCTATGGGCGGCCCCGGACCGCGACCCGGCTTAATGAGCGGCATGCCACCGGGCGGATTGCCGCCCGTAGGTCAACTACCTGCAGGACAACAGCATTTACTGCAGGCACAGCAAATACAGCAGCTGCGCATGATGGGCAAACTGCCGCCCAAGTGAATATCTATTATAGCACGTAATATAAAGCATAAGTTATACAACTTTTAATAAATGAAACCCTTATATATAAACAAGGAAGTTGTCGTTCGACTGCCGAAGCTCGAATGTACTGGGTACATCCGATGTAATAGCTATACGAGTAGTTGAAGCTTTGCAGTTTTATCAGGAATATTTTACAATTGACGCGTTTTCATATAGAGACAGTCGGCTAGGTCGGCTATTGGTCCTTTAATACGATAAAAGAGTGGGAGATGCCCTTTCGATCCCATGAATAAGTGCCCCTGTAAGGTTTCTTTTGTTTATATCATACAAAAAATACGTATGTGTCGTATTCGTATTCTGTGCCATTTATTGTTTGTTATTTTGCTGCGTGTGTAGTTAAATTTTGTAGACCTTAGTAAGGGTCGCGTATAATAGCTATTATATCTATGTATATATAACTCATTATATGTTTGCTCGCTTATGTGTGTTCGTGTGAGTGTGTATTGGTATCGATATCTAATATAATTCTAAATGTATTAGGACAGTTTTAAACTTAATTCAGAGATAGAAACTATATAAACTTATGCTTGGGCTATATTCATGAATGTGTGAAAACAAAGCTTTTTGTTTTGTTCCCAGTGAAAATAAAAGCGTCAATTAACTAACCTCGAATTGGAAAAAAAAAACACATATGTAATGTTAAATGAGGCAACACGCCAAGCAATCGCAGTAACAATCGCAATTCCAATTCTAACTCTCTCTAGCGTGAGTCGCTGTGTGCGCATATGATGGATTTCTTATACATAAATAGATCCGATCTAGTCAATCTCGTATACCTTGTCCGCCTCAAAGCCGGGCGGATTGGCATTGGTGGGCGCAACAGCGCCACCAGGTGCCTGTCCGGTGCCTTGATTGTAGCCTGCCGCTGATGGATTTTGATTGGCATAAAGCAAGGGATTCATGTACAAGCCGCTGGGATGCACAATGTGCGTGTGCAGCTGCAGCAGATCCTTGTACATGGTGGGATCCCCATTGTTCATTTCATTATATAATTGCTGCAGATAGCTGGGCACCAGTTGTATGACCTGATTCTGTGTTAGCTCCGGATGATCTTTCGATATTTTCATGTTGAGCAACTGCAACAAAATATCCGAACGGAAGCCAAAGATCTTGTTAGACGTAACGCTGCCAGAGGCATTGCCAAACTGACTGGCCATCTGTGCCCCAAAGGCGTTGCGATCATAACTCATGTACTGAGACGCCTGCACAGCGCGCGTCTTCTCCGCCTCGTATTCGGCCCAGGCGGATTTGCGCTCCTCCTCAGTTAGATTCTCGTGCTCCTCCTGCTCCAGCAGCGAATCATGCTCATGGTATTTGAATATCAGCTTTTCATGCTCCGTCAACAGTTCGGCAAACAGCCGATCTTTGGGCAGCAGCGGCATCTCGCGCTCAACGGTCGGCTTGAGCTCATATGTGTACAATTCCATTAGATCGGTTTGATTGTAATGCCTAGAGATCTGTTGCTCATCGATAACACGCTTGGCCGTTGCCTGCTTGGCCACCTGACGCTCATAAACCTTCTGCTCCATGGTGCCCATGGCAATGAGACGATAGATGTAACATGGTTTCACCTGACCAAAGCGATAGACCCGAAAGATGCTCTGCGTATCGTGCGAGGGATTCCACGACACATCAAAGATGACCACACGGTTAGCGGCCACAAGATTTATGCCCAAGCCGCCAGCGCGTGTCGAGATAAGAAAGAGTCGGGCACGCAAATTACTGGCGTTATTGAATTTTTTGCACATGGATTCACGCTGCTCCACGCTGCAGGAGCCATCCAAGCGGAAGTAATCCTCGCCGGGTGTCCAGCAGCCTTTGAAGTTGCCCACGTCACCTGCGGTACGAAAAAGAAAACATTACGAAAATGGATATATTTTAACGGAAATGTTAATTTATGGAGCATTTCTATTAACATTTGGATAAAGCACAATACGACTCACCCTCAAATTCATAGCCCTTGGTATTGCTATCCACCAAAGAGAGAAAATGCTCGATAACATCCAAGGATTGTAGGGACTGCGAGAAGACAAGCAATTTGTCACCAATGGCCTCGCACTGTTGCAGTAAACGCATCAAGATTAGCAGCTTGGGGGAATGATTAACATTGTTCAGCTCCCTCTCCTCAACGAAGGGCTTCCACCATTCAGAGGGATCATCCTTCTGCGCAGATGCACCGCCTCCCATTAGCTCCACATCCGAATCGCTGTCCACCAATCCAGAGCGTACACCGTTGCGCGTCTTGCGACTTTTTCCTTTACTGCCGCCTGCGGCATCTGTGTTGACAAGGGTCAAACTGGCATCCGACTTAAACGATTCAGCACTGTCCGATGAATTGGAAACCGCATCCTCCTCCTCGGAATCATCACATATAAAGCCTTCCATTTCATCAGAATCATCGTTGCTCAGCAAACGTTTTGCAATAACATTGTCGCTGTTCACGCGCAGATTCATTGGATGTGTCCAGATGCGACGCAAGTCCTGAAAGTCTTGAAAGAGTCGTGCCCCCTTGCCGCAAATATCAGAGCTGCCCTGGTCCCGATGCGTGGTCATATAATAACCATATAGCTGCTGCTGTAGCTCAGAAAGTGTCGTATAAACGACATACTCATGCTTAGGAGGCAAATACGGCGCCAGCACTGAGTAATCCCGACGCTGTATACAGCCCTCGAGCAGCTTGTGCAGAATGTGCGAGCGATGCTTCATCAGACGCAAATCACGCTCCGTAGAGTCCGTGTATTGACCATTGCTAATCGGGTTAACAAAGCGATTCATATACTCCTTATATGTGCCCAATAAACTTGGCTTCACAAACTGAATCATGCAATAGTCTAAGTAAAAAGAAAAATAGATTCATATTCATTATTCCTGTTGATTATACTATGATGATGTTTGCTTAAGGCATCCCTGAAAAATTAGACTAGGTGAAAGCTTCAGATGCAATTGTAATGAGCAGTAATAGATTGCAAATAGCCTGAGGAGATTTATTTTGGTAAAAGTGTTTAAGATTTGATTTTTAAAGCTAAAGGTAATATAATCTCTGCCCTTCTTTAAATAATTTTCAAGCTTCAGTGTTACTTTAATCAAGTGTCATTACTGCATAAAAACAAGTGTCATTGAGGCATTTACTTACATTCTTTGAGATTATTTTGGAGCGGCGTGCCAGTGAGTACAATGCGACGTTTGGTGCGCATACGTGTGACCGCCTTGCTAATGGATGTCTTCTCGTTCTTCAGCAGATGACCCTCATCGCAGACAACCAGATCTGGGCCTGGCTCGACAAGCGCATGCTGCAGCTGCTCGCGCTGCTTTTTACGCAAGCCCTTAGCCTTTTCATTGGCTAAAATGCGATACATATCGTAGCCCAGTATGCAGACGCCGCCCTCTTCGTACCATTCGTTTAGTTTAAAGATGCGCGTCGGCTTGTCCTTGTAGCGTGAAATGTCATAGACCTCAATGTCGCGACGATGGGCAAATGCCATCCAGTGAACAAACTCGCGAGCCCAATTATTTACGGTGCTCAGTGGCGAGATGACCAGTACACGCTCCACGCCGGTGCGCCGAGTGTTTGTGAGCAGCGTGTGAGATAGCGTGACCACTTGTAGCGTCTTGCCCAGGCCCATGCAATGGGCCAGTATACAGCCGGAGCCGGGCTTTTGCTCGCTATCCTTGAGCGTCTCGAAGCATGCATCCCACATGAACTTGACGCCCGCCACTTGGTGAGGCTTAAGCTTCTTAAGCAGACCCTTGTCTACCTGGAGCAGCGCCTTCTTAGAATCCTCGTCAAAGTCTAGTATCAATTCACTTATTTCAATGCTTTCCGATTTCTCAAATATGCGATTGTAGAGCTTTTGGCGCTCCTCGATACGTTTGCGGCGATCCTCCTCCTCTTTGGCTGCCTCCTTGGTGGTCAAATCCAAATCTTTAGTCTTGATTATTTTGCGTATATGCTTGCGCTTGTTCTTGTTCTTCTCGTCGTCACCATCATCGCTATCGCCGCTGGAATTCTTTTTAATGCGTCGTCGCTTCTTTTTTTTCTTGTCCTCGGGCTCAAAATCAGATGAGTCCTGTGCGGAGCCGGCATCCTTTTTGCTTCCAAAATTGCGACGCTTCCGTTGTGGCATCACCTCACTGGCGCTGCTCTGAGCATCCTCAGCCTCGGTATCAGAGTTTTCTTGCTTTTCCTGCTCCGATTCCGCTGGCTCATCAGCTGCTTTGTAATCGGAGTCGTTATCGCTGACAGTTTTATCGCGCCGATTGCGCTTCGAGGTGCTCGCCTGCTCCAGTTCCGAATCAGTGCTCATCTTGCGCTTTGACTGCACTTGCTTGGCAGCTGATTCGCGTCCTGCTACTGCTGATGATGCTGTGGGCAGCTTAAGACGCTTTAGGCGCACTACGCAACGACGCAGCTTTTTTGTAGGCTCCTCGTTTGTCGCGCTGTCGCTATCAATTAGCAGCTTTGAAAGTAAACTTTGTTTAATTGGAGGCTTCTTGGAGCGTCCTCTGCTTTGCTCCGACGATGAGGAGCTTATGCGTGAATTGCGTTTGGCTTTTTGCACAACAATCTCTTCTTCGTCAGTTGACTGCTCGTCGTCGCTGAGTTCGATAATAGAAACGTTTTTGTTGCGACTTTTGCGCGGTGGCAGTACAGAGGCTGGCCTTAAATTTGTTTTTGCCTTAACGTTAACGTTGGCGGCGTTTCTTGTGGACCTGGTGCTGGGGCTGCTGTGATTGTTCTTGTTGTTTGGCTGTGCAAGCAGTTTCTCCAGCGGCACAATGCTTATTTTGAATGCTGGCTTGTCGTCAGTAACAGTTTGATCGTCCGAGCCGACCGCTTCAGTTAGTGAATTGATTGCTGCAGTTGTAGCTGTTGCGTTTCCGTTAATGCCATTACTTTTGCTGCCTGTTTTGTTCGCTTCAATAGTTGTTTTTGTTGAGTTCTCGTTGTCATTGTTGCTTGTGTCTGGTTGCTCCGTTTTTATACTTTTGATATTTTGCTCGCCGCTGTATCCGCTTTTGTTGCTGCTATTGTTGCTATCGTCGCCGTCCAGTGGATTGATCAAAGTTGCAACAAATGTCTCCCGAGGGTCCGACTTTTCCTCTCCCATAGGTAACAGCGTGTAGGAGCTTCTTTGCGCCGCGTCTCAATTTCGAACAAAGCTAAAACGTTTAACAAAAAAAAGTAAACACAACCAAATTGAGTACATTTTATATGTTGCAAATTTTTCATTTTAGTTCAACTTGCTGATCTGCTGTTCGACGCGCGTTTGCTTTCGGCATTTTTGTTGCGCCCTGCTTCTTCACAATTTTTCCTTTTTTTTGCAAATGCTCTAGTTGCGCCTTTATGTGGCTCGGTTGGTTGCGGACTTAAAACAAACTATTTGTTTGCAGAATGGAAATACACACATAATCTTTAATTATAAGCGTACAACATTTAAACGATTTTAAATGGTTAATTTTTCAACATTCCACCGCCGCGCTTTTTGGCACAGACGCGCTCAGCACCGCACATACACATATGTATATACACACACATGCAAATGCGCCACTCACCTATTGCGATTTTTCATTTGCTTTTTGCATTTCGCACTGCACTTGCAGTGTACTCACTGCACATTTATAAATTATTTATGAATAAATTTATTAAATCAAAATGAATTACATATATTTAAAATAAAGCATTAGCATCGCACTGCCAACGCCGCCGCAAAAATTTTATTTGCTGGTATACACAGCACACAAGCACACAGATGTTGATAATGGCAAGGGCAACTCTAGCGCCGACACTAGAGGTGATAGTATTCGTATAACTGTTATTTATTCACTCTGTGACTGGATATCTAAAGGATCACAATTTACATTAAATATAAGGCTGATTGGGAAAAAACTAATTGATATTTAAGCGAGTTATTGTACAAATTAAAAAATGGATTACCCGTGTCTTACGAACAATGTAGTCTACCAATCACATTGTCGTCAATGTAATTTAAAACTATTATATTTACTCTATTTCGATCGAGTTTTCAGACATGCCTACGTAAACTTTTATTTACTAATATAGTTTAAATTTTTTGATTTTAGTTTCAAAGAATGTTGCTTAAATTAAAATAAATTTTCATTTATTTAATTGAATTTGCATGTAGTCAGCTGTTATTTCGTATAGCGTTGCCATACCTTAATTTAACTGTTAGGCGCTGCCAACACGTGCCGAAAATACGAAGCAAAGAAAAACACCAAAAAACGCAGAGAAAACATGCTACCAGCCGAAGAAGCAAAAGCAATAAAAAAGAGGAAAACAAGCAGCAAATATGTTTGATATAACGAGGCAGCGGAAGAGACAAAAATTATAAATTAGTGTAGAGAAAAAATTTGCCCAGTGTGCGAAGAGAAGCAAAGCTGCATTCATTAATTGAGTAAAAACGACAAAAACCTCAAGTAGCTATGAGCAATAACAACAGCAACAATATCAGCAGCAGCAGCATGCTATACCCGGAATCCGAGGAAGAGGAGGAGGAGCTCAGCGGGTCTTACAACATCAATGACAATGGGGGCCAGCTAAGCGACTGTAGTAGCAGCAACAGCAGCGCCACCAGCAGCAGTGGAAAAACGGCAAGCAGCTCTAGCAGCAACTCCAGCGATGAGGACGACGACGATGAAGAGGACGCCACAGACCAGGACACGCGTACCGATTCCGAATCGGATGATGGCACCACTACGCAATCTGATGAGCTCGAACTGGCTCAGCTCAGTGAGCGGCACATATTTCGATTACCTCGCGGCCTCTGCGAGAATGCGAGCGTCTTCCATGAATTCTTTTCCGTAGAGACCTGGCAAATGCTGCCCAACAATATGCAGGCGCAACTGCAGCCGTTGCTGCCTAGCTATGCAGCTCTGCTGGGGCCTTCTCAGGCGGCAGCGGAACAGCAGCGCACGCTTCTGCAGCTCTTCAACGGCGGACTGCAGCGCTTTGGGCAGTCTCCATTGCTGCGACTGCAGCGCCAGTTGGAGGAGGGCAGTCTGCGGCCGGATGTGTTGCAGCTGCGTCTGAGCATTGAGCGTTCGCAGCGACGTGAGCGTTGCTTCCAACAAGCCGAACGACTCAGTCGTTTGGCCAAGGAGCTGTTTCTTTCCCGCGAGCAAATGCTGCAGCAGGTATATACAATGGCGCCGCCGCCAGATGGTGATACATTCAAGGCGCAGCCCTGCCCACGTAAACGGAAAACACCGACACTTCACAGAGAGAACAAATTCTGTGTGGACCGTGCACGCAAACGATACTGCCAGGAGCTCGTGCAGCTGGCACGCGATCTGCAGCTGCAGCCCGGAGACATCAGTGCCGACGAGCAGGATGAGGAGGCTGCACAGATCGCCATAATTGACGAGGAGCGACAGTTGAAAACGGAAACAATTTCGCGTCCATCAAATGCGGCGGATAAGAAATGCATTTACAGTACCTTCTTCAAGCGCCGGCCAGGCCTGGATGATGAGCAGGTGCTGCGGAGGATGCAGTCAGATAAGATACAGCCGCTCAATGAGAAAAACTTTAAGAAATACCTACGCGACTACAAGCGACGGAAACTGCAGCAACCGGTGAGTAAAGCATTTTACCAGCTGTAGCGAATTAGATATGTGTGCGTGTCACGATTTTTAAATGCGAGTAGCCTAGTCCAAGAAGAGGCACGGCTTAACTGCAAATGCAGTAAACAAGAGATATATATAAGAGATCTTGAAACGGTGGTAAAATTTTTTATTGTTTTCTTCAGTTTGATATTATTCAAATACGAATCAATGCCTACTTTAAGCGATGACATTTCATTTTATTTATTTAAAAGAGTTAACAGGTTTCGATTAATATTACTAATTCGAAAGGATTCCCAGCATTTCTACGATTTTAAATAGTTTAAAATTACTGTTAGCGGTTTTCTGAAACTGGAAATTAATTCAAATTAATAATCATTATAATGTAATGAACTAATTAGAGCACAATCGACTTATATAATTTTAGTCTTTTAGGGATCGGTTGAAATTTTGATTTTTTTCGCGCTCATTTGATATCGATAAATGAAATATTGATTAAAAATATATCGGTAGGATATTCAATCCTGGCTTTCTGCCCGCTGAAAACGAAATATTGCACAACACTTAGCCCCTGCGTAAGACCTTTTTGTTAATATAAAATATGATATATTTTTCGTTCATAATTACTAGAATCAATAGAAAATATGATGAGAGTAAAACAAATCTATTTGGTTTCAGCAATTGCCGGACTTTGACACCGCTGATATAAGACTGCGTGATATTTGCACACGCGCCCAGTTTGTGGGCAGCTTTAAACCAGGACGCAAGCCGAAGGCACTAACAGCGCGTTTCAATCAGCAGGTCAATGAGCCGCCTGCCCTGGTGCCCATTGGTGGCAAGGCCAAGCAAACGGAGCAGGCAGCCGAATTGCTCACCGATGATCCACAGCATCTGTACGGACGCGCTGCCCTGGAGCCCGACGAGGAGGAGCTACAACAGGAATTGCAGGAGCAGACGGAGCCAATGCAACAAATGTCGAAGACATTTGCGACTGCAGCTGCAGTTGGCCTCGCACAACAGTTGCCCAAACTGGAGCCCATTGCGTCGCGCACCTTGTTCAGCAGCTCGCCCCGGGCATTGGTCAAGGCTGGCGCTCATATCACCGGCAGTCCCACAAGGGATGCAGCAACAACTGGCACGCCACGTGCACACACGTGTTATTTTTCACTGTTGCGCGATTTGTTCGTGTCCACGCCACAGCATCGTTTGACCTACCAGGAGCTGCAGTCGCAGCTGCACAAGTGGCGCACGGAAAGCTGTACTGGTGGGGCACCGGACTGGCTACGCCAGCTGCCCAACGATTGGACACAGCTGCTGCAATCGGCTGTTAACTTCTTGTCTGGTGATTTTGTCACGCTGCCGGCGGAATATGTGCCCTACATTGAGCATAAAACCCAGCTAAACATTTATCAGTGGATTGGCGCTGGCCGAGACTCGGATGCGCGTCTGCAAGCGATCTGCCAATTTTGGTTGCAGCGACGCAAGGAAGACCCAACTCTGCAACAGTTGCCGCTGCAACAGATGCCGGCACAGCAGCAATTAAGTCCCACTGCGGTGCTAGATATGACGCCAACACCGCCGCCACGCTGTCCCACCAGCTGGGCGGTACGTGTAGCCACGCAAGCAGAGATGCTGGAATTTCAGCGGCAGGAGCGTCTGCGCTTCGAGCAACCGCATCGTCCCTTCACATATCGAATGCACGGCTATGAGAGCGTTGTGGGTCCGGTCAAGGGCATCTATACGCAGAGTTTGGCCTTGAATAAGGCACGCGGACATGCCGTCATGGTGGACGACAGGCCGCCATATGTTACCATATTGACGCTGGTGCGTGATGCCACTGCACGGCTGCCGAACGGCGAGGGCACTCGCTCAGAAATATCCGAGCTGTTGAAGTGCTCGCAGTTTATCAATCGCCAAGCGGCGGAGAACGTGCTGCAAACGATTGTGAGCGGTGCGCTAGATCGCATGCATGGCGGCCTGGATCCATGTGTCCGTTATGATGCGCGCCGAAAGATCTGGATCTATTTGCATCGCAATCGCAGCGAGGCGGACTTTGAACGTATGCATCGCCAGAACCAAACTATGGTCAAGCAGAAACAGCAGCAGCGCAAGCACAATAAGCCAAAGAAGGATGACGCAATGGACACGGCACAGGAGCTGCCCGCATTGGTGGCAGCTACTGCAACAACACCAGCAACGGGCACAACAACTGCACTACCAGCCGTCGGTGCTGTGTTGATCAAAAAGCAGCATCAGCAATCAACGCTGCCGTTGCAGGTGAAATGTCCGCCGGTGCCGCCACTCAAGTATCATATACCGCCGAGTGGCACGCCCGCTGGAACCGTAACTGCAACGAGCGGTGCAGTCCCGACCCAGCAGCTAGCGACTGCACAGAAATCTCTGCTTAAGGCCACGCAGCGTAGCGGCGTTGTGACCCTGCTTGAAAGATCGCCTACAGCGCCAGGCGTTGGCACCGTGCAGCTAATGAAAACATCGCCAAAAATGCCACAGCAGCAGCAGACGGGGCTCAAATGCAGTCCCACGCGCAATACTACGCCCATACTGGTGTCCACGCCCAGCGGCCTGCAAACAGTGCATGTGGCCGCTACGCCCAACAAAAAGCTGGCCATCAAAAAGCCCATTGTCATCAATACGCCCGCACAGACGCCAGCACCGGGTGCACAAGCTGGTAGCTTCTTTGTGCCATTGGAACAGCAGAAACAGCAGCAGCACCACCAGCCGAATAAAGCTTCGCCCGCGCGCCCGCAAATGCCTAAGAATATTATACGCCTGATGCCCGCCGGTGGAGCAGGCACAGTTGGCAGCAAGCCGTCAGTTGTACAGCTGCCAGCCAGTCCGGCGGCAGCCAAGCCCACGGCGCCTGTCCAAATACTTGGACCTCGAATGCTTGCACAGACCACAGTGCGTCCGTTGCAGCAAAAGATTGGCGCTGTCTCCATTGTCAGCAATAAGCCGACGGGCACGGGTAGCGGCAGTCCGATTGCCAATGCCACAGCCAGCGGCACGGGTACCATTGTCAAGATGTCGCCCCAGGCATTTGCCACGCTGCAGCAGCAGCAGCTGAAGCAGAAGGCCGCAATTGCTGCACAAACTCAACAGCACCAGCAGCAGCAGCAACAACAACAGCCTCAACCACAGCAGCGAATACTCGTGGGTAAGTGCATAACATATGCCAATTTCTAAAAAATTTACCTGATACTCAAAATGTAATGCGCTATGGGTAATACATAAAACAGTTCGTCCTGACTGCAGACTAAACCTTCTACTGAAGTTACTTAATGGTTCACAGAACCATTATGGTGGCTTGAAACTCATGTCCAAAGGTCTTTGTGCGAATGCATTTAAAGTATCAGCTTTCAATTTTTCATAAAATTATGCTCATATTTTCCGTTTTGATTTTCTATATGCAGGTAACACGGCAATTTCGTCGAACAAAAACATTGTGTTCCAGGCGCTGCCAAAGGCGGCACCTAAAATACTCAGTACCATGGCCGGGCAGGCCAAGCCGCTGGCCACCGCGAATCTCTCGCCGCAGCAGCAGCGCATTGTATTGCAGAGCTTCAAGCAGCCGGTGGCGACAGCGGTTGGTGCCTCGCAGACAACAACGCGAATCATACGCACGACCCCAGTGGCAGCAACAACGTCCGGTGGCACGGCCACAGCAACCCAAGGCGGTCACATATTGACGTTGGAGAGCCTACTGCAAAAACAGAACGCTGGGAAGCTGATACAGCTGGCTACAACCACAGCCGGGGGCAATGTCATTACGCTGTCGCCCAGCGGCCAAGGCCAACAGCAGCAAGTGACCACGACCAAGCAGCTTCCGACAACGGCGCGCATTGTGACAGCCGGGTCTATGGTGCCCAAGATCATTGGCAAGACGACAGTTGTGCCTGGCAAACCGCTGCTGCTGCATGCCAAGACTCTTAAACTGGGCGGCAATACAGGGGTCAGCACTCAAACGTCCACAGCCACAACGCTGACGAGCGGCGCCATGAAGACGGCGCAAAACATTGTAATTGGCGGGCAGACGGTGAAGCTACAGGGAGCGGTAAGCACGTGGATTTGTAATCTTCAAGAAGCAGCTATAACATATACCCATTGCAGACCATTCCAACGCGCAATGCGGCAGGCGCACCCATGCAGACGGTCATCATGGGCAACCAATTGTTACGCCTCGCCACCAGCAGCAGCGCCAGCGTGAACAGCACCGCGACCATCAGCAATAGTCTGCCCAGCACGTCCAGCGGCATTGCGAGTGCGCCCAAAACGTTGCTTATCGGCGCTGGTGCGGGACAAACGCTCCGTCTGGGCAAAAATGTACTGCTCGCTGCCAGCAGTGGCAGTGGCAATGTGAGCACCACAACAACAATGGCAACAACCAATGCAACACCCGCCAACAATCTTGTATTTGCTGTTCAAAACAATGGCGGACAGTTGTTCTTTACGCCCGGACTGCAGGGCGTCAATCTAAAGCCGTTGTCCAGCTTGAAAGTGATACCCATGGCCACGGCGACAACAGCCGTTGGCGCCGGCAGCGGCGTCAAACTGAGTAATGTGACGGCGGCAACTGTTGATGCGGTGGCTGGCAAAACATTAAACACCAAACTGTTACCCGCAGCTGTGCTGAAGACGGCGAGCGGGGGGCATGGAAATTAAATGGAGCACACATATGGCAGAGGCTTGTTAAAACTATGTTGTTTTCATATTCAGTTGTTTGGATTTAACCTTTATCATTTATATATATCTATATATAGTAGTTTACATATGTAATTTACGATTTTTAAGCAAAAAGTTTACCACAAATTTTGCTTCGTATAATTATATGAGAATTGAAAAGTTGGGCAATGCACAGCTTCATTGAACCTATTATAATGTTTATTTAGAAGAAAAAGACCTATACAGCTGTACATTAATATAATAACAGACAGACAAAAATATCCATAATAAAAGTTCAGCAGCTGCTTTAATTTAGCAACATACTTTTCTCGCACACTGTATCGCATCAACGACGCATCCGCAACACAAAATAATGAAGCCTATGTTTTCTACGAAATTATCTGCTAATGAAGTATACAAAATTAATATAAACTAAATGAACAATCGAATATAAACAATGACATGACTATGGCTATGTGTGAGTGTGCGTGTGTGTTTACTATCCAGTTATGGCCGTTCTAACAGCTGCTTGTAGCGGATTACGAACATCGCTTATCCATCAGAATGGCGCCTTAGTGTGCTGTTTTAGATGTCGGTTAAGTTTAATTTTTAAATCGAATGTTTTGCCGCAAATACTACATTCGCACAGTGACTTGGTGTGCCGCGGATTGCTGGAATGTTGGCTCCTATTGGTATCATCCTGCATGGTATTTGTTGTGCTTGGTGAAGTCTCGTTTAAAAAGTCTGATTGACCGATGCTTGACGCAGCAATTGGAGTTAGCTGTTCCGGTTCGATTGCCGATTCCAATACCGTTGGCTGTTCTTCGGGCGGCGTTCGGTGTGTCGTCAGCACATGCATTTGCAGCTCATTGGCATCGTCAAATGTGCACTCGCAGAAGGCGCACTGTATCAAATCAGGCTGTGTTGTATTAGACGTTTCTATTGTTTGCATTAATCCCAGCTTGCGCGCCAATTCTTCCTCATGTTCTGCGTCGAAAAATGCATAAATGATTAACCTATGAATATAATCAGCCACAAATATAATTGAATACCCTTACCCTCTATATGTCGATTGAGATGAGCTTGCAGCTGCCGGTGCTTCATAGCTGATGGTTGAAAAATAAAATATGACCTTAATAGGGAGGGAAATAGTTAATTGCATACAACTTACTCTTGCCACAGAAATCACATTTAGAGCGCGTATGCACCGCTAGCTTGTGCTCTTTAAGCGTATCTTTGGAGTTACAGAAGAAGCCACAGATGGGGCATTTGAGATGCTTTTGTAGTTTGTGCCATTTCATGTGAAACCTGAGACGTGATTCGTGTGCATTAGCAAACTTCTTGCCGCATATATGGCACTCGCAATCCTTGAGCATATGTATGCGACTCATGTGCTCGTTGTGCTGTTCCTTGCTGGCTGAAGCATGTCCGCATAGCTTGCAATAGACGCCAGGCTCCTCGATTGGAGCTGGTAGCGTGACCAATGCTTCGCCGCTATCATCATCCTCATAGGTGAATTTAATAATATCATCATCGTCATCTTGACTTTCATTCGGCTGAGGCGAACGCTCGAACAGGGTGGAGCTAAAGCCGTTTGCAGCGGCTAGCTCCTCAGGCTTTACTTGTGCAAAGGTGGCCTCCTCGTGCAGATGATTAACCAAAGGCGCTGCTGGCTGATATTGCGTCTCTTGTGGCACACGAGCCGTGTGCTCTTCCTTAATAGGTACATGTGGTATATCGAAGGGAGCACAGACGCGCCTGCTGCCATCCTCTTCGCTGCCCTCCTCTTCATCCGTGTCGAGATAAATGAAGCCACAATATTTCTCCGTCTCACTTTGCGGATCTATTTCCTTTTTAATCACAACCCCATTGTGTGCACGCTTGTAATCGAGCTCATCAAACTGTTCCTGTGTCTCCAGGCAGCTGCGCTTAAAGTTCAGCACTTTTTCGAACTCACCAATGCACGCAATGCACATATACTGAGGCCGCCCGTCGTTTATGTCCACCTGTAATAGGAGTTCATTTCAAATTGTTGCCTAACAAACAATGTTCATAGCTACTTCAAGTTTCCAGGCTTTCATTTGCTCCACTATTTCCTGCATGTTGCCATTGAAAATGTCGCCGGCGCCGTTTGTAAATATCGGCTGTATGATTGCATGGTTAGAAATGAAATAAATGCCGCATGTTCGGCACGGCTCAATAACGTCATCATCCCCGAAAGTATTAAGATCGGTGCAATCCATGCCAATTATGTTGTGTTCTGGTTAATTGCATACAG
Source organism: Drosophila borealis (assembly GCA_035045885.1). Taxonomy (NCBI): domain Eukaryota; kingdom Metazoa; phylum Arthropoda; class Insecta; order Diptera; family Drosophilidae; genus Drosophila; species Drosophila borealis. The sequence goes on from JAWNOR010000299.1 coordinate 1,664,951, forward strand.
TTAGGTCATTAATACAAGTCCATAAAATCTACCAAAGTAAATGCACAACGCTTCGTTTATTGTATATAGTATGACAGTTTGCTTTATGCTCAAAAATATCACAAATTCAGATCCATAAAATAATACCAAGTGGAAGAAATACTACAATTTATGGAAATGGTAAAAACGTATAATAAAACATAATATTTCCATCTATGTGCTATTTATTGGTTTAATATAAAATTATAAACTTAAGATTATAAATAATATATACACAAAAACAATTATTAAAATTTATCAATTCGCATATTTGTATTAAAATACCGCACAGTCTACAGATAAAGTGAAAATAACTTTGCTTGCACCATTTTGAGTAGAAATGAGTTGGCAGCGCTTTACAGCACCACATACATGTTGCCAGCCCTAGCTTGAAAGAAAATAAATAGGAATCATCACGCAGTTAAAAATTTTGGGGTGTTGAAGCCGAGCAAACAATTTGCAAACCATTGGGGTTGCGAGTGCAGCGACTTTATTATGAATTTAACGGAACAGAATCCGTATGGCAATGGCCTGCTCTATGCTGGCTTTAACCAGGACCAAGGTATGTACATATACTTCGTTTTGTTGTTTACATATTCATGAGCACGAAGCTTCAACGTGCAATACGCATACTATATATGAAATGTATGTAATGATCTACTAATCTTATTACGCCGCAGGATGTTTTGCTTGTGCCACGGACACCGGGTTTAGGGTGTACAACTGTGACCCGCTTAAAGAGAAGGAACGCCAATACTTTCCTGAAGGTGAGTTTGTGTGTGTAAGGCTTTAGTAAAATGGACTAAATAAATGGTGTGCAGAAAATTATCAGATCAGTAATTCCACACAAATCATATTTTCTTGGTTTGGTTTTATTTTGAATTGATTTTAAACCAAATATTTTTTGCTTACTTTTCACGTGAGAAGATATTAATTTCTTCTTTTTCCTATATGTTGGTGCTGAATCGAAATCTTTAAACGCGTTTTCCGCATAATCGTGATTTTTTGGTTATGACATTCTTCAAGTAAATGAGCAATATGTTCAGCTCTTGATTTTAAAATAGGCTTAAATAGGAAATAACATTATGTGCTTATAAATTATATTTATACAACAACAAGCTTCGTTTATAACAACAACTAGTTTCACTGTTTGTTGTGTGAGACTTTTCCACAGTTGACTTACAATTTTCATTGTATTTGCACTTTACAGGTGGTCTCAGCCATGTTGAAATGCTCTTTCGCTGCAATTATCTGGCGCTTGTTGGTGGCGGTATTCGGCCCCTGTATCCGCCAAACAAGGTAATTGTCTGGGATGATCTCAAGAAATCACCGGCTATTACTCTGGATTTCAATCAACCTGTGCGCGCTGTACGTCTGAGACGGGATCGGATTGTCGTTGTGCTAGAGGGCATCATCAAAGTGTATACATTTACACAGCAGCCACAGCAGCTGCATGTGTTTGAAACAAGCTCCAATCCCAATGGCCTGTGCGTCTTGTGTCCGCACAGCAATAAAAGTCTACTCGCATTCCCGGGCCGACGTACCGGTCATGTACAAATCGTTGATCTTGCCAATACAGAGCGTGCCCCATTGGAGGTGATTGCGCATGAGGCGGCCATCAGTTGCATTGCATTAAACTTGCAGGGCACTCGTTTGGCCACCGCCGGCGAGAAAGGTACACTAATACGCATTTTCGATACAGAGAATGGCAAAAAGGTATCAGAGCTGCGGCGCGGCAGTAATCATGCAAACATATTTTGCATTAATTTCAATCATCAGTCCACAATGATTGTTGTGGCGTCCGATCATGGAACCATACACGTCTTTAATTTGGAGGACAACAAGGCGCGTGAATCAGCGCTTCCAATTATACCCAAGTATTTCTCAAGTCAATGGAGTTTTGTTAAATTTTCCATACCGCAGGGACCTCGCTGTATTTGTGCCTTTGGTGCCGAATCCAATTCGGTTGTGGGTAAGTCCATTAAAACTAAAAAACAATTTGTATACTATAAAATACCGCCTTACCCCTTTAAGCTATTTGTGCGGATGGACACTACTACAAATTCCTATTCAATAACAAGGGCGAATGCAGTCGGGATGTTTGCACGCAATTCCTCGAGCTGCAGGATGACGAAACATAAAGTTGAACAATTACTGTGTGGCACCTATATAGGCATATTAATATACAAACATGAAATTCGTGTTACACAATATTATATTTAAGCATGCTTTAAACCTAACTTACAAGTCGAAGTTCACATAAAACTGTAATTAACAATTGTAAATGTTACAAAATTAATTCGATTCGCCGTTCTTCTAGATGGGATCGCTTGTATTTAGATCTGCTTTATTACTAAAATTTGCGGAACGTCGTTCGAATTGCATTTTATATCATATAGACTTGAGAATTGCAATACTGAATACAGTTAGAGTAAAAGAGTTGGTATTTTCGTATTTGTTATTCAATATTTTATTAAAAACTTACGAGACGTGTTGATGACCACGTAACACTCCCACTAGAATATCTAAGTAAGTGGAACATGGATCGAATTGCATATTAAGCTAAAAACGTTTGAGAACCGCAATACTCGATGCAGTAAGTGAAAGATTCCTCCAAGATATACATTTGGTTAGTTCTGGTATTCACACAGATTCAGATATTTTTATAATAGGCATACATGCCGATCTCCAATCGAGAATCCAACTCTACAGGACTAAAGTGCCCTTTTACAAGATGTCTGGGTCATTAAAGACACTATATAAATCGGAAAACGATTGCTAAAAAGGATTCCGCCCGAAAGTTATACGTCACATTACCTGTAGTAACATGCTTGTAAGTTTTCGATTAGCTACAACTGAACCCTATTAGCATATTCAAATTGCAATTATTTTATGTAAGATGCCAACACGGAAAAGCACAAGAATATCATTTTGGACCATCGTAATAATCTGGAAATTCGTATGAAATTAAAAATGGATATTTTGCCATCAGCTCCCTGTCCGTGGGACAAAGAACTGTAGTGGCAAGGATCTGTGCAAGAATATCAAGTAAGAGTGCTCTAGCCGGGAGTGCCCGACTAGGAAATACCTTGAACCCAGCGTCGAGCCACCGTCTCAAGCGATCCTGCTTCATTCTATACAATACATTCTTCCCCACACTGTGGGAAATGTGTTCGTAATTAACTTCGGTTTATATTGTTCGATGCCTTTGATTTTTTTCAGGTCTTAAATATGGCATAGAAAAGTATGTAATTTCCAATGCGAATGACTCTACCTGTTAACTGAAGTGTTATACAATTTTTGGGGGAAATGGAATATAACCGAATAGTGAAATACGCTTGATCTGTGTATATCTACATAATCTACTTATTTTGTATCTCTAGCATTCTTATATCGATTTAATGAAGTTAGGAGGATTTATCGGCTATCTTATAGTCCCTGAGATCGTTGATATACATACATATACAAAAGGATGGATACACCCTTTTCCGCCAGGCTATTTCTTTAAGGTTTGTCGTGTTTTCCGATTTGTAACACCCCAGTAGTATAGGCAAAGAGTTTTTAAATCAATCTCAGGAGGAGCTCATTAAAAGTTCTTCATTCCAAATTTGGTCGCTCTAACTCTTAAACTTTTTTTAATATAGATTTCACCGATTTTCATCCCCCAGTTACGTAGTCAATGCCATATACAAAAGCTTGATATTATCCTTTATGAAATCAAAGGATTTTGTACTTACTGTCCCCATCTTAATTGGAAATATTTGAGAGTTCTTCGTTCTACCGAAGAGAGGACAATTCCGTTGGATTAGGATTCCGTTGATTATTACCATTGTTCAGTTCCACATCAACGCGTGGCTTAAGCCAGTTGTTGCCCATCTTACATCAAATAATTGCAATTTGAATATGCTTACCTGTTTCCACTGTAGCTAATCGAAAACTTATATACGTGTTATTGCAGGTAGTGTGACATATATCTTTCGGGCAGAGTCCTTTTTGGCAATCGTCTTCTGGTTAATATGGTTTCTGCAATGACAGGCACATCTTTTAAAAAGGCACTTTAGTCCTGTAGAGTGGGATTCTCCATTGATGATTGACACATATGTTTATTAAAAAGTACAGGATCTGCGTTAATACCAGAACTAACACAATTCGCATCTCACTGTATTGATTAATATTTCACTTATTAACGAAATAAAACAGCAATAACTGAGTTTTGATCTCAACACTTAATTATTTAGTTTAACAGCCTAGTTAATATCATGTAGAGATTCATAACATTTAAATGGGTTCGATCAGTTCGGAGTACCTGAGTACTCTAGTTTTCTCATAATTTTGGGTGTTTCCAAAATAGTAGAATATTTCCGAGCAGTATATACCATATATATCTCTAAGAAACCATAGCTAGGAAATACGAGATTTATATATGAAAAAGGACGAAGCTGTCGAAAACATGATTGAGATTGAACTTGATTGAGGAACACACTTAAAATTATACAATATTTTGTCTTACAAATAATATTTAAACAAGAAGTAGAACTAAATATGGTATTACTTTATTGCTTACAAATATCACTGGACTGTCTAAAAACGTAACAAAAATGTATCTGTCGAGCTCAGAGATGCGTGGTATTACTGCTCTCCTCAAAGGCAAGATTGGTGGCGCCTCCAAGTGAACTGCCTGACCGTTCCAGCGTGGTCCGTGGCGCAAAGTCACTCTGCTGCAAATGAATAATCTTTGACTGCTGCTGCGGGCTGATCGGCACATGCAGGTTCTGTAAGTTGTCCAGTTGTATGGCATTTGTTGGGTTCATGGATTGATTTGGTTGTTTTTCGCTTGCCGTCTGTGGCGGCTGCTTGCGCAGCAGATTCATGTCGGATTTCTTAGAGAAATGTGCCTCAATTTCCTGAAATCGATTGGACGAGTTTTAAACAAAATTATATTGCTTATAACAAGGTTAACTTACGGCCAGCGTGCGTCCCTCAGTCTCCGGTAGTGTGTAATAGAGCACAACGGTGCCAATTAAAGCAACAGTGGCATAAAACGCAAACGTGCCCGGCAACGTCAGTGCACTGAGCATGACCAGGAAGAGCTTATTGGCCAGAAAGCCGAAAACGTAGCCCACGCCGCCTGCAAATCCGGATGCACTGTTGCGTATATCTGCGGGGAAGACTTCACCAATGAGTACCCAGGGTATCATGCGTATGCCCAGATGTGAAAAGAAGGCGGAAAGTAGCAATAGAATGAGCGGCACCCAAACCAAATAGTTGTGCTCCTGTTTGGGCACAGTCAGCAGCAGATCCTCTGCAATGGGTGGTTTTGATGGCGTCGCACCGATACTGACGCCAGCAGGGAAAACTGCTGCTTCAGGGAGCAGCGTGGTGGCCTCAAATTCCTTTACCTCTTCTGGACTTAAGGTTGTATCCAGCTCCCGTTTGCTACGATTCCATATATCCATCGTTGTTTCAAACATTGCCATCGTGGTCGTGTCCTCCTCCAGCTCTGGCAGCAAGGTAGTCATTTGCTGCTGCTGCAACTGCTCATCCTGATATTGATTCTCGAATATTCTCGATATATTCGCTTGCGAAATGATGCTCTCTTTGGGCACAATCGCTGAGGCATTAACCACGACATTGTTTACTGCAAATCCGGGAACATCGTTGAGGAAGTACGCATAGGTCGCTGTGCCAAAGAAGCACAAGCCTGTGCCCACTGTCGAGACAAGCACCAGCGGCCGTTTGCCCGTAAAATGTATCAGAATAACGCCCAGTATGGTGGACAGCATCTCGGCGACGCCCAACAGGATCGTGGCATGATATTTATTCATGGGTGCTTTCAACGTATGAAAGATCTGCACGGCATATGTCTGTAGAGGCGTTTTTCCGGAAAAATGACCCGTAAAGAAGGTGAACGAGACGAGCAGGAAAGGCGCGAGGAATGTGCGCTTTCGCCACATGCGCAGACGCCTCTTCAGTGTGCGACGCTGACCTGGTCCTGCGCCGCCACCCTCGGAAGCCTCCTCGATGGCTTTCTGTGTGATGAGTTCATCGTACAGCTGATTAAATTCCGCCTCAACTTGATGCTCCGGCACCCAGCCGCGTAGCCATTGCAGGGATTTGACTGCCTCGCGGAATCGCTGCTCCCGTATCAACCAGATGGGACTCTCGGGCACAAAGCTCAGCATAAAAATTGTAATCACTGGAAAAGCGGAACTCACCGCCGCCACGCTCCGCCAATCCATCAGGGAGCCCAGTATGAATTGCACAAAGACGCCCGTGATGACACATGTGGTGCCCAGCGCTGACAAAATACCTCGATACTTCGGCTCCGTAATCTCAGCCACATATGTCAGCACCTGCAAAAGGTGAAGATCATTTAGTATTTTGACATTAACTGCTGTTTACAACAATAAGTGGCATTTTAAGGCGACCTTCGAGGCCAGTTCACAATGACAATACAATTCTGCCCCATACGACTTCGCCTATTTATGTCCATATGCTCATATATATGTATGTATGTTAATACAAAAGTATGTTCTATGTGTACGTGGCATAAAGAGCCTCTTAACCAGCCTTAAATGCAAAATGTATAATTGAGAATTAAACAAGTGCCGCCTTGACAGCTTTAAGTGTTACAGGTGCGATTTAGCATTTGATTTTTTGGTATTTTGGTATTTGCTATTTGGAGGCTGTTATTGAGGATCATTTTCTTCGGAAAAAGTTAATTAATCATGATTTTTGGATTATCGTGACAAAACAACATCGCGTAAGTTGCATTGAATATAGCCAATTCAGTTTTACGTGTAATATAAATATTGTATTACTTTTGATTTTTTTTTTAAATTAATTTCTTTTAGAAAAATGTCAACGAAACTAAACGAATACGACACAATAAAGCTCCAAATATGCTGGAAAAGCTAATAAATATAACAAATTACAAAAAGTAAATGTTTTAGAGTCACGTAGGTCGCCAAGACTTATTCGTTGCATTGTGAGAAGGGGAAGCCTGGTAGTTGGTATAATAACAAATGTGCATTGTTTTTTAAGCAAGGCCAACACAAAAAATTAATCTTACAAAACTTGGTTATAGAAAAATGCAATTAGTTAGTCAGTGGGCTTGTTTTGAATGGTCATGATCACTTACTGGTGCTTCCATCAGGCCGCCGCCGAGACCAGCCAAGCATAAAGCCGCATACAGATGCTCCGTGCGCGTGGCAAAGTGAAACAAAAGCCAGGCAGCCAGTATAGGCAGGTTGACAAACTGAAAGCGTAATCAGATACATACATTGGCACACACAGATACAATGCAAATGCGTTAATAACAAAAGATCACGCTGTTTGGAGCATCAGCATAATTGCACAATAAAACCACGCGGTTCATTTCAATTTCCAGTTCAGTGTGTCAATGTTTTACTTTGCCGGTAGTTGAGATTTATCGCTATGTATATATAATTGTTTTCGATACACACCTGCATAGCTCTGCGCTTGCCCAGAGGCTGTGTTAACAAGCCCGAGAAGAGACAACCCAGCGGCACACAAATTAAATTAATGGAACCTACGGAAATAATTATGAGCACGAGCACTCTAACTTGTTGTATCCTGACTTACTGAACCATGATATTTCCTCTTTGTTAAGCACTATATCACTGCTATGGTCCTCGCTTCGCCCCTCGCCGCCCTGTATGGCTGGTATAACAATTGTGGGAAATCCCAGAGTCATGCCATAGCCTGCATGAGAATATCCATATACATTTTTTTAGAATTTACTATGTTTAATATTAATGATAAATTTGTGTTTTTCAAAATCAGGGAATGAAGCCATTATAATTGAAGTCATTTCTTAATATTTATCCGTATTAATTAAAATTGAAATGTACTATTTTTTCTTGCAAAGAAACTAATTTTCTAGAGAGATAAGTTCACAGAAAACTAACACATACAAACATTATTTGAATAAACAAATTTTTCATTGTTCATTGTTAGTTTGAATGCTTTTAAGTATATTGATAAGCTCTAACGAAATTCTCCAGCTTCATTCCCTGATTGCACTTAATTTTGCATTTAATATGCACATATAATTAAAAATCCGAGTATCACAAGTTATTTACCGAATAGCAATATGTTCTTAATACTAACAGCTAGAAACTGTGGCAGGGCCCGTCGAAAGTTGCTTACTTCCACATCGATCACACCGGAAATGCGCCGATTGTTGTTGCTACCATTTTGCATGAATAAAGGACGATCATTCAGCGCGCTGTTAACGATAATAATAATAAAAAACAGGTTTTTTTAAGCATAATGTTGTTCAGACACTTTTTATAGTAACATAAGCAGCGGCGTTTTAATTTGTTGTTTTTTTTTTCTTTACCCATTTTTCTCAGCTAACACAGCTCCCTTGCTATTGAACATGGTGGCGTATACTTGATTTGTATGATGATGACTTTTGAAATTGTGCTTTGGTCATGCGTTTCACAGCTGGTGTTTTTTATTTTCTTAAGTGTTTTGCATAGCTAACAAAACAATGCACATCAACGGAGAGCGTTCAAGTTAATAACTGCAACCAATTTAACGAATCGTATACTTAACGCATTAAACTTAACGCACTAAACTTAACGCATTAAACTTAACGCTGCCAACTTAATAAATTCCACTTAACGCAGCGTAGCTTGCGCAATAAACCTAACGCCATCAACTTAACGCAACACTTCGCGGCGCCGTTTATTGTGAATTATCGAATTTTTAATTGACAACGGATAATTGCTCAAAATTCAAAACGAAGCGTCAATGCAGTTATTTTTTTGTTTTTGTTTTTGTTTTATTTTTTTGGCTTTCTTTGACATATTTTTGCTTCACTCAGCACGAGTGATTATTATGCGCCTGGGAACGTCGCATATTTTAACACAAATGGTTGTTACGTGTTAATATGTGCAAATTGATTTAATTTCTTTTGACCATTTTTATGATTGTAGCTTTGAAGGCGTTCATTAAGATATGTATCAGATAGCTTATTAACATCTTTTATTGATTTGGGGAAAGATATTGAAATATTGTTTATGCATAAGTGGCGAGCATTTATTAATTATTATTGATAACTTTAACGAGAAGTCAACGCAATTTGCATAAATAATAAAATATCAACAACACAGCTAAGACCTGGGGCGGCATTATATTTTTGTAAAAAGCAGTCGGCGGCTTAAACCAGTTGAATTCGCAGGTTCAGCGTACTGATGTCAACATAAGCAAGTTTAGAAACAAGCTTTTCCTGTAAAAGCGTTAATGCTTAAGCTGTTTACCTTTCCTGCTAAGTTATTAATTTATAGGTTAGAGCCAGGTCAGACCTTGACAGCGGCAGCTCTTAAACAGACCCATAAACCAGTTAGCAGTTTGAGATGCTCATCTCGGGACCGCACCTAAGGAAACGCAACTATAAGGTTACCTTTCACCTACTACATCATTTTGATCGTGTCTTCACATAACCGCCGGCTAGAAATTGAAATTGTTGCTTGTGTTTTCTAGGGTGTGCTGTTGTTTATTTTGATAGCTATTTCTGGTACTTTGCGCCAGCTGGTACGCACTCCAGGTGTTGGTGCCATCTCAAGGGGTGGCATGAAGAGTTTATAAAAATAAAAAAATTATTTGTATTTTTACTGTTTTTCGAAGCTGGTTTTTAATTATGTACCAAGAATTTGAGGTGTGAAATTTGCATAAGCTCCAAAATAAATTAATTAGCTAATGACACACATTAGTTTGCCAATTGTGTTCGCTTGGATCTGAGCAATATTATAGCCAACATCTTTTGTTGTTTTTATTAGGGACATTAGTAGAGATTTCAATTTTGTTTATAATTTTTTTTTATGTCAGCATTGGACTTTTAAACAACACACAGCTTAGCTTCTTCGCAAACAATTCGTATTTATGAAATTCAGATTCGTTCGGGCTGGCCAATGGCCACATGCAAGCGCTTGCACAATCCGAATACCAATTGTTAATGCAAATGCCGTAAGTCACAACCGAAACCGCAGAATTCTGGTCATAAAAGAAACCTTGAAATCGTATGCTTTAGCCAAAGCGCGAACGAGAAACGGCGCACAAACAAATCCTTTTAGCTTATATTTAATTGGCATTTACATAATTATTGATTAAATTGTGTATTAAATTTTCAATTTGTTTAACAAATTTCACACATTATTTGCACTTAATATGCAGTTACATAGAAAATTTTACGCTACATTGTATTTTGTGCGATTCACTTTAGGCCAACAACATTGCGCGTCGCGCGGTCAAAACAAACTGAAATCTAAAATGAAACAAGCCCGAAGCTCAGCTCAGCTCAGCTCGTCACTTACAACAAAAGCAAAATAGCAATAAAAAGAAAAACAAATACAACAACAATTTAAAAGCAAATACACATGTTTGCTGCAAACGCAGCTTACAAAACAAACCTCGGCTCTCTCTCTCTCTCTCCACAGTCGCCATCAACGACGCTGCTGCCGACAAAGTTGATTGCGTCGCATTGATTGTAAATAGCTTCAAAAAATCACGAAGTTTGTTTTAAATAGGTGTTCCACATAATGCTAGGTATTCAAAATATTTTTAAACTAAACATTGTAATTTAACTGAATATATTTTAATAAACTTCAATTTAAAAAAATATTTATAATTGAATTAACAATATTACCAGGCTTGTCATAAAATTATAACCATAGGATACAGCTTTTTTATGAATAGTGTACAGTGTTATTAATCCGATTACTATAAAAAAAACTTGTTCACTCTAACAATGTAACCGAATCCAACCTTAAGACGGACTATTTCGGCTTTAGAAAACGACGCAGTGCAAAAAATATAGGGAGTATTTTGTATATGTAGGTCTCCCGCCTCTATTAATCTAACTCGTTTAAATTTAATCAAAATCTTCACGTATGTACATAAGGCGAATATATTTACATATAAGATCACATAAAGACATACATATAGTAATGTATAAAAGCGTAACGTAAGCTTCATAACCAACTTTGGTTTAAGCCTTTGAAATGATTTGCACTTTCTTGTTATGCCTAGCTATATGTATGTATAGATATATGTACATATATGTGGAATTGATAAAAACTATAAAAAACTTATGTACATATGTACATACATAGGTATGAAATATCAACCCGGTTCTTTCTATTTACCGGTGCAAGCGAACAGAAACCGGTATTTAACGTTATCCTATTTATACTTTGTATCGAAAATAAAATCAATCAAAGCTGCGCTTACAATACACACACGTACACATTCACACACACACACACACACACACACACACACACACACACACACACACACACACACACACACACACACACATATATATATACGTAGTATGCACACAAACTGTTGTTGTCGTTTAACAAAGCATTGCAGTTTTTTTTCTAGCGACAGAGCACAGACAGCGACCGTCACAACGACAGAGCACATAATGCGCCCAGACTGACGGAGACTTAGCGAGAATTTACACATACAATACACACAATACACACACGTACACATTCACACACACACACACACACACACACACACACACACACACACACACACACACACACACACACACACACACACACACACACACACACACACACACACACACACACACACACACACACACACACACACACACACACACACATATATATACGTAGTATGCACACAAACTGTTGTTGTCGTTTAACAAAGCATTGCAGTTTTTTTTCTAGCGACAGAGCACAGACAGCGACCGTCACAACGACAGAGCACATAATGCGCCCAGACTGACGGAGACTTAGCGAGAATTTACACATTGGCAATTAACTACAAATAAAACGGCATTTAAAGAATTAAATTGTATTCGTGACAACCAGACAGTGAATGCGAGAAATGGAAACTGGTTTAAATAAAAAACACCAAAAATCAAATCAAAAATGGTACGCTTTGAACCTAAAATTAAATAGAAAATAATAACAATGCCAGCATTCCGGGTTATACACTTTGTTTACTGTGAGTGAAGCGTACCTGGACTAACACATTTATTCTAGTAATTAAACAATTCGCTTTAGACCTATTACGCTAATATGAATACATATAAAAACTTAGCTGCAAAGTGTTTGGTGTTAAAAATTAATTATCGCCAATATAGTTTATTGTTTTAAAGCGGATTTGACTGAGTCGAAAAGAAGCCCGGTTCAGAAGCCCTGTTACATCGACTGTTACATTACTTAATTGTGATTGGGCTTCGCGTTGCGTTTCCAATAAGAAAACTGATTGAGACGAGTTTGTTGCGGGCCAGGTGCTTCATGATTTGTCGTGTTTATTTTTCTTGGCTGCAACTCAAACACTCACAATGCACTTACATTTCCGTTACAACATTTCGGATCGCTGTCAATTTCCGAACTCGCATGCAAACGAAGGTCACGGTAGACAACAACAATATTGTATAGGATCGTACGAACAATTTGAAATAAACGTTTTTGGATGCCCCGCACACGTGATCATTGGCAGTGATTTATGTTTGCTTTGCACAAGTGTCTAGTTGTTTTTTTTTTAATTGCCCTGCACTGACAGCATTACTTCTCAAATGATAAATTCTCTCACCGAACAATTAACGGAAATGCGAAATTTAAATTTTTAAGGCATCAGTCGATTATATAAGCGACGCACACACACACACTCACGCGTAATTTGATTTTGTGCGACAGCGTAGTAAGTACTTAATTGGCAGGGAAAATAATTTTGGAATGACTTTCAGTTTACAGTGGATACCCTTACATATGTACATACATATATTCGAGCACGCATATTTACGTACATCATGAGCGTTTGACGACTTATGTTTCTGCGCAAGCGAGCCTCCGCCATTTTATTTTTTATTTCCAATAGCTAGGGATTTATGTGTTGATTCGATGATCTTGAACTCCGACGGCGCACTGATGGATCCTCAAACTTTTCTTCGCTTAAGCATTGTAAATTTCAAATACCAAGAATTGGTTTAAGCGACCCAATAAAGTTTTTGGTTAAGAAATTAGCTGCAAACTGTTAATTGCACAAGCCAATACAAGCGCACATATGTATGTATGTACATGCTTGAAGCGGGTGTATTGTGACGTGTCTAGCCACATTGCTTTTTAGATAAAGCAAATGAATAGGAAATATTCCAACGAATCTACGTAATATGAAAAATAAATACACTGTGCTCTAAATGTTTCTACATTTGCTGATAGCTACGTAGGCCTTTAGTGTTTGGCGCCATTTGTATGAACGCCCTGTGCTTGCATACACCAAAACCCATTCACGATGGTATTAATTTTTGAAGTGTGCACACACTGAGCCAATTGGAAACGACAAACAAGAAATCGGATTTAAAAACTTTGAGTGTGTACACATTGTATATTGTGCCAATGGTAACACGATTTTTACCGCGTTTTTTGTCCAACATCCGTAAACCGTTTAACGCTTTTGATCAGACTAGTTACAAAAAGAAAATGAGCTCTGCGAGTGGAGAACCAAAGCGGGCTAAACGCCTCACGCCCCTAACGATAGGCACTCACAACGGAACGTTTCACTGTGACGAGGTTGTTGCCTGTTTTCTGCTTAAACAATTGCCCGAATATGAAAATGCTGAAATATTCCGCAGTCGCGACGAAAAGGCATTGCGTGAGAAATGCGATATAATTGTAGATGTGGGCGGCGTCTTTGACCACGAGAAGAAATGGTACGATCATCATCAGCTGACTTTTAAGGAAACCTTCAGCACTGTTCTCCCGGAACTGGCCGGCGAATTTGACATAAGGTAAGAAAAGTCGGTGATCTGATAATTTTTGAAATTACCTAACCCGTCTTTTTGTAGACTGAGCAGCGCGGGCCTAATTTACTGCTTCTATGGCGAGCGTGTGATACAATGTATTTTACAACGCGAGAGAAATATGCAATTATCTGCAAAAAATATAAAACTTGCATTTCTGCAAATCTATCGGAATTTTATCAGTGAGCTCGATGCCATCGACAATGGCGTGCCCATGTTTGAGGGTGGCGAGCCACGTTATAAGATATCGACACATTTGTCGGCTCGCATTAACAAACTGAATCCGTCGTGGCAGGAAACAAACGATGATAGCGAGCAGCGCTTCCATACGGCCATGACTGTAGCAGGCAAGGAATTCGTTGATAACGTGCTGGAAGTGGCCTGCTCTTGGATTGTGGCGCGTGATTATGTCCGTCAGGCATTGGAGCAAGCAAAATCGGTGCATGCAAGTGGTCAAATACTTCTGCTAGAAAGATTCTGTCCGTGGAAAGCGCATTTGAACGATTTGGAAAAGGAGTACGGCGTGGAAGGTGTGCCCAAGTTGGTCATCTTCAATGCGGGTGCCAATTGGCGAGTCGCAGGCGTGCCCGTCACGCCAAGCAGCTTCCTTGGTCGCAAGTTCTTGCCCACACCTTGGCGGGGTCTTAGCGATGAGCAGCTGTGCCAGAAGGCTGGGACTAACGATCTAATATTTGTGCATCACACAGGCTTCATTGGTGGTGCCAAGACAAAAGAGGCTGCGCTGGCCATGGCACAGAAAAGCATAGAGTTTGTCGACGAGAACACAGCTTAAATCAATATACAATAAACTGGGTCATTTCCTTACAAATTTTATTTGCTTCATGTTATACGAAAAAAAAGCTTAATCCATGCGAGTCTTCAGCGTACGCTCCGTTATCTTGTCCTTCTCGATAATGTAGACAGTGGCGCCCCAACCGCTCATGGCATCACGATCGAATGCATTTACCATCGACTGAGCGATGACCTCGAACAGCTGATCCGGTTCCAAGTCCGGGCGCCATAGCGTCTCGCACATACCATACAATTGCTCAGCACAGGTGCCAGCCACCACAAAGTCATCAGGCTCGTTGGGGCATCCAATAAGGTCCATGTTGCAGATGAAGGGTTTCATGGTCTTTGGATCCAGACCTGCTACCACCGGCTCGATGAAGTAGGGTCCAAAGCGATGCTCGTATAGAAAACTAGACAGCATGGCCGAAAATGGTTTGGGTGCCATCTCCCGATTCTCCTTTGTTTCGTATATGTTTTTACGGAACATCAGACGATCGCGTACTGTCAATATGTCCGTCTGCAGGCCAGTCAATCCTAGGAACATCCGCGGTGCAATGTGGAACACTTTCTTAAAGTCTGTGGAAATGGTTTGTGCCTGCACGCCAAAGCGGTGATCCGTTGCAATAGCCACGCAGTCCTTACCCCGCATAGCGACCACGCAACCTCCATTATAGGCCAAAATAGACATTGTTAGTTATATTTCACTCTGTAACAAAGATGGGCGTAAATTAGACTTGCAAAATGCTAAACGCCGCTTCGAAGATGACTTTTTGTTTCTGTCCGTATGCTTAGCGTTGCCAGACTGTTTTCAAAAGAAATGAACTAAATAAAACTGCAAATTTATGGCCAGTTTGGCAGTACTTTTTGATGTGAAAGTGTTATCGAACTGACGTAGATAATTTAAAAATAAATATACGAAAAACTAAGGGGAGTCCAGCAAATAAATATGATACATTAAAAAACATGAAATAAGCAAACGAACCAATAAGCCAGATGTGGTTTTTAAAGCAGTCTACAAACGCTACTACAAACTACAGCTAGTTAAATTAAGTTCTGCATCAAAGCTGAAAAGAGCGAATAATAAGTAACAACTTTGAATAGTGCAGCTGATTAAGTATCGATAGGTCTTACCAAAAATGCAAGCTAAATTACGTCAAGGAAAATCAATCCGAATCTGATTGAAATCGTTTTCAAAATTAAACTTAGTGACATTCGAATAAATAAATCCAATAATGGCCGCAAATGCACGGTAGTTGTGCATATAGAACACGATTTATCAATTATTAGAAAAGGGTATAGCGTGCATTGAGGGCCATTGTCCCTGAGTTAAGAAATTAGGGCTCAAAAACAAGGGGGTTGCTGCACTCTTTACCAAATATTTAAAAAACGGTACCGACGATTTTCATAAAATTTTCACAGTTGGCTAGGTAAAATTATAGATTTTAATCGTATATATGCGGTTTTCGAGGCCATTATCCCTGAATATAAATTTTAATAAATAATCCCAGTAAATAATTTAATATTTTGCAATTCTGCATTTAAATTAATTGGGTTTTGGGCTTAAAAACTAATAAATGCATTTAAAAGTGACCGATTCCTTTTCCGATACCAAGTGCCAAAAATAGACGCTATGTCACCGCCGCTAATTTGACGCACGAATTTTTAAAATATATATAACAATCGAGTATATTTTTAACAGAAGTCGACCGATATCTTGTGTTTATATCGATACTTTTGTTCGAAAGAACGAACCGAATGAGCGACAATAAGTGATTCTGTTCGTTCATTCAGTTCGGGAAGTCGTTCGATCGAACATATTCTGAACAATTGGTACAACTCTAACATTTACGTGCCGTCGCTTATTAATAGTGGAGAAAAATTTATAAAAATATTTAAAATTAAGTGTACAAGTGTCACACAAATACACGTGCATTTGCGGGCAATTGCACAGTGTGAGTACATTCCTATTGCTGTGTAAAACCACAAAGGCCAGCAAATAGCGCAAAAGTCAAATGAAAAGTATAAAGAATGACTTGTCAAAGAGAATAACACGAATTTGTTGGAGGCAGTAACGCGCGGCGTGGTGAATATATATAAAGCGCGAACGAGAAAGCAATGAAAATTGTAAGTGGGTAAAAACGAGAAAGCGCTAAAGTCACCACCCTGAGAAGAGAGTTGCTGTAGGGACAACCTCTAACCAAATTTTTAATTTTCTTGCAACTCTAAATAATGCCCAAATATCACTTAAAGCCAGCATACAAGTGCTAAGTTAATTCACATATTGTTTGAATTAAGTTATTGCGAAACGATAAATCTGTGTGCTTGTGTGTGTGTGCGTGCACCAAACAACAGCAGCCAAAACAGCTACAGAAATTCAACAAACACAGCAGTAAAAGAAACAACAACACAATGATAAAAATGGAGACTGACAAAATAATGGACGAGACTAACTCCAATGCCCAAGCAGTAAGTACATCATTCATTAAATTATTTTATGCGTAGATTTTGTGTTCTTCATATGTGTATTGGTATATGTATATACATATATGCAATGTTCAATATCAATACATACATCATGCTCAAGGTGTCACATATGCAAGCATGTACAAACATACTATGTACGAATTATGTTCGTTTGTATTAGTGTTTTATTTTCGTATACACATACGTATACAAATGTATTTGTATTTATATACATGTATATATAAATTTTGCACTCGTGCACTCTATTAAAATTTTGTTAGCTTTTCTTCTTTTAATCAGTTTGCATTCGCTCATTATTTTGTATACCCTTTAACCACTAAATAATTGATAATAATGATTAATAAAGCAGAAACAGGTAGTATTAACTGATTTGCTATTGTATATATACACATATAGTATCATGATCAGCAAGAGCAATCGGGTACGATCTGACTACAAGAGCTAGAAGTCTTCAACTTGACATTTTCGTTTTTTTATAACATAAGCAAGACAATTTGATTTTAATGAGTCGTTCCGTAAAATTGATAAATATGAATATGTGCCTCAGATTTTTAAAATATGTATATATTTTATATTATAAGAGCATTTGACAAGTAAGTTTTTCGTATAGCATACATCCAAGTATAATTTACCTTCTAAATACATCCTAAAATAAAAGGAAAGCGTATTTTCAGCTGTATAAGCTTGATATTTGGTATATACACACAATTCAATGCGATCAAGTTATTTGAGAATTTAGTTGTTAAACTGTGTGTGTAAGAACAGGGTATCTGCGCGTTAATAAATCACGACAGTACTTTTACTTGTTTATATTTGTATATTTTGTAATTAGCAGTTAATTGGCCTTCATTTCTTTCAAGTTTTGTTTATGCACACAACTCATATATTAATATATGTAGGCATATTTGTTATTATTTACTTTGTATAAATATTCGTATTTATTTCAATCCGTTCAATCCAAGTTGTTTGTATTGAGTTTATTGTATGTAAATATGAGGCGGAGTAAAGGTCAGTTTTCCCCTCCCCCATACGCTGGCAAGCAGTCAATAAATGCTTCTCCATTCATTTGCTTACTTGCTGTTGGTTTTTCTGTTTCTGTTTCTGGGTCAAAAGTTGATTTTTGGCATAAATGCACGCGGTCAGCAATTAAGTTACATTTAAGTCATATTTCTTATTGTTAGCCCAAATCTGACATCAAGGTGAGATGGCGACCAATCTGTGCATACGCATTTTTTTTACGTTTCTCATTAAGATTTCGCAGCGCAGTCTCTCGCGAAATAGATCCGAAACACAGGTCGCAAAACATTACTACATATATATAGTGTATAATATATATATATATATATATATATATATATATATATATATATATATATATATATATATATATATATATATATATATATATATATATAACCGAACTGGTTTGTAGCCTTGTATATATATATATATATATATACAAGGCTACAAACCAGTTCGGTAACGTTTCTCTCTGGATTTTATAATAATTGCAAAGATTATCCAAAAACATTTAAAAGCGAGTAATGCATAAAATTCTACATTTTTATTGGAATAAATAACAAGAGAAATTTATAACAGTGAAAGCTCTGTTGCTTTAACATCAGACTTCTTGTTAATAACAGAAATTCAGGATAACATAAATTAAAAGATCTGTTAATATGTTAAATGAACATTTTATGTACTACATTCTTGTATGTGATTGTACCTGTTGATATTTGTATATATTTCCATCATTTTAATTAGTAAACTAAATAAGAAATGGAAACTTTAGGTATAAGCCGATCGCAAGCTTTTAAGTGTTTCTAGAAGTAATTTTTATTTTGTATCTATGCTTTTGTCAATAGTTGTTATAAATTTGACATGTCTTTTGAGCAAACATATAAAAATACCTAACACAGTGGCTGTTCGCTCGAAGATAGCTTTCACTATAGTTTTATTTAGGGCGTTCAGTCTTTCTCGGGAATACAATATCTTGGAAAAATTTCAAGCAAGCTCCCTGACATACATAGTTGTGCGAAAAGCAAGGAAAACCTTTTTTTCTAGCTGTAAGTGGAAATCATTGTTTGCACTGCCAAGTGGCTAATAAGCGTAGCCGGAGGCCATAAGTCTCAACAGTCATTACCTACACCAAAATGTTAGCCTCAAAAACGATTTAAACTTTACTTTTAATACAAACGCAAATAAACAACTCTAACAAACAACAACAACAAATATGATATGCTATTCATTTAAGCCGCTAAAAACGTGTACAAACGCATACACACACACCTCTATATACAAGGCTTTGATGTAGTCAAGGTGTTAATACAACTACACATATAGTATTTAAACACTTATCACTCACATACACACACATATACGCACATACACGTACATACACACACATACAATTGCCAACATTGCAGCTAACTTAATTATTAAAAAACACACAACTTTACCGCAAATATTTCTCTTCCATCTTTCTGATAGCATTTAAAGGCTAGTTATTTTTTTTTAAATAAATGCAATAAAAATACATTTTAAACATTTTTAACTCTTATTTAAAGTTTGATTCGAGTGGCTTTTCATAATGAATTCATTTTTGAAAATAATAAAAACTGTACTTTCGAAAATATATAATTTCCAGAGTGGCTTTTCATAATGAATTCATTTTTGAAAATAATAAAAACTGTACTTTCGGAAATATAATTTCCAGAAACCCCATGAAAATGGATTATATTCTTTATCCTCCTTCAACTTATTGTTAAGTTAAAAATATTCTGAAAATATTTTACGTTTTTATTATTTTCAGTACATATAAATGAAAAGTAGTTAAACAAATATAATATTAAAAATAGTTAAATTTGAAAAATTGGACGAACCAAGGCTGAAACTAAAACCTGTGTTCATTTTCGAACGATGTAATTGGCACTCTTTCGAGTACATATAGTTCAGTTCAAGACCATCTTTTCTTTTTCCTTACTTGTCATTTATATGGAATATATACATGGAAACACAAACTATAATCAAATTTCTTCAAATTCTTTCTAGGCAGGTAGGTTTTTCAAGTTCTTGCCTAAAGCTATGAATGATTTGGCTCTGTTTAAGTGCCCAATCTCAAGCTTATCTGTGCGCTTTGCCATTTTTGTGCTTTGTAAAACCAAAAACTACACAAGTCCAAATACATAAGTAGCATTGACAAAAGCCAAGCTTTGAGCTCAACTAATTGGCTAATTGTAAGCCTCAAGTTTATTTGCTGGTCGCCAACCCGTCTGAGAGTTGCACAACTTCAACTTGGCACATAACCTGCCCTGCCATTAGTCATACCACAACCAAAACCGAGAGCTACCTACTTTGCAGCTCTTTAACGAGCTGCCCTCTGACATCGCGAGAAACAGACCCGACCTCAGTTATATGCGACACGTATATTGCTTAAGCTGCAAAGAAAATGTTATAATCAACTTTTCTCTTTACTTTTCTTATTCTGTTTCTTTCCAACTAAATAGTTCACAACCACAATGCTGTACGATCCGGTGCGCAAGAAAGACGCATCGCCTACATATCAGACGGAGCGGGATGTCTGCTTTCAGTACTTTACACAGTGGAGCGAGGCGGGACAGGTGGACTTTGTGGAGCAGCTGCTATCGCGCATGTGCCACTATCAGCACGGACAGATCAATGCGTTTCTCAAACCGATGCTACAGCGCGACTTCATAACATTGCTGCCAAGTAAGTAAACCAAGCAAAAATAGCATGAATAGACAGCAGGCAATACACATTGACAACATGTGGGCAGGGTTCGATTTTAGCTCTGATTACAAAAATAAATAAAGACTCGCGCCTATGATGAATTCTTTTATTCCTACTGGAATACTTTAAAAGAAAGAATGGAGTTCTTTTGATGTTCTACAACACAGGTTGATCTTAAATGAAACATATCAAGAAGCTAATATATATTATAATCTCCAAATGCGTGCATGATCATCCAAATATGATATACTGGAAACCTTTATCATATTTTAAATGAATAAGAAACAGACACCACAAAAGTGGGTACTAAATCTTTTTAGCAGTCTTCAAAATTTTATACAAATATAGGGAACGCATTTGATATTAATTTCTTTATATAAAAAAAAACCTGACTGACTGACTTTTTGATTGACTGGCTATCTTTTTTACTGACTGACTGATTGGTGAACAACGCACATCCTAAACCGTAAGAGCTAGGAACTGTGCCAAAATGCGAAAAACGCATGCAACTTTTTTGGTTACCATCCGATCGGCTTTAAAATCATTTTCAAAGATCTTTGTGAGAATTTATTTGATACACTCTTGGGTGGCAAATTCGGGTCAAAGGTTAAATAAATGAAAGTTTATACTTTAGCTTCAAGATTCTTAGCGCAAGTCTAACATGGGGAAACCGTTGATTCCAACATTTGGTTCTTTATTCGCTGCCCTTGAAACATATTTTTAAATAGAAGTGGAGATCAAGATGGGTAATATCTAAAACATTTAGCCCAAAACGACCCACGGGCAAGGACGGGCAATAGCCGCTAGTAGCTATATATGGCCTGGCCTTAAAGGGGGTATTGCTCAGAACTAAACCAACTTTAAAATCAACAAAACAAATACATTTAATGTTGGGAACGATTTGACAAACCGAGGTTCGGACCAAAAGCTATGTATGTATTGTAAAGTTTCTGTATGAGTCCATCCGTGAATTTCCTTAGAAGACTGTAAATTAGGTATTCCTTATTGAAATCTAAACATTATGCATTGGACAAGAATGTGAACAGAGAATATTTTCATTAAATTTATGTGTTTTTTCAAGGGACTTTTCTTATAATTTTCTCGTTTCGTTCCGCTGGCTCCCCCCATAATCCTCCACACACTTTTAAGCCTACTTAATTCCTCAAAAATCGATCTCAACTAAAACAAAATGTTAAACATAAAGAACAAGATCAGAACTAAAAAATAATCAATTAAAAGCAAGCACAGGCAAAGTAAAAGAAAAGTGAGAAACAAATACAAAAAGTTAAGGAACAAACTTGAACGGCAAACATGAAGGTAACCAAACGAATGGAATTCCACTGCCAATCCTTGCCCCCTTGTCTGTTATCGTGCAACTGTTCCGTGGCGGGAGAAGCAGAGGGCGGACTGCAGGTGGTGGTGGCGCTGTCCGCTGTTGGTGGAGTCGTTGCCGCTGCTGCTGCTGCTGCTTATGTTGTTGACTCAAAGGTCATTGCTTCCATTAAACGCGTGTTGCCGGAAAAAAAAGAAAACAAAAAAGCAAAACCTGCGCAAAACAAAACCTCATACATATAGTACTTGATTCCATGAAGAAAGTATTTATAAATTAAATCCATTTTATTGCTAACATCTAATATTCTAATATCTAATAATAAAATGTTAGGATACATATATTATATATATTTAAAGTTTAGCTCTTAGGAAACATTCATATTGGAGTTCAACTAAAGACTAACTAAATAACTAACAAACTGAAAATGGTGTGAGCACGACCATTTAAAAGAATGAAATGTTTTTTTCTTTCTTTCAAAAAGTTAGAATTTACTGAGAAATGTTGAATGGCCTCAGGATATCCTTGGGTAATTACATACCCATTGTAAGCCTAGCGAGTCACAGGCTCATCCGCAGTTGTTTTGTTGCCTAACAACAAGAAGAAACGTTTCGGTGTGCCAAATTTTAGATACCCTCGCCGTTATATTATGTATGGCAAGGTACAATGTAATATTCTTATTGGACACCCAATTTTGATGTTCGTACAAAAGCTATTGTTTTTATGAGAACTATATTATAGTTCATAAGTAAAAATAATACAATTTAAATTGAATAATATAAAACAAAACAATGCCTAAATAAAATAAATCAAGTTTAAAGAATAGAATATAAATAATAATAAATATATTATAAAAAATAATTTTGTATTTTTCTCAGCTTTCAAGCTGAGAGACTTGTTTGAGACACAGACAGAAGTTTCCATCTAGGCGTTACACATTTTATGACAAAGCTATAAGTCCCTCTGGCTAAGGGAATAATAAGTCGAAAGAGGAACAAGAATTCTCGTTAGACTTTTGCTTGTATTTAGTCAGGATGAGCGCGTGTATTAAAATGGGAACGAGAGCGAGACATAAGCACCGTTGTTTCCTCCATTTACATTGTAATCCACTTCAAAGGCAGCTAACCAGGCAGTCGCACACACACACACACACACACACACACACACACACACACACACACACACACACACGCACGCACACACACACACACACACACACGCACATACACAACCACACTGAGGAGTGACAGAAAGACAGACTGAGGATAGGCAAGCGACATGGACCGTTAGACGGCGACGTCGAAACACAACAAGAACGAAGACAACTTGAACTACACCAACGTTGCAACGTTGTTGTTGTCTTTGTTGTTGTCGTTGT
The DNA here is from genome assembly GCA_035045885.1 of Drosophila borealis. NCBI lineage: Eukaryota > Metazoa > Arthropoda > Insecta > Diptera > Drosophilidae > Drosophila > Drosophila borealis. Next base: position 1,688,522 of record JAWNOR010000299.1, read on the forward strand.
CATCGTGGTCGTTGCCAAGTCACTTTGCGAGTTATGCACATTTTTAATTGTGTTTGGCAAAATGCAGCACTTCACTGCAGACCAGCAGGGCGGTCCCTACATCTCCACTACACTCCGCTCCGGCCCCTAACGCCTTTCCCTTTGCTAAGTTATCTTCTCCCCCTTGCGTTCCGTCTGTCGATAGGTCGCTGTCAAGCCTCTTCATCTCCCGCTGCTAAATGCCGTTAGGTGCGTCCAAGTTGCGTCTGTAGGTGGCGCGTTGGTCTGGAGCAACTACTGTAGAGTCGCGCAATGTACGAGTTACTTGGATATTGTTGCTTCATTAGCGAAAGATTACAATCCGCAGCTGCAATGAGTCATAACTAGACCTTAAACTGGGTGCTACTATTTATAAGTATCTACTTATTTACCTTTATATATTCATTTTATATGTATAATATGTTGTTTAGTCACTTATGTGTGCAGAGCATGTCAGGAAGCGCAAAACGCAGTGAAGCTAAGCAAACTGAAAGTTGTGATGACTCATCAAGGTTTACCTATACGTATCTCATAATGGGTTCATTGGCGCACATTAATCATCTCAAGTTAATACATTTCAAGAATTACTTAAGCGCCATGTGAATTCATTTTTTTTTATACAACAGTTTTCCATTTATTTTTCGACAGTGGTGCCGATTTTTCCAAAAATCGACTGATTTATTTGATAATAGGTCAAGTTTGGAAAAGAAGTTAAAAGTTTTTAAAAAATAACTTAATTTGAATGAAAAGCACTACAGTTTTTCACACTTGTGGGTTGAATACTTTTCTTCTGCGTTTGAATTTCTAATGGAGGCTACTGTAAAGTATTCAGCTTTCTATTCAGTCAGAGTCAGGATCGTTTTATTTTTATGAAAGCTAGTTTCACTAGTTGTACTAGATTCTTTAGATGGTTAATAATTCCTCCATTTAAAAACATACCAATTCACAAATTAATTTAACTCTTTCGTCTGCTCAACAGAAAAAGGTCTGGATCATATTGCCGAGAACATTTTGTCGTATCTGGATGCCGAATCGCTTAAGTCCGCCGAGTTGGTGTGCAAGGAATGGCTGCGAGTCATATCCGAGGGCATGCTGTGGAAAAAGCTCATTGAGCGCAAAGTGCGCACCGATTCCCTGTGGCGCGGCCTGGCTGAGCGTCGCAATTGGATGCAGCATCTGTTTAAACCAAGACCGGGACAAATACAGCGACCGCACTCATTCCATCGCGAGCTGTTTCCCAAGATCATGAATGTGCGTACCTGAAGTAAAAACTAAATATATATAATTATAAACATTCTTCATCTTTAGGATATTGACAGTATAGAGAACAACTGGCGAACCGGACGCCATATGTTGCGTCGCATTAATTGTCGCTCAGAGAATTCGAAGGGCGTATATTGTCTACAGTACGATGACGGCAAGATTGTATCTGGCTTAAGGGATAACACCATTAAGATATGGGATCGTACGGATCTGCAGTGCGTCAAGGTGAGACCAAGTGCAGACTTAACCAAAATGTGCTTTTAACTAACTATCAACTGCCCCCTTTTAGACACTGATGGGACACACTGGCTCTGTTCTGTGCCTGCAGTATGACGATAAGGTGATTATCAGTGGCTCCAGCGATTCCACGGTGCGTGTGTGGGATGTCAACACTGGCGAAATGGTCAACACGCTTATACATCATTGTGAGGCGGTGTTACATTTGCGTTTCAACAATGGCATGATGGTGACCTGCTCCAAGGATCGCTCCATTGCGGTCTGGGACATGACCTCGCCCAGCGAGATCACGTTGCGTCGCGTCCTAGTCGGCCATCGTGCGGCAGTCAATGTGGTCGATTTTGATGAGAAGTATATCGTTTCCGCCAGCGGTGATCGCACTATTAAAGTGTGGTCTACGTCGAGCTGTGAATTTGTGCGTACCCTGAATGGCCACAAACGTGGCATCGCTTGCCTGCAGTACAGGGATCGTCTAGTTGTTAGCGGAAGCTCCGACAACTCGATCAGGTGAAATTAAGCTGAGCCCATTTGCATTTAAATTAAATATTTATTCCAAAATCAACTCTTGGCAGGTTGTGGGATATTGAGTGTGGCGCCTGCCTACGCGTGCTGGAGGGTCATGAAGAGCTGGTGCGCTGCATCCGCTTCGATACGAAGCGCATTGTCAGTGGCGCCTATGATGGTAAAATTAAGGTATGGGATTTGGTTGCAGCGCTGGATCCACGTGCCGCCTCCAATACACTGTGCCTCAATACGCTCGTGGTGAGTCCACTTTCGCCTTTCATATGTCATGGATTACTAATTTCATGTTCTTCTAGGAGCACACTGGTCGCGTTTTTCGCCTTCAGTTCGATGAGTTTCAAATTGTGAGCAGCTCGCACGATGATACTATTTTGATATGGGACTTTCTAAATTTCACACCCAATGAGAATAAGACCGGCCGAACACCATCACGTAAGAAGCAACTTTCACTTTTCCATCTCAAGTGTTAAATATTTATGTGCTTTTGACTTTGTTATTTCAGCGGCCCTTATGGAACATTAACATTTTGTTCAACGGCAATTACGGGAGCTTCAGCTGTATGCCTCAAGTGATGAGGAGGGACAAGAGGGCAACGATGACGAAGACGGTGATGACGATGAGGATGATGAATATAATTATGAGCTGGAAGATATTGATTATGATGTTGATGATCCCGATAATGCTGTTCAAGAAAACTAATTAATTATACAAAGCCAGCAAATAGCATTGAGACTCGTCCATTAAATTATGTTGAACCCAAGATATTGCGATCTCCGATTTTACTGAAATGCAACACGAAAAATAAAAAACACAATAGAAACAAACAAAATAAACAAAAAATTAAGATTGTATGCAACATACGCGTGCATAATATGAATTAGTGAAGTTATTGAAGAATACAAGATAAACGAATAATAAATACAAAAAGAGCATAATAACAAATATTTTTGCATAAACTGGCTGTTAGGTTTGAGAATTATACGAAAAGAGAAAACATATATATATATATAGTATACAATATAAACAGAATTATATATTAGTTAATTAGGCATTATAGAAATAATTAAGGTCAGTCTTTGTAAATCGTTGGATCTACTGTTTATGCTTGCAGAAGCGGTACTAATGTTTATGTAACTAATGATTAGCTCAAATAACTAAAACGCATTGGGCTGAGTGCGGCTTTAATGTAATTTTGAAATTTGAGGCATGTTTTTTTACATTTACATGTGTAGGATATACAAAATGGGCAAAACTGTCAGATCGTACAGAGCATAGTCTTTAGAGTAGATGTTGGTTATAGCTTCATTGACTTTGTGAACACATATTTTTTGATTTTTCAACATTACAAATTGCTTTTGTCATACTGCACATTTTGTAGTAATTTACATGCCTGATGTTTTAGTGTTAAAACTGTAAAAATTAATGAAAGATAAATTTAAAGATTAGGCCTTAAGTAACACATATAAAACAAATTGAAATGAATACTATGTATATGAAAAGACATGAAAATCGTGCATGTTTTCACCTAGCCTGTATTTTGCAGTGTGGTTTTATACTGTTTATTAGGCAAAACCATGAAAAACTATAATATTAAGAAATATAAACTGCAATAAATATACAATTCTTTAATTGGACAATGGTAGATGTTATATATATGTAGAAACTAGCTAATTTTCATGTCGTTTCTAAATACACCATTGATTGTGATCAATGCATATTTCACAATATTGCCTAACTTTAGCTTCAAAGCAATCTTATTGAATTGGTACTTCCGCGCTCTAAAATTATGTACATAAATAATGTTTTACTGTAAGCCTAAAAAGTTGATAAAAATTAAAATTTACGTAATATGTAAAACCTTTAAGTGGAAACGCAGCTGCAAAAAAGGTAAAAGGAATTGCAACTTGAGCAAATTGGTAACATAGGCAATATATATGATTATAAATAATAATAAATTGTGTATAAATACTATTTATATGATTTAATTGTTATGAATGGAGATTGGTTTCCGTTCAAAAACGTTATTTTTAAATATATACAATTTGAAAATGAGGCGGCAACAACAGGGGACGTTAAAATTTGCTAAATAATGAAATCAGAAGAACTATGGATTTAAATTCAACACCACATGAATTAAAAATTGATTTACTTCGATAGCAGATTTTTAACATTATTATCGATAATTACACAACCAGCTGACGCTGTTAGGTAATAACATAATTCTGTTAATCAAATATTAGATTTGTTCAGCTGCTTTAACATAATTCTGTTGTTTAGTTTTGGATTTTTTTGGTTTTCGGAAAACAAACTGATTTTGCTGGCTTTAAAGCTTTCGAATGCTTGGTACACGTTACCTTATGAAGATTTTGATCGTGCCACGTGCTACTGCATTTATTGCTGCCAGTTGCATTCAGCATACCAGCCATTTAAGAACATCTGCGATTCGCATGGCCTCACCGCCAAAAATCGCCAAAACGACAACCGAACTTTCGGCGGACATAATAGCACAGCTTGGAAAGCCGCCTAAGATGCGTGAGAATCCCGCATTCAAGAAGGTAGACAGTGAGGAGTTCCATAGCATATTTACGCCGGAACTGGAGGCTCTGGTGGACATTTTTAAGAAATACAACTATGAGCTGCGCATTGCAGGCGGCGCTGTGCGGGATATACTGATGAACATTAAGCCGAAGGACATTGATTTTGCCACAACCGCGACACCGGACCAGATGAAGGAAATGTTTACCAAGGAGGAGGTGCGCATGATCAATGCCAAAGGCGAGAAGCATGGCACAATCACGCCGCGCATCCACAACAAGGAGAACTTCGAAGTGACCACATTGCGAATAGATGTGCGCACAGACGGACGCCATGCGGATGTGGTGTTCACCACCGACTGGCAATTGGATGCAAATCGCCGTGACTTGACTATCAACTCCATGTATCTGGGATTTGACGGGACGGTCTATGATTACTTCTACGGTTACGATGATGTGCAGCAGCGTCGCGTAGTGTTTGTGGGTGATGCCGATGTGCGCATTAAGGAGGATTATTTACGCATTCTGCGCTACTTTCGCTTCTATGGACGCATATCCGCGGATGCACAATCCCATGACAAGGCCACCCTGGCAGCTATAAAGGCGAATGCAGCGGGCCTTGCACGGATTAGTGGGGAGCGCATTTGGGCAGAGCTGCAGAAGATTGTCGCAGGCAACTTTGGTCTCGAGCTGATGCTGGAAATGTATAATTGTGGCCTGCTGGAGCAATGTGGGCTGCCACCGCAGCCAAATGTCATAGAATTTAAGCGACTCTGCGACGACTTGAAACGGTTTGAGCAGCCACATTATCCCATTCTGTATTTGACGTCTCTGTTGCACACCGTCGATCAGGCTATGAAGCTTCACGAGCGCTTAAAGCTGTCCGCTTACGAGCGCGACTTGGCGCTGTTTATTACGCAGCAGCGGCAGCGGGTAACTATAATATAAACTTAATAAATGGATTTCATGTTAACAGTATTTCATTTTTAGGTAGACTCGGATTATCATACCCTGCGGGACTATCAGAAACTGTGCTTGCAGTCGTATGCCAAGCGCGATTACGTTGAGCAGCTGCTAAAATATGCCAACAAGTTAGAGCTATACAATCAACTCAAGGCCTGGCAGACGCCCAACCTTCCGATTAACGGCAACACGCTTAAGGGTTACGGCTTGGTGGGTAAGCAAATGGGCCTTGTTTTATCAGAGTTGCGCCTGCTCTGGGCGGACAGCGATTTTACTCTGACATCAGAACAACTGCTAGAGAGCCTGCCCGCCATATTGGAGCAGCTGCAGTCTCCGTCTGTGTCGCCCAATAAAAAGCAGCGCACGCAGTAAATACTTTTTCTTACTAACTTTTTTTTAATGAAAAATGAACCAAAAACTGTTGATAGAGGCTAGACTTTGTTAAAGATCTGTATGGGACGTTTAAAACCTGCTTGGCAGTGTTCTGGCACGCCCATTAGTTCCATGTCGTCAAAGCCAACCTCCGGACTGAGTAGATAGGCTGTAAACTGTTCTGGCTTGAATTGAATGGCATTGTAGTTCTCTCGAATGTTATCCTGCAAACAGAGAGAAATTTAAGAAAGAACACACCAGGTTCTGTTGTGGTCCACTCACCGTAAGTTTTTTGCGTCGCTTATAGGTATCAAATGACTGGGGCTCCAGTATCAGCTTGCCTCCGGGACGCAGCTGCAGGTACATGCGTCGGAATGCCTGCTTTAGGCCATCATCACAAAAGTTCAGGTGTATCCATTTGGTAACGGAAAGGCAAAGGATTATGTCGTATTGTGGACGCTCTATCTCGAGCAGGACATCGTCGGCCAGCACATAATTACCATGCACAAATTTCACATTGTATGGAAACCTGCCGGCAGCATTTGCTGCCGAAACATTGCTGGCACGTTTTAGTAGGTTTACGGCCATTTGAGCCTCGTGGGTCAGAAAGCGATCTATGTCCAGCCCAACAAGACTCTTGACTTCGAATTTCTTGGCTATCTCTAAGGACAAATGACCCGAATTGCAGCCAATGTCGAGCAACTGCTTGTCGCGAAACAGCTCCGACTGCGTGGCCAGTACATCCAAGCGTATGTCATGGAAGTCCTTGTCCAGTATGCGTTTCCCGTAGTAGTGTCTATAGTTTCCAAACATGAACGTTTCATGTTTATTGTATTTAGGCTTCTTGTCCAGTCCAGCTGCGTTTTTATTGTCCAGCTGAATTCGCTTCTTGGGACTCTGTGCGGGTGGTCGGTGTACCGCCAGTTTTTTGTTTGTGCCCTCAGTAACATGTGCGTCCACTCCTTGAGCGTCGCTGCAGGGCTCGAGTTCATTTCGTTTCAGCCTTTTGATTTTTTCAGCGTTGTCTTCATAATCGAAAGTTGCTAAGCGCTTATAAGCAAAGTGTTCATTTTTGTTTTCAGGTACAATTGTGTTGTTATTGTTTTCCACTTCCATATTCAAACGTTTAAAATGTTTAAGCTCCGAACACCGCACAACAAACAAAATTTTAGCGGGATGAACAGATTCTGCTTAGAGTAGTGTTGTAAGTTACCAGAAACGTACATTTTACACAGCTGTTCTGCGGTTCTGCTAACTGTGATTCTGTTAAATTTGATTATTTGGTGGAGTTTTCTGTTAAGTGTTGAACCGATAACCGATTGTCTGATAAGTTAGCCGGCCTAACATTTTTTTAAAAGATAGGCGGGAGAAAAAAACAACAATAAGTAAAATATAAAGATTAATTGTAATATTAATAGATACCATAAGCGTGTTTCAAATCCACATTTTGCAATATGCAAATTATTATTTGACAACCCCCATTTTTCACAAAAAATTTATTCAATTCATATCCATCGATTTATAGCGGCTGCGATTGTATATTGATTTTATTGAGTGCGCAATGTTTCAGTGTTCGCATCCTGCTACCTTTTCTGCTGCAACTGTTCTGAGTTGTTGGAGGTTAATAGAAATCGCCCAATTTGCATAATAAAGCAAGGCTAATAGAAGAATAATAAATGCGCGTATTGGCACTTCCGTTTGCTATTGTCAGAAATTTTCGTTAAACGTTTCGACGACTATTTGAAACGCGAAACCGCTAAGCCGAACGAGCGTGTGCCGTGCTCGTTGACCCCTTTGTGGAAGGGATAGACTCCGGGGACAGCCAAATAGCTTGTATAACAAATTATGCCAATCATATAACGAAGCATTGTTTTTGGGTGTGTGTGGACCAGCGGTCAGTTGAAGTGTTTGCAGGGGTTGAATTTGAATGAGTGACCGTCGCGTGGCAAAATTTACAAATTGAGATTGTAAGGGTTCGGATGAGCGTAGGTGCAAAGGGAATAGCCCCTTATAAGTACGATTCTTAAAAAGTAAATGTTCAAGTTTTTACCAAAACTTATTTTTGCTCCTTTATCAGCCAATATAATAAGTATGAACTTTGAAATAAACTTCACTATTTTCATGTTAAATTTATGATCCGATCTTCCTTCTTATTTTCCCAAACAAGCGCCTCGAAAATTTCCCATAAAACTCTCAAAACAAAATGGTCCGAAGTGCTCGTAAAGCGGCAAGAGATAAATTTTATAAAATAAATTATGAAATTATGAAAAAAAGTATATAAAAGGAAACATGCTGCACAAGACATTTCCCGGTAAATAACCTCATACAACGTGCAAGGAATAAAATTTGAATAAAATTTAATTTCATATGGCTCGTCAGGGGGTTGGGCGTCGGACTTAGACCTGGACCATGGACCACGAATTGTGGACCAAATGTGCGCAATTGGAAACCAGTTCTCATTTTTTTTTCATTTTATTTTGCCTTTTGTCGACAAAAGGATGCAATGTCTATTAGAACTTCAAATGACTTGTAGTTTTAGCTGCGCTGCAGCTTCCGCACGTCCACACGGCGCTGATGGATGGGTCACACAAACACACACACATACGCAGATATAGGGACATAGGGACACGCATCCTGCGGCCTATGAAATTCAAAACCCGTTTACCATTTGCCCAAAAGCTGCGCAGCGTCCGGTGTTTAATCTGCTGCACATGCGCGGCACAACAGCAGCCCGACTGAAATTAGAAGGGATTTGTTTGGTCAAATCCTTTGGCTGCCATCAAATTTGAATATACACAACCCTAAAGGCGCGGCGCAGTTAACAAGCACGGCCAAAGTTGACAACGCAACGAGCCAGCGCTGCTGCTGCTGCTGCTGCCCAGGGGTCGATCGTGGCCATGGTCCATATTCAGGTCCATCGTCTCGCAGGCTCATGTGTAATTCAATCGGGGGGTAGCAAAAGGGTTGCAGTTGTAACTTTATAATTTTGGGTCAGCGTGTTGTTCTCTACTCCCATAATATGCATACAAATCTAGCATCAAATTATTTTGAACTGAGGTTACCTTTCCCAAGCTGCTGGCTCTTCTATTTGTTATTGTTTTTGTTGTTGTAGCGAAAAACCAACGGCCACGAAGAGTGGATAAGTAAAAAGTCTGCGCGGATTTTACACTTTTTATACCCTAAGCTTATTTGTACTTGGTAGAAAGGTATAATATTTTTTGGAAAGTATGTAAAAAGCTAATGGAAGTTTTTGATCGCCTGAAGTTTATTTATATTTCAGCCATGTCCATCTGTCAGTCCGTCTATCTATCCGTCCGTCTGTAGAATGGAATTCTCGGAAACTAAAAAAACTTGAGACGACATTTTAAACATATATTCTCGTATTCTCCATTTTCAAAATAATTTTGAGACATGGGCTTTTAAGTATTTATTGATATGTCCGTCAATTTACATTATATTGATAAATATCGATTTTGAAAACAGATTTTTAAGCCATCCTCAAAGGTACTTAAAATTGAATGAGTAGTTTCCAGTAAAGTGTGCCGGTATGTTAAGGAGGTTTCACTTTTTTGATGACTCATCGTTCCCCCTAAAATTGGGAAAAAAAATTTTTTAGAATTGAACGGCACATCTGAAAGCCTGAATATTTCAAAAAGATTGGACAAAAAATGCCGAATCAATCACGAACGCATTTCCCAAAGAACATGGCTAAGGAAAGATGGACGAAGCTATAATTATTTTAACGGGAGCTCGGCGCTAGACTTGGGGTATCTCTTAGTAGGGCACGTTTGACTAGCTCACCTTTACTTGTATTTTTGTTGCTTTTGATGATTTGAGATTTTATAATTAAATGATTCTGATATTGGGGCAAGTTTTTAAGGGTGATTATTGTGTAGAAATATGTGAATAATAAATTATAAAATGTACGCTTAATTTCTAGTTTCTGAATAAGATAAATAGTAGAAAGTAAAAAAAACTATAAAGAAAAAGTGGTTATTTAAGTTATTCAGAATGCGACATAGTATACAATCTTAAAGCCCAGTTCCATTTTAGAATGCTGTAAGAATATAAGTAAAGAATAATTAAAATTTTGTTTAGTCAATTTGATTTAGATTTTAGTTTTTTTTAAGCTTTAGTTTAGTTAATTGAAGCTATAGACTTTAATAAATTATACTATATTTATGCTGACATTCCTGACATTCCAGTTTTTAATCATATTTTGAATTTAATTTAATTTTCTTGGCCTGGATTATAAAGGATTGTTGAAAAGCAAAGAAGGAGACTATTTGGTTATTGGTCTGGGGTAGACCGTTTGCTGCTCATTAATCTGCATGACTATTGGCACTCAGAGGCCATAAATTTAGGCTTAATGCGACATTGACCCACAAAACCAGGCTAAGGCCAAGGCCAGAGGCCTGGCTAAGCCGCAGTCTGTGCGTGCACGGGTGAATGCAATTCCCAGTTCAAGCTGGCATAACAAAAAGACAAAAGGAAACCCCAAGACGATCTCTGAACCAACCCCGCGCTAGGTCAATGAAAAATCGCTTCAGTTTTGAGGCAAAAATCATTAAATTCGTCACAAAAAAAAAAAACAAAATAAGCAAAGGGAAAAATGAAAGAAAAATGAAAAATGCTTGAGCAAGGGTTGCCAAAGGCCGTCAAGGCATCAAGGAGCAGCCGTTTTTTATTGTTTGCGTTTCACCTCTGTGCGTAATTTAGGGTGAACCCGATCAGGATGAAGAACAAGGATTGAGAATCCTGCATCGAGAATGGAAGATGATGACTATCTGTGCTGCCTACTGTTGGGGTTGCTGTGTCTGTGTGTGTTTGTGCGTGTGTATGTGACATCATAAGACGTGACACATTTGAACCCGGGCCGCGCAGGACCAAGGACCTTTCGCTCTTGCAATTTTATTTGCACCCTTTGATACCTGGCTGAGTTTTCGTTTTCGGTTATTTGATCGCTCGTAAATTTCTCAACGCACACGATTGTAATCCTTGCCGGCGATTTTCGCACTGTGGGAATTTTTCCATTTCCTTGCGATATTTGCGGAAACTCGCTCGCTCGCTGATCGATGGCTGTATAGGGTTTCAATAAAAGAATTGGGTTGACGGCGCTTTTCCTACCGCTGCGACTGCAACTTTTCTGTCAAGAAAAATGCGAGTGTTTTTTTGTTTCTCTTTGGAAATTTGATATGTCCTTGCCTTGCTCTAATATATGCCAAAAGCTTAACTGCTTAATTATGGACTCAAGTGAGTGGTCAGACAATTTTCACACAATTTGTTATGAAAACTCGTTTATCTAAATCGCTTTATGGTTTTTACCCATTGACCACAACACGGAGTTGCGCCCATTTTTACTGCCGCTTTTTTTTCGGGAAAAGTGGAAAATGATTTTCATTGTGTGCATTTATGCACATTTATGTAAATATATTTTGCTGCTGTTGTTTGGGTGACGCGTGTCCAGTAAAGTTAACCCCCTAAGTGACCCAAGTGACCAACGAGTTATCCGGCATTGTTATTGTTTTTTGTTGTTGTTGCTGTTGCTGTCTGCAACGTCCTCTGGCGCTGGCACGAGCTGCTGATTAAGCAGTTGCCAGTGGTCAGGCGCGTCGAGATTTTTAGAGCTGCGAGATTTTCAGTATATGCTGCCAAATGAGTCTCATCTCAACCTCGCACTTTCCCCTCTCTTTGCCTCTCCAGATCCTCATACGGCTGGACGTGCGCTATGTTTAGCCTTTAGCAACCCTTTTTTTTATTGTTGTTGTCAGCTTTTTATTTTCATTTAAAAATTGTGATTTGAAATTTACAAAAAATAAATGCTACATTTTTTGGCAAAGGTTTTGCCTGTGCCACGGCATAGGGAAAGGGGTAGCTGCGCAGCCAAAGGACAAAGGATCGTAAAGCTGATGCCGATGCTGATGCTGATGCTGTGCGCCGTCGCTTGTGACAGCGTGTTCAATTGTTTAGGACACACATAAAAGCGTTGCGTGTACCCAACAATATTTTACTGACCTTCGTCTCTTTGCCCGCAGAATTTTGCCAAGCGAGAGAGAGGAAGAGGAATTGCAGCATAGACAGCGAATTGGATGAAAAAGAGAGAATTGTGCGCTCTTAAAATAATTTTTTGGCAAACAATAAAATGGCCGTAGGTTTTCGAGACACGTTTGCAAAAACACAAAAGTATTTTACTTTTATTTTTTTATTTTTAATAATCAATCATTTTGGCAATGCTTTGTCAATAAACAAATTTTTCATGATCTGCAGCGCTGCAAATTTCTGGCCTTGGTCAACATATTAATGATCTCTGTGCTGGCAATTGAGAAAATGCAATCAAGCATTGGAAAAGTGTGAAAAGATTACAAAAAAATATTAAAATAATTGAAAGTTTCGAGAACTATGGAAGCTAACATTATTAAGTACGCGCATTTAAGCAGCTGAATGTTAACTGCGCGGGCCAATTTTTTTTCTGCACATTTTCAACATTACGTTTCCATTCGTTTCCCGCCCATTTAATCTACCCGTACTACCTTGAACTCCACCTATCAAATAGTACTTTACATAGATATTTAAAGCAAAAGTTGCAATCATAGTTTTTCCGTTTTTCATTTGTCTTGAAAATTATAATGTAGAGCTTTAAATAATCTCAAGTAACAAAACATGTGCCATTCTGTCATAGCTAATAAACTATTGTAATTTATATAACATATTAAATCAGAAATTTTATAGTTCTAAAACGAATCAATTATTGACTTACTTAAAATAAGGTCTCAAAATATTGCAGCAACACCAAATTCATCTTCGATATCGTAACAATTAATATAATTTGTTTTTATTATGTTTTCAATAGGCTCAAGCAGCTTTTAAATGATTTTTGTTTTCGATTTCACATCAAATAAATAAGTTATAAGTACTCGTATTTTTACTAAAAATTAAATTTTAATGTTGTACTCTACTCTTTACGCCCAAATCCTTTTCGGTGGTGCTCAAGCACACGGCCATCATTTGATCCTTGAAGTTCAGAACTTCATGCGGAAGTTGGAGTCGGCAAATTATCTCATCCAGGCGAGCACCCTGGCGTTCTTTGATTGCCCCAAATTGTATGTCCTCTCGCAAAGCTCAACAATATGCCTGCTCTCATGGAAATGGACTGCTTAATGTTCCTACTGTTGGTCAACTCATCTACAGTCTTGGTGCTCCAGCTCCTTGATGACATAGGACAGGGACTCATTTAAGCCACAAATCGCAATCAACGAGACTAGACTTAACCCTCCTGTCCATATTCTTGAAATATTCAAAGTTTTTATTGGTCAACAGATTCTAGTTGTGAGAGATGTTGTTTAAAAAGCTTTTAATACCTTGAATGTTATATGTGTAATCAGGACTATCATATTTTTACTTTCTTATATTAACACAGATCAATAAGTTCCCAAGCATTTTTTTTAATTACAAAATAGACTTTAGCATTTTTGCCAGTTTCCCACATTATCAAAGACTTTCATTCGAAGTTCATTTCTCACTGATTCCAATCAACTGGTATGCAAATAAATAAATGTTAGAAAAACATTATATTATTCACAGAACGTAATAATGGGCAACTGCCAAATGGAAATGCATAAATTTTCCGCGTTTTCCACTAGCTAGCAATTTTGCTAGCCATAAATGTAACCCAAATGATTATGCAAAATCGAACCGAAGGAAATTTGCATAATTTTGGCATTTTCAATTAAGCGGGTGTCCTGGAAAGGTCCTGGCTCGGCCCGCCGAAAGGGATGTGCAACTCTCAACGGCTTGTCGCATTTTTGACTTGTGCCAATGTTATGCAAATTTGTTGCAACCCTGCGATTCGATTTCGACTTAAACTTCTACTTCACGCCAGGACTAGAGCTCCTACTCCTGCTCCTGCCCCTGCTCCTCGATTCGATTTTGATGTTTTGTTGTTTGGCATTAACCGTGTTAAATGTTAATTTTCCTCAAGTGCCAATAGTCGGGCTAAGACGCAGTCCTCAGGCAGGCATTTGTGTGTTTTCCGGTTACTTAATTGATTCCCATTAAATATTCATATATTTCAATTTATTGATGTTTGTGTGAAGTTGATTGGAATTGTGCAAATATTGGAGATCGGGGCTGAGTATTTTGGTTAAGACCTTAATGTGGATTAGAATATGTTCGTATTTGGCTTGAGTCTAGAGACAAAACTAAGTTTTGAATAAACTATATTTTGCATAAATTTATTGGACGTCTAAGTAATATAAATAAAAATTCATAATTCTAGCCTCTCACCTGATTTCGCTGAAATAAAATTGAGCCATAGAAGGATACCTATCCGACCCCATAAAGTGATATATTCTATGCCAGCATCAATAGCCGAGTTGATGTAGCCATGGCAGTATGTCTATCCGTCCGTCTGGCGGTTTTTATTGAAACTAGGTGTTGTGTAGTTCCATCTTTCTGTTGCACACAATACATATATCGGAACCGGCCGGATCGGACCACTATATCATACGGCTGCCAAAGGAACGCGCGCTCGAAAAGTATGTTCTTGTATGGGAAACTCGTAGCTTATGAAGATGCCTGTACCAATCCCCTCTTTTATTATTTAAACTATATATATGTATATATATATGAGCCAAATCTTATCAATATTTAACTACTACTATATTATATACTTCTATAGGATGAATCAATGGAACAGTTATTTTTTTTATGGCAAATATTCTGTTTTCCAAGATATTTTCAGCAAATCCCCTGGATAAATATTTATAATCGGTGGACTTAAGATATTCGTACTTTCTCCGATTTTTTATTTTATTAACAACAATTCAGTTTTTAATTTTAAATTGCCCATTCGGGTTTTGGTTTGGCTTAAGGTTCTGTTCATAGCAATCGCAGATCTGATCCGGTTCGGTTTAAAGGCAGCTATAATATCTCGCATCTCGCATTAACTAAATGTGTCTTAATTTTTTTAATTGAAAATTATAGTTAAAATGGATTTCGATTTAAGGACAGCATTTCCGGCATTAACTAAGGCACTTCCGGCCATTTTCTGGCATTTAAATAGGATATATTTACACATTTATAAGTTGATGTGATTATAATTACATGTCTTTATTTTTTCGTTTGTCTTAAAAAGCTTTAAAATGCTATTCTTCAAGTTTTTCTTACTTAAATTCCTACTAATGCCTTTTTTATACCTTCATCTATACAAACGTTTTCTATTACAATTTCCACAATCTCGTATCGCAATTTTCTCAAGCCGATATCTCTGCCACGGTATTTCAGCGGATAAAAGGAAATGAAAGGAAAAACTGCAACCCTTTAGCAAATAACTGTGCAGGCAAATCATCAATTTATTAATTTCCCAAGCTAGTTGTTTATGCAATTTGCAATATCAAATGTCAGTAAAATAGCAACAGAGTCCTGCCAGAGAAAAAAAAGGATTACGCGTCAGGCCAATGAATTTCGATGCAGTTGTTGAACGGAAATTGCGAAAGGTTGTGCAATCCTTTTGCTCAGACAGGCAGAAAACCGTAAAACACTTTTTGCATACCCTTAAGAGGAAAATTGCATATGTGCAACCCTTTGGAGCAGGCAGGACCAGAAGCTAGTTAAAGGATAAGGCGAGGCGAGACGAGGCAAGGCGGTTTTCACATAAATCTCGCGATGCCAAATTTTTGCTGCAGCTGACGTCATTAAGACGGCATTTGTCATTGAATTCCGTTAAAGGATTTGCAGCAAAATTGTATCCTTTTTTGATGGTTTTCCTTTTGCAGGAAATCTGAAACTTTTTATAGCAAAAACAACCCCTTAATAAATGATCGATGGCTTGGCGCTAAGAAAGTGCCAAAGAAAGTTGTCCACGGGATCATCAATCAATCAGGGGCTTAGCTCACATTACAATCTGTGAACACTTTTCTATTGGTTTTTATTAAAATGTATACTCACTTTTTTTGGTATTTACTTTGCCACCCCTAAGCTGGGCAAAGGAGCCAGCGAAGTGACCAGCGTAACTTGACCTCCTGGCCAGGAGGCTGTCAACATACTTATAGCTGGCCAAGTACTTGCATATATAATCCTATTAATTGCTTTATTAGCAAACGGAAACTAATGTGAATATTTTATAAACAGCTCAATAAATTTATGTGCGAAAATGTGAGAAAATTTGCAGGCCAAATGCCAAGAAAAGATTCAAGAAGAGTACAATCCACCCTGTAGACAATCCAGACGGCCAGCTGATCAACGGCCTCATCCTCAGCCATATCATCGTCATCATCATCAATATCATTTAACCTAATGGACCCTGACCTTGGCCGGCTGCACTAAGCTGTGGCAAAAGTGTCCTTATGCTCGAATGCCTCGCATTGCGTCCTTTCCTATTTTTCTTTCATTTCCGTTGAGGCGAAATTGCAAGCCCTATAATAGGGGTTGGGTTCCTGAAATCTTTTTCCTGAACCACGCTGCTATGTTCTGGTGCATTTTTTATGCTTGAATGTCCAAACAAATATAAATCAAACTTGCCATAGACAATGTGCTGGGAATACTTGCGGAATCACATCCTCAAATGTTTGCTTAGGCAGCAAGTTTCCCGAAACAGACCAAAATTTGTACTGTCAATCAAATGCACAAATCTAACTTCAATTTATATTAAAATTGATTTGCTCGATTTTCAAAAAACAGAGAAATAACTTCTGGAAAATCTTTTGGCCAACAGCAAAACCCATTTAATTTCCGCATAACGTATCTGTCGCTTGACAGGACCTCGACGCCCCAATTTGACTCTCAATTTGCATAAATTGTGCAAGTCATTAGAAAACAGCTGGTGGCCAGGACATTGACATTGAGGCGGAGCCACGAGGACAGGACACGCATTGGTTACGCCTTAACGAGTTGTGTTGACAGTTTCAGGTCAAGCCTTGCGTTAGATATTTAAGCAATATTTAAGGTTCAAAGAAATCTTCAACATGTTGCTAATTCAATTTATATGGTTTCATCTTGAATATAAAATATAATTAATTTTTTAATTGCTAATTTAATTTATATTGTTTATTTAGGAAAGAATTTATTTAATTTTTTAATGCTCAGTTTATCTTAAAATAAAAAACCTTAATAGGGTAAAAGACAACTAAAGTTGGCATGATTGTGATAAAAGTTTTATATGACATAGAAATAATGAAATAATTATATAAAAACAAATGAGAAGCCAGATTTTAAGCTACGAAGCTATAGGACGGATTAATTGGCACACATATGAAAAATATATATTTCATATTATATATATATATATATTAATAGATCCGGTTAAAAACGCGATGCGAGGTCAGGTCTATGCCTGTAACTTTTAATAACTGTTCACAGGTTCATTTGAAAGAAGACACGGAAAATGTAATATCTGAGCATAGGCCAAAATATGTATATAAATCAAGCAGCGTCTGCCATTGAGATGGAGCCATAAATTAGCCACGATACCGGTCTGGAAACGGGTAAGCTTGTCGCTATATATACTTTGGTTTAATTTATCAAAAAGTTTATATACAATCCAGTCGGCTTTAGTATCTTTGTAATCTGTCTAGGTGATCAATTTCTGTGTGGAAATGGGAGTAAAAGTTAGTAGTTTTTATTTCGCGGTTCCTTAGTATCTGTACATCTCATATCCAACCGCTTAGTTTTGACAAAAATTCAAGCAAGCTGAAATCCAAATTGAACAAAAAAAGAAAACACTGATCATGATATCCTGTTCTACAGGATCGTTGTATAGGCGGAGTGCGCATCATCGCGCAACTGCCAAAACTGCGTCGAAGATTTTTCCACAGAAAAAAAAGAAATTCGTATAGAAAATGCCCAAAAAAATAAATAAAAGAGGAAACCAATCCACCCTCAATTAGAAGCCAAACTCCTAACAAGATGTTTGCCAACGGCCTATTTGTCTAAGCATGCGGCGTAATCCTTTTTGTAAGGACACGTTTGTGTGTGTGTGCGTAGCTGAAAGGATTGCGTTGTAAGAGAGTAAGAATTAAGGACAAATGTCTCGGCAATGCGCGTATCTCCGGCTGGCACGCAATTTGCAGGCAAAGGATCTCGACAGACGCTTAGAAATGGCAGCTGAAGATGATCAACAGAAACGGGAGGTAAAAAAAAAGGATGCCAAGGATGGGGCGCCGTGTTGTGCTGTTTGTTGTGACGATGTAATAGGATTATAATTTCATATTTTTCTCCGTTTTTCTTGCGTCAAAGTTGCAGCCGAGTTCAGAGAACTTTGTCAGCTGACCCCATGCAGTGAAAGGATATTCGCCAAGGGTTGCGAAAATCGGGCATAAAAAGTTTCTCCAATTGCAACCCTTTCGATGTTCAATCAGTTTCCTTCCTTTATCCGCCTCGATGGCTTCTCAAATTCCTGCGCATTTTAGCAACATTTTGCCCAAAAAAGGAAAGGATAAATACTTGCAGGATACCAAGGCAAAAGTATCTTATAACATTGCACGATATCATTAATTTTAATATTGTCATTAGTTTTACGGCACAACCCTACAAAAAAAAGGAACTTTAATTATTTGTCTTGCAAAATTTGGAAGAAACTCGTGAGAAAATTGCTGCGACCGTAACTTGAGTCCTCACTAATGATTATTCTAGGCAGCCTTCAGGAACTCATAAGGATCATCAATCAAATTGGACACTCGCTGAAAAGGCAAATATTTATGATAAATTATTTGGGCAAGTTTTTTTTGCGTTTCGCGTTTGTTTTCGCTGAAAAGCGTGAAAATTGTCAGAGAAATGTCTACAATTGCTTCTTTAATTAATTTTCTTAGCCTGGCAGCGAAATGAGCAAAAGTTCATTAAATCGAACAAAAATCAGCTGCCAATCTTTCCAAAAAAAATTTAGTCTACTTTTTACAACCCTAATGTGGGTTATAGCATTAATAAATTATGTAAATTTTTGCCATGAGGACCTGATGCCCAAAACGCATTTAACAAATATTTGCATAATTTTGGCACAGGCGACTTTTAAGGGAGGTGCCAGCCAGCCGGAGACCCAGCCAGCCAGCATATCCTGCAACAGCCAGTGTTATGCAAATCGACCTGTGACGGAGGAGGAGGAGGGTTACCTAGTTTACCTCATCGAACAGCGCACGCGCGCAATGTGGAATAGAAATATATGCAAATCAGCTGAGGAAATGAATAGAAAAGCAATGCAAAAGAAAATCCCTTGCCGATCAAATCCATTGGCGAGGGGCGGAAGCCGAACTGCAGCTATCGATTGATTTCGTATGTCGAGCAGTGGATGGGAGTGGGACAGGGAAAGGAATTGCTCTGCTGGTTTGTCACTTGGTTGGCGAATTGAGATTGAAGTGGATTTACCAATTGTTGGCATAATTGAGTGACATGGAAAAGAGAAAGGCCGAGCGGCCAGGCAAAGCTACGATCTGTATGCATCTACCCAGCTATTGATTACAAAAAAGGTTTCACAGAAAATGGCAACTGAGCAACTGAGTAACTGACGAAAATCTGCATGAAAATGCGCACAAAAGCCCAAACATAGAATAGAATCCCGATCC
This sequence comes from Drosophila borealis, assembly GCA_035045885.1. Lineage (NCBI taxonomy): Eukaryota > Metazoa > Arthropoda > Insecta > Diptera > Drosophilidae > Drosophila > Drosophila borealis. The sequence continues at coordinate 1,707,981 of JAWNOR010000299.1, forward strand.
CGAGTCGCTTTGTCGACTATAACTACGAGTAGAATCCAACCCAGCCATGTTTAAATTCTGTTTCAGTCTCTGTGATTTTATTTTAGTAGAATGCAAATTTGCATACGTGAAATTCATATTCAGTTACAAATGTTTTCATTTTGTGTTTTGGCTTTTGTTTGCCAATGCGAGCATTGATTTCTACTCGTCCCTGTTCTTGTTCTCTCCTAGAGCTATGGAAAATCAAAGGCTGTGTTATGTTTAATTTCGCGACAATTATTATTTCTGGCTCTACAAATGTGTAACTATTGCCATCAGGATAGAGAAGGAATTAGCATTACATTGGGGATTCCTTTGACAGGCACATTGGATGACATGTTTCAATTAGCTGAAGCCAACTGAGAGAGTGGAGAGTGAAGGGCACGTCTCAAATATTAATATAAAAGCCCACACAAAGCGATCCGAGTTATGGTTTTATGGGAATTTAATTGATGGATGGTCTTAGTTGAGTGTATCAGCAGTATAGAGAATGCGTATATCTGCGATGCAATCAACGTGAGAAAATCCTTGGGAACACTTGGAACTCATCTTCCTAATTACGACAATTGCCTGTGGCATCTTTTGTCCTTTCTTCACAATTTATGCTAAAACGTAAACAAAACGCGTTTGAATATGCAAGCGGAGGGATCGTTCAGTGGGCCTGGGACACCCTTAGGAACCCAAGGATAAGATATCCTAAATGCATCGATATTTTGCCTATTTTCTTCCTTTTTGTGATCCTTTGTTTTGGGATGCGTTTGGCCACAGATTTATTGCCTCAACTAAATCTCAACTTTTACCCCCGAAAACGGAAAAAGGAATTCTCAGTTCGAGTCCTAAGTCTGGATGATATTTCAATAAAGTCTTGGCATTTTCCGAAATTTCGCATGAAAATACATTTAACATTTCGTTTGCTCAATTTCGTTGACCCTTGGCGAATGCAAAGGTTCAGTGTGCCTTACTTCATGAATGCCCGTAGAGATTGTGAACGCTAATAAGATCTTAATTTTGTTAAAAGGTCAAGCGTGCATTTCAGAGAACAATAAGGACACAAGCGTTAAGTCTCAGATTATCTTCAAGGAGTGGCCTGGACACTGAGGGATGAGCTAGGTAGCCGCGTCTTGACCAATGGTCAACGCGTGTGTTTGTCCTCAAAGGATTTCTGAAGCACGCGCCGCTCGTCCTTACTGGTCAGGCAGTCAAACAGGTTTGCCGAAAGGTGTTAAGTGGCCATTTATTGTGGTCATCCTTTGGGCGTGTGGCAGGACTCTTGAGACAAATTGAGATGGTCACCAAGTCGGGCTAATGCCGCCATTTTGTGCGGGGTCTAGATGCGAATGCTTGGCTATAATTTATAACGGTTATTTAGATATTATCCTTTGAAGATGAAAAGAAAAAAACTTGAGAAAAGATTTTCCATCTGAGCCCTGGCCTTCTAGGCAAAACACAATGAGGCGAAAGCTGCAATTTTATTCGCTTTTGCGCATCCTCACAACAAAAGGGTTGAAGGGTCGCCCAAAAGGACGACTTCCTTGCCAAAAAACCGGACCGGACTCACGGCCGCGAAGCCGAATGAAAGTAATCACACACCGAGAAACCGGTTTGGACACTGGCATTAAATTTTCGAAAAGGCCGCGAAGAAAATTTCAGCCAAAAATAAAAAAAGGACGAACCCCTTCGAGGAACATGGCATATGGCGGTCCATCACGGGATCTGGTCAATATGAAAATACAAAAGCGACGCCAGCGTCGCGTCTGTGAGCGCGACTGCGAGTTGTCCTGGCAGTTGCCAACGTATCCTAGTTCTGGGGTGGCAGTTGGGCATGAGTTGTTGCTTTTGTTGCCTCCGCAGGACAGCAGGACAATGGCGGCTCAAAGGGTTCGCTTGCGGTCCTGCATTCAAATTATCTTCCCATTTTGTCTACAATTGAGTATCCTACTTCGAATAAGTATGACAACATGTTCAACATCGGCCTGCTTGGCATATGAGAACTGCTTGTCCCAGAGGTCAGCCATTTTGTTGAACATAAACTTGAACCCAAGCATGTACTCAAATTAACGGACATTTCTCAAGAAATTCGCAGGAAAGCCTTTTGGGGCACAAACTAGAAGCGGAGGGTGATAGATAGGATCTTCTTCGTGATTGAAAATAATAACTTGTTATCAGATGTTGTAGCCTCCAGGATGTCGCGTGCTGCTCCTAAAGCAAAACTGACCACGGCACTGACCATTAGCAACCCTTTCACGCTTCCGCCAAGCCATTGGCCAAGAGCTGGATCATATCGTAACTGGTTTCAATGCCTTGACCAGCATTAAATGATTTAATGACTCGGACGCGTGTCTATTGCTCGGTCGGATGGTCAGTCAGATGGTCATCGTACGCCCTTAACTTCCCCTAATAAGTGCCCAGGATATTAGGACAACACTTCGCACATTTGCATTATCATTTGCAATGACTTCATATCCTTAAAGTGTCCCATCTTTTATCAGCGAGAGCATCCCTAAGAAGACTTTTGTGCTCACAGTTGTGTTAACAAAAGATCCTATTAGGCATCCCCGTGGACGTTGAAAGCCTCAAAGATTTATGCAAAGCGGCACCCAATCTATTCGTCAAAGGTCAACAAAGTTGACCAAACAAAGTGCTCAAAGAATTCCTTCGCAAAATAACTGCATAATGCATAAATGCCAGGAGTTTATTGAAATGTCATCCAGACTTAGGGCTCGAACTGAGAATACTCTTATCCGTTTTCGGGAGTAAAAGTTGAGATTTAGTTGAGGCAATAAATCTGTGGCCAAACGCATCCCAAAACATAGGATCACAAAAAGGAAGAAAATAGGCAAAATATCGATGCATTTAGGATATCTTATCCTTGGGTTCCTAAGGGTGTTCCAGTCCACTGAAGGATCCCTCCGCTTAAACATTCAAACGCGTTTTGTTTACGTTTTAGCATTAATTGTGAGAAAAGGACAAAAGATGCCACAGGCAATTTTCGTAATTAGGAAGATGAATTCTAAGTGTTCCCAATGATTTTCTCACGTTAATTGCATTGCAGATATCCTGAAATACTCAACTAAGATCAGCCTTACCAGATATTAAATTCCCATAAAACCATAACTCGGATCGCTTTGTGTGGGCTTTTATATAAATATTTGAGACATGCCCTTCACTCTTCACTTTCTCAGTTGGATTCAGCCAATTGAAACATGTCATCCAATTTGCCTGCCAAAGGACTCCCCAATGTAATGCTAATTCCTTCTCTATCCTGATGGCAAGAGTTACACATTTGTAGAGCCACAAATAATAATTGTCGCTTCATGAGCAAAGCGATTGTTATCCTGCGAAATTAAACATAACACAGCCTTTGACTTTCCATAGCTCTAGGACAGAACAAGAACAGGGACGAGTAGAAATCAATGCTCGCATTGGCAAACAAAAGCCAAAACACAAAATGAAAACATTTGTAACTGAATATGAATTTCACGTATGCAAATTTGCATTCTACTAAAATAAAATCACAGAGACTGAAACAGAATTTAAACAGGGCTGGGTTGGATTCTACTCGTAGTTATAGTCGACAAAGCGACTCGGGATCGGGATTCTATTCTGTGTTTGAGCTTTTGTGCGCATTTTCATGCAGATTTCCGTCAGTTACTCAGTTGCTCAGTTGCCATTTTCTGTGGAACCTTTTTTGTAATCAATAGCTGGGTAGATGCATACAGATCGTAGCTTTGCCTGGCCGCTCGGCCTTTCTCTTTTCCATGTCACTCAATTATGCCAACAATTGGTAAATCCACTTCAATCTCAATTCGCCAACCAAGTGACAAACCAGCAGAGCAATTCCTTTCCCTGTCCCACTCCCATCCACTGCTCGACATACGAAATCAATCGATAGCTGCAGTTCGGCTTCCGCCCCTCGCCAATCGCTTTGCTCGGCAAGGGTTTTCCTTTTGCCTTGCTTTTCTATTCATTTCCTCAGCTGATTTGCATATATTTCTATTCCACATGGCGCGCGTGCGCTGTTCGATGAGGTAAACTAGGTAACCCTCCTCCTCCTCCGTCACAGGTCGATTTGCATAACACTGGCTGGTGGCTGGTATTGATCCTGTTCCTGATGATGGTTGCTGCTTCCTGTCACCCGCTTTCGCCTGAGGCTGGGTCGCTGCGCCTGTGCCAAAATTGTGCAAAGCCTTTTGCGTGCCAATATTTTACAACAATAATTTATGCAAATTACCCTGGAAAGGATTTTGTGCGCCTGCGCAGCGAATGTTACATGTCGCGTCCTTTGGAGGCGACCGTTTTTTTCTAAGGGTTTGCTCTTGTTTCGCATTTTCGCAACGTTTTTTTATATGCAAATTTTTTTTTGCCGAGGCCTTTGAACATTTTTGGCATTTTTAATTGAGTTTTTTTGCGCGATTGTAATGCAGATTTTTTTGTTCGTTTGTAATTTTAATTTTGTGCGCCAAAAATGGTTTTATTTTTTGCATTTGAATGGATTCCATTCGATTATTACCGGAATCGCAGCTGTGCCAATTGCTGCGCGCCATTTTTTCGAATAGTTTCTAAAATTTAGATCGAGTTGTGCAAATAATTTCAATAAGGATTTGTTCAATAGGCCAAGATGTGGGTTCTACATTTGGTGCGACTTTTATTTTGATTGTGTATCCGTTTAAATTAATTTTGGATGCTGTGAGAAAAAAAACTTCAGTGAGATATGGCATTTGGTTTTCTGGAAGAATCTGATTTGTGTATACTGTACTAAACTATACAGCACTGCATTATACAATATTACAATATACTATACAATACTATACTATACTATACTAGGGAATGATAACTCTACTATACTAAGCACCATATACTATACTTTGTTATACTATACTATACTGTACTATACTTTTCTGCAATATTCTTTACTATACTTGATCAAACTATCCTATTTACCAAAACTTATATCTTATTGAAGAAAATATAGTAGTAAAATATAATAATAATAATGTACTAAACTATACAGCACTGCATTATACAATATTACAATATACTATACAATACTATACTATACTATACTAGGGAATGATAACTCTACTATACTAAGCACCATATACTATACTTTGTTATACTATACTATACTGTACTATACTTTTCTGCAATATTCTTTACTATACTTGATCAAACTATCCTATTTACCAAAACTTATATCTTATTGAAGAAAATATAGTAGTAATAATAGTACTAGTATACAAAAGGGGTTATTTTTAGCTTCATATTTTATTAAACTATCCGAAATAATTTAAATCGTTTTAATTCAAGAACAAATATTCAGTTTTAACTTTCTGCTATATTTATAATAAATCTTATTTATGGAATTCTTTAATCAGTATATTGTCGTTTATTAAAAAATATTTACGTTACTTAAAACTATTAAGAAAAATTTTTAGACATATGTATAAAAAAATTTAAAAAAATATGCATATGTAAAAAGTATTGATTAAGTATGAAATATTAAGAGAAATTAATATCTTTTTTTAAATTAAAGCAAACGTGAATTTAATTTATTTCCCATATAAAAATGCACAAGTATTATTCTCAAAATCTATAGAGATTTAGTATATGTTTTTGTTAATTTTGTTTTGCGTTTGATAGTTGGAACTTTAAGCTTACCTTTTTTTCTAACTCTTATATTTTAAACACAAAAACTCTCATCACATTCCTTTACATTCCTCCAATATTTTTCTCTCTTCGCTAACAATGCACAGGGGAAATTCCTGAGCAGCCGTTGGTGCTTACAATGACATTTTTACCTAAAAAACTCGCTTTTCTGCAGAAATTTACATTAGCGCTGGCATTTTATTGGTCGGCAGCAAAAAACTAGCAAAAAACGGCGACAATCTCAGAACATGTTATGCAAGGGAAACGCTTCGTTTTTCACACAATTTCCACAAGCGGGGCGCTAAATAAACTAAGGGTTGTGCGTCCTCAGCCAACACCACCACCACGAAGCGGACAACGCTTTAAGGCTTTTCATTTTTTAAGAGAGTCGAGAGTGCGGGACTGCGAGAGAGAGCGGCAGATCAGTTTTTTAAGAGCACATCTCGTATGTTGTTTTTTAGAGAGAGGGTTGCTGCGGGGACTTTTGCTCAATTTTTGCTATATTAGCTGGCTGTGGCGGAAGAGTTGAAACAGTTTGAGCTGCGCAGCCGAACTTCGAGGATCGCCAGAGACGTGCCATAAGAATCTGAAGATCGTGATCAGAGTCGAGCGTGTGCTGTGAAATCTGTGAAAATCTTGTGAACCAAGAATTTTTTATCAAAGAAAAATCAATTGATTTTGAGTGCTGTGTTTTGCTTATAAAAAAAATATAACGCGATCACAAAATGTCCAATCAAATGGAATTTGTGATGCAGCTTTATATGATGAACCTGCTGCAGCAACAAAAACAACTGCAGCAGCAGCAGCAGCAACCGCATCAACAACAACAGCAGCTGTCCAGCTTTGCCTACACACAGAAAGAGGATATCAGCAGCAGCACATGCCTGCAACAGCAGCAGCAGCAACAACTGCAGCAGCAGCAGCAACAAATGCAGCAGCAGCAGCAACACAAGACAAGAACGCACAAACGAACAAATTCGCAAAACACGAACTGTAGTAGTAGCCGTAGTTGTAGTCCCAATAGTAATTTGAATGCTTTATCACAACAACAATATGAGCAAAATGCTACAACACTAACAACACAGACAACCCCAACAACACCTAACATCAGCACAAACACTAACACAAACTTTGCCTATCAGTTGCCACAAATGTTGCTGAGCACTTTGTCACCACTGACACAGTACATGTTGCAACAACAACAGCAACAACAGCTGCAGCCGCAGCAACAACAACAGCCGCAGCAGCAGCAGCAACATTTGCTGACAACTTCAACAACAAATCTGTTACTAACCCCCAACACGCCCAGCTCCATGCAGCAAATGCTGTTGGAGAATTTCCCCAGCTCCCTGAAAAGCGAGCAATTTTCCGTAAATAACTTTTTGCAATCCTCCACAGTGACATCAACGCCAAACGAGCAAGCAGCAGCAGCAGCAACATCTGCAGCAGCAGCAACAGCAGCAACATCTGCAGCTGGCAACCTTTCGGCAGTCACAGTCAAATATGAGCAGGATTTCGATGATGAGGACGACAAGCCGCTGTCCAGCTTGAACAGCTGCAGCTCCTCGGGCCTGGCCAGCACTAATGATGCTAGCACCAGCGCCAGCACCGAGAAGCTGCTCCTGTTGTCCGGCATACAGCCGCTGGAGAGTACGAGCACCACTGACAGCAACGACTCGCCCAGCATGGTAAGTTCTATAATTAAGATTATTCCATCAACAATTTTTTTTCTGGCATTTTCCATTTAAATTTAACATACAAGATACTTTATTGAAAAGATTTTTAATTTTCTTTTGACTAATAACTAATTTACAAACATGATTGAATACGGCATAAAGAAACGGTTAAGAGTAGCATGAACATAAATTAAAGACATATAAAATTTAATTAGGAATTTATATTAATATGGAGACCAAGTTTATTCTTCTATCTTCTATTCTTCATACCTATTATTATTAATCTTTTTTTTATATATATTTTAATATCTTCATATTTAATATATTTCAATCGAGTCTAATAGAGCCTTACATTGCACTTATTTGCATTTGACTGCATATCATTAATATTCATAAATCAAACTATTAAAAGAGGTGATACGAATATTGAACAAGATTTTTCAAGTTTATTTATCAATTTCGTTTGAGGATATTTTACAACAATTTAAATATAACATTTTTCATCTTTTTTTAAATTTCCACTACTACTATTATTAGTACTATCATCCACTTTTATTCATTCTCTATTAGCTATTTATTGCCTTTAATATGATGCATAATATTACTACTAATATATCAACTACAACGACTACAACTTATCTCTATATATATAACTGTTTGTCCTGACTGACTGACTGATTGGTGATCAACGCACAGCCCAATCCGTAAGAACTAGGAAGCTGAAATTTTTACTGTTGCTAACTTATGTGATGTAGGTGCACGTTAAGACGGGGTTTCGGGAAATTCCACCCGCAAGTGTGGAAAAATCGCGAAAAACGTTTGTATGTAACTTTTTTGTTTACCATCCGATCGGCCTCAAACTTATTTTCAAAGATCTTTGTTCAAATTCATTTGAGGGGTGTTTCACACTTTTAGGAAAATCCGTTCCTCCTTGGTGGAAATGGAGGTCAAAGATTTGGTGGGTGACGTTTCGCGCTCAAAATCATTTCCAGAGATCTATAAGAAAAATCATTTGATACGTGTTTCACACTTTTCGCAGAATTCAAACTTCTACGGGGGGGATGCGATTTAAAGATTTGTTGGGCGAAGTTTTAAGTTGTGTCCGATTTGCTTCAAACTTATTTTCAAAGCTCTACATAAGAACTTAATAAATACGTATTTCAGCGATTTGGAAAATTCCACCCGCAACAGTGGTAAATTGGCGGAAAACGGTTGTATGAATGTTTTTTGTTTACCATCCGATCGGCCCCACATTTATTTTCAAAGATCTTTGTTCAAATTCATTTAAGGGGTGTTTCACACTTTTCGAAAAATCCGTGCCTCCTTGGTGGAAATGGAGGTCAAAGATTTGGTGGGTGACGTTTCGCGCTCAAATTCGTTTCCTAAGATCTATAGAAAAATCATTTTAGACGTGTTTCACACATTTTGCAGAATCCAAACTTTTTCGGGTGGAATGCGACTCAAAGATTTTTTGTACGAAGTTTTAAATTGTGTCCGATTTGCTTCAAACTTATTTTCAAAGCTCTACATAAGAATGTAATGAATACGTGTTTCAGCGATTTGGGAAATTCCACTCGCAACAGTGGTAAATTGGCGAAAAACTTTTCTATGAAAGTTATTTGTTTACCGTCCGATCAGTTTCAAAATCATTTCAAATTTGTTTGGGAACATTGATTTTATACCCGGGTTATACCCGCTAGTGTAATATATACGTCTACTACTACAACTAAAATGACTTTTCGCTAAAATATAACTATTACATTTATTATTATTTCTTATATAAATACTGCATATAAATACTACTACTGTTATTTTGCATATACTATTACTACTATTACTATTACTCCTGCTACTTCTACTAGTACTATTGGAACTTCTACTACTTATTCTACTCCAACTACTAAAACTAATACTACTATTACTACATATACTATAGGTACTAAAACATCTACTACTTTTACTACTGCTACTACTACGACATCAACTTCTACTACTTCCTCTAATTCTACTACTACTAATGCAACTTATACTTCTCATTCTACCAGTTCTATTAATAATTCTCATACTAATTGTACTAGCCCTATAACTTACTACCACAATGTTACAACTTCTAGTACTTTCAGTTCTACAACTACTGTTACAATTTCTACTACTTTTACTAGAGCTACTACTGCTAATAAATCTATTACAACTTCTACTACTATTACTGCTACTACTACTTATATTAATACAGTTTCTAATACTGCTTCTACTACTATATGTTTACAAACAACTTAACATATTTCGATTATTTGAAATTTCGTTTAATATTTCTTATTTTATTAAAATCGATTCAAATGATTCCTAATATATTTCTTGCTACCAAACTCACCAAAACAAATCTACTAAAAAGAATATTCTTCAAAAATCTTCGTATTGCCTAAAATATCAAGTTATATATTCCGTTCAAATACACTCAATTTCTGTTGGATAACTTTTATTTTAAAAGCAAGCCAAGTTTTTCTGTCATGCCTTATGGTTTCTTCAAGCCTTTTAATGTTTTTTTTTTATGTTTGTCATAAACTCCCACGCTGTCTGTAATTCGAGAATGGCTCGACACAAGTGTAGGGAAGTTGAACATATTCGTGCACTTTGCGCAAAAAAATAACCGAAGCAAAACTTTGTCGCAATTTGCTTGCTTAATGTAAACATCAACTCGATTCCAAGGAAAACAAACAGCTGCTGTGTCGACAACGCGTGGGTTCTCCAACCCTGCAGCTGGCTACTGGCCACTGGCCACTGGCACCAAGCAGTCTGATTTTGTAGGAATATTATTATTATTTAATTTAACAAACCGTTCTGTGCATTGCAGTACACGCCCGTCAAGCAGCCAGCGGACTCATCCTACAATGTCGTCACCAGCATTGATAGTAATGAGGCCACATTGAGCACGCCTCTGGCACAAAGCAACTCGCTGCTGACGCCGCCGCCGTCAAGTGATCAGGGCAAGGGCAGTGTCAGTCTGAGCACGGCCAGCAGCTTGGATGCCTTTCTGCAGAACGAGGAGAATCTGAAGAATCTGCGCAAGGTGTCCTCGTATCTGGAGTGCGAAAATACGCTCTGTCGGCAGGAGACGCTGCGCGAGCATTTCCACTGCTACGATGAGCCCTGCCAGGGTAAGATATTGAGCAAAAAGGATGACATCATACGCCACCTAAAGTGGCACAAGAAGCGCAAGGAGAGCCTAAAACTGGGCTTTGCACGGTTCTCCTCCGCGGATGACTGTGCGCCCGCCTATGGCGAAGGCTGTGCCTACAATTGGAAGCAGACCCACTATCACTGCGTTTACGAGCACTGTCCCAAGGTCTATGTGAGCACCAGCGATGTGCAGATGCATGCCAACTTCCATCGCAAGGACTCGGAGATTGTGAGCGAGGGTTTCCGGCGTTTTCGCGCCCACGAGAATTGTCGCATTGAAGATTGCCCCTTCTACGGCAAGAAGATTTCGCACTATCATTGTTGTCGCGAAGGCTGCAATCACACCTTCAAGAACAAGGCCGATATGGGTAAGTGATCCTTCAGATCGTACATTCCACTTCAAGTCTACAGCATCTAGTTACCCCACTCTGTAGATAAGCACAAGACGTACCATTTGAAGGACTATCAGCTGACGCAGGATGGCTTCAAGAAGATACTGAAAACGGAGCAGTGTCCTTTCGAGTCCTGCAAGTTCTCCACGGTGTGCAATCACATACACTGCGTGCGCGAGAACTGCAACTACATCCTGCACTCAAGCAGCCAAATGATAAGCCACAAGCGCAAGCACGATCGCCAGGATGGCGAACAGGCTTATCAGCAGTTCAAGAGCAAACAGGAGGACACGGACGACACCACCTCACTGGATGCCACACCGCTGCCGACCAGTGCCGCCAACAGCAACAGCTCCAACTCCACCACACCGCTGTCCTCGCTCTCCGCGGAACACTTTCTGGCACGCAAACGTGGTCGGCCGCCCAAGAAGATTGTAAGTGCCTGCTGTTTGAAAATTCCCGCCAACCACATCTTTTTAATTTGTCCTCATACAGCAACTGCCCGCCGATGCACAGCAAACGGAGACGAAGCGTCTGAAACTGGAGGACACCGACAGCAATCCGACGACAACAGCACCGACGCAGTTCCAGCCTCCGCCCAACAGCAATGCACTGAGCAGCGCTCTGTTTCCCAATCTGATGCCCAACTTTACGGCCGCTGCCGCCGCCGCAGCTGCCGCAGACGCAGCTACGGCGCCGAATTTCCAACTGACGCATCTGATGGCACTTTTCCAGCTGCAGAATCCGCTCTTCTATCAGAATCTGTATCCGGGCGCCGCGGCTGCCAATATGCTGGCCGTGCCACAGAATGCGTCCATGTTTGGCAATCTGGCCGCCTTCAGCGCAGCGGCCGCTGCCGCAGCAGCGGGCGTCCAGCAGCAGCCGAAGAGCGAGCTTAGCATTAAGCCCGAGTTCAAGGAGTAGATGGGAACGTCCTAGCGCTCATCAGATGTTTATAGGTGTATATGTATATAGAGGTAGTCGTAGTTATGTAGAAGACTGACTGATTCGGACGTTTTGTTAGACAGCGGCCAGGCATCAGGCTCTAAGCAGGATTTCGTCAAAGGGGTTCCGGTAAAATGTTGATGCAATGGCCAGGACGTTCCTTTGCCTTTTTTTTTAGCCCGTTCCTTCTGCAAAAGCCAACTCAGCCACATTTTGTTGGCTCGAAAGCCTTGACAAAATGTTGCTGAATTCGCTTTTATAAATATTTGTTTCTTTTTTTATTAAAACCTTTTCTTATCCAAAAATTTCAGCATTTCGAACTAAAAAAAATAAAACTTAAATTTAGTTTAACTAAAACTGTGATGTTTTCCTTAGATTAACTAAATCGCTTGACTTTAAAATGAATGTATAAAAAATAGTTTTAATTTTAGTTGTCTATGCGGGACCTAGAAGATTTTCTTTAAAAGGGGTTAAATCAATAAAAATAAAAATTTCTTTGTGATATGTTAATGAAAATTCTGGTTTTAATGTCGTATTATCCTATGAATTATATATTAAGAAATATATGTTTATACATGATTAATATTTAAGAATCGAAAAGTTAAAAATAATTTTTTTTATATCTTTATGTTTTTGGTGAGGGCATGTTTTCCTTACGTGAGTAAATAAAATTTTCCCGTTCAACCTTGAACTTTTTTTTTCGAACCAGCTGAGTTGATTTTCCTGAATTTGTGAATCCCACTGAACTGTCATCGTACATAGATGTTTGAAAACATATTAAAAGTCAATCGAATTACAGAGAAAAAAGGTATTTTTTGCTAGACTTAATTTAACGCAGTCAATTAAATTTATTTCAAAAAATATTATAATTGTAATGTCATGGGTATATTAAGGTCATGTTTTGGACCTTCAATTGGCATTGGCAATAAAATAAGGTACCATGCGAAAGGAAATGGCAAGTGTGTCGATTCAGTTGTCGAAAAACCCTACTGCATACTTATTCGGCAACAATTTTGGGCCACTGATTATCTAAATTTAAATGAAAATCTCAGTTTATGTACCAGGTAAACAGAAATGGAAAGTAGGTCACATATGCTACGATCGAAAAATTGTACTGCATAATTTCAGGGGCAAGCATTTCATATTCCCTCACCCAAATCACGTGCAGGAATCGAATGCCATATTCTGTGCAGCCAGTGCTGCAGCTTGTGAAGGCAGGGGCTGCTTGTGGAAAGAGGTGAAAAAAATCATACATATGTTTATCATATCTTTGTGCATTTTAGTAGGATGCGGTGCTTAAGATTGACCAGGACTATCTGAATGGCGACGCGGATCTAGCTGGTTGCTCAAAAGATATATATCATATCTTTTTGGAATATTTTGGACCAGGAGCAATGATTGGCATTGAAAAATCAAATTCTGAAAAGAAACAAAAGTTGACATAAATTGTAAGGGTAAAGGTTTTGTAAATTTAAAAGCTTTGGTTGCCAATGGATTATAGAATCGTTCATGCATAATTTCATAATTTTAAATAGCTTAGTAATTGAAAATATTAAATAAAACTTAATTATTTGAAATTACATGTTTTGACTTTTCCAAAAACTTCTGGTTATCCCCTATACAACTTATACCATAGAAGAAAACAACATTTTGAATGCCGATTAAATAATTGCTATTGAATTTATTACTGTTTTTATATGATTCATTTTACTCATTGACTAAACACAAATCAGCTACACAAGAACTCTGGACGCTCTATGAAAAACAGTTACTTAACAATAAAGCATTTCCATCAATTTTCGTATATACTTACTTAATTTTTCTTATATTCACATATAAGTACGTATATTTAAACAATTAATATAGTTAATCCAAGTCCAAGAAGAGATATCGAAATTTATATAGCTTCTATAAGTACACATACATGCAAATATTTTCGGAATTTTTTTAATATGCTGCTGGATTTTTGGAGTTTTGTTTTTCTCGTTTACAATAAGAACCAATAGAAATAATGTACAAATGATTATTTGATAAAAAATTAGGCGAAACTGTTTAAACTAATTAACTAAAACTAAAGAAACATTAAATTCAACAAGTAAAACTAATTAAATTCGTTACAAATTAGGTATGCTGAACAATAGATAAACTTAAACAAAACTAGAGACTGCGAGACTCTGCTAAGCAAATTCTTTTTATCAGGCCATACATATAGGGATATATATATGTATATATATATGGGGTCTAAGCGTCGATTTGATTAAGGTGGTTTACGAACAATTTATGTTAGCCAAAATTTATAAAATTGTTGTTGCAAAAGCATTTATCCAATTCCATGTATAAGTACTAGTATATATATATTTATAGGGTCTGCATATATATATGTATATAACGTTTAGGTAATTTCGGGAGTGATTTCCATTACATATTTATGTATGGCATCGATTTGTGCGCAACATGCAACATAATGAAATTTGTAGCTTTTTTATTTTATTGATGTTTTTCTTTTTTTTGCATCTAAGCCGCAAATGAGGTGTACTGGTAAGCGTTAGGGTGTCTAGGGCTGCTCAGGAATCGTCTCTCGGTAGAGGCTACGCAGCAGCTTGCTGATGAATCAGAACCGTTAGCTGCGACCGTTGGGCGCCGCCGGTGACGCCAGTTCCATCGTTGGAACCGCGCTGCTTGGCGGCGGCAGTTCCACCGTTGGATCCGCGCGGCACGCCAGACAAGGTGATGGCACGCATATGATGAACGGGCCGTATGGACTTGAGCTGTGTGGTGCCCTTGAAGCGGACATTAACATCGCCCCCCACCATGCTAAGTGGATGCATGCCCGGCTCTGGGTCCGTTACTTGTTCGTGTTCGTGTGGTGCTGAAGTTATGGCAATAGCGCCACTATAATAGGGACGCATGGTCATCGGCGAGAGGGCTGTGGGCGTGCTTTTGTAGCCTATGCGACTGAAGATGCTGCCAGTGTTGACGCTGCTGTTGCTGTTGCTGCCGGTGCTGTTGCTGCTAGCGTTGCTTGCAGTGCTGGGCGGGCTGAGCGGCGTGCCAACGCCAGAGTCAACCTCCAATGGGCTCTTGATGTTGGCCACAAACTTATCGACATGATCCGGCAGCTTCAGTTCGTCCAGCTTCGTTTGCATGACGCTGCGTGCGCTGGCATTGTCTAGCAGACGATTGGGACGCGTTGGTGGCGCAGGTGGGACAACAGTCGGCTCCGGATGGCCATTGGTGTGGTTGCGCTGCTGCTGCAGTTGCTGCTGCTGCTGGCGCAGTTGCTCAAAAAAAGGTGTCTTCTCCTTCTTCTGCTTTTGTGGCGAACCAGGTTCGTCTCTTTCGCTCACCTCTTCGAGCACCTTGAGTGGAAACCCCAAGTGACTGTTGACCGAAATGGATTTGCCAATTTTGCGTTCGGCAAATATTGGCTTGCGTCGCTGCCGCTCCAGATCATCCAGCTGCTGCAGCATGCGTCGCACTTCGCTGGGCAGCTCCAAATCAGGATTATGCTCCACCAGTTGGCCAATGTAACGGCCCAACGTTTGTATTGTCAGCTCCAGGGACTGCACCTGCGACTGCAGCGTAGAGATTTGCGTTTGCTGGGATGAGCGTGTGGTCTCCAGCTGTGCAATTGACGATTGAGCGAACTGGCAGAATGGAAGTCGATAATTAAATAGCCATAAGGAAAAAAAACTTGTAGCTACTCACCTGCAGCTGTTGCTCCAAATGCAGATTCGTTGCCTTTTCTCGGTTCAGCATTTCAAGATGATGATTTGTCGTGGTTATCTCCTCCTGCAGCACATTGTATTCCACATTGTACTCGGCCAGTTGCTTGCTTATTTCCAGCCCAAATACCAGCTTCATGGTTTGCTCCATGCAGTGCGAGTCCATTTTGGGCACCACCGACTTCAGATAGTCCATGATCTCCTCGAAGTTATCGCGTGCGAGCAGCTGCTGCTTGTGCACCGAAAGCAGGGCAATGGCAAATTTAAAGATAACATCAGAGGACTCTAGGAAAACCAGATCGAAAACACGCGCCACAAAGCCCAACGGAAACTGTGAACTAAATACGGTAAGAATCCAGGGCGCCGCGTATAAAGTGGGCGAGACATCGTTTTGATCCAGCCACACGTACAAATCGGGCAGATGATCCTTGACCAGACGTGACAGCTGATACAGCTGCAACTGGAACTTCTTCATGTCCGGCAGGTATTTGGTGCGCATGTTGCGGCAGAACATCAGATGCTTCAGCAGCTGAAAGGCGCTGGCCTCGTCGCACTGCAAGGAAGAGGCATTAATACATAGTAGAAGACTCTAACAAGGATCAACCTACATGCAACAGCAACACGCCGCAAATGAAGCCCAGTCCCTGGCAGTAGCCCAGCTCTGGGTCGAGTATGGAGTAGGCCTTCAGCAGATTGAAGAGCGACAGTTGACCCAGCCCCAGCGGATCCTTGTAGAACTGATGGTTGGGAAAGGTGCGACCCAGATCAATAAATATCGCATGCTGATGCTCGGTCAGATGCTTGAGCAGCGTTTGATACGGCGTATTGTAGTTGGGAAAACGTTTCGTGTCTACCGGCGCCATGTTCATCGAGTGCTGTTCAGCTAGAAAAGTCCACACATCGCCGCGCTTCGAACGGGGCACTCCAGTCCGTATGGCATGGCGCAGCACCTTGGGATCCTTTTTGTTGCCTATCTGCATGGAGTTGCGCTCAATGATTTGCTCCCAGCGCTCGATCAGCTGCTTGTCGCATGGCACGATCTCCTCGTAGTCCAGTTTAATGCGCTTCAGCTCGTTCTCGTTCTGACGCGCCTGCAGCATGGCATTCTCTGTTTCCATGCGGTTCAGCATAATGGTCTGTCGAATGGCCGTGCGCCACAGTTCTCGCAGCTCGGCTGCATCTCTCTTGCCGCGTTTGACAGCTATAAGATATTGGTTTGATTGGATCACAAGAGGAGATTATAGCAAGAGGACTTACGTTTGCGCATGGGCGACAGATACTCGGTGGGCGCCTCGCTGTCTAGACCCTTGGAGGGTGTCACCACGCTGTTGAGTATGGCCTGGCGCCAGGAGCCCTGATGTGTTTCCGCCTCTTTCGGACTGTTGCCTACTTTGATGAAGCTGCAAATGAAAGAATAATTAAGTGATTGTTGTCAATTAAAAGATTAAGTATATGCTAAGCATAATCTGTATCTATGCAGCCCAAACGGAAGGGCTAGGAAGCTGACATTCTTTACAGAAGCTTCCTTTTGCGTCGAAAGTGAGTGCTAGGACGCGGCTTCGAAAAATTCGGCCTCCGAGTTGACCTCCGGTCTGCCTGCGAGACTTTGTTGCCTGAGCGTCGGACTAGCAAGCGAAAGGTCGCCGGTTCAAACCAATGCGTAAGTTTATAATTATTTATTCTATTTGTTCACAAAGAACAAAGGAATAATTATAAATGTTAAAACACAAGAAAATGGAAAAATTAATGTGTGTTAACCATAATAATTAAATTCTTCGGTTGGTGCCCACCTGGAGGCGCGGACTAGCGGAAGCGCTATCAAGCCTCTAAGAAGGCGACATTATAGACGTGTGCTGGCAACTTAAACAAACATTTTGGTAGACTAACTACTTGGCAAACTGCGGCTGTGCACTTACATGTCCATCATGGGGCTCTTGAGCTGCTCAACGCTGGGTTTGCTGCTGGGACTGGCGCCCACTGTGTTTGAGCGCGAACGGAAGCCCTCGGGTGGCGACTCGGCGCCTAGTGGTTCGGCGGATCCTTCGCGTATATCACGCAGATTGTGTGGCGGCAAGGCAATGTCGTCCTTGGAGGGCTTGCGCTTGAGCAGATTGTCAAAGGAGTTGGTCAGCGAGCGTTTGGCCTTCATGAAGATGGTGCTGCCGCCCAAATACTGATTGAGAAACTCGGAACGATTCTCGGCGGTGTCGTGAACGTGACGCTGCTGGCGCGACTCGCAGTGGGCGCGCAGCAGCATCATGAGGAACTGATTCTGCTCGGCAACCGGGGAGTTGGTCTTCTCGGAGCCGCAGTACTTTGCCCATACCATTTCTTGCTCCTCATCGCTTAGCGTGGCAATGCGACGCCAGATCATGGCCTGCGTCTTCTTCTCGGATAGGCCCTCCACGTCGGTGCAGAGCTTGTGGTACCATAGCATGGGGCAATGTTCGCAACTGAAGATTTGCGTCTCCTGCTTCTTCTTCTGCTCGGCACAGGTGTCAAAGGCCTGAGCAATGGCCGCCACGATGTCATCGCACACGTGCTCCGACTGGCACTTAAAAACGTAGCCAATGTAGCCCTCGTTGTTCAGCTCGCGGCAGATGATGCCAAAGTGATCCAGCGACTTCTGGCCGTGCACACAGCTGGCCACATCCTTGAAATCCTTGTAGAGCAGCACCTGCTTGCGATCCGGCGAGATAAGCCGCAAATCACTGCGCCCCACCAGGAAGACCATGGTGCGATTCTGTTCCGCATACGGCGGAATGCAGCCCTGCGAGGCGGAACGATCCCTCAGCTTTGGTGTGCTATAAGGGAGGAACAATCAGGAGAGGATTAGCTGTGCGTGCATATATAGGTGCTCTGTTTTCGTGCGCGTGGCATGCTAATGAAAAAGTCGTTGGTGCAAGGCAAAAACATAAAAGAAACAAACGAACGGAAAAGAAAAACCTGAAAAAGTCTAAAACGATAACTAAATAACCAACTAAACATGCGTGGGCTCTGGACTAGGTCGCCACTTACTTCTCCAGCGCATAGTGTGTATGCAATTGAGTTGGAGCAGTAGCAGCAGAAACTGCGGCAACCGCCTCGCCCTGTTCCCTGGGGGGCGTCGGCTGTTTGTTAACAATGACATTGGGCGCCTCCTGTTGCTGACTAGAATCCTCCGGGCTGCTTGCGTTTTTATAGAGGTTTTTGAATAAGTTTTGGTCAGGGGGGAAATTGGGGGCACAAAGGACAGACAACAGACAGTTCGATATGGGCATACTTACACCTCCTTTTGGCCCAGCTCCATTTGGCTTTGACCACGCAGCAGCACACGCTTGGCTGGCGATTTGTTCTCCTTGTTGGAGGATGTGGAGTCCAGTGGTTGTGGTAGGGCATCCGCCTCAGCGCCTGTAAGTTGTAGTTCAACCTGTGGCTTGGGCTGCGACTCCTGCTCCTCCTCGTCCACCTCCTTGAGCTCATGGCCCTTGAGTGCGCCGCCGGCAGTCTTGGCTTCAATCCCGATGCCGCCCTCGCTGCTCAGGGACATCTTGCGATTCTGGAGGATCCGCAAACGCTGCGCATCGTAGGCCTTGAACTTAGGCAAGGCGTCGTCAATGAAGGTGTTGGGCACACGCTTCTGCGAGACGCGTATCTTGCCCACATACATGACCTCAAAGAAGTGTGTGTGATTTGGCGAGATGTCCGACAGCAGCGACAGATTGCTCTGTGCCGACGTGGACGTGGGAATGTTTACAGTGCCCGAGGAGTTGCTAAGCCCATGCGTGTACGATTTGGATGCCTTCATCTTGGAGCTCACGGGATTGGGACTAGCATCGTGTTGGGCATTGCGCAGCGCCTCGCTCATCTTCAGATTTGTCGCCGGTGTCGCATGTATGCCATTTAGTGAACCATGGGCGGCGCCACCAGTACCAGCAATCAGTGTCTGCGGTATGCTGCCCACTGAGCCGCCAAGCGTGTGCGCCGGATCGCGCATCTGATGCATCAGCTCGGCCATCTGCAAAGTGAGAGAGAGTGGGCGAGAAGAGATAAGAGATTAAGCTTCATATCAGATTGCCTGGACAACAGACATGCAGACATGCGGTAAGTATGTACAGTACAGACTGCACAGCCAACAACTTCATTACAGACACACATGCTCCACGTCCTCAATCCCACGCACTCCCCACCCCGCCGCCCACCTCACAGGTTGGTTGGATGACTAAATGACCGTTCGATGCGTTTTCCTGCTTTAGTCCTGTCCAGTTTCTCGTCTGTCATCCCATTTAGTTTTATGACTTTTGTCTTTAGTTTATGACACTTTTTATGGCTTTGTCACTCAAGGGTTTTTTGGTCGTGGCTTTGCGGCTTGCAATGAAATTTTCGGACATCAATTTCATGACACCGACAAAGTAGATTCACTTCGGTTCGGTTAGGTTAGGTTATGTTATGATTATGTTATTTGAGGGGCGACAAAAACTCGACGACTCGGGAATCTGTATAAAGTTAACATTTCTATGACACTGCGCTCATAAATATTCGAGACGATGCTGCTTCAAAGTTGAATTATTGTAAATTATTGCGGGGTTAAGATAAAATAATCCTAAAGAATCTCATTTCTTCCGAATGTTTCAACTTTAAATGCAGCTATATTCAATCAGATGGATATTACACTCGATTTAAATTTAGTTACGATTGAGAGTACATTTTTGCAAGATACCCAACAACATATTTCTATATTAAGATGAGCGATAATTATGTTCAAGACGAGTTTAGTTCGATAGATAGGTTAGTAGTGGAATATCTGTATGGTAACAGCCTTGGTTGAGTAAGATACGTTAGTTAAATTTTTGAATGGAAATGTTATGATATTGTTTACCCAGCTACGATAATCAATAGGGTATACCAAAGAGTATGTATCTTTCAGATACTGAAATCGCTTATCCTAATAAAAATATTGATTTAACCTAGACAAATATTTCAAATACTCTATTATTCAAAGAAATCTCTCAGACAAGCGTTCTGGTCACAGCATTCAGACTTTATGTTAAAGATTATACGAAATTAATATATAATAAGTGCTGGGATATTTCACCCAGTATTTCATTGTTGAGTTTATACTATAGACTTTACGACATTCTTAAAAACCTCATGAGAAATTTTAAAATGTGTATTCTTATCAAGTCTTTTTACATATTCGAGCATTTATCTCGTGCTTTTTTGTTACCTTCAATTAATACCACATTTTTAAAGCTATAGATATATTGAGATTTTCTTCAAAGCAATTTTGTTATTCATTATCACGTTAACTATTCATGTGCAGACATTATGTCTGCGCTTCTTCGCAAATATCTGAGCAAAGCATCATAGCGGGGGAGCAGCAGCTGAATCGGATGAATCTTCTAATCTGAACAGCTGTTCGCTGCTTGTTGCGATAGTTCCCTAGAGAGAACGAGGAAACTAAGAAAAATAGAGAGAACATTTTTTCTCACATGTGCGCTCTGATCTCTTTTGGCTGCCCTCTGGCCCAATTGTGCGGCATTGAAATGCTGCCAAAGAGCCAAACCAAATTTGCCAGCAAATTACAAAGTCCAATGTCAGTGCATAGTGCCGCTGTCTAGAAGATATGCCGTGTATCTGCTAGATACATTAACTGCAATAACAAATAATTGTCATTTATCAGCACTTTAGGGCAAAAATAACGAAACGAATATACAAAATTAAATTGCACTACATTTTGGCTACCAAAATTGAGTTAAATGAATCTTCTTGTTCTTTTTGTCGATTTTGGTGCTGTCTCTGCTTTGCCTATATGAAGCTGATCATCCGCTGGGCGAGTGATCGTGACGTCATTTCTCTGCAGACTCTACAAGTTGACAAATTTCCAAATAAATACATATACACATGTGTATTCGCTTATATATGTAGCTGATAGGTAGCAGGGACACGCTTAGCAACGCGACTTTGGCATTTTGTTTGGCAGACATATATATATATATATATATATATAATATACATACGTATACGAACATAGATACATCCATTTACATATATGCATACATACATTCCTTCAAATATGTTTTTGCTTCATTTTTGTTTACAAGAGATATATTTATTAAATGCTTTGGTAAAGATTCGACGGCTCGACTGGCAGATACCTTGTAGGTAGAGCGGAAGTGGTAACTTGTTATAATTAATGATTTTCGAACATACGTATATGAACATAGATACATCCATTTACATATATGCATACATACATTCCTTCAAATATGTTTTTGCTTCATTTTTGTTTACATGACATCTTTTATTAAATGCTCCAGTAAAGATTCGACGGCTCGACTGGCAGATACCTTGTAGGTAGAGCGGAAGTGGTAACTTGTTATAATTAATGATTTTTGAACGATTTGGGTCAAAATTTAGATTTTCACTTTTTTCGATGCCAATCTATAGTACTGATCCGGTCGAGTCCAAAATGGTATAAAATTCCAAAATCGGATATTATTTGGCCGTGATATTATAAATATTATAAATTATAAAATCATCAAAAATGGTTGACTTTACAAACGAATCGTTTTTTTGTCAACAACTTTTTTCAACCCATCGATTTTGGATTTGCCAATGCCAATTGATAATGGGGATCCGTACGAATTCAAAAAGGTATAGTATTTCAAAATCAGACAATATTTACCCGAGATATTCAAAAAAAATCATCAAAAAAGTTTCGATTTTCGAACCGACCCCGATTTTGCGAAAAAACGTGATATAACTCCAGGGTATATTGAGGTTAGCAAACAAACAAGGTACTGTCACACATATTTACCTTTGACTTTTTTTACGAAACATTTCACAGGAATTCAATCCAACGTCACGTTCACATCGCGTTTTGTGAGCATTTTTCTTGACGCCTTTTATTTATTTATTTGTATTTTATTATTTGTTTCCATGAACATGTGTATGTATATGTATGTATGTACGTGCTTTAAACTTTTTACTGTAGTTGAATAAAAGGTTGTTTTTGGCTTATTGTTAAATGTGACGACTACCCATCGATATCTCTGTATATGCATATATTTACTGCAACGTCAACAGTATTTAAACTGCGCGAAATGACAAAATATATTTGACGCGCCACAAAAACTCAAATTACTTGACGGGGGTGTGTTTTCCAACAGATTTGTGCTTTTCACATACCCGGCAATTGTTTTTTCTTTGAGTGCCGCCGAATTGTCTGGCTTCATGTCCTTCAGGCATTTGCCATGACATGATTTACAAGCCAGACAAATGCATTTAATATTTATTAAAATGTTTACCATGTTGTCAAAAATTTTGTTGTCGCAAACAAATTGAATTTGAAAATCAAATGCAAGTGCAAGCTGCTAAGTGATTGACTTAGGAATACCCCTAATTTCAAATTGATTTATGCTTAATATTGCAATTGTCAGCAAATAAAAAAATTATTTGTAGTGTTAATTTTCTGTAATATAGCTGCTTATTCCATTTTAATCCATTCTTAAGCCGGTGACTAAATAATAGTCGAACCCAAATAAAGGTTCATGAGGCACTGGTTCAAACCGGGCGCCGAACCATCGAAAACGGCTGAAGGTAAGAGATATTTTGGTAAGAAAATACAAGCTACCGCTTCTTTGTCTCCCAAGAAAAACCTTTTATCTTTTGTGGTAGACACTTAGACACATGATTTCTGCTATGAATTTATTGTGTCTCCATGAAAGATAGAAATTGCCGCCGACACGCAGCAACTAATGTATTCATTTAGTTTTTTTTTGCTGCATTATAACAGTAGATGGTATACACAATATTTTCCAATATTTGCAAATGTCGCCTGACAAGAGACTGGGCCACAATTTTAATTTGTTATTATGAGCTTTTGTTGCGACTGTTATTGCAGCTCGTTTAGCTTTATTTTCCCTGCTCATGCTGGCTTATGGCTATTTATGCAGTTCGCAAAGTGTCTGAAGGATTGCGAATGCGAAAGGAAAAACAACAAACAAACAAATTGCCGCATGCATTTTAAAGAGCAGTCAAAGGTTTATTGAACCTTCGGCATATGTTTAATGACCGCGTGACAAAGCTATTCTAAATGTTAATTGCAAATGTCAAAGCAAACAGGAAGAGCGATTGTTTGGATTGGCAGTTGGTTAAACTTGAAGATCGTTTACCAAACTGCTTCCTTAACCAATTTGTAATGCCCTGCGATTCGTTTAGAGCGCTTAGTTTAATTTCTTTGTGTGCAAATTGAAAGCAACTTGTTCACAGTTCGCTTTAAGATTTGTTTACAAATAAGCACACACACACACACATATATTCAGCTTTTGTTTATTTAACGCCAATTTGCAATTATGACAGAAATATACATATATCGTCGAAAATTATATAAACTCAATTGGCAAAATATCAGAGAAATTCGCATGCGAAATGTGGAAAATGTTTGACGTAGCAATATTATGAAAAATGCTGTAATTAAATTTAATACGCTACTTTAACATCCAGCTTTAACTATAATTTTCAGCAAACTATTTTCGTGCTACTCTTTAATAATTCATAATTATAGTTTATTAGTTGTGCAATTTACGACTGCATATATTTTATAAGAAAGATTGTACGTTGTGATGGTAGGGGATCCACAAGATCCAAACTGGTACAATCGACAGATAATATACTCAACTGTGGTAGGATTTGGCGATTCTTAAAAACAGGTAACTGATGCACGTTTAAGCTTTACCCACTGATAATTTAAACACTTAGAATCAGACTTGAGTAACCGTAAGTAAATTAAATTCTCATATTGTTAAATTAGTGGTTTTAATAAGTGTAGCATCATGAGAACAAGTTGACATTTCCTAAGCTGTTTACCATTTACCAATACTGTTTGGTGTTGCCAGTTTATTGCAATGCAAAGTGGCAACACTGCAATATAAATAAGCTCGCTGACATTGACTTTGACAAGGAATATTAAAAAAAATGGTGTCAAATACAATATTCTATAATATTTTTCAGTTTCTATTTATCTATTTTTGTTTTTTCCACATTGAAACAGCGCCACAACTTGACCAACAAATTTGTAAAGCACTTTGGACAGCCTTTTAGTGCCTTGAAAAACTTTACAGGAGAAATGTTTACCAGACGTTACGCTCCTTTGCGCACAACATGGTCAGGGTCAAGTGTGGTCGACAGTCGCCAAATTCAGTGAAAAACCCCAACTTTTCTGGCGCCTATGACAGTGAGAAAAAATGAAAACATAGATAAAAACATCAAAGAATTTCTGTTCTTAGCACGCGCGAGAAATTTAATTTCCAAGAGCAGCCGCAAGTGAGGAGGATGCAGGTATAAATGCAATAAAAGCACTCTATATGATAATGCATTTATGTGCTGGCCATTTGCATGGGTATCTAGAGACGCTACAGTTTTAATAATGCATGCAGAAAGAATAAAATCCAAAGAAATTGTTGCCATGCGAACGAGATACATATGTATTTGAGAAATTAAGTTGTGAGGGGCAGCTGGGAGAATTGAAATATTGTTTCAAGGGCGCATCAATTAATGTTAAATGAGAATGGAGAGCCGGCAATGTCAGGGTTAAACCAGCGGCAGCTCGGGAAGTTTTCAGTTTTCAATGGATTGTTAAGCTTGGGCTAAACACTGCAATTAGTCGAGTTGCGGGCTGCATGCATAAGTCGAGACATAAGGTAGAAAACGAAAAGAGCTACAATGCAAAAGTAAACAAACAAAAAATAAAATTAAAATAAATAAAAGCAAAAAGAAATTGTAACAAAATCAAATCGAAGCACAAACAAAAATTGAAATCAATTTAAAGAGGCGTCTGGCTTGACTCCGCCGGAGTTTCTGTACATACGGTGCGGCTTTTATTCAGCACGGATGCATCGCTGACGGAGCCCGTCAGGATTGTGTCCCGATGAAATGGCACCGTAAACATGTTATTCTATTGTGTCTGTTGCCTCTAGTTGTTGTTCTTGTTGTTGTTGTTTTGAGTTGTTTTCACGTTGTTGTTGCAACTTCGGAAACTTACTGTTGCTGCGAATTCCGCTGGGCGCAGTTAGCAAATTTAATTTATATCATAAATTTTTTGAGTTTTTAATTTGTTGTGCACTTAAGATTGAAGATAAGAAGTATCACAAATTTGTTGAGTTTGCCATTTTTTGTTTGTTGTTTTTATTTTTAAACAAATTTTTATCTTTGTGTTATATGCACATGTATATTAATAGATTTCACATCATTTTTATATGACGGGACATTACAAGATTATTGTTACTAAAATTTTTGAATTTCCTTATTTTTATATTTGTTATACATAAATAAATTGTAGACTATATTTGCATTTTTTTTAAAGTGCATTTTTTATTTATACTTTATTATTTTATTTATTTACACCTTTATTTCATTTGTTTTATTTTTATTTAAATTTACTTTCATTTAAATTTGATTTATTATAAGCAGATTTAGTTGTATTATTGATTTACTTTCCGTTACCTATTTTTAACTTTAACGTTTTCAATAAAACATAAATTATATTTGATTACTGAATAAAGTAATTCATAAACAGTTATTTAATATTCGTTCAAATGCTTTTCTAACTCTAATTCTTTGGAAATTTTGTGTTTAGAATTTTTTGGTATATTTGTATATTTTTATATATTTATTGATTATTTTTATTTTATTTTAGCATCAACTTTTTTATTAGAACATAAATTATATTTGAATGAGTGATATTCAAGTATTTTATAAATATGTATTTAATATTCGAATGCTTTTCTAACTCCATAATAAATTCATTAAAAATGAAAGGGGCTGGCTTTACCCTTATTTATTTTATAATTTGCTATGCGTTATCAATAAATTCTTTTAACATATTTTTATACGATTTTAATCTACACAGAATCATATTCGGTTTTGGACTCGTGTCGCAATAAAAAGCAATAAAAAAACAAAAACAAAATGAAAAACACAAACGACTCGTGCGCTAGTCTTGGATTGTTTGGAGGGCAAATTTCGTAAGCCGGTTACAACAACCGCAAATGGAGCGGGTTTCTATTCCTTATAGATATAAGGGTGCCAGCACGAGAGTATTTTTCGATTTAACGAGAAACTAATAATGCGGCTTTTGTGGATTCTGTGATTACAGTTATTGCTAGGGGGTGTACCAAAATACATCGTTGCGGTTGAAGTTGTGCGATAAGAAGTCACAATTATTTATACGTAGTTCAGTTATTCCCAGAGCTCGCATATATTTCATTTACATATCTGATGAATACAACACAAGTCTACTAAATGTATCTAATCGATATGTGAACGTTGAGGCATTGAATCTGTATCTGAATACTTCATATATATATACATATATATATGTATATATATATAGAGAGAGAAAACGAGAAGGGAGAGAGAGGTGATGCATGCAGATGTATCTTTTGCTATTTGCTAATTGTCGCGTTAATTGATTTTGTATTTAATTCGTTTGCTTGATTTGAGAATCGGCTGTTTGCGCTACCCATTGACAGGCAAAACTTTTAAGTAACATATTCGGGACAATACAAATACAATCGAATGCTTTTAGTGCTTTATGTAAGAGTTGTTTATCCAAGTACAATTGAAGTCCACTGCGAAAACATCTACAATAAAAAATTAACTTTGAAATTATAGATATATCGCGAAAAGTTACTAAGAAACAGATCTGAACAGTTGGCAAATAGCTCATGATGGTAAATCTCAAGCCTTAAATATATTTTTAACTGCGAGTCCCAAAGCAGTCCAGTTATTTTAATTGTTTATTAACTTAAATTGTACACTTTTTACATATTTAACTCTCAATTGATTTGTTTGTGTTTAACTTTGAAGGCATTTCAATTAACTGAATAATGAAAGATAAAATAAAAGAAATGCCCAACTGACGCAACGAGAATATACATGCATATACATACATAAATATATTTATATATATGTAAATTTATATATATACGATGTTCATGTGTATGGAAATTTGGACTTTGTTTTGTTTTTTGTGTGGCGCGTTTTATTTATATATTTTCTATAACTTGTTGTTGTTGTTGTTTCGTATTGGCACATCACTTGGCACAGCAAAACGAGTTTAATTCTTGTTCCAATCGAAATTATTATTTTTATATTTTTTTTAGCTTCTTTTTACTTTTTTTATTTGACGGGCGAATTTTGTTGTGGTTGTGTATTTATTGGTAGCAGTCGCTGCATTCAGCAAAGCGCGCACGCGATTCAATTGCCGCCAGACAACTGAAAAGCAACAACGGATCCCATCCGCTAGTCTCCCAGCCCATTGAGTGCGAGAGAATCGCTAACAGGCAGCAACAACAACCACAACAACAAAAACATCAACAACAATAGCCAAGCAACCTGCGCATGTAAAATTGAAGCAACAGCGCAAAACAGTTGAAATTTTTCTCAATGAGCGCACAGTGAAAACGTGGAGAGCAACTGTAAGAGTGTGAGGAAATGAGAGAAAGCTAGCGGGAGAGAGAAAGAGTGTGTGTGTTTGTGTTTATGTGGTCAATAGTGCGAACTGGCAACGCTGCGTATGTGTGATCTGTACGGATTGTTAAGCAGTAAACAAAGGTAAGCAATGCAACTGTTAGGAAAATGATATCGCAAATGGGAAGACTTCAAGTAAATGTGCTTTAGTCGGGAGTGTGCGACTAGGTGATGCCCTGGGATGCATCGCCCATGTTCTAGTTTCCTTGTAAAGACAAAAACACACATGCACGCACGCCGCAAACTGTAAACCTTATGCAGGACTGCTTCTTCTTTCCTTAGTATGAGAAACGCATTCTTTATTAGCTTCGGTGTTTACATGTGTGTCAAGTTCGTAAATGCTTAGTTTAATGAAAATATCTCGAAAAATTCGATTTGAATCAGTATTATGAAAGTGGGAATAAAAAGTAGTTAAAATTTTACTGCGTATGGTTCAAAGGCGCATAATTGCTTGTTTCCGATATCGACCGGTTCACACAGACGGAAGAATGACTTGGCTTGATCAAATCAGCTTGTCGGCCTGATCAAGAATAAATATACTTCAAGGTGTTGGAAATTCCTCCTTCCGCCTGTTACATACATTTACACAAAAACATTATACCTTTTTCACGCATTTTCAATAGGTTCCGGGTATAATTAGAGATGATAGACGAAAATTTGAAAAACAATTAAAGGCCATTTGGATATTATCTTTATAAATTACTCATTGATAATATTTCAATTTATAGCTTTAGCAGCAGAGGGATTCGGGAGGGGAAGTCCCAAGTGACCAGTACGAGACTTGCTCATCGCAATATGTACTATGCACACTAGGTTGGAATCTACTGCAAGAATCATCATTTTAGGATTAAAAAAAAAAAAGAGATTTTAAATTTAATAAATATCCAAAACGTAAATTGAGAACTGACAGCAATTTGCTAACGACCGCAAAGCAAACAAATAAATTTGTTGATAAACACACTAAAAAACTGATATGTAAACTTTTAGATAGCTGCAGGCCAGATAAATTATTTGAAAAAAAGTGGCTCCATCAGTATGGACTGGGCCAACAATGGAAGCATCAGAACGGCATACAACTGACACAAGCCCAACAAGTTTTGCACTATTAAAATCGAGGCAAAGGCTAACTAAATGAACTATGTTACTCAATAGTAAATGTAGTCAATTTGGCGATAAAGCTACATATAAAGTGCTGCTTCCTGCTAAAATGTGCGACAAATTCAATTTGTTGTCGGGCAGGCTTTGATGTTGCAAGGACTGACTGCAAGCTGGGAAAGCAAACAAAACTAAAAGTCAATTATCAAAGGCACAAAGCGGCAGGCTGTACAGCGGGGTATATAAGGCTCTAATACTCAATATTAATTTCAAAAGTTGAGCCAGCGTGTGTGGGTATGTGTGTGAGGGTGTGTGTGTTGTAGCACAAACCTGGTTAAAGTTCTCGCCATGCGGTGGAGCGCCGAAGAGGCCATATGACACGCCCGCATCGTGAACTAATTGCACTATGTGTGCACTTTTTGCTATTTTACATGAGGAAAAAACTTTTAATAGCAGCAAACAAAAAAAGGTAAGGAACAAAAGCAATGTCAGTCAAAGCTGGAACAACATATTAACTTTAGTTAAAGTGGAATACGATAGATATAATATGTTGTTCCAGCACAGCTCTTTAATGCGAGATACCTAAAAGCACCAAATGTTACTGCTGCGTCACTTATCGATTTCGTTTAAACGGGGCGAAATATCGATATGTTGAAATAACTTGATCTACACGGTCTTTTTATGCGAGCCTACGCTCCAAATTTCAAGTATCTAGCTCTTATGGTTAACCGACTGTGCAAAACTCTGTTCACAGTATAAAATCTTCAGAGACTCAAAATGGCTTCCTTATTTTGGAGGTGGTGACTCTTGAACTGTAACCATGGAAGCTGTGAATTAGGGACGCAAACTGGCGTTTTAAAATATGTTAAGATGAGCATACGGATACATTGGCACTGAATCAAATAATAACTACATTTTACTGCTTCCATTTCTTCCACATGCAAATTTTTCGCCTTTTATTTTACAATTGATAAAGAAAGTGGTATTGTCAACGCTTTACATTGTGGCCAACACTCGATTCGACGATGTGGGCCAACAGCAGCAGAGGCAGGATAACGCTGGCAAGTTCTCTCAAAGGCCATTAAAAGTCAGGCGAGCGTTGCGAATGACAACAACGATGTCTCGGCTATGGCAGCGGAAACGACATTTGCCGAATGTACGTGAATGTTCCCGATGCCTGACGCAGTTGCTGTTGCCGTTACTCGGCTCGGGGCCACTTGGCAGGACAATAAAAGCGTACTTAAAACGGCAATGATGGCCCCATGCAAATGACAGCTCAGCGTTATGCGTCATTTGCCACAACAACGCGACAACAATCAAAGGACAGTCGCCGCAGGGCATGCATTCAACGTGAATTAGTTGTCCGGTTGCCCGGATCCCGTTTCAAAGTGCGCTTATTAAAAACAAAATCGCATTACACATAACGCATTAAGTATACGCCGCATGGTCCATAGGTGTTTGGCAAAGCGTTTAGCAGGTGCGTCGTGCGTTTTAAATATTCATGAGTTAATGAAATGTTCGCGACCACAGAGACCACAGATGCCACCACCTGCTAACTGCCTGAGCTGAAGGTCTGCTCCACTTATCTCCGCCCAGCAATTATGTACATTTTTGCCAGCTTTTCGTTCGCTTTTCTAATGGTTTCCCTTTATCATTTTTTTTCTCTCCACGCCTAATGACGCCTATTAACGTTGGAGGACGCTACTCGGCTGGGATGCACACGGGCAATTATTTTGGATACCTTGAAAATTTGAAGTGCCCGTTCAGCTGCGCATTATTATTTAAAACTATAGCAGTACAGAAAACAATACAATCGCGATTGCAATGCTGTTGATAGAATTCAAAGCAGACCTGCACAAATGTGTGTGTATATGTATACGGAAGTTCTTGGAATTTGCGCTAGCTGCCGCAAACACGTGGGCAGCCAAACCGATTTCTTAACCGAATTTGATGAAATTTTCAGCAGTAGATTTTATTGTACTATAAAGTATTCGTATATTCTCAAAATGACAATTGCAATTAAATTGTGGCTAATATTGGTGGGCAGCATAAATTGGTTTATTTAGTTGAGTTATACTTATGAGGTAGTAGCGGGGAGGTGGTGATAGCTCTAAAATGAAAGATACTTGATATATTTATACTATTCTAGAAGCTACATGCTCTTATTATTTACCAAAATTGCTCAAAAACCCGGATTTCGATATCGATTTTTATCGATTACTTAGAAACGGGGCAAGTTATCGAATATCCGAAGCAAACTCAATCTGCGCAGGCACTAGGAGGACCTACAGCTACAATTTAAAGTCTAGCTCATAGGTTCTGAGATCCTTGCGTTTATACATACGGACGGTCGGACATGGCCTGATCGGCTCGGCTGTTAAGATTATATACTTTATGGGATCGGAGATGCTTTCTTCTGCCTGTTACATACATTTACACAAATACATTATACCCTTTTTATCCATTATTAATGGGTTCAGGGTATAAAAAGCCTATGTCTTTATCTAAATGTCAATTATTTGAAATTTCTTGTGAATATTATAGAATTGTATACTTTTTTCTAGGTGACTAGACTAAATTCCCAGATCTTTTGTAATTACAATCAGGTTAAAGACGATCCAAAAATGCAGATGATTTATTTTTAATTGCTTAGAAAGTTGAATTTATGATTTGGCTGCATATATATATGTTCTTAGTTATTGTCATATGGATAAAAGCCAAATTTAGATTTAACTTGAACTATTATAATACATTCCATTTATATTATTTGTACAATCCTATAGAACTTTATACATGCCTAACGTTTTAAAAAAAACATGCATTAAGAATTCTAGAAAGTAAGGAATTTCATCAGGTCTTTTTTAAATATTCTATTTAAAATCTTTCGAAATAGAATAAAGTTAGAATGCAAGCATATTGGTATATAAATTATTATAATAACTTTTTTCATAGGTTTTAGCTTTCAACTCGACTTAGTTAAATATTTCAATGCTCTCTAAATGAACTAATTCAATTTGAATTTCATAATTCTGTATTCTACTACACAGAATACAAAAACAGTTTTTATCTTTAAAACTTCTGCTCAATATATTATTTTCAATTTTAACAGAGATTTTATTTGATTGCATTTAATCAAAAAAAACTTGCTGGAATCGTTTTTGTAGCATATTTACCGGCGCTCTGACATAAGCTTGCTGCCCCAGATACCAAAATTTCAAACAAAAAACTCACACGCACAGACGCACACTTACACAACCTGAACATTCAGGAACATTAACAACACACACACTGAGAGCGAGAGAAAGGCAGCTGGTAAATTAAGCTGGGGGGCGTGGCAAACTGACGTTGCCCAAAATGACTTTTGACATGCAATCAGCAACAGCAACAAAGGCAGAAACTGAAATAAAACACGAAAAAAAGTGAATTGCAATTTAAATTGAGCCACAAAAACGCATGCACAAAAAATATTCAAAGTATATATCTATATATGTAAAATATTTAATACCAAACAAAAAAAATCCTATCACGAGTTTTTGAATGGATTTATTTAAGGTTTTTTTTGTCGCTTTTTATTTTGTTGCATGTGCGCCCACTTAATAATAAATTGTGAAGTGGGCGTGTCAGCATTTGGTAATGGTTTTATTTTTTGCTACTTGACTGTTTATTGGAAATTAATATTTTGCGTGTGGTCAGCAGCGACGTTTGTAGTTTATTTACGTCCCAGTTAGACTCTCTTAATTAGAAACACAATCGGAAGTTGTTTTATTACGTGCTAGACACCAATCCCTACTTGTCAAATGGATTGGGCGCTAAATATTTGGTTTGCTGGCGACATTTTGTGGGCTTCGCCTGAGGTTAACTGTCGCCAGGTTGACCCACTTTGGGTGTTTACATGTGTGTTTGATGGACTTATGACACACAGCACATACGTTAACATAACTTAATTGGCAACATTTATAAATTTATATATTCCCAGATCATTCTCTATATACATCACTTAAACTTTCTCCATTTGATAAAGCGTGGCCTCTATATATACCCTACCTGTCGTGTTATAGCCAAAATTGATCAATTTTTGGTAAAATTAATATTAAAAAAAGCTTTTCTTATTTGAATGCTATCCCGCAATTAGTACAAATTTAGAAAAAACAGCCAATATAAGTAATTTAATATTTTTAATTCATTTAACTTTCACCAAAATTAATTAGGCAAAGGTACATTTACATTAAGGTTATTTGGACGAAAATGAGTGGATATCACAATTCTATAAGCCCAGTATTCCAGTCATGATAATGAATGTTCGCAAATCGGTTCCGGCTACCATTAAAAACTTTAAAATGAATTTAAATTTAACTGCGCGAACAATTAAACAGTTGCTTTTAACAATTTTCACCCATTTTATGCACTTAGTGCTTATAATACAAAATGCACAGTTTAGATAATTAAAATGTGAAAAGTGATGACCTTTTGAATTTACGGTTCGTGGTGCTCAGGACTTGCATTAACTAGCTCAAGATGTTATGTCCGGGGTCATTTTCCCGTCAGTCACGTCCATGACTCGCTATTTTAATTGAATTTCATTTGCTTAAGTTTTTTCCGCACGAAAAGTCAACTTAAAGTTATAGAGAGGAAACACTTTTAAAGTTTCCTCATAAATCGGTAGCTTCATTCGTGCCGTTTGCATTCAATTCAAATCGTTTACAAAACAAAACCCATTGTTGCAAGTTTTCTAAAGATTTTCATGTCGAATGCATTTCAAAGAGCACACATAAAATTTGCACATACATACATATGTAAGCATAGAGTGGTGGCGGGGGTTGCAGGATGACAGGTGCAAAACAAAAGGCCAAACAAAAACCAAATGACGAGAATCAAACATAGAATTTGAGCTCAAATCGGAACTTACCTCCTCGATGGTGTCGCACTCAAATAGATAAATGTGCAGCAACGGATCCTTGGGATCTTTTAGCAAATAGACCAGCCCAGTAATGGGTCCTTGGAATTCCATAAAGTTCTGCGGTTGGTCTGCGTCGGCCGCCTGCTGCTGTTGCTGCTGCAACTGATAAGCGGCCGCAGCACTGGATGAGAGTGAGCCGTAGGATGTGGATGTGGTTAGCGTCTGGCGCGACCCATTGGCGGTAAGTGAGCCAGCAGCAACAGCAGCCACAGCGGCGGCAGACGTTGAAGATGAGTGGGCGGCAGCTGTTCCACAATTGGCGGCTGAGGTCTGGCCAGCATTTGATTTGAGCTGGATGAAGCCATTGCCGATGCTCTTCGACTGCGGCTTATGCATAATGCGGCACATGCCCACAATATGCTTCAACGGATGGCTGAATTGTAGCTCAAAGTCCGAGTTGTATGATTCCAGTATGCCATGCTCAATACCAACCGACAGCTGCAATCAGTAGATATTGTTAAACATTACATTAAGCATTACGTTGCGAAATTGCGCAGAAACTTAATGAGTAGCCAGCAGATTGAAGGCTGCCTCAATGGAAGCTTTATCTATGCTCTATTTGTAGCTGCATCTGTTATTATACGTTGTATTTGCCCAGACATGCATTAAGAGACAAGTACGGGCAAGCTCGAATACGAAATAGCTTGATCAAATAGTAAACAGCGCTTAAATATAATTAAATAGCCTGATTCAAATGTTTGATGGAAAATTAAATAAATATGTCATACCAAATGATTGTAACATCGATTTCTGTTAAGGAATCACTTAAGAATTACATCATATACACCATTTTCACATCATAATGAAATAAATGAAACGAAATAATTTGTTATCTTGGTTTATAACTAATTCTTGCATATATTTTAATTATACTAATTATACTAATTAAGTCTAAATGAATCGAATGAAGCGCTATGTAACTAGGTCTTAAGCATAATTTGTTTAATATATGAATTCCACATTTTTTTAATTAAAACAACTTTGTCCACTTCCACTGACAGAACGACATTGATGAAGAAAACTTAAATAACTATTTTAATAAATTAACCATAAATAAGTGTATTACACAAAAAGAATGAATAAATTGTTCAGGCATTCGAAAATTTATATTTATATGATTTATATAGCCGAAACATTTAAAATTAAACAAATGTCAAGCAATATGAATAACTTTTGCTGAGCATCAGGTAAAATGTATTCCAATTAGGTTGCAGATGATTTAATTATAACTAAGCAAGTGGAATGCACATAGTTCAAAACTCAAACATCCATTGCCTGCATCCACTGACCGACTGAGAATGATGCAGGATGAGAACTAAATTTATCAAATGCATATATGCCAAAGATGTAATAAATATAATGAAATGTCCCTCGTTCAAACTGAAACGAATGCCGAGATATGGTATGAATGAATGTATGGCCATTTGCAAACAAATAAGACACTTTTAAATATACCTTAGTTAGTGGAATGCTCTTCACTCGCCACAAAACAAATAACAAGCAATAGGCATAATTTCTCCTTAGTATTAAAATGCAAATTGCCAGAAACTCATTTAAGCTGTGTTCTAACGAATGTGTGGGGTATAATTATCATGCAGACAGGCAGCAGCTACAACTACTCGTGCTTCTCACTCCATGGCTCTGGCTGCATTCAGCGTTTCCACTAGACGAAGCAGATTAACAGTATTAAATTCTTTTAATCAGTTTACTTGCATGCACAAGTACAAAAGGGGTGGGCTTAGAGGCAGAGAGAGCAACAGGGAAAGGATGACGCTGACAGACAGAGAGACAGACTGGATGGCAGGCAGATAGACAGGCAAGCGCAGGCTGACAGCAGCTTGACAACATGGCGGCTGTTCCATTTCCGGTGTCCTCATCACCGTCAATATGTGCCGCCATTTCGCAATGCTTGGTTTTTATTCTTGGCCCCCTTTATTATTATTATTATTTTTTTTGCTGCTCAGTTTTTACTATATGCGCAAACGGGGTAGCTAGGGAGTGTGGCATGGATAGGGTGGGTAGGGCAGGGGTGTGCCTATGTTGTGGTTAGAGCTGTAGCTGGCAGAAAGCAGGTCGACCCATTTGGGGCGTCGGTTAGAATTTTGCCATCAAAAGGTTTTATTTTACAAAATACAAGGGAAGCAAATAAAATTTATATTCAGTTAGTTAAGCAGACGCTAGTTTACTCCACGTGGTGTGTGTTTGTGTGTGTATGCGTGTGTTCCAGGAGATGGTAAACACGGCTTTGGGCAAATTCGTTGACGTAAGTTCAACAAGCAACGTTTATTAAAATTCCTGAAATATTGTTAACATAACAATGAAACTATTACATAATATTTTTTTTAAGTTTTAGTTGGAAAACTCTCTGATCTGAGCTAACTAACATGTATTAAATTCGTACTTATAATAATTATAATTTTATCTAGCTTTTTTCAAGCTATATAGATGCACAGTTTGCTCTATATAATTTTTTGGATTGCATATAAACTCTCTGATTGCTCTATATAATTTATTAGATTGCATATAAGCTATAACATCTATTGAATTGCCGTTGCTAACTTAATACCTTTATGAAGGACCATTTTCTTCGTAAAGTACACTTTTCATAGTACCCAAATTTTTACCACACGTTACTACAATGTTTATAGCCCAGAACTTGAGTAGTTAAAGTGACAACTAATAAACTTGCTTTTATTAATTAAGTTCCTAAGTCAAGAAATATTAGTATTTGATTTATGGATATATAAGTATATCGATTTTAGTTGTTTGGAAATTAAGACAATAGATTAAAACTATTTTTATTAAGCCATACGTAATTTATCCCAAAATCTCGATCTCATATCGATTCTCGCTAAAAATCTTAGATATAACCTTTCCTCCCGTACCATCTTGATATCCACTTCTAATTAAAATATGTCTAAAGTGCATCGACTAAAGAACCAAATGTTGGAATCAACTGTTTCTGTCCATGTTAGTCTTGTGGTCTTCAAGCCGAAAAATAAACTTTCGTTTATTAAAATTTTTGATTTAAAAATTTTGACTCGCATTTTTTATTTTTAGAGCGCACTTTGCGAAAACGTATTAAATAAAGTCTAACAAAGATCTTTGTAAAATTATTCGCAACCGATAATAAACAAAAATGTTTCAAATTTTCCAAATGCCAAGTTTTCACAGCTTTAGGTGCAATTTCCAAAATCGCTGATTACGTGTTCATTTAATTTTTATATAGGGCTTTTAAAATATGTTTGATGCCAATCGGTTTCATACAAGTGTTTTTCGCGATTTTTCACACTTGCGGGTGAAATTTCCAAAAAAACCTGACATACCGTGCACCTTCACCGCACAAGGTATCTACAGTAAAATGATCACCAATCAGTCAGTCAGGACGAACAGTTTTATATATAGAGATATCCGATGTGTTCAGTCACAAAATAAATAAAATAATATGACCTCCTCTATATAGTTCAACAACCTTTTTTGTACGTGTATAAGTTTATTATCGACCAATTTATCTTTTACTGTATTTTATAGTTAATCAATTAAGAACTTGAACACACATCCATTTTTAATACAAAATATAATTTCACTAATTGAGGCAGAAGGAAGAAAAACAAACGTAAACAACCAAAAAGAAAACAGAACCAGGGAGCAGCTTTAAGAACTTGTAAAGGAATCCGATCGAAAGGATGTCGGCCAAGCACAGAAATTGGAAAATGAAACGTTTTTGAGAAAATTAAATTAAAATCCGTAAACTGCGGCCGCCTGCTGTTTAGTTAGCAACGTGGGCGTTAGCTCGAGAACTACTTAAATACACTGTGCCCGGAGAGTAAGGAGTAGGAAAAGCTGAAAAACTTTTCCAGCATCAAAGAAAAAACTTTGCAATTAATAACATTCCAGTGGGAGTGTTGCGCGGTGACGGGTAAGAGGAAGAAAAAGGGGCGCCTAATGAGGCTGCCAGGCAACACGGTAATCATTGGGGGCTTAACCTCGAGTCACCTTTACCATTCGAATTTAATTTTTTAATGGCAACGCGCCAGGCAACCATTTTGATTCTAATCCACTTGAACTTGTCCGCCTTGCCAATTTTCAATTAATTTGTGATTGCCACTTGATGCACTACACTCACCCGATGTGAGAATCGCCGAGAGAGACGCTGTCGTTGCCAGGTGAATTAAGTGCTGTCGACTCTCGACTGATTTAACTGCCGTTCCGCTTTGACATTGACTGAGCAAATCCAATTATGCGTCGACCGAATCACAAATTGTTCCATTTCTGTTTGTAATGCAATCAGCGAACAAAGCAATTTGGGATTTTTCATTATAACAAAACGATTGAAAGCGTCAGATTGGAAAGAAGAAAGCATGGTTCCCATGAAAAAAATAGATAGCAGTGATTTGGGAAACCGTTTAGGAATATATATGTACACTTTATTTATTGCCAATTTGTTGAGGTTTATAAAATGCGACCTATTTTCTGCCAATTTTCGTTGAGTACGGCAGTTAGTTACTTTAAGTGGATTAAGGTTTACCACTCAATCTACGGCGCAAATAGCATGATCAGGAGGAGGAGCCGAGTTCGCTTCTCAAAATAGTTCTTTAAAATGTATAAGATTATGAAAGCAGTTTACATTGGGTTAAATAAGCAAATTTCCATGAATGAATGAATTAAGAGTGGAGATTCGGTCGTCAGTTACTTAAATTTGATGTAATTGAACCAACTACGTCAATATCCGATTACGAATCTTGTATTAATTTAGCAGTTTGAATGAAATAGGAGATAGGGAGAATGCCTCTATTCTGCTTCAGAAGCATATCGAGGAGGTTGAAATGTAAACAAGCTTTAATCAAACAGAGTACTGCACTTTATTTGATGCTAGCCAGTATTTCATGTGTTACCCCAAGGCAAACTATAAAGCAAAAATAATTAAAAATATATTTATTGCATTGAATTAATTAAATCGATTACCCCCTCCGAGCTACCTATACTTGAAAGTAACTTATATCTCCGCAAGCCAAAGATTATTTTCAGATGCTTTGCCCCATATTTATGACAACCGCAATGTCAGCAATGGCCAACAACCAGAGGCTGACCTTTTTGGCCCCATTTAACAAAGTACAAAGTAAGACTTTAACAGCGCCAGCCGAAGCAGTTAATGTAAATTATATTTCTTAAATGCTGAAATGCTAAACGACAACAGCAGCAGCAGCAAAAATAACAGCAATGAAATGGGAAATTGTAGGCAATCTATTGTGCAACAACAACAAGAACAACTAAACACAGTTCATGCATAATAACAACGCAAGCGAACGTCAGCTGGCACATGAAAATGTAATGAAGAAACAGTTAAAACGCGTAAATCAGTGAGCAATAACACGCGATGTTGACAGCACAACGAGACGTGATTCTAATTGGAGATGAGCGCGTGACAAAATCGTGACATAATAAGAATCCAACATTAAGCTGCAATTTAAGGTATATTATTAACTAATTGAAAAGGCATAATACTTTAGCATAATACTTTGAAACGACATTACCCTTATGGGAAATGGGCGCGTGACACGATCCACAACGCCCAAACTAGCACTGCAAATGGAAGACTTTATAAAATTGATTTAGTTATAAATGACGAGTTCCGATTCTAATTGGATACGAGCTTGTTATTCTTTCGTCAGTTTAAGCAGGATTAAAATTACAAGTCAATGAGCAACTAGTTTGTATATAAACGGGAGAAATATAATGAATACGTGTATCAACTAATATTTGATCTACAGTGGTGGGCATTTAATACAGCAAACAATCTATTTCCATAATACTCTTAAGCTCCTCGCGAATTAAGCGAAAAATACATGATTTGTTCTCTCACGTGCTCATCGCTAATTTTAATGTCTAATGAATATGTCAAGTAACTGCAACAACAACAATGGACAACAATACGCTGCGACTGATTTCCCGAGGCGCTAACTGCATTTCAATGTGTGTGCAGGTGTATGTATGTGTGTTTGTTTGACAACAATAGATTGTAAAAAATACAAAAGCAAATAAAATGTTTGCAGTCCGAGAAATAGAACACAACATAACTTTTCCTTAACTTGCCGTTCATTAGAGTTGCAAAGAATTAAAGGACACAGAGAATGGGCTGAAGAAACAAAACAGAAGCCGTATTAAAGGGGTCAAGACGTCAGACAGCTGACAAAGAAAAGAAATATTATAACTCATACGGAGTGTGTGCCACAGTATAGCTTTTGTATTCGGCTAAAGTGGGGGCAGGTAAAAGGGGGAAAAAAAGTCAAGAACGTGGAAATAAAATTGTGTCACAGGTATTGAAAGCTTTAATCATAATAAATTCCTTGTTTAGGATTTTCATATATTTTCAATTTATGTTTGGAGCTTCGCATCTAAAATTACTAAAGAACGAGCAAGAAATGTTTCAACATCCTGAATTGTTATCAATAAGCTAAGCTCGGAGTGCTAAGTACTCAGCTACAACGCTTACTCGAACAACGCTGCACATAGTTTAAAATATTATTTTCTATGTGGCACAGCTCTGACTAGCAGAAGCGTGTCAAGTGAGTGTGGCAACTGACGCGCCGTTCAACACATAAAAAATGCCGTAGTCTAGCGACCGCAGAAGTGTACAACATCAAATGCAAAACGTCGGCCAAATGGAATCGAGTGGGCGACAACATTCGCGCCCACTCAAAGCAAACGTAACGCATTCGCCGCGTAAGCCCCAGCAGAGAGTCCTCCACTGGGAGAGCCGCTGACGACGGTGAAGTGTGAAACCATTTGTGACGCAAAGGGATGGGAAGCCTGGTGCTGCGGCTCAAGTGACTCGACTCGGCCAGAAGCGGATTAGCAGCGAGACTTGAGTGACTTCTCCAAAGCAGCAACAAAAAATCCACCAAACAAAAAGAGGAAAATATTCTGCAGGCAAATGAAACAAGCGATCTATTGATTTTTCTTTTGCAGCTCGCTCAAATCAACTTCCTGCCTGCCGTCGTGACGTCAATGGAAGACCTGCCACAAAGCTTAGGGTTGGGGCATAGAAGGAAGGCAGTAACCACCTGACAATTGATACGAGCGGCGTTAGTTAAGAGTTTTTGGGCAGCAAATAAGTAGGAATTTTACAAATTGTTGTTAGACTTGATTTAGATTTTAGTCAATTTATAACAAAGTTAAATGTACTCAAATTAAAAGTGAACACAATTGATTGAGTTGTAGCTTAATAAAATTTTTAAAGAGAGGAACAATTATACTAGCTAAAATTAATGTCAAATGACACAATAATGTACATTTATCTGTTGAATAAAAACAATTTTTATGTTCATATTATATCCAACAAAAACAACGCTTTCTATTAATAAATATATGTTGTATGCATATTAGCAAAATATTGAGAGTTATATTTGGGTAAAGGCCATCATATACACCCTCCATATAGATAATATATGATAAAACTAAATATTATCTACGAAAACTCAAAAGTTACTTAGAAAAAAAAATAACAAATAAACAAAAAATTTAAGTTATGTACAATAGTTTTGTTTTAAATACTTTTTGTTTAAAGACTCACTTATTTTAATCTACATTTCTTTAGTAATAAGTAATTAAACTGAAATAAGTTGATAAAACTTTTTCATTGATTTAAAGACTTGGCCTAACTTAGCTATTCACCAAAGCTATCTATTTCATTGCACTAATTGCTGAACAATATGCATGGTAAGAATTTATAAAATTCCGAACACACACACTCATAGACAAAGCTCTGTTTGCTTGGCCGTTGAAGCAGCGCAAAAGTTGACATAAGACTTTGATGTTGAGGCGTGGGAGTTTGTTGGTTGCGTAGATGGGCGTGGCACGTTTCGCACTTGAGCGGCAGCCAAAAGACAGCTTGTTATAATTTCCATGCGCTATTTAACATAATAAAGCAATAAGCTGCCGCAGCATTTGTCGCAAACACTGCAAATGAACACGAACCAGAGCACTGGCAAACACTTCAGTTTCTCTATTTTTTTCTCTATCTCTCCCTTGGCCTGTGGGTGCGTGTTGGTTTTGTGTCAATTTACTGAAGAGGATGGTGGAGGTGGGGAGGGGTGCAGCGGCAGCCCACATGCAAACATATATGAAAATAATAAACAAAAGTGCAGGCTTTAGTAAATATTTATACAAGAAAATATGCATCAAATTATAGTCTGGGACGGGTCTGTAGTGTCTGACTTACCAAGTGCACAACAATAAGGGAAAGCCAACAGAGAAAAAGAGAGTAAGAGGGAAACCCAAAAAGAAAGAGAGAGAGAGAGAGAGGGAGGGAGAG
Organism: Drosophila borealis; assembly: GCA_035045885.1. Taxonomy (NCBI): domain Eukaryota; kingdom Metazoa; phylum Arthropoda; class Insecta; order Diptera; family Drosophilidae; genus Drosophila; species Drosophila borealis. The sequence continues at coordinate 1,750,439 of JAWNOR010000299.1, forward strand.
CGTTGCGTATGTGTGCTGTGCATGCATAATTTTATGGCATTATATGCGAAAGTGCTTACAAAAATTTGCAAATTAAGCCTAAAAAATTGTGATATTATCTACTTAGGATGAAACATCAAGCACCCAATGTGTAAATAAAAAATAAAAAACAATTTCAATATATAATAGGATGTGAAATGAACTTGCTAGAAGCATAGACTTTAAGAATTTCAAGCATAAATTAAGAAATTTTCATTTATCCTATGATCTAAAGATAATAATATTGAGCCTAATGTAGAGACAATGCTCCAAGTTAAAAAGTAAAGAAAAATTCTTTATAAAAGAAGTAAGAGATATTTTTATAAAGGAAGACTGTCTAGTATTTCATTACTAAACCCAGTTGTTATATAATGTTACTGGAGCAAGAAAGCATAGCCCAGACTTAATTTATTAAAATTCTCCTTATAACCGACAAAACAAAAAGAAAAAACAGAAAAACTAATTCTCATAACTTTCCATTTAAGAGACCACACTGCAAACCCAGGATCAAGTATCAAATAAATGAACTCTTGTTAGCGGCTGCCAGAGGAGTTACTTTTTTATATAAATGTAATTTCCGCCAACCCAACGCCCACTCTCTACTCTCTCTTTCTCTGCCCCCCTCTGCATATGCGCCAGCTCTTCTATCCAATGGGAACTAACAACAATTGCCGGATCATAGGTCGAAAGCGCCCACAATTTGGTCGGTGGTAGCGCCAGCTCGTAAAAAGGATTCTTTTTAATGCATCGCATAGCCACCTGCGCGGCGAACACAAACCCAAAATGGACAAGCAGGACGAGAGTAGGACAATTCACAAAGAGAAGAATCCCAAGACTTTCATACAACTTTCACTCAGCCTCGACCCGCAACTTGTTGGCAACTGTAGGGAATTTAATTATGCAATGCCTTTCACTGTCACCGACTTGGCAGACCCTAGCAAAAACCCTGGAGCATCATTGGCTAACACACTTAAGCATAGGTAGAGCCCACATTCACACAAACACACACATGCGGCTGATGTGCGCCTAATTGCAAGCTTTGCTAAAATTAATTTCAAGCTTCAAATAATATTAGCCATGGGACACCAACTTGCGACTGAAATAGCACATACAACTTTAAGTGGGTGGAAGTAAGACAGAGCTAGCATTGAAGGACAAAGGACAACTAGCCGCTGTACGTGCTCAACGCGTATGCGTAACACGCCAGCCAGGTGATACCAGAGTGTATATATAAATCCGGCAGGTCCAGATGTAAGCACTCGAGATGGGTTCAAGAAGTTCACAGACTGAATAGAATCTTCGAAGCTGCATAACACCCAATATTTGATGAAAATGTATAGCTATATATATAATTTATCTTTTTCAACAATTATATGCTGCTTAATTTACATTTGTTCTAAATCTATTGTAATATTTATAACTAAAACCGAAAAATAAAGAAAAAGAAAATAAATATAAATACATACATATATACATACATATTAATTCATACATAACAATACACCAGCTATGCATCGACACATAACTACTTAGTATCCCGTATCATTATCAGAATCTTTATTTGTAGATATTTATATCATAATCTAGATAGAAAGATTTTCTTAATATTTATCTTCCTTTGCCCATTTAATCGTCAATGTGCTTATGTATCTATATGAATAAATCTTCAAAAATTCGTAATGCCTGCTAAATCAAAAGATAGTTGAGAAGATTATAAGAGAAATGAACTTGTTAGTGAGAAAAGAAAAAATAAGAGAACACTCTTCGGTAGACGAGCTGACTAAGCGATCCAAGCAATTAGGCATGAATATCCGGTCCCGAATCACAGTAAAAGAACAGAAGAACATCTGAATTTCTGGACATAAACAAAACAAAATCTCTTTATAGATCATCAGATGCCGCAAGTATCTACACAAGCTAAAAAGTGTCAAACATACAGCCTGCGTTGAAGATGACAAGAGACAAAACCACATGCTGGAGTAGGATGAGAATTTTACTCTTAGTATAACAGGAACTAGGTCCTTAGTCTTAGTATTTGAGGTTTGAGTACTCTTAAGCCTGTGACAGACCTTGCATTTTTGCAAGCAGTAGGACTCAAGAAAGGGCTCTAGCTCAAAGACAGAGTAAAAGCACAATAGACAATAGGCAGAAGGTCGCAGTGCCAGATTCTTCAAAAATAATAATATTATTAGCCATATAACTAATAATACTGATAATAATATTAATCAATGTAAATAAACTCTACCAACTTTTTGATGACACCATTAAGAAACTTCACATTCGCATTACTCAACGTGTAACCCTCGGATAAAGTCCATTTATGCCTATTTCAGCTGTTTGTTCGTTTCGGGATGACGTTGTCGTCCTCCTAATTAGCTACGAGTCTCGTACTGTGACTGTGATTTTCATTTAGGACTCACCTTTCCGCATGGTGGTTCTAATTTTAGGCAGCCCCAACGGTTGCCAACAGTTGCTAATCAGTGTAATTATCGTTTATGGAGCGCAAAATTATTAATAAAATTTCGTACGCTTTGCGCCCACTTTGAGCTGCCTGCATGCCAGCCTGCCTGGCGGGCTGTTTAATTGATTTATTGAGCCATAATAATTGCAAATTGCTTTTAATTGTTTTGGGCAAAGATAAAAGCGTGTTATGGATATCACCAGCTGCAGGTGGATTAACATGCAAATGCCAGAAGCGTTAACGGCATGACAGCACGACTGACAACATAATTCCAAATGACAGAACGCCGACTGCCGAGCAAGTGTGTAGAATATGCCAAGTTATGGAAATTCTGTAAAGTTGCGATAAGCAAAAGCTCATGGGCAGATTTATGGAATGAGAAAAAGTTCTAATACATTCTTTCTTAATTTGAGCATTAGAATATATATCCTAATCTTAAGTATGTTTAAATGGACTTCCAAGAAAAATACAGTTCAATTGATTTAAAATGGATGCTCGCTCAAAAAATATTTAAAGATGGATACTGTATTTGAAATATATATTTAACAAATTTATACTTTTATTAAGGATTGAAAAATAACGAAAATAAGTGTCAAGTACCAACTTAATTAAAGTAAGACTAAAATTTTGCAAAACATTATATCACAGAAAATTAAATATGCTCATACCATTCCAAGTTTGTTTTAATTTTGTACGCTACTAAAATATATTGGTGATTATGTACATAGGCATAAGTATTTTGTCTGTATGATTTTGCAAGGTAAAAATATATTTTTAATCTAATTTAAAATATCAACCGCAATAAGCGGGCTTCCGAAAATAAGAATAGTTTTCTAATCAGAGTCATTTCGGGCTTTCATAACTAAAAGTAGATTTATGCAATTAAATATAAGTCTCTTTTGTTTTGCTTTGTTCAAAACAATATGTGATTTGTTGTAAACTAATAATGTTTGCGGCATCAAGATTATGATTGTATATACATATATAAAGAAATATAGTACTTGATTATAAGAGAAGAAAAATGTTTTGAATAAAGAATTTCGTTCAGTCACATTCATAAAAGCTCTATTAACAGACTTTCTTGGACTAATATCTAGCTAAGCAGAGCAATAGTATGTCGTCCAATTTTGAGAACAAATCTCACGCGCACAATATAAGTATATATATATATATATATATATATATATATATATATTGTGCGCGTGAGATTTGTTCTTTTATTTTTTTTTTTTTTTAATATAACACGAAAATTGGAATTAAAATCTTGAATCAAACAAAAATTTGCGATATCTGTTAGTCAAAATTAAAAACGATTTAAAACATTTAAAGAATTTTGAAGGAAGCGAAACAGTCCTTTCTAATCAATTCGCATATTTACGAAATACTCACAATTTTTTCTATATATTTTTTTTCATATTATTAAGTTTATTTCTTAATCTTAAACTGTGGGGGCTTGCGCCATATATAATTATTAATTTACTTACCTTTGTGTAGCTCTCAGTGGATCGTATGTCGTTGATGGTCCATGGCAACATGGATGCCGAATAGCGCGGATCGACGGACGCACTGCCGCGATATGTCAACGAAACGAGTCGAGTTTTCATTTTTATCAGATTGTTTTTGCTTTAGCTCGACTTGGGCGTATACTGGCTGCGTATACAGTTAGTTGTTTTCAATGTTGAATTTAAATATTAATTGCAGTACAAGTTCAATTTGCAATGCAAATTTCATTTTCTCATTTTATTATTTGTTTTTTGCAATTCACTTTACGCTCATTGGGTTTCTGCCCTGCTGTTGTTGGTCTGCCGTTTCGTAATTACTTTTTAATTGTTGTGATTTGCTACATGAGAGAAATAAATAAATAGGCATTAAACTGAAATCAATATAATATTAACAGGCGGCCAGTGTTCCACTTTAGAGCGAATGTCGAGGTGCGAGTCCTGCATGAGTCACGCCTGGTGCTCAGGGGAGACTTTTAGGGCCGGGACCAACGGCATTTGTTGGTAAGGACAATGACCACCTGACTGATATACTTTTTTGATTGATGAAGAACAACAAAGTTTACTATCAATATTGATTTTTCTTAGCTACCCTGGCCACAGACTTTTTAATACCCTTGCAGAGGGTATTATAATATGGCCACCAAACGCGTAACGCATAGAACGTGACATCTTCAATGGTAGAAAGTATATATGTAACTATTCTAATCGGTATTAGCTGCACAATCGGAATAGTCAAATATGATTATATACAAACTATTTCCTTAACTGTGAGCCATCTTTTCTTTATAAGTCTATATTCTTTGCATAATAATAAATGCCATGTATTCAAAATGTAACATTTATATCAATCATCTTTCTGTTGTTCAGTTTAAGAACATTTCGAAAATCTGCATTAGTATTTGAACTTCGCAAGGGTATTTGAACTTCGATGCGCCGAAAAAAGACGTTCTTTCTTGTTTTACTTTATTGCCGCTTCGCATTCTCAAAGGCAGAGTTTCTGCTACTTCTTAGTTTTTTTTTGCACGCGACTGCCAGAAATAGGAGTGTGTGAGCCAGAGGACGAGAGCCACCACCACAAGTGGCTGGGGCAGGGGCATGGGCAGAAGAAGCCAGAATCACCCCTAAAAAAAATTCGCTCGATGGCAATGTTGGAATTTACTTTTGCATAAACATTTACATTTTACTTTCCTATGGTTTCACAATGTTTTTTCGCTTTTGAGTTTACTTCTGGCGTTTCGCCACACACACGTACACACATGTAGCACGCGACACACAGACTCGCACACACACGTACACGAAACGTTTATTGGTATTCGTGGGATTTGCAACAAAACAATAAGTCAACTAACTGAATGGAGACGGATACATCAAATCGCGTTGAAATTACGCAGAGCACTGAATCGGTATCCGTACGAATGATGGCTCCAATGTTCCTGCCAGTGCGACAACGAAACATTTCTCTATTCCGATGTAGCCGCGGCAACGACAAACGTCCTTCGTCCTGCATATTGGGCGCATGCGTTGATATTTGCGTACAACGCTGATGACAATAAGCGAACGCGGGAACAATCAATTGAAACGACTTTGTGTTTAGTTTGATGTTCTTTAAACCCTTACTTAATTACTCTATTGCATAGATTTAAATTACAATAGACTATTGCCCGCCAAACAATAACGAAAATCCAAATAAACAAATGATAGCATTCCGCAAAGAAACAGTATGAGTCTATTGGCCGACCTCCACAAATTATCATTCACAGCTGAACAGCTGGTTGTAAAAGCCGATCACGTGCATGCGCAAAATCAGTGCTGCAAAATACTTGCAAAAATAGTTATCGATAGTAGACGGCGTTATTATTTAAATTGGAGGCAATTTAAACGTTTTAATTTTTAAAGAAATTAAAAAACTAAATGCTTATAATTCAAAGATAAGCATACGTTAACAATTTTTTACAACTATACCACATTTGAACCACTTACTAACACTAACGGGCGCTCGCGTCATCTTCTTCTGCTACCTTGCTAGCTTTGTCTTTGAGCCAAGATGTTGTAAGCCATGTTTTAGCAACTTAGTTTGTGATGGAACGCGTTAAGCATCAGGTGTGTACTGATTGCCGCTTTGCGCTTTGTTCGATCTGCATGACTCGTGGGTACGTTTTCGGTATATTTTCTTGGGTGTGCATGTAGAAGAAGAGACTTTCACTACGGTTCAAAGCCCAAAGGCAGACAGCAGCAGATGCGACTAACGCTATTAATTAATGCGCTTCGCACGCGTTGTCGTTATTTCAAACTTCAAGAGTGGTTTAAAGCTGCTGGCCTATGAGTTTTTTACAGCTCCTCCGGTTCTCGCGTTTTCGCATTCGGATATGTTGTTTAATATTTTAACTTATATTGGTTAATTTCTCACCAACAACAAACACAATGAGCCTCCGTCAACTTTTTGTGTGTGTAAGAAAAAGAGCTATAAAAAAGATATGGAACAACAACATAACGAAAAATAGAGACTTTTGTCAGCGATAGCGACAGCACCATGGCTGTTTTGAAAAGTACCGTTAGTGCGCGAATAGAGTATTTAAAACTAATTTAAATAATGAGGAATTTGCGCTCATAATTGATTTAAGTAGCGCAAGAGACAGCAACAACACACCTCTTGCATTTGCATAATTTTCCGCACACACATGAAAATTCGCTGCGCTTTAGTTGCCAGTTGCACTGGCAGTAACAAGTGGCATTTGTTGTTGTTGTTTTTGTTGTTCCTGTTGCACTCACACAGTTGCACTGCTCGCTGTGTGCTTAAATGGCCAAGTTAGAATCCACATTCCACAAAAAGAACAACCACAACACAATGCATCAAGGAAGTGGCCAAGCAACGGCAATCGAGCGCAGTAGCAGCAGCACCAACAACTACAACTACAACAAAAAAAATCTATTAGTTTGTGAGCAAATTTCAAAATAATAGCACATTCTAGACAATTTAACTCAGGCACGAAGAACTGGGCGCTGTGGAAAACTGCAATGATGTGCATTATTTGTAATTTGTACAAACACAGACAAATACACAGGTGAAACAGGTAGGCCAGCGCAGCTAGCGTCGACGGCGACTGCGTGCAGTTTATCATTCTTAGCGTCCCACACACAACACACACAAGCGCGCGCGCTCGCGATCCAATTGGATTTTATGTCAAGCTTCGTTGACACGACTCTCTTCTTTGTCTGGTTGTTGTTGGCACACACATATGTAAATATATGTTTGTATGCTTATTGAACTAGTTAAATCTATAACCTCGCTGGCCTTAATTATCATAACAATAGACAAAAACAAAAAGGCACACAAATAACCCGCAGCGCAAAGCTTCAAGATTTGCAGCGGCAGAAGAGTGTATAAGAATGTGGCCCAAAAGCGAAATAGTCACAACATAATTAGAACGAGCGAAAGGCAACAAAATAGCTCGCGGTCAAATGTCGCACCGTGGCTTGAGCAGCACAAAAACCAAGAGTCAAAGACTGCAGAAATCTGAAAGCCAAATGTAATCGAAATGCAAATGCAGTGTGATCCATCAAATTGTTATTGGAATTGGAACAGTTAGAGCTGGGGCCTTCCATTGATTATGGTGAATGGATTGGTCAATGGAAAATTTAGGAGAACAAAAATGAATGGAAATCTCACATGTTATTTAACCTAAAGCGTTAAAGTGCTGGAGCTTAAAAAAAATAAATAAAAATAAAATTGTAATTTCTGCTTAAAAATTAGAAAAGCAGTGGCTTAGCGTTTGTTGTGCTCGTTAAATGCGTTTTCAAGGGCGTCAAGTGGAGCAATTTATTTGAAAAATTGGTATTCATAAATATTCATGTTCCGCAAAATTTAAAATTCATAGTCATAAAAAGGTTAGTGTACTACTTTTGTCACTAAAATAGCACACGGTAATAGAGTTCGACTTTGCGCGCCCACAAAGCTTCAGACAGTTAATTCCCAACATTTCTAAAGAATTCATAAGCACGCGCTAATGTCATGCACACACACACACACACAAACATGCACATAGCATCACCTCTGATCTTGCCACATTCCCAATTCTAATGACAACCACTGTGCGAAGAGACAAGTTGCGACTTGTCGTTGGCGATGCGTGAGCCGCGCGCTTTGCGCTGTGTTGGTAGCACTTGTTGTAAATGTAACCGGCTCACGTAGCGACTTATTCGAAGCCGCAGTCATCGCCCGCCCCTAGCCCAAAACAGGAAGGCAAGAAAAAGACCAAAAAAAATGTATATGAATAAAATTTAAAAAAAACGTACTGAAAAACCGGTTGCTATGAAAACGAAAGAAAAACTTTATCCGTTGCATACTTTTTTTTTGTGAGTGTGTTTTTTTCGTGACGTTTGGTTTTTCTTTTCCACAGTTCCAGTTTCAGTATTCGATTTTGGTGAAATCAATGCGTAGAAAGTGAATTGCAAGCGCTTTGACATTACGCAAAAGCCACGCGAAAAGTGAAAATCACCGCACAAACTGGACTTTATCGAAAACAGGTGAATACTAGCATTTGCTTAGCGTGCTTAAATTGCCTGCTCAATCATCAACGGGCCGAACCGAATCGAACCGAACACAAAGCGGTTCGTGCGGCCGCCGATGCGTCTGTTAATCCAAACGGCAACGGCAACGGGCGGCGCTGCTGCAGCTGCTCTACAGTCCCACTCGCAGTCCCAGTACAATTACAGTAGCATGCGTGAGGACGATATCGAGCTGGCCATTAAGGTGGTAAGTTATCTGACACACACTAGTGTAAGCCCCCCCCCCCCCCCACACACACACACACACAACAGCCGAAGACTCCAACATTAGAATGATGGACACATTCATTCAGCTGAGGATAGATATAAATGATACACTGGAAGAAAATCAATGTTGAATTTTATTGAATTGGAAAATCGTAATTGAATACAAAAAAATACTTTTTACAAGACCTTGTTCGTATATTGAAAACGTTTGTACTTGATTTAAGTATAACACTCTTGACCATTTTCTCTCAGTGTAGTTGCTGTTGCCGCTTGTGCCGTGGATAAGCGTTAAATAATAACCCCTGCACACCATCAGCTATATATGTATATATATGTAAGCCAGAACAGGCAGAACAATCACTGATCATTTGCAACGGTTATTATTCGCCGGTGAATGAGAAATTCTGAGGAAATGCCTCTTCTAGAATGTGTGACTCTTAAACAAAGCTGCATTCGGGCTTCCACCTGAGGATTAAACGACATAAAAACTCTTGACTAAGAGATTAAATAAGAGATGTTCCTGGAAAATGTTGATAAAAATATGATTATTCTCATATTTATAAGCTAAAGCAGTTTGATCTATTATTGACTTTTTGACAAATTTTATATTTAAAATTGAATTAATTGTCATATAATATCAATTATTATAATCTGACATTTTTTAGATCGAGAAATGAACTTATAGCTGATAAATCGAACACTTCTATTTACTTTTTCAGGTGATCGTCGGCAACGGAGGCGTCGGCAAATCCTCAATGATCCAGCGCTATTGCAAGGGCATCTTCACGAAGGACTACAAGAAAACGATTGGCGTTGATTTTCTGGAGCGTCAGATCGAGATCGATGGCGAGGATGTGCGCATCATGCTGTGGGACACGGCCGGCCAGGAGGAGTTCGATTGCATAACCAAGGCGTATTATCGGGGCGCTCAGGCCTCAGTGCTAGTCTTCTCGACAACAGATCGCGCCTCCTTCGATGCGATCAAGGAATGGAAGCGCAAAGTGGAGAACGAATGCAATGAGATACCAACGGTGATAGTGCAGAACAAGATCGATCTAATCGAGCAGGCTGTGGTCAGTGCGGACGAGGTGGAAACGCTGGCCAAGATGCTCAACTGCCGACTGATACGCACCTCCGTCAAGGAGGACATCAATGTGGCCTCTGTGTTTCGCTATTTGGCCACCAAGTGCCACCAGCTGATGACGCAGAGCTACGACCAGGTGGCTGGTGCTGGCGCCAACAATAGTCAGCAACAGTCAACGCATCCGCCCTACAGCAGCACACCCACCATCAGCGCCTTCAGTCCGACCTTCACCAAGTCCAGCAGCGGCACTATTGTCCTGCGGCCGGCTAAAAAGGGCGGCAGCTCCAGTGCGGCGCGAAAGCGCAAAATTGTGCTCAAAAAGTGCGGCATCTTGTGAGGCGGCTATGGGTAAGGGGTTCGAGGGGATCTGTGCAGATGAGGCCAATTAATAACTAGAGCATATTTAACGCTTTATTATTTTAGAGCCCCAAATCAAGTTGTAGCCATGTGACCAGCCAAGCGTTGGATGCAGCCACAGCCCCAAGTCAGCAGTCAGAGCCATTCACTAGTCGTGCACAGACTCCGCAATGTTGGCAGTCATTGCATGATATGTGGAGTGGAGCAGGGAAGAAGGTGGAGAGATGGGAATCGGGGGGTGTGAACAAATAAAAAACATAAGCACACGAATAGTTTATTTAACAAAAACTGTGGCTTAACGAAGTTTAAATACTCTTGCAGTCAGCAACATAAATATATTCAAATGTTTCACATTTTGGTCCACTTTAACTGCCTAAACTCTGGTGTTAATTGACTAATATTTCAGTCAATCCTTGTACTCGTAAAGTATCAGCAAATTTAATATATTTAACAAGCTTCACTTTGTTCTTTCGGTAAAAAATGAAATTGCTAAAAATTGTAAATCGAAAACAATTTTTGTCCACTTTAATGACTTCAACTGATTGTTAATGAATAAAAAATCAACTAATAACATCATAAACTATTTATAAATAAATAATTTAAGAATATTGTCATGAGTTAAATATATTTTGGTACAGTTTGACAGCTTTAACTAACATTTACTGCAAGAAAGTTAAACACAAATCCTTACTAAAATAAAAACCAAGAATTTAAGATTAAATCTCTGCGTTACGAACAGCTTTTAGAAATGTATAAGACCAAACTGCAAGGGTATTTACAATCACAAGCTCAAAATGCATGTGCAATTATTTATGCAGCTACTCAAATTTTTAGTCTTAGTAATAGATAAGCATGTAACCGACTTTTTACTGTATAATGCCCACTTTTCTATAACGGAGACTGATGCAGATATACATACATATATATATATATATATATATATATATATATATATATATATATATTTATCTGATTATATGTGTGTGTGCGCCTGTAAAAATATGTATGTATCTATATTAATACGAGTATAAATACCCTATATACAGCTATGTATATTTTCCTACTACAGCTGAGATTGGCTTTTTGGCACGTTAGCACCGGCCCTCCCCCAACTTGAGAGGGGGGCTGCGGGGTTAGAGGGCGCCTTTGTGTGAATCCTTCGCCAATTAGCCCTGGCAAAATGTGCAATTAATTGCTCAACTCAGTTAATTATTAACCAAGCAAGTGGCATGTCGAAACGCAATTATGTCGGCTAGTGTACTATGCAAAGTGTGGGGCTACTTTTTGTCATAATGCCACTTAGCATGAGAATAGATCAGAGAATCTAAGCCCAAAATATGCAAATATTAACTATAACTACATTATTATACAAGTATATGTTATTACCTAAGCTCATAAATATTAAACTAATAAATTATTTTGTATATTTAACAATACATGTGTTATTATCAATCATGAACTATTATTGCTTATATAATTTTAATTTTTATGCTATCAAAAGCTATCAATTCCATTTATAAAATATTAAACATTTCTGGAATCCGAAGACTCGAATCTCTATTTTTTAGTTAAAATATCTGCAGACATTTGCAATAATCTAATCTAACTTTTCAAATTTCTATCAATATACATATATTGACGTCAACATAAATTCCTAAGCTCCTTCTAAAAGAATTTCATAACTTTATAAAATACTCAACGATTTCTTAGCCACATATCCATTTCGTACACTTGCTGTGGGTACCATAGTTTTGTACATAAGAGTGCAACGCATTGAACGATATACATAACTCCGATAACATAAGGCATATATATTCGTCGTAAATAATCTGACGACAAGCGAGTATATACATACGTCATTTTGTCTGTCTGGTTATAGTCAATCTAGTTGCACAGTTTCCAGTTATCTTGATGAGATTTGTCAACAATCCATCTTCTCAATGCTGGCACTGTAACACTATACTATATATTGTCAAAAAACACAACTTTTTTGTTATTGCAGGTAAATAGGTTAACTATACTTCCCACGTATGAGAAAAATCTCATCTGAATATACTTTATTAATTAATATTATATCAATAGGAGAAATCGGTAGTAAACTAAGATTTATTATATGAAGATTTTTCTGTTTTCCAAAATATCCAACGCCAAAATCAGCACCTCCAAGCGCACACAATTATCAAATGCCGAAAAAGGCCATCCAGAATTTTACAATTTTTTTTGTTTTATTTGATTTTCGCTTTTACACGGTTTGTTGTTGTATGCTTGCTGACAATTTTTTGTTAAACCTTAGTTTGTTTATGTTCTTTAATTAAATTTATATTGTTAAAAGTAAAATTTAGTTGTTTGTTTTGTTTTTTCCCTATATACAGTTGCGCTTTATTTAATTTAAGCAGTTTTTTGTTTTGTTTAACTTCTTCACGCAATATTCCTCTTGAATGTGTATATATTGTATGTTGTTGTTGTTTCCTTGTAAGTTATATAAGAAAGGCAAAAATATTTGTGATTTGCTATTTACAGAGAGAATTAAAAACTCTTGTTATAGGATAGTGAGAGCTGAGCTTTAGGTGTTAGATAGGCGGGGCTACGCCTTCGTTATCAAAAAACATTCTCTGATTGTGTGTGTGGTGTGGTGGGTGTCATGTGGTGGGGTATGTGCAAAACTTTGATTGATTTGTGGATAAGGGGGAACTGTGAAAATTCCTATAAAAATATAATTTATGCGTATAAATATTTGTTATATATATTTTAATTGCTAGAAAAATTAATGTGAACTGCAAACAATTTCTTGGCACTAAAATATTAAAGGTGCAATTTGTTTTTCATTCAAAACTTTAACAAAAAGCTAATTGAATTTATTTGATTTTGTGGTCATTTTTATTTTAAATAAAAATTGTTTGTGTGTGTGTGGGGCTTTAGTCGAACTCATTTACAGCTGTGATATAATATTATACATTACAGATGTAGACTATAGACAACTATAATAGAACTTTAGCCGTTAGTTTCATTTTTTTTCCATTTGCAGAATTTGTAAACATTAAATTATTTAAGTATATAACTTTCTTCTTCATGTGCTATGTGAATTTCTTGTGTGTGTGTGTGTCTCGCCGTCGTCTCCGCTGTGGCTCACTTGTCAAAGGCGTAAGTTGTTGGTTGGGGTGGCGGGGAAAAGTGGCGATTCCTATATAAATAGTAAGAGTTTTAGCCTAAATAAACACATCGCGACGTCTGTCGCCATTTCTCTGCCGTGATCTACGGCTTTAGGACATCCTATATATAATTATATATAAAAAATTGTATTATTCTCGTACACTATTCGGAAATGGGAAAATCGGCTTCATCCTTGCCCTCCAGCGAGCGATACTCATCGGAATCCTCGCTAATGGTTGCCGTACCAACTGTTCTTGGTAATATTGCCGCTGTGTTTACAATTGGCTCCACGACAACAACAACCTCGGCAACTGTTGCCGTTGATGTTGTTGTTGCGGTTGTTGCTGCTGCTGCTGTGGATACATAGATATTGACAGGCTCTTCGGCCAGTTCGCTTAGATTTGCAGCCGAAACAGGATTGGGTACATTTGTGGTAATCGTTGTTGTCGTGTTGTCCGCCACAGGCTCCGACTGTGCAGCTTCCTTTGATTTCTTCGCACTCTCCTTCGCATGTTGCGGTTGTTGTTGTTGTGGTTGTTGTTGTTGTGTTAGGGATTGTGTTATTATATCAGCAGAGGCCAACAGTAGATCCAACTTTAGTTTTCTTGATGCCGTTGGCTGCTCTGTTATCACAGACTGTGCTTGAGTTGCCGTCGCTGCTGCCGTTTCTGTTATTGTTGTTGTTGCTGCTGTTTTTGATGCTGTTGCTGCTGCTGCTGTTGTTGATTCTGTGTCGCCGCCGCCGCCAGCAGCAAGCGCCAGCAATTCATCCTCCTCACTAACGCTAATGTAGCGACAGCGCTCGCTGAGCAGAGAGGCTGACTCGTCCTCCTCCTCGTTAACGCTAGAGATGCTCACCGTGCGCTCCTTGAAGCTTTGATAGACGCTGCTGCCAGCAATGCTCGTTGAACCGGGCGCATCAATCACATCTCGCACCGCCGTCGCCAGCTGCCAGTGGCTAATAACGCCGACTGAGCTTGCTGCAAAAAAAATGAGTGAGAGAGATTTAGTTAGTTAATTGTTATCTGTTATCTTAATTAACAGCTGTTAGTCAACAATTAATGAACGCTCAATCTTGAATTTTAACAGCCCATGTTCTTCTTAAAGTGTGCTAATAAGAATATTTATCTTAACTTAGTTAAAATTTTTCATAATTCTTTATGCAGACAAGCCAAAAATCGGACAGTTTTATTATTCCAAAAGTGTTAATACAGAACGTATATTTACAGAGATCAATATTTCTCGTTTCTCTTTACATCCATTCTCTACAATTTATTCTATTATTCTTTTCGAATAGAATTATTGCTGAAGTACTTTCAGAAAAGCCTAGCTAAGAAAATCGTGACTAGTTCCAAGCACAGTTCATTTCGTAACATCCTTTTTTTTATTATAAAATAAGCTTAGCTATTAAATATACGAATCAATTGGAAGTACATTAGTACATTTCGATTCTTTTTTAGCTATTCTCATTTAACCTAATAACAAGTTATTTACTTTTTTATCAATGCAATTAAATAGATTAAAACTAAAATCTGCTCCTGGAACTAGGATTTTAAATTGTAAACCAATAAAATAGGTTACTTCATGAATAAGTAAGTAACCAGTTGTGAGCTTCAGTTCGTTCACCGCGTGACTTTTAGCCGCCCGATCACTCACTTACATTCCAAACGCTCTCGACGAAACGGATATCGCGAGGATAATGGCGCCAGTTTGATCCGATAGAACTTAGAGCCCTTGCTGACACGATAACGGTTCTCGTCCTGTGTGGCAAACAATACGCTTAGTTTGGATTGACTTAACTATTCACTGTGAGCTCACCTTGCGCGCCTGGCAGTACTCCTTGTCGATGATGCGCCCGATGGCGTAGTAGGGCAGCGGTATGTGATTTAATTCCGCTACAGCTAGCGGTCCCTCGGCGCCAGGCGGCAGAGAAGAAGAAGATGCCGTCGTCGTAGGCGCCGTCAGCTGCAGAGCGGCCAAACTGTCCGCATGAACAAAATAAAGGGTGAGCGAATCCTGGACGACCATGAACTGTCCATGTCGCATGCTCCAAATCACAAACACCAAATCGCCCTTGCTGCAGCCCTCGAGCGTGATGTGGCGATGACTCGACGAGGACGAGCCGCCGCCGCCGCCACTTGACTTGGAGCGCGTCAGTGTACCGGTCATGCCTGCGGCGCCCAGCTCATAAGTAGAACTGTTTATATAGAAGACAGAATTAATCATTCAGTCAATAAATAAGTCATTAAATCAACCAATCCAGTCAGTCAGTGATTCAACCGGTAAGTCAATCTATCAGCCAATTCATTAATCGTCAGTCAGATAATAAGCTAGATAATTATAATAAGTCCTTTAGTCAGTCAATCAATAATTCACTCTTGCGGTTGGTAACCAGTTATTTATTCAATCCCTAAATTATTCGTTCAGTCAGTTTATGAGCCATAAGTCAGAGAATGAATAAAACAGACAAGATCGTTAGTCAGTCAATCAATCACTCAATTATTTAACCAGTCAGTATATAAGCCAAGACTGACAACGCGACCGTAAGCCATTAGTTATCAGTTAGTCAGTCAATCGGTAAGTCAATTTATTAATTGTAGTAAGCTTATAAGCCATCAGTCAGTCAATCAACTGGGCCGACAATCACACCGACAGACAGTCGTTCAATAGGCTATTCAGTTGGTCAATCAATCATTCAATCAATTATTCAATCAGCCGATATATAAGACAAGACATGCAACCAGACCGTAAGTCAATGAGTCAATCAATAGGTCAGTCAGTCAGTAGTAATCAATCAGTCAGTTAGTCAATCAATCAGTCTATCAATTATTCAATGAGTCAGCTTATAATCCAAGTCAGTCAATCAAATCAATTTGATAGACAACCAGACTGTTAGTCAATCTAACAATTAGTCATCAGCCAGTCAATCAGTTAGTCTATCAGTTTATGGGGCATAGGTCAGTTGAATGAACTTTCGACAATAATTAACTCACCTTCTCATTGCAGCCACACTGGACTCCATTTCGAGTCGCTTGCTCTTCTCCTGGCTGAGCTCCTCCTCCAGACGGCACTTGTCACGGCTCAGATAGTCGATCTTCTCCTTTAGCCAGCTGTTGCCATCCTCATTGGTAAGCATCTCGAGGCGTGTCTTCAGCTGGTAGCTCTCCTGTGTGAGCAATTGATTTTGTTCACGCAGTAAGTCCAGCTGGCGCTCCTTGTCCTCCAGAACGTCCTTTAATATGGACACATTCGCCATCACAGATTCTGAGTTCAGTGGCGGCAACTGTTGCCGCGACTGCCAGAGAGCGCGCTCCGCATCGACAGCTTCGCTGATGGCGCGCTCTCGTTGGGCGAGCAACTCCTGTCGCTGCTGCGCCAGGAGCTGTTCCACATCCAGGCTGGCCACACTGGCGCTGCTTGTGGGCCGCTCCAGCTTCTCCAGGCTGCTGTCCGACGGCGAACGCTCCATCGAGGTCATCAGCTTAAAGCGGCAGCGCAGCGACTCCAGTTCCGTTTTGTGCTCGTGTATTAGCTGCTCGCGTGCCTGCGCTACGGCCGTCATCTTCACGTGGTCCGCCGCCAGCAGTTGTTGACGTAATTCCTCCAGCTGCTCCGCCTGCTGCTTTTCCCGCTGCTCGCACTGCATACGCAGCAGTTGCCACTTGTCCTGCAACAGCTGCAGCTCCGACTGCAGCTCATCCTGGTAGCCACGGCTCAGCTCGTTGCGCAGGCTGCTCAGATTGGAGCGCGCCATGGCCACGCACTGCAGCGCCAGCTTGGACATGTCCTGGAGGGCATCGCGCAACCGCTGCTCGCTGCCAGCATTGTCATCCGTCAGCGTGCTGGCGCTGAGCATCAGCAGTTGTTCCGTGGCGGTGCCTCGCGCAACCTGCTCCACATTCTGACTGGTGGAGGTGCTCACGCTTTGTGTGCTGACAGGCTGACAGACAGCTGTTGGCGTCAATTCCATCTGCTCCGGCTGTGCTGCTGTCTTGTGCCGCTGCTCAAAGAACTGCAGGACGGGCGCCATGTCCGGCAGCTGGAGCTGCGTGGCCAGGTCAGGCAGCTGCACGGAGAGCAGCTCAATATCGGAGCAGCTCAGCTGGGGCAGACGTGTGTCGAAGCTGAGCTCGGGATGCTCATTGGCAAACGTGGGCGGCATATCTGCCATGCCCGGAAATAGAATATTTAAAAAGTGGCCATCAAAGCTGTCGTTAAAAAGGCGCCGCCGCTCCATCTCCTCGCTGTGGATGCGATCGAAATCAACAGACAGCCGAGATGCCCACAAACGGAACTCATCCGAGAAAATCTTCCGACGCACCACCTCCGTGACGGCCGCCACATAGGTGCTCGGCGCCCGATGTATCTGCTCGATGATGCTGATGTGGCGTTCGGCCCGTCGCAGGCAGCGCAGATAGAAGAGCAAGCGATTGTCGAACTCACTCATTCCGTTTTCGATCCAAACGATGCGACGCAGACGCGTGTTCAGATTGCGTCCCAGCTCCTCCTTGGAGTTGGCTATACAGCGACTATATTCGCGTATCTTAATATGATTATCTCGCATCACCATCAGCTGGGATCGATGCGAGAGGCACAAATCGGGCAGCACCGAATTATCGCGCAGATTCACCGCACGGGTTTCATTTTGTTGGAATGCTGTGGCCTGTTCCCGTTGAACCTGGACGATTTTGCGTATTTCATACTTGAACTCGTCGAGACGGTACAGACGATCGCTCAGGCCTTTGATCTCCTTGACGTCGCTCTGTTTGGCACTCTTGATGATGTTGTGCACCTCGAGCTTCAGTTTCTCGTAAATTTCCAGGGAGAAGGTCTCCAGGCCCTGGACGCACTCATCGCACATTTGCTGCAGCGCCGCGTGATTGCCCTTCGAGCTGATCCACTGTAGCAGATTGAGTTGGTGCTGCTGCTGCTGTTGCTTTGGGTTGGAGGTTTCCTCTTGATCTTCTTGCTCGTGGCCCATTTTCAGTTTCTTGTTGGGCGACGTACTGCTGCTACTCTTCTCCACACAATCGCCCGCCTCGCCCGCATCCCCCACCTCAGTCTCGGTTTCCGGCTGCAGCTGCCCAACGTTTTCGTCAACGTTGTCGTTGCCGAGCAGCTCGTCAAAGCCATGGAAATCGGCCTGGGCCAGCGTCATCAGCGCCGGCAATATGGGTATGCGCGCCAGCTGCTTGAGATCATCGCCAAAGTTGCGCAACAGTTCCAGGTAGCTCTCGCGCTGCTCCAGATGTCGATCGAAGGCCAGACAGAAGTTTTGAAAACGCTCACTGAACTCGCTCGTCAGATCCTCCATGTTGGCCACCACCGCGGACCAGCCCTGCTGCTGTAGATGCTGCTCGTGCACCAGACGCTCGCACAACAGCTCCTCTTTGCGGCCCAGTTCGCGCAAGTGCTGCGCCAGCGTTGCACGTTGACGAACCGTATCCAGTACAGCGGGCTGATTCTCCTCCACCTGGCGTCGCAGTTCTGCATCTATCACTTCACTGGCTGTCCTACCAGCGCCGCCGCCGCCGCCGCTGGCTATCGTTGGCGCCAGCCGCTCGTCGCCGGTGAGAAACATAAAAATTGGATTCGTATCGGTGCCCGCCGAATAGCAGGACACCTGTGTGGAGTGTGTTAGCATCTCGCCTCCGCTAACCAGCAATACAATATTGGCAGCAGGCAGGCCGTGTAGCCGTTGTATTGTCTCCTTAAGATTCTCCACCGAGGACAGAGCAACAGTCATATCGAAGCTCAGCATGCGACCGACGTCCACATGGAATACGTACAACATCATGAGGCAGAAGCTGTCGGTGAGGGTTTAGGCTTCAACGGTTGCTCTCCTCCTCCTCTGCCACCTACTTCTACACTTTGCTTCTTCTTCTTCTCTCCTCTTTGTTTGGCAGTGCTAATGCTTTCCGAGTTCATGCAAGTGCATGTGCATGTGTGTGTGTTTGTTTGTTTGATTGTTTTGCGTGGAGCTGCCACCTAGCGTTGAGAGGCTGCAAAACAAGGCAATAAAAAGAAAGAAAACGTTAACAGTGGCGCAGTTCTGAGGGGGTCTTCATTATTTAATTGTACTATCTGCTTACATTTTTTTCTATTTAGAGCATAGTACTTTTTTTGGTGATTTCACGCGACATGCTTAGTCGCCATCTGTGTATCTACAATTAACATTTAACAGACACTGTTAACATGATCTAATGCTAGCGATAACATGCCAGCTAGATTAGACACTATGGCGCTGCTGGTGGCGGGCAGCAGTTCAAATGTTAATGACTAAACGAATGCTGCCGTCGACGTCGCTGCTCGCTGCTCGCTTTTTAAAGTCGCAATAAAGAACTAGTTGTTTTTGTGGCTGTTTATTCAACTCGAGTTGTTACATGTATATAATACATATTGTTTACAATTTGTCTGGCAAACTTTGGCGCTTGTGCAAACGTGGACGGAGCGATAAGAAATTAATACAAAAATAGCGCCGATTTGGCTATGTATGTAAATTGCACACGGGAACAACAACAGAAACAACGGATGTTATTATCAACGCACCTCAGTTAAACCAAAAACAAAAAAACGTCTAGACTTGCGGGCGTAACAAACAGAACTAACAGACGTCGACGTCGTCGCCAACGCCGCCGACGCTGACGACGCTGTTAAGAGCAGGGCTACACGTGTGCGCGATCCCTCAACTTAAACGTGGGTGGGAGAGGGAAAGAGCAAAAGAGAGAACGCGAGTTGAAGAGAGATAGAGATGCGTTTTGTATTACCTGCGACGTCTTTTGCTGCCTGTTTTTTTACCTAGGCGAATTCCAAAATTTTTGGAAAAGAAAAATTTTTTCTCAAAATTGCTTTATTAAGTTAAAGTAACCAGAAAGACTCACTAATTAGGGGAAATATTCATTTTTAGACAGGGGAAAATGCCGAAAATTTCCCTGTTTGAGTTCCTTAACAGTAAAAGTATTACGCTTTCAATTGAAATAGCAAGTGCAGCAGGAACAACAAAACGACAGCTTTAACTTTCGATTACTCATTAATGAAATTCAAGATCGCCCCACGGTGTCCACCTGATAACAGCTTATCAACGCAATTAAGTACAAAGACCATACGTAGATGTATATGTATGTACAAGCATGCATATGTGTATACAATTGTACATACCTGTGACATGCAATGTAATTAAACCGAATAAATCAAGTTCGCTGTGCATACAGCACCAGCTAACAGCTGTTAACGCAGGGTTGGGGGATTTACAGATTGCCCTGAACTTTGTGCGTTGGGGTCATTCAGCAGCATCTCCGCAGACTGCTAGCTGATTATATTTCATGTTAAGCTCAAAGCAGGCAACAACAACAGCAAACGACGTCGACGTCAGAGTTTATCGGCGTTGCAGGAGGGCAAAAATAGCAGCACGAAACACTCTCACAAGCGTACACACATTTATATATATATATATATATATATATATATATATATATATATATATATATATATATATATATATATATATATATATATATATATATATTCACACACACACGAACAAGAGTAGTCATTAATTAGGAATGTCATATTCTGTTTTTTTATAAATGTATAATTTTTGCGTTTTTGTTATTGTCCTGCTGTTAAGTAAACTAGGCTATAAAGCGTTAATATTGTTATTATTTGTAATAGCCAAACACATACATAAAAATGTAAGTTAAACATGTAGATCCTACTTAAGCTAGTACGTTCGCGAAACTTCAAGGCAAAAAAAGTAAAGTGCGATAAACAAGTAAAATGAGATAAACATGACAGTTAGTTGCTAAGTTTTACCGAAAATTTTGAAGACCTTACTTAAGCCCGTCAATACGCATCTGTTTGTGAACAGCTGATGCGCGCGATCACATCACGATTGCATTAAAAACAGCAGCAACAGCCAGTTATGAAGTACATATGATATTTCTATCGCTCGGTTGGCAGCACTGGCCATCACAAGCTGCACTATGCACTTGTATCAGTATGCATTTGCCTGTGTTTGTGTGTGCGTTTGTGTATAGTTTTGGCCTGCACTTTGTTTTATTCCATTACATTGCATTTTGTCTACGCGCCGATTGTTTTGGGGTAGCAAAAACGATTTGAGCGAAAGCGCATACACAGAGATAGAGCAAAAATGACAGTTGCAATTACCAAACGTTATAATTTGTGCGAAAACTAATTTAGATATGCGCTTAAAATATGTAAATTGTTGCAATTAATTGTAATTTGGCTTGAACCAACCGACGCACACAAACAAATAACAACAGCACGAAAGAAACAAGGGTTGCCTGACGTTCAAAAAGAAAATGGCAGCAGGTGCAGAGCTGCATTTGGTTTCATAGTGTTGGACCGGGAACGGGTGGGGAGGCAGGCATGGGGATTGTGGGCGGTCATTCGAAATTTATGCAGCAAAAAGGGCGTCATCAACAATGTGTACTTGTTTGCATAAACTATAACTATAGATGCTTAATTAATACGATGTGGTGGCTGCTGACAGCCTGCCTCGCACTTACCTTGTAATCTTTAATCAATTTTCACAATGGCTGGCCTGTGTGTGTTTATGTATGATTGTATTTGTTTTTTTTGTTTGTGGTCTGTCCGTGTATGTGTGTTTTGGTTTTAATCAATTGAAAACGCTCACGAGCACGAACACGAACGCTGCGAATGAGTTGACATCAGCTGTGGCTGTGTGTGCCTGTATGTGTGTGTGTGTTTGTTTGCTTGTGTCCGCAGCAGCAGCAGCGACGTTGATGTCGGAGCCCAAAACAAAAGCTGCTGGTGGCCAGGTTTAGCTTCTCCTTCTGCTCCTCATTCGCCTTTTTCTGGTCTCTTAGCGTCAGCGCCAGCGTTGTTACATTTCCTTTAATTATGTATATCCTTATTTATTTTTTACCGCATTGCTTTTGCCTGTTTATTGCTTTTTTCTTTATTAATTTTTTATCACTTTTCGTTGCGTATCAAAAAGAAATAGAACAATGTGTTAAAGCTGCCCAAACTCGCGCGATATGCTTAATATTTAAATATGTTGCGTTTTGTTTTTGTTTTGCGTTATACTATTTTGTTGGGCTTTTTGCTGTTTCCTTATCCCCTTCTTAATCTATTTCTTTGTCTATCACAATTGCGTTGTTGCTGCTGTTGTTGTTGGTGTGCTGGTCGCTGCTGCTGTGGTTGTTGTTTTTGGCAGTTATATTTCGCGTCAATTTTTTGCCATGTACACGCTGTGCTGTGGGGCCCTTGTTAGTTTTTATTATTACATTAATTTCACACACGTATATTGTTGAATTACTTAAATTTCTAATTAAATTAAATGGTATAAAAATGAAATAACGCACTTTCGTAGTTCCGCCGTCTTCTTCTTCTGTATTATAACAGCGACTATTACAGCGACAATAACATTAACATTTGACAACCTGCTATTGACAGAGATCAAAATTTATAATTACCTCAGCCTGATTTTAGGTAAATAAGACCATTAGAATTTTTACTGTGAATATCAGTGTGAAATTGCCCAAGACCAAAAGGAATATAAATATATTTCTATAACTGCAATTATAAACAGAGAGTTTTAAAAATCGACTTACAAAATCGAATCATAATAGACTATTATCGATGTCTAATAATATCGTTTGTCGTGAGCGGGTGTTTAATCAGTCACTCGATAGCACCGATATTGCTCTCATCTCTAGCAGTTAAAAAAGTGCAAAAGCAGCAAAGTGAAAATTTTAAAGTGCCTCGTTTTTAGGAAAAACTTGGCAAAAAAAAGTCATAATATTATTAGTTTTAAGTAGATCTACCACCGTGGTGACGATTTCGTTATAAAAAAAAAACACAGACACCATTTTAGCGGCAGAGACACACATACCTTTGAAAAATCGTCATCATCGGATTTAGGCCAGGGCAACGGGCGGGGAACACACACATATTTCATGTACACACAAAAGACACACACACACATCCTATAAAACACATACACACAGGATTCTAACTTTATAAGTAGTTTATATATTTTGTTTTTTTATATCAATTTTACTATTTGTATTTTACCTTAATTACCTTATATAAAAAAACACATAAACAACAAAAATACCCTATAAAACAATGATCAACATTCAGACTATAGAAAATGTTGCGGACTGCACGCCGCTGTATCTGCCGCACAGTTTGTACCTCAAGCCGTTGGCAAAAATGCAAATATCAGTTGCATTGCCCGAAAAAATCAAAACCGGAAAGTCTGTTTCCAATCTAGAGATAATGGATAAACTCAGTGCAGAACTCAAGCCGGATAAGTTTCTGGTGCTTAAGGTAAGTATAGCTGAAGAGAAGAGAAAGGAGAATTGTTCGAGCTGACACCTTAACTTAGGGTCATTGATTTCTCCTTTTCAGCTCGTGATAACTGTTTTATCTTTCCCAGGTCTCCAAGAGCACCGTCAACTACATACGTTTTGAGGCGGAGCTGGACGAGCGCAAGCGTTTACGTCTGGCCATTGACCGCTTGGACGGAGTTGCTTTGCGCCTATCTGGCTTCGGTGACGCCTTTCGTGTGCGCTGCACTGAGACAAAAGATGAGTTTCCCACCCGCCACGACTGGGACTCGTATTTTCGTGATGCCCGTAACATGGACGAGATGAAGGCGGGCGAGCGACCGGACACTATACATATCACCCACCTGCCCATACGCTGGTTTTGTGCGCGCCATGCCGAAAACGACGAGCATGTGAAACCCAGCGAGAGCATCTTCAAGCGCATCTTCGAGAAGTTCGGGCGTGTGCGGACCGTTGATATACCTATTTGCGACCCGTATAGAAAGAGCATGCAATCGGATATCAGCGGCATGCGAACGTTTAGCTTTGAGCAGGATGTGCTCTTTGAAGCGTGAGTAGCTTCTTCCATGGAGGATTTACTGTAGTCCCTAATTGCTTACATTTACAGCTATGTGCAATTCGAGGAATACTCGAGCTTTGTGCGTGCGATGGATGAGTTCAGGAGCACCAAGCTGGTGCGCAAGTTCGTGGACAAGACACAGGCCATCAACATCAACGTCAACTTTGACAAACAGAAGCATCTGAGTGATTCGCACGTACAGCGGCGCGAGCGCATGCGGAAACGCTGCATTGCTAAGGCTCAGGCTGAGGATGAAGAGCGCGAGCGCGAAAGAAAAAAACAAGCCGAGCTGGAGGACCGCGAAAGGTTTGACTTAAATCATGTTTGTGTACGCGGGCAGACAATGAACCTGAATGCTGAAAACAATACCAACCCGATTACAACAGCCGGGTTAACAATCAAGCGAAATTGTCATTGTCAGGTTAGCGCAGGGAACAGTTTAAGTGTATGGAGAACCATGTGCTCAAATACCAAACCGAAATGCAAGGCATTAGTTCGAACCGTGAAATGAATCAATCTTCCTGTGTATATATATTATTAATCCATATTTCCGATTAGTAATAGCCATTTCCGTATGTATTTTCATCCATCTGTCTATTTTTATGCACACTAATCTCAGTCGTAAAGCTATCTTGATGAAGCTTTTCATGGCCCGTCTTGTAGCTGCAGGCAGTAGGTACAATACGTCAAATACAAAGTTCCTGTACAGCTCTCTTGTTTTGCAAGATATCTTAACCAAATTCAGCAATTATGCGCTTGATTTTATTTGTGTATGAGCAACATCTTATGTGCATCGAATAACTTATGGTGTAGTAAACGAATTTTAGCTTGTGTGAAAACAATACAGTTTTTTTTTGTATGAAAATATTGTTTAGGATTGAAATATTCAATCTTTGGCACTCCGAAGAAAACTCTATAACTTCTTTTATTCAAGCATATCAATATCACTATAACATGTTAAGGATTTTAGCTTTACTTCAGATTCTATGGTATAATTCCCGCATGTCCTACTTTACTGGGGAAATTATTCGGCTTGCAATTTGTTTAAATTTTAAAGTTCAGTCTTTAGAATTACATCGGTTTCATTTTCTGTTCGATAGTTACCTATCTTCTTCGTATGTTATATAGAAAATATATAGTCGACTATTTATCTTCATCGTATGTGTTATAAAGAGCATATATAGTCGGCTATTTGTCGCAAATTTGGCGAGCTACACAGTTTTCTGCCTCTTTTAGACGAAACAGTAACAAGTTGTTAGCAAAAACAAAACAAACAAAAAAACATGCGCAAAATTGCACAAAATTTACAGGCAAAAGCAAGAACAATTGAAATTAGCCGAGTTGGAGAAACAGCGAGCGCGCGAAGAGAAGCGAAAGGAGAAGCATCTGAAAAAGATACAGGAGCGCGGCCAAGTGGAGATCTCGCAAAAGATACGCATCGAGGAGCGCAAACTGATGATAGCGCAGCGAAAGCTAGAGAGCATACGCATCCTGGAGCAGGTCTTCGAGCGGATACAGGTGAGTTGGGCCACAGTAAAACGTAATTCCAATCTCATTTTGCTCTCTTCTGCCTTCTCAGCTCAAACAAAATCGAAAATCGCATAGTGCCCAACATGATGAGGCGAAGGATCTGCAGCGCGGTCGCCTGGTGGAAAAGTACAAAAGTGCCACGGAGAAACTAGTCTGCGATCAGCGCAAGATTGTCCAGGATATCAAAAGCAATACTCCGCTCATGGGCCTGCTCAAGAGCAAGTCCAAGAAGAGCAGCAGCACCGCTGCAGCCAGCAGCGAAGAAGAAGGCACGATTGGTAACAAGAGGCATAAGGTTAATGGTAAGGCTGTGGACGCCAGTGTACCTACAGCAGTAGCTGCTCAGACGGCCAGTGTCAATGCGAATGTTGTAATCAATCCGTTCAAAGCTGTAACGGCCGCTTTGGCCGCGGGCGCTGTACCAGGCACAGCTGCGGCTGCCGCCTATAATGCGGAGGCAGCCAGCGAATGGATGCAATCGCTTTCCATGTTTGGTTACGGCATGCCGACCGTTTTTCCCGGGGCAGCATTATATCGTGCACCCGGTCCACCGGCGTTTCCCGTGTCCAGCAATTATCGCGGCTTTGCGCCGCGTCCGCGCGGCCGTGGACGCGGTCGGGGCATGCGCGGCAGTCGACTTGGCTACGACTCTCACTCCTCCTACTATAATCCGAAACACTACGATGGCGATCGCTACGACGAAGTCGATGGCGACGATAACTACTATCATAAGTCCTCGCGCGGCAGGTGAGTGATGTCTCTGATATTGGTTGATCTATTTTTATGCTTATGTATATATAAATATATTTACTGCAGAAATCGTTCACGGTCCAGCTCCTATTCGCGCAGTCGCAGTCGTTCGCGTGGACGTCGGTAAGTAGAACTGAAATGGATTATCTTCCATTGCAATATATGTGCAGTCTAATTTGTCGTTCCAGGCGTTCACATTCACGCAGCCGCAGTCGCTCCAATTACCGCAAGTCCTCTTACTCATCGCGCTCCAGGTAGGCATGGGAATGGGGTTTTTTTTTAATAAGTTCAGTTTTTACTTGTACTCTATATTGCACTTTAGACGCAGCCACAGTCGCTCACATTCACGCAGTCGCAGCAAAACGCCGGCGCAGCGCAAGAATCGCAAATTAGCCTCAACCCGACGCTCACGCTCCAGCAGCTACTCACGTTCCCGTTCCCGCACACACTCGAAGCGCTCCAATTCGCGCCGTGAGCGTCGCAGTCACAGCCGTAGTCGCAGCCGCAGTAATTCATCGAAACGCATTGTCCTTGAGGCTGATAAGCTGGTGGCCTCCGCG
Organism: Drosophila borealis; assembly: GCA_035045885.1. NCBI lineage: Eukaryota > Metazoa > Arthropoda > Insecta > Diptera > Drosophilidae > Drosophila > Drosophila borealis. Next base: position 1,777,520 of record JAWNOR010000299.1, read on the forward strand.
GAGCACATACAGCGCACCATCGAGCAGCACACCAAGGATCGTATGCGAGAAGAGGTGCGCGAAATAAAACAGACGTTTCGGCATCAGCGCAAGAGCGACCAAAGAGATCCGTATGCTCATGACGATCCAGATACCAACCGGGAAACAGCGGATGAGAATATAAAGGCAGACGATGAACGTAAAAGACATGGCAGTAGCAAGCGAGGCAGTCGCCGCAATTCTATAGCCGCATAGCATAATTAACTAGCATAATTTTACATTACATAAATGACACAGCTCACAATAAAATATTAAGTTAATAAAATGTACATTATAGCACCATATCGCATACAAATTTATATCTGTTCCTTTTATTTTGCACCAATTTTCGGTTCTGCATTTTTAAATATCGGAAACTGCGCCTTGCAAATTAACGGCGGTGACCTAGCGTCGATTTTTGGTACTTGGTATCGGAAAAGGAATCGCTCACTTTTAAATGCATTTATTTATGTTTTTAAGCACAAAACCAAATAATTTTAAATGCAGAATTGAAAAAACAAAATTATTTACTGTCTAAATTCATTTGATTTCGGATTTCAGCTTATAATATGGGTAAACCAAGGAGTGAAATATTAGGTTTCCACCATTTTTTAAATATCATAACTCATAAACACGATTGGAGCCTACAGTTTCACCTAACCAATCCTGAAAAAACTATAAAAATCGATCAGCACGTTTTAAAGATATTTGTACACAGTCCAGCAACCTCGTTGATAGCCCCATACAAAATGTACGTACAAAATTAACCTTGTACTTGAACCCTAATATATTTTCTCAGTAATGTACGCTATACCAATGTGAAGATACATGTTATAGGAAGCCTTACGCATTAATTCTAAACACATCGATAAGCTAGTCTGATAGAAAAAAAATAAAATTTATGCACACCTCATGTTGTTTTTCAAAAGGCTTATCGAGCTACTAGCTCCGACGGGAACCGAATCACTGCTTGGAATTAGTGTTGAATAATTTAATACAGTATTGAGCGGGAAAAATTAATTTAAATTATTTGTTTATGTGAAAGAAATTAGCTTTTTACAATAAAACATTATCTTTGGTAAAATAGATTGCTGCTAAATAAGGCCACAGTGCATTTATGGTCTCTATACACAGTATAATAACATAAAGGTGGTAATATTTCAACATATTTGGCTTTTTAAATAAATAAAAAAGTCCAACCAGCTTTTAAGAGGCTCTAGTCGGGAGCTCCCGACTAGGGGATACTCTGAACTCTCTTCTACCAGCCCCAAATGCAGGTGGCGCTACGCGCTCGTTTGCCTTAGCAGTTATAAAAATAAATTAACAAAAAAAAACAAGATTACCTTCACCTAAAAATCTTTAAATCGCATTTCTACCGAGGAAGCTTAGAAAAGTGAGAAACACGTTTCAAATGATTTTTCATATAGATTCTTGGACATGAATTTGAGCGCGAAACGTCACCCACCACATCTTTGACCCCCAATTCCACCAAGGGGGAATGGACTTCTAAAAATTGCGAAATGAAGTTGAGTTTATGGCCGGAGGATTTTTCCACTCTTGCGGGTGGAATTACCCGAAACCCCGTCTTAACGTGCACCTTTACAACATAAGGTAACTACAGTGAAAATTTCAGCTTCCTAGCTCTTACGGTATGGGCTGTGCGTTGATCACCAATTAATCAGTCAGTCAGACAGTCAGGACAAACAGTTTTATATATAGAGATTATTTATTATATATATATATATATATATATACACTAGCGGGTATAACTCGGCCTTGCCTGTGGCACGTATGTTATAAAATCAATGTTCTCAAACAAATTTGAAATGATTTTGAAACTGATCGGACGGTAAACATATAACTTTTATACAAAAGTTTTTCGCCAATTTACCACTGTTGCGGTTGGAATTTTCCAAATTGCTGAAATACGTATTTATTAAGTTCTTATGTAGAGCTTTGAAAATGAGTTTGAAGCAAATCGGACACAACTTTAAACTTCGCCCAAAAAATCTTCAAATCGCATTCCCCCCGAAAAAGTTTGAATTCTGCGAAAAGTGTGAAACACGTATCAAATGATTTTTCTTATAGATCTCTGGAAATGAATTTGAGCGCGAAACGTCACCCACCAAATCTTTGACCTCCATTTCCACCAAGGAGGAACGGGTTTTCCTAAAAGTGTGAAATTTCAGCTTCCTAGTTCTTACGGTTTGGGCTGTGCGTTGATCACCAATCAGTCAGTCAGTCAGTCAGGACAAACAGTTACATATATAGAGATATTATATGCATTATATAAACGAGTTTATATTTGCAAGAGTAAAGTTTATTTGCATACGCTTTAGTGAGTGTCAATCTTGTTTCTCTTTTTTACATACTGCAGTATGCCGTTTACATTTAATTATTTAGGTATTAAAATCGACCGGCAATCTCAATGGCACATAATTACTAGTATATTATTATTGAAAGTAAACTTACATATGTTAGTACAAATGTGTCATTTACGTCATTAGTACGTTTACTAGTCAATTATATACTATTTTATGCCTATTTGTTATTGATTAAAAATAACCAATAGTATTTATTAACACAAATAGCAATGTAGTGGTATTTCAGACCAAAAAAAAGGTAAAATTTAACGGTTGACATATTAATTTTTATAATTTAAACCTTTTAGATTAGTTGTCGGTCAAAGAATACTATATAATTTATAGAAATTTTAGACCATAAAGTTGTGTTTGTTACATATTTTTTATACGCCGAACTCATTGAAAATGGTATTCTTTAATTGTCCAAATGTATGTATTCGAGTACACTCTTCTCTTTTTTACAAATTTTTTTTTTTTCCAAAAATTAGAGCGACAAAGCCTTTGTAATTACCCAAGTATGTAATTCATATTGTCAAACAAGTGGACAGCCGCACGCATATTTACATATGTGTATATATAGCGCCTATACGCACTAATGAAACACAGCAATAGGTAGCAAGTTAGAGAGGACCAACTAAAGCAAGTGGGAAAGTTGGCTAAATATTCTGTTCAAAATTGTGTTAGTCGTAGCCGAAACGTCCTGGCGATTGGTTGCAAAAAAAGACTCTGATAAAGTAAAAAAAATATTTAATCAAATCAGTCTCTCCATAATAAAATGTAAATTATTGTTAACATTTTGACAAGAGATCCAAATATTCTTTATTATTTGATATAATTAATATGGTCAGAAACCATAAAAGGTCAAGTGATCTTAAATTAATAATAAACGCTTATAAGTGTATACCGGGACATACGTCAAAAGGTATGAGAGCTGTAATTAACTGATAAACTTATTAATTCGTTACCGGTTCAACCCACAGAGCTAATACAACTTTACAATGAAGTTTAAGTTATAGAAAACTTGCTTTGTATTTTTTTTTTTTTTAACAAGAAGATATATTTGTTTTGACATCTTATGAAAAGTGAAACTTCCTAATTAAAATTAAAAAATTTTATTGATTCTTTATAATATCATTTTTTGTGCCTAAAACTAGTTAATATATATAATATTATTATTAAACATTTAATTCCAATTAAATATATATCATCTATAAACTTGTTTGTGATGACTCATTGATCAACGCACAGCGAAATATGGAAAATATGGAAAACTTACACTCTTTGACACTCAATCTCACACTAACGCATTATTCATTGTTTTGCAAAATAAATCCCTTGGGCGTCGTTTATATACCATTGTAAATGCTATTTTATTTTTTCATGAAATGTGTAACTCATAGAAGGAGACATCCCGGACCCCATACTGTACAAATATTATTGATCAGTATCAAGGGTCAAGTTGATATAGCCATCTCCTTCTGTCCGCCCGTCTGTCTGCAAAGAGTCTCTCACTTTTAAAGCTAACATCTTGAAACTTTGCATAAGTCTGTCTTTCTATTACAGGCAGTACATATTAGTTGCATTTATTAGTTTTACTATTATCCTTATGCAAATTACTATTAATATCGGACCACTATGACATATAGCTACGATAGAAACGTTCGGTCGAAAATTAAGTTCTTGCATGAACAACATACGGTTTACTAGCTCCACTATTCTCCCTGTAACAAATTCTTTCTTTGCTCATAAAGTAAAAGGGTTCTCTCTTAGCGATTGGGTAATGACAGTTTGCCAAAAAAGGAAATAACGAAACAATGACGCAATTGTACGACTTGACACCGCTTCATGTGGAGACACTAATTTTTCAAACCCATGAACATTGTGTTTTTACAATTACTTTTACTTGCTTACTGTTGCTTTTTGTTGCTTTTGACTCGAGCTGTAAACTTTTGTCGCACCATATCAAATATAATTAAAAATATATGTTCATCCAGGTAATTAACTAGAATAAAACAAGATTATTTGTTAACACCTTAGCTGTTTTCAACTTATAAAATGTAAAGCAATTTTCAAAAAATTTTCAATATTTCCTAAACAAAACAGCTACAAACATCAATGTGTTCGGCCGATTTAATAATGCTAAAAATAATAATACAAATTCCAAAAGCAACAAAACGCAAATGTTGAATAGCTAATGAATTCTCCCATGTTGGCTCAGTGCGCTGCGTTTTGTGTACTTTAGCAGCCAATAAAAAAAAATAATGCTCATACGAAGCAGTGGCTGCGCTCAGTACCAGCGCCATCCAAACGTCAAAAAGTTGCTCTGTCAGTTTGTAATTAACGTGTGCTTAAACCAACTGTGTGGTGTAGAAAAAATCTCTAGAGTTTGTTTTTTCTTAATGAAATATTTTGGTAATTTCTATATTTAAAATACAAGTGTATCAAAACATCTTTAGGATTATAAAAAGAAAATATATTTAATTAACATTAATGCAACTAGCTCGTAGATATACATGTGAATCATCCAATAGTAGCGGGCTAAAAAATGTGTTAAATAATTAGTTATAAGAATAGTAATGGTTAGTACATACAACATTTTTCAATTGTAAATATAGACAACTTTGTAAGTTTGTTTGTATTTCAAATTTGTTTAACAGGTGTGTCAATATAGCTATTTGAATATGAATATTTCTTAGAAACTTATAAGCTATGGATTTACCGTCGTTGAATAGAGATTAAATACAGAATAACATAAGTAACTTGATATAATCTGTTAAAAAGTCATAGGGAGAATATTCGTTTTTTGGAATGTCCTTTCTGCTTTTCGTCCGTCTGGTTGTCTGTCCAAATAAACAATATTTTTTGACTTTATCAATTGCCGAAAAAAAAGAAGGTTTTTAAAATTTATTTTTCGTGGGTAAAAGAATCACATAGGTGGGTGTGCTAGCATAGGTTTTCGTATACACATGTATGCTTAGTATAGAATGGTAGGACAGTTATGAACTCCTTTATGTTATATATTTTCATGTCATCTTCGAAAGTTATAAGAGATTAAAATCTGCGGCAGGCCTGGTCGAAATGCATAGACGGAACATGTGGGTTTTACACATCTATGTATATATGTAAGTTGCTCTTTATCTCTATTAATTCTATGATAATCTTTTATCAATTTTTTGATTTAGGTTACCAGTACAGATGATAGTCTGCCAACCATATTTATAATCGTAATAACCATGCGCGAAATATATAACATAAACAAATTTTGAGATATTTGTATCTAAAATGTCTATCAACTGAGTTTCTAATGATTTTTTATAAATAATGAACTCATCATTGAAAAGTATGGCCTGGCCAAAGTCTATAGCTGTGGCTATTTTCTTACTACTGATATTGGTGACTGTAATTGGAAATATGCTTGTTATATTAGCTGTTTTAACCACCAGAAGACTGCGTACCGTTACAAACTGCTTTGTGATGAGTTTGGCGGTTGCTGATTTACTTGTGGGCATTTTCGTTATGCCACCGGCAGTAGCCTTGCACGTCATTGGTATGTATTTATATTAAAAAATAACTGAATACCCTTACCTAAAATATTGTAATATTTTTACTGTGCTATTTTATGTTAAAGGCAAACAAACACTACTTATTTATGAGAGAATTCTGGATGTAGGTTTTTCCATCTGTTGTGACGAGAGACCTTATAAAATATCAAATTAGGTTTGCGCATTTTTGCCAAGGTCTTACTTGCACTTTGTGATAATTTCATGCATAACAATTTCAGTATGTGCGGATATTGTATGAACTTTTTTTATTTGGTGACCCTTTGTACATTGTACATGAGTTTTTACAAAATTATTTGTGTTTACTAACGAAAATAATTATTTTAACAACTTACGTTACGGCAAAAAATAGTCAGTAGCCAAGGGCAACTAAAAATTTAATTACATGCTTTTATGATTCCTAAAATGCCAGGCATTAAAACTTTTTCCTTTTAAAGGCAACCTTTTACAAACAAATAATCAAATTAAAAAAATGAAGAGCTGTAAAATCCCTTAAAGTGTATAGATGTAGTACATAGTATGGGTAGGCGCAAGTTGTTTTAGACGCCAAACGAATTCGGTTAAAGTAAAACAAAACAAAAACTTAGCCTTCCAGCCCTTTTGTGAATTGGGAGTAACAATTTCCATTAAAGCTTTGCAAACATAACATGGTTTTACATACTTTAAGCTGGTAAGGCCTGGGGTAAACAAAATAAATTCCTATACGTTGATTGTCGTGAAAACATCGAATAAAGGAGTACATTGTGTACACCATTTTTATTTAAATTTTTACTAAATGTGTACTTAAATCATCAGTTTACTGAATAAATAATTAAATTCTTATACTGGATGTCAAAGATAGTTTTTATTTTGTGAAATCTTTTTTATTTTTAATATTATACTATATGTATACTTTATGCAGGTTCGTGGAAACTTGGCTGGCTGCTCTGCGAGTTTTGGATCTCCTTCGATATATTACTATGCACGGCGTCTATTCTTAGTTTATGTGCCATTAGCTTAGACAGGTTCGTATTAAATAATTGATAATATTTTTAAATTTGATATCTTGAGCAGTACAAATAGCATTACAGTTCATTATCCCCACTTTCTGTATGTCGCGAATAAATTATACTCATAGATGTATGTTCGAGTATATGCACCCTTTGGTAGGAGTATTAATGTTCATGACTAATATATGTGAAAACTCGTATACCTGCCTTAGCTAATAAAATCCGTATGTCGTGCGTTAATTTGTTGTTATAAAAAAGGTAATTCATTGTTATGACGTCATGGACGTATAAAAAGGTGAAAATACTCTGCAAAAAATGTTTTATTGACCCATTCTGAGCATGCCGTTTAAAGGTAACAGGGCGTGGGCAAAGAATGAAATAGTATAGAGAGCCCGATGGTAATAATGTGGGCGGTACGTAGTGCTCGCTTCTTTTGTTGGAAGTTTCAATTACATTTAAATGGCATTTCCAAGCTGACGCCATGCTTCGCTGTGTGCTAGGGACGTTTGTTAACAGCTTAATACACAATATGCCGCTTGGTTTTTGTTTTCATTTACTCTGTTTTTATTGCTTTGTACTTAGGTATCTCGCAGTGACACAACCGTTGACATATTCGAAAAAATGGCGTTGTAAACGATTGGCATTGTTAATGATTCTTGGAGTGTGGTTACTGGCCTTTGTAATCACTTGCCCCCCCATGCTTGGCTGGTAAGTATGCTCACATAAGCATAGCGACGTATGGGCACTCTTAAGGATAATATTTCTCATATTTAGTTTTATGAGTTTTAAATAAGAAAATACATTTAAGAAACATTTTGAAAAAAATGTGCATCTCATACAAAATATAGTATTTATCTAATAACAAACTATCTATAATTCTCTATTTTACTTATTCAGGTATGAACCGGGTAGGAACCGTCATCAAAAAGACTTTGTTGACTGTCGGTACAATCAGAATAAAGGATATGTCGTTTACTCAGCAATGGGTTCCTTTTTTATCCCCCTCACTGTCATGTTGTACGTTTACGTTAGGATTGGTTATGTTCTGACATCACGACGACAGCGGATTGTACGCGATGCAGTAAGTATTTAAAAAATATATTTATAACATTATATAGTTATATAATTAATTTTTCGGCCAGAAATCGGAACGCACGGCTGATCATGATTTAGACGGCGACAACTTTATCCTGGAATCTGAACATTATCGTTGTTACCCGCACAAATGTTTACCATGTTGTGAAGCTCGTTGCAGTGTAATAAGTACCCATGTAAATCCCATACTAAGCACCAACCACGTTAGATGCGGTAAATGCCAGGACACCAAATTTGGCGATAAAAGAATGGAACTTAAACATCAACCAACATTCTATGAACTTATAGAATTTTCACGAATGTCGTCACACAATTGTAGATATCATGCAAAATGCGCGTCCGCTTTGTCTATACCAGCACTGTATTACAAAGAAACTCAATGTCTGGCTGGCACATCTTTAGAAACGGTAAATAATAACGGGCCCAACAGGTCGTCAACAACATTACATCAGTTTCAAAGACAGTTAGCAAGTCATCGCATTCCAATGCGAGTATCAACAAAAATCAAAAATACCAAAACGACTAAAACCCTTACCATTGTCATGGGAGGTCTGATTGCTTGCTGGACTCCATTTTTTGCTTACTATTTGTTGATACCCTTTCTGCCGCAGTTAAAAAAACTCGAAAGTCTTATGTTATTTTTTACATGGGTTGGCTGGCTAAACTGTGCCATTAATCCATTTATTTATGCCTTTAATCCTGATTTTCGAGCTGCGTTTTGGCGTTTAACATTTCGGCGAATCTGCAAGCAGAAACAGGCTCGAAATCGTATGAACCTGTTTCGCACCTAAAGCATTAAGTCCCACAATAAAATCATACATATTTGCGTCTATATTATATGCTTAGAAAGTCCATCATTTTTATTTAAATTAAAACATAGGTAAGATCACGTATAAAATAAATACATTTATTTAAATGCTAATTTATTTACTTATATTTACTTATTAACGTGGATGCATTTAATTGAGATGGATTATCCATTTGATAATGAGCCCAGAGCTTGTACATGCTCTACCCTCAGATAAGACAGATATAGTGCTAAGTTACCATTCGAAAATTAACTATATTCAATTTTTTTATTTGCTTCTGACTTCTTCAAAATAGGATAACTCGGAAAGCATACGACATACAGAAATTAAATTACGCATTTCGATTATTGTATAGAATACAAAAAATATATCACTGTTCCCTTTAAAATTAAGAGTGGGCTATTCAATGGTGCCCGGCTTCAAGATTTTTCATACCCAGATTGGAGAAAATATAAGTTTAATTATTCAAATAGGCTAACGGAAGCATTTCTGGCCCTTAAAAAAAAATATGTACATTTTTGGTTAAAAAGTTGATCTATTACTCAAGAGTTGTAAATACCTCAAGAGGCATTCTAATAAAACTAGCCGTCTTGATTAGAAGTATACATTTGTAAGTTGAAAATACCCTTTTTATGCGTTGTGCATTTCTTAAATAACGTAACTTTTTAAGTCCACAAAAGAAAAGGTGGTCATCATAAACACGTAAGCCTGCTCGTATAAGCATGTGTTATATGTACTTTATAAAAACCAATCTTAAGGAAAACTAAAAAGGGTCAAACTAATATTCTAGTGAACATAAAAAAGTTAAAAAATATTTTATTTATATTACTTTTGTAACCCTTCAATCAATTATAGAAAAATAAAGTTGTTTACGAAAAAATCGATAATATATATACCATCACTTACACAGTGTACAAATGTCTGAAAAAATACTTAGTTCTACTCGACACTATATATAAACAGTTTGTCCTGACTGACTGATTGGTGATCAACGCACAGCTCAAACCGTAAGAGCTAAGTAGCTGAAATGTTCACTGTAGTTACCTTATGTGATGGAGGTGCACGCTAAGACAACTTAATTCGGGGGTGTTTATAAATGGGGGTCAAAGATTTGGTGAGTGAAGTGACGCGATTAATTTCATTTTCAAAGATGTTTATGAAAAAAACTCAATGAAGACGTGGTTCGGCGATTTTGCGAATTCCACCCGTAATAGAGGTAAATTAGCGGAAAATGTTTGTATGAAAGTTTTTGGTTGACCGTCCGATCGGTTTCAAAATCATTTTAAAGGATTTTAATAAAAATTCGCCCCTTTTTGATGATAAATGTGAGTTGTAAAGGCGAAATTTTGAGTTTCGTCCGATTTGTAGCTTTTACGCCTTGGCTGCGCGCTGGTCACCGTTCAGTATGTCACTAGGTATTTTTTAAGAAATATTATGAAAATGATATTATGCTGTCGGTGAGCAGGAATTTTAAATTTGGATTTCCGAAGCATTTGCATATATAAATTGGTTCGATATACTGTAAATGTACATATTTGATTTTTACTACGAATATATATATATGTATATAGATAGTTGCCAAGATTACTTCTACTTATTCACAATTGACTGCAATTTCTATTTTCTTTTCGGCATTTTATTTACGATGCCACCCAAAATGGATCTAAGAAATGTCACAAAATCTATATTTTAAATGTAATTAGGTTTAATTAGGGCTAAATCACAATTTAAATGTAGTGCGTGTATATATTTATTTTCAACTGCTATATATACAAAGAACAATACTACTATGTTTCTTATGGAAGTTGTTGTTGTTTTAAAGAAAATCTCATTAAAAGGATGGTAAGATATCAAAAAGTGTGTAGATATTCCTACTTATACAATATATACATATATTTAGTTTTTATGTATACTATGTATATATAAACCAAAAATATTAATAGTGACCTTTGTCTAAAATTTGGTTTGTATTGTTGAATAGCGACGTAGGCACAATTGCAACTCGTGCTTATTCTACATGCTTATCTTAAATGAAAGCTGGCTAATACTTTTTTCACATAGCATCGTAGAAATATATAAATAATATTCTTTAAATAAAACTTCAACAACCCATATCAAGCACGTTAGGGTCTATAAATATAATATATATATTTAGATATTTTGTGTCTATAGCAATTTCTAGTTGTATAATCTAAAAGCAATATGGGTATTATCTGTAGGAAATGTTGCCATGCCGCCAAGCCCTACCCCTAATATCATCAATTTTGTGGTTGTACAGGAGGAATGTAAGGGGGCGACACGCCACGACTATCGCCTAATAGACATTGTGTTAGTGGGAAATTGTGGCTTTTGGTCGTCACTAAAAAATCGCTTACAGGTTAAACGCCAAAAGGCGGCACGAAAGTCGACACTGTAAAATGCGTAGATAAAAGGATTGATAGCGCTGTTGAACCAACCGAGCCAGGTAAGAGCCTTGGCCAACGTGCCACTGACTTGGTGCTCGGCCAGAAACGGTGTTATAAGATAGTAGACAAAAAACGGGAGCCAGCAGGCGATAAACCCACCAACGACAATGCTTAGTGTCTGGGTTGTTTTGTTTTCCTTTTTAAGGGATGTAATGCGGTTCGACAGAGATTTAATATTGGTTGAAGTAGTGGTGGAAACATCAGCCGTTCCTGACCCCCCCTGATTATGGTGGCCACGCAGTCTGTCTCCACCACCCACACTTAGATGCGAATGCCGAAAGCTGTGAGTGTGCGGTTGTTGTTGTGGCGGGGCTTGCCATGGCGCATCCAATAAACTGCTGCTGGGACCTACAGCGCTTGCCATTGTGGTTATAGTCGTAGAAGCGGTAGACGTCCGTTTCAGAGACAATGAAGATGGTCGTGTTAATTCATAGCAACTGTTTTTTCCACTAGCATTATGGGTTGATGGCAGAGCCAGCAAGGTCTGGCAATTTCCACCATGAATTCCACCTGATGTTGGTACTCCAAGATTGTCGCTATCGCTAAGTACGATTTCATGTAGATCCTTGGAAATTGTTTGGTTGAATAATGTTTGCGCAGTAGCCTGTTTGCTTTTGTAGCCCGTACTATGTTCTTGTTCGGAGAACTCATTTTCAACGTCGGCGGCGGTGTACCGTTTAAATTTCTGTGTATGAGATATAAATTTTAAAAATTGTATTGCTCTATATAAATAGTAAGCGTTTAAGCCTGAAAATAGTCGCGTTTTGCTTGGTATCATAAATACCAAAATGTAATCTTCTAATACATTTTGTATATCTCACGGATAATTTACGGCATTGGTGTAAACATGTACGTACTATTATTATTATTATAATTATTATAATTATAATTATTATTATTATTATTATTATAATTATTTATTACTTTTTATTACTTATTATTTTTATTACTTTATTATTATTATTACATCAATAAATTTTTCTTTAACACTCCTTATACATTTTTTGTTATTTCCGTTTAATGCTTACCTTGTTATGAACATTAATGTCAGTCATATTATCGTGTCTTTTTGCAATCACACAAGAAATCTTGGCATAAACATAGATCATAACAGCCATTGGTATAAAAAATGAACCCATCGCTGAAAAAATTACATAGCCTTCATTTTGGTTGTAACGACACTCTCTTAGGTCTCGGCGTCCAGGTTCATACCTATGTAAAAAGTTATGAATATTACATACGAAGTTATGAATATTTAACGAATTATTGAATATTAATAATGCTGGATACATTTTGATAAACAATAAATTTATGAAAAGTTAATAGCTGGCGTGCGTTTATCGCTTTCCATGAATATGTGATTGGTAAACGTTTACAAATGGTCTAACATTTCGTGCATAACATTTCGTAGCTGTTGGTATACATATCTATATAATATCTAATATTTATACATTCACTATTTTCTTTTAGTTATATAGGTGTTATTTTCTTACCATCCTAACATGGGCGGACAAGTAATTGCCAATGCCAAGATCCAAACTATAAGAATCATTAAAAACGCGAGGCGCTTGGAACGTCGTTTCCGAGAATAAGTAAGTGGCTGTGTAACAGCAAGGTATCTAAAAAGTAAAATTTTTTTGTTAACAAGTTAGCCGTGCTATTTTAAACTGGAATACCTATCAACACTGATGGCACACAAACTCAAAATAGATGCTGTACACAGCAAGACATCAAAGGATATCCAAATGTCGCAAAGTACCCAGCCGAGTTGCCAGGAACCTGAAAAAAGCAACGGAATGAGCTTAAGAAGAACTGTAGTTTACATTGATCTTTTATACAACAAATATGCGATTTAATCTTCGTTTGAATAAATGCATGTGCATGTGTATATTTATACTCGATTGGTGATATTGCTTACCAATTAGATGTACAGCTACTGCTGGTGGCATAACGAAAATCCCTACAAGTAAATCAGCTATTGCTAAACTCATAACAAAACAGTTTGTAACCGTTCGAAGTCTTCGAGTGGTCAGAACAGCTAATATAATGAGTGTGTTGCCAATAACGGTGACAATGATAAACGTGCAGAACACAGCAATCAAGCAAATGCCCTGCCATGAAAGAATGAGATCGTAGAAGTGAGCCCATTCGGCCGTCGCTGTAGATTCATTGTAGTAATTGAAAAGGGTTAGGGTAGGCACTGAATCTCCGAAATTTCCAGAGTCATTTAGTTTTGACTGCACCGATTGGATGCCAGACGTATATGACGTTGGTGACAAACTGTGATTGCCAATGCTCCATGTTTCTAGAAAGTTATCGTAACCAATAGAAACGTTTTGCTGCAATCCAATAACGCCGCTTGTGGCAAGAAGTGTAGTGGCCACATACATCAGTGGTGGAAGTAAAACGTTTTGATATTCCAACTGTGAATGGAGAGCCATATATGCTGTATCAGAGTCAACAGTATTTATTATTGTTGAATTGACATAGTTCAAGCTGTATAGTCATTGGGTGATTTTTGTAGATTTTTATACCCGATAACTTCAAGTTGCCATTGAAATTGGAATACTTTAGCGGCATAATTTTTCATGTTGGTTGTATTAAAATATATTTATCTTCAAACTGCCCTGCGATGATAAAAAAAAATATTTAATATAATTATTTAATATTGACATATCTTTATTGTTAACTTAAATTTATTCGACTGAATTTTTTAAATTTAAATTTAATCACAAAGTAACTGCACGAATTTAAAGTGAAACCGATTAATGAGCACAACCAAAAACACTTTTGAAAGAGGCGTTTGGCTATTAACTCAATTAACGTATAAAGGGAATTTCCGACTCTTTTTAAGGGCATATGTACAATGCATGAGTTTTCGGGGGCCCCTTGGGTGTAAAGGTGTAAAAGTAAACTGATGGAAGAATGAAAAAGAACCCGGTCTACCTTAAATCGACAGTTTTCGACGCTGCCAATAACAATAATGTGGAATTAAGTATTATTTATTTTTCGTCTGATAGCGTTTACCAAATGCCGTGGCTGTCGCAGATTGCTATTGCGTATATATGTGCATACATATGTACACATACATAGGTGTGTGATAAGCAAATTAAAACCAAAAGTGATATAGACAAAGTGGCGTTCATAAGTATATAAAGAGAGAACCTTATGTTAGCGTAAGGATTGGCTTTAGCGAATTTTACAATGTAATACCTACGCCCATATACTTTTTTCTTTACTCTGCTTTGTTTAAAGAGTTTTTAAACTTAAATCTATCACTATAACTCTTGAATAAAACCTATATATGTAGATACATACATATGCCACAAAGTATTCATTGTCATAAAGTTTCTTATCGCACATATGATAACAAATCAAGCAATTTCCTAATGCAATTATTTATAAACCCTCATTTTTACACATATGCATACTGCTTATTTATTTCTTCTTTATATTTTGTTTGCTTTATATAAATTTGGTTATTATGCAAGATAAATAGTGTATAAAATAGAATGGTACCAACTGGTAATTTCTGTTGTTCGATACGCATGAAGGTCCCAAACTCATTTCAATTATAATCATACGCACGAACGACAATTTTTCAAAATATGCTTTTAATGCAAAATCGATTGTCTCAAATCGATCAATATATAAAGATTTTCAAAAGAATAGTCACACCACTTAGAAAGTTAATTTAAAACTATAACCCATAAATTGTACGACATGTATATGTATATGTGTGCATATGGCCATGCACTAGTTAGGAAAAGTTTCCCCTTTCGTTTTTGTTGTATACATATCTATAACTTTTTCTGCCATTTTACTTTTAAGGGCAGAGTGAAGCTGGCGTCATTCTCTTATTACCTATTTAAAAAAAAACATTTATTACATTATAAGCTTCTAATGGATATTTTTATGCAAACACGTAATTCCAGCGAAAAAGAACGATACATATATACATTTTCATTTATGTATAAATACTTATGTGTATCACGTATATACATACATACTTATAAAAAAAAAGTTGCAAAAATAAGAAGGCACTTTATTTGGGTTGAATCTGAGCACTAAAATGCTATTAAAATGGCCAGCTGTCAATAATAGCTTCTACAACAGCTGTTGGAACATCGGTTTTTATTTCTACAATATGAGTTTTATTTGGCGGATAAAATGATATTGTTAAATGCGTTTTTACTCTACTTATAAATTTGTAATTTTTGATTTGAAAATGGAAAATTTTGTCAATTTCTGACAAGTTCGAATATAATTTGATAGGTATTCATATTGGCTAGAAGCTTCTTCCACATATGTATATTATTCGAGTTTAATCAACAATTCAAGGAGACTTGCAGGCATTGAAAATTAGCTTAAAGTCTAAAAATTGTGTTAAACTATTAGTTATAATTATGAAAGCATTACCTTGGCAACTTGTAGCGTTTATTATTTATTAGACATTTCTCGTTGGATATTTTCACTTATGTTATTTTTACTGTGTTAATTATAATGGCTTTTGTCCATTATTATTATCAGCATTTTCCCATATGTATGTGTATATGTATATGTTCAATGCACTAACATTGCAGTAGCAATAGTTTTAGCCCAGATACCTTACAGAGAATATCTATATTTCTATAGACATTTAACTAAATGTTCTCGAGACGATGGTAATGTTATGCTTGATTTATAAAGAGTTAATACAGGATAACTTATACACCCAGGTATTTACGAAATATCTCATTTGGTACATTTTTATTTTTACGCATCCGTTTCCTGAGTTTTGTCTACTCGATATCATTCTAAATTATATTTCACATTTTGTAATTTAACATATCCTGTATAGGTCATTGGTAAGTTTTTATAAATATTTAACTTTTTAGTGCAGCGTCTTTATTTTGGTGCTTCTCAGAACAAAGTTGGTATTATTTTGTTTCACAGGGCTTATTTGAATTATTATTAACAGTTTCCCTTTAGTAAATATTTCATCAACTTGATGTGTTTGGCTAACGATTTTTTAAATACCACATCGACTTAGCCGAAATTATAGACGCGACTGCATCGGTTCAGAGCTTTTCCAAAACTGCCGTCTGCTTTGACAACCGTAATACAACAGAGAGAATATATGTATCTGTAAGTGTGCCTTTGAACACGAAAGATACATGCCACGACTGTTCTTCACGTCTCCCAGTGTGCGTATGTGGGGGAAATTGTATTTGCTTTGTAAGCGGCATACCGCAACAGTTTCCAATATGTGGGACCCGTTTATATATATGTGCTATATATGTATGTGTATTGCATATTTTAGATTATACAGTACAGTGTAGCCTGGTGTTAATCCTTCTATCGCGATTGTAGACTCATATTTACTTTTCAAAGCTTCGCTATAACGAAAAATACTTTGTGCTTTAAAACAATATTTGTATGTGTGTCTTAAAATGTTTATGTACACATATTTACGTTTGTAGTAAAATCTTTTAGAACGCATTTTAATAGTATGCTCTATAATGTACAGTTAAGATTGTAATCAAAAAACTATTGTTTTGTAGGAAATAGAAAACTAAACATTGAACAAATAGATTAACTTAAATTTCTGTAATGTCGGCAATAACGGAAAATACACTGTGGAACGTAGGTTAAAGGAATTAACGAAAGGTATGTATGTATGTTATGTATTTACGCGCATGCGTATTTTTTATGATGCAATGTCTGGAATAACTTTAGCTACTTTTATTTTAATTGTAGCTGGTATATTAGGCAAATAAAATTCATAACACCAATGTATTCCAACACTTAAACATACCATATTTATAAATTTAAGATACGAATTAAATCGTATCTGCTTATATGTATATGCAACAAAAGTGCTAAAGTGTATTAAGCATCCTCTCTATAGGCATTTAATTTTTACAACTTGGCAAAACTCAAGCGATCTCGAACTGGCTGTTTACGCTTATCGGAGATGACTCTTTCTTGACGCTTTGATATATGTGTTTACGTTCATTTAAATTGTAGCTAATATATTAAACAAACAAAGTACACTAATAAAGTAAAATGTATGCTCGTAATTTGAACAAATCAGCGTACAGTCTAACATGACTATAAATGTAGTATGCGAATGACATCTGACTCGATTTTATACATATGTAGCCCACCTCTAATGGCATTTCATTTCTACAACGGAGCAAAACTAAGATAATCTTAAATTGGCTGTTTATGCTTATTGGAGCTGACTCTTTCTGCTTGTTATATATAATTATTTGCTTAACTTTATTGGCTAATTTTTTTAAAACCCCCAACAAACAATTCTAATTTATTTAGAGATACGCATACAAAACAAAAACCAATTAAATTATGAAGAGAAACCTTAAAGCATTTTCTTAAAGCATTGGTTAGTTAGTTAGGTAGTTGAATAATTTCCATTTTGTATGGGCGCACCTACATGTTATAATTTATTTTATTGCAAAGCGTCACAGGATACAACAAATTATTACCACAGAGCCTGACTATTTTTATATTATGAGTCACATTATGACAACATAACTATTTTTACGCTCTACTAATGATTTATCCCTAGGGAGAATTAAGAAATGTGTGAATAAATATATGTACTTAGCTTGCTATGGGCAATTTCCGACTCTCGCACAAGATTGTAAATATATACTATTACAACAAAAAAAAGAAATTTAATACAAAGGTGCAATTTCCGATAGCTTAATTTTTGAATATTACTGTAGTAAAAATTCAATTACTGCTTTACAGACATCAGTCAGTACATATGTTGGCGTTGGTCGGATCAAATCACTGTGTCATAAGGCTGACATATCTAAAGTAGGAAAAGTCAAAACTTGTGTATATCAAATTTGTTTGTCAATGTATTCTCCAAATTCAGAAGCTACAAGCTTTATCACAATTGATATTAAGTTCGTACATTTTAAAAATAGCCCAGAACCAATTCACCCGGGCTCGGGATTTTAAAAATGATAAAGACCAAAATAGTGAATTTAATTTTCCTGCCATATTTTACTTGTTGACAATTAAAATTAAATGCCAACATAGCGTTTGCTCAAAATTATCGATACCCAAGTTATCTTGTATTTTCCCGAAATGTCAAAAGTTAAACGACCTCTTTAATGAAATGCTAATATGAAGTTGACCTGTAAAGGTCAATGGGGGTTAAACTTTTATGCAAATAACCAATAAATAAATATTTTATTTACTATTTACTTGTGTCCTCGCAATACTAAGAGAAAATGTGATTTATATTTTAATGTTTCCGAGGGAGAAACACCCTGCAATCAAATATCATTAAAAGGAAACACAGATAGATCAAGAGTTTAATAGACAAATGCGCTTAAGGATAACAATTTTGATTCTAATTGTTTTTGTTGCACTTAAAACTCATTTTCAAATATACATATAATATATAACGTAGACTTCAAGGTAGTAGATTGAAACTTTCCACTGGCGGGCAATGTGTGGAAAATGGATATGTATGTATAACTGAAAAGGGGAAAAATGGCTTGGTCAAAGGTGCGGAAACGGATTGCGAAATAAGTATATATAATAATATATATGCACAACTTCTCCTAGGATGGTATATTTTAAGAATACATTAAATATGTTCTTAATGATGACACTTCATTTCATTTCAAATTTATATATTTAACTGCAGTTTGAAAATTTGGTTTATTTAACAGGTAACGTACACATTTATATTTATACATTTAAATTAGTTTATTGTTAAATCTTACTTTGCGATTTGTATAGGGAAGTTATTGTTTCACAATCTATTATTACAGATCTGTTTCAGATTTATTCTGGTATAAGTGTATCGATTTCTATTCTAACACCTGCTGGTATTTATAGAGGTAGGATAACAATTGTCAGATGCCATTAAAATAAATTAAAATTAATGTAAAAAGTCTATTGTAGTTAGCAAGTTACAAATATTTTATATAAATTTTCTTAAAACAGTTTGTTAATTTAATTTAATTTAAAAAAGTTTTAAATCAAAATATATACTATGGTTTAACTACATTAAGAGATACACAAACACTAGTACAATTAAAAAAATATTGACAGATGGCGTCGACCCTATACAAAAAGGTGAGCTCACTTGTTAGGCATTGCGTGTGAGAATAAAGAACAAAACTTTCTTGCCCGTAAGTTAATTATTTGTTTGTATTGAAGAGAAAGGTTCCAATCATGCCTAAAACTGCAAGCATCGCTAGCAAAAGTCAAGCTAAGTAATCTGTTATTTCGAAAAATATACACACATGTTGATACATTCCCAAACATTTGAATATCACTTGGTATGTATGGGTTGTCAGTTTTTGAAATTCAATTCTCTTGCATGAAAGTTGTATTACATTGCATTTTGAAAACGCCATTAAGTTACCTAGTTGAATATATCGAAATTTACTTAATGTTAACATTATGATTTTTACAAACTTTTTCACTTTCTTTTTCGCTCATTTATTAAAAGAACGTATGTGAACTCAATGATTACATTTAGAATAAATTCGATAACGTTTTTCCTTTAATGTATTTTAAGGGCGATATTTTTTATTGTATTAGAATTTTGTATATATATATATATTTACATTTTAATATTGGTATTTAAGATATAAATATATATAGATACATACATATATATGTGTATAATAAATACAGTAAATAATTTAGTCTGCATATTTCTTATATTTTATAAAAATATTGTTTTTATATGCGTTTGTAGTTATGCTTATTGGGCATGGAATAAAACGTCATTGGACCTAGCTATAGGTTTTTTATTTGACATATTTAATAACTCATTCCGAATGTTTGGCGCAATTAATGTGTATATTTGGCACTCAT
The DNA here is from genome assembly GCA_035045885.1 of Drosophila borealis. Lineage (NCBI taxonomy): Eukaryota > Metazoa > Arthropoda > Insecta > Diptera > Drosophilidae > Drosophila > Drosophila borealis. Next base: position 1,797,672 of record JAWNOR010000299.1, read on the forward strand.
AATTCTTTTTTTAATATAGTCTTCTATCAATACAAAAATTATAAACATTGCTACCTATTTAGTTAAATATATATAATTATATACCATAAGCAATGCAATTCTTTTATAATTTACATACAAATACATACACTAGTGGTAACTGTTCCACTGGGCTGCCATTTTTTGTTTGTCAGCATAGTCTATAGTACAATAAAAATCGCCGCAGTCTACTTTTAATTCTCAATTTTTCAATTGCTTAAAGATTAAGGACATTTAAAGACGACCTCAGTTGTTGTTTTTCCATCTCGAAAGCAATAACCGCCAGCGATTTTTACGTCTTCTGCTTCAAATTTGCCATATTAATAAATGATTGGTGCTGTCTTCGCGACCAGCAATTTCACTTAGTGAGTTGGCACCAGAATTGCGAAAGTCTTCGTAGCCATCACCACCAGATATAATAAGTATATTTTTTGTTTCCAATTTTTTCTTAGGGTTCTTCGTTGAACTGTCAGTCAAGAAACAATTTATTAAAACTTGTAAATATAAATACTTTATATAATATCTAATCATGACTCACCCTTGTTTAGTGTACTCATCGCTTGTGCCGCTTCCTGCTTCACGTGATGTCGCAGGTGTTATTATTTGCGAGCAACCTTCTAGCCCATGAGACGGTGTCTCTACAAAGGTTAGGAATCGCACATGCCCTGTATGGCCGTGCGGTATGCCTGTGGGTACTATATTGTGTGCACCTTTTTCATAACCCTGGGCTGGTATTGTTAACAAAACTCCTGCACTGGTTCCTATCCAAATGAGATCTTTGCAGCAGAGAAGGGAAGTCACGCGAAGGCAAGCGGCTTTATGTTGCCTAATTATTTCGTCACAATTTGACAACATTTTATTAACTGCAGGAGCAAGATTTACCTCTGTAATTAGTTGGTGGCTATTGAATTAAATAAACAGTGAGTATATCATTAAGATGTCAAAAAAGTTCATAATACAACTTACGTATTGGAATGAAAACACTTGATATGAGCTGAATTTTGTATTGATATCCACACAAAAGAATTTGCTACTGTCATGTTTGTAATTGGTTTAGAGTCCGAAGAAATTTGTATTTGATTAACGACCTGCAATATTAAAACATTACTAAGCCGTCCAGGCTGTTTTTCAAATTAAAAGTTTTAGGTTTCATACCGAAAAGGATTCAGTATCTAAAACTTTTATAATCCCCTGTATGGAGCACCACAGCTTGCCATTAACGTTAAGCAGTTTAGTCACTGGACTCGAAACTGTACCAATTGAGAGACAATGTGATGAGCATGTATTCCAAGAAGATGCTGAAAGTTAAATTAGTTTTACTATCTTATTCAAATTTTATAAATTTAAATCTTACCACCATCTCTGAGATATACACAAATATCGCCATTTGCTAAGGACACAAAAACACGATTGTCCAGGTATCTGTAATGCAGGAGCTAGTAAATAAATACCAATTGTGCTTCATTGTATCACTAACTATACAACATATGTTGCATAGGTACCGATTGAACGTATGTGCACTTACAATATGGAAAAAACAGCTGAATGATGTTCGATTTTAATACGATTTTTCTTAATACGTATATTATCAGTACTGTTGTAAACATGAATGCAGCCGTCTTCAGTCCCAATCCACATAGTTGATTGATTACATTCGTTTTCATCGGGATTAGAGTCCTTAAAATGAATCATTTACATCTGCACAGAATAGTTTGAAATTTAAATACTTACTTGTTGCAAATGATATGTGGCATGTAATGAAGGCGCAGGGCTAGGAATACGTTGTTCTAGTGGCGCTGCTGAAACAACATCCGCCTCATCTTCGCTGGAGCTTAGATTTAAATCTAGCTGAGTATCACTGTTGCTGGTGCCATCAGCACCGTTGCCAATAATGGACGTGGGGATTTTCTTCTTCTCTAACACTGTTGATCCCAAAACAGGCTGTGCAATAGGCGAGATGCTTTTACGATAATCCCGCAATTGTTGTGTGTAACTATGGGACAGTGTACTAGTGCAGCGCAATAGCTGTTGCTTATCCTCCTGTCCACTAAGTTGTTCTTCGGGGGTGTTGCTGTACGCTGGTACTGACGCTACGCAAAGTATCCGTGCATTGCAAACACCATTACAGCTGGTTACATTTGGTTCCGGATGTAAGGACATAATGCACACTTGGCCCACATAGCCATCACTATTGCACACCCAAACATCTCGTTTATCGCTCAGCGTAGCTGCCGCGCAAGTAAACTGTAGACCCGCACGTGTTTTGCGTATAGGTATAGATGTAAGGAATTCGGGAATGGGATGTCGCTCAAGTGTAGCGGCTACAGATAATAAAATATATGGGAAATAATGTAAATATAAAACATATTTAAAACATTAATTTAACCACTAAAAATATATCTTGTAGTTGGTTAACATACCCAGTTTTAGTTTAGCTTCATTAAACACCTCCTCCCAATTAGAACGCCTTTCTGTTTTGCTAAATACTACCGTCAGCTTTTGACTTCCATTCCTTAAGCAACAGCACTATTTATTAATTATATCAAAATATATGTATTTTTGTTCTTACGGTGAGCTAACTGTCAATTCCAACATATTTAGCGGTGTGTCATTTGTCTGACGCTCGGATAGCTGTCGCTGAATTTCGCGATGCAGTTCACGTATAACATCTTCTAAATACTGATGAGGATACTTAATGGATGCCGTGATTTCACTTATTTGCTGTAGCTTATTGCTGTCTTCGCTAAGGTTTTCTATTTCGCTAACGATGCGTTTTATATTCTCATCTTTAGCTGTATACAATTGTAGGTTAGGCTATTGTGTTTACATCTTAATAAAATATATAAAAACTTACACTTGACAATCTCTAAGCAATCTAATGAAATTTTTGTGAGGAACTTATATTTATTAGTGTCCAAAGTAGTAGCCACTGAGCCGGGGCAAATTGAGCTATTTGGTTTCCTAATTGTCCCACTGCGCTTTTTAATACTTGTCAAAACCAATAGATCATTAAACAGAAAAAAACCGCGATCCTTGCGGGCACCCTGCCCCGATGGCATGGATACTAAATCGAACAACAAAAATTGTCGCTCTGGCGCTATTAAATCTGTTATTCCTTCTATGACGCCTTCCAATTCCCGTAATGTTGCCTCACGCTGTCCATTTTCCATAATCTCACGTTCCTTGCAATTAATGTGCACCAAAATGTCATGAACCAATTTAAGCACATCCTGTAAATGTTTCTGATCTGGATGATCGTGATCTGTATGCTTAATGAGGCGTTGAAAGAGCAATTCGTAGCTACATAAAATTAAAATTGAATCACATGGGCATTATAAGAAGATTAAAATTGGGAAATATACGTACTTTGGAAATTTTTGTACTGGCTTAATAAGCAAGTTGTCTAGAGTTAGTTTTCCTTTGTGCTCACGAGCTGTGGATTCTAAAAATTTGGCAAATGAGGGTCGCTGATGCTTCATCAAACGAATGGCATTTTTTGCTCGATTACAGTTGTTTACAAATGATGTGTAGACCTCAAGTACCTCTAGCTTTGAAAACTGTACAGTTTGGTTTAAGTTATGTTTATGTTAATATTTCTACACATCTTAAAATCAAGAATACATACCGTTTCAATAAACGTATCTCCTACTTTTTGCTGTATATCCCAGTCGTCGAGGCGTTGTTTTAACTCAGCCAAAAATTTCTCATGTATTTCCAGTATGTCAGGTACCATAAAGAATATCTCATCAACGGTACGTGTATCGATCATGCCTGCATGTTCTGGTGATTTCAACACTTTCAAATATTTAAGCACAACTGTTTGCAGCGATTCCACATATGATTGCTCATTCCGATAAATCTCTTGTACAACGTAGGTGCGAGTGTCCTATAAATGAAAGTATACAAAGCTTTACAATCAAATCATGTTTAGTCCTACTAAGTGTTATTCAATTGTCATCACTACCACCACACTTACGCCATCATAACCGCCCAGATTCCATTTGCTACTCATTTCAAACTGAGCTCGCCTTTCCGAGTCATCCTCGGAATCGGAGCAAGTGATGGAAGTCATTTTCTTTAGCCTATCACATTTGTCATTTTGATGACCCGCTGTACCAAAACCTGCCTTACTCAGCCGAGCCACCGTGGTTGTAGCCTGAGAGACAGCTTGTGATACACTGCTGCTGCTAGCCGGCAGTGTCGACGATGTCGCAAGCGGCTGTGTCACATGACCTTCTGTTTGTGGCAACAGAGAAACAGCAATGGTATTCGAAGGTGCAGTTAAGGTAGCTTGTAAATCCAGCAAACTTAATCGTAGATTTTCGCGGTTGTGCGACATTGTTAATTTAAATTGAGATTTGTTAAATCGATATTTTCTTTTTTATTTTTTATTAATTTAACACTGAATTTTTAATATTTTCTGTCGATAAAACCATTAAATATTCCGGTTGTCCATCAGGGTATAATTTATTGTCTTAACTTTTAAAATAAAATGTTCTAGATATGGTGGAACAAACTATAGCCGCGTGTTCGTCCATTTATTAAAGGCAGGTAACTAAAATCGCAAAACATGTTATGGGTTTAAGTGCCCCAAAACAAGAAACGCATTGGCATCGTAATACTGGAGGAGCAGGAAGAGGAGATGTGATGAGGCTCATGGATAAGTCTGCGTAGATGGCGAGTGGGAGAACAGCTACAACCCACGAGCATATATATATATAGTTCGTGGAGTTATTTATTAAGTTGTAACAGCGTGTATAAATTATTCTCTTTTTTTTCTTTTCTAGCCAAATCAAGTGGATTGTGTGTTTTGTCACTCAAAAGTACCACAAAAAAACAAGTGATTTTAATGGATGTGAACTTACATCCCTAAATACACACATATACATATATAGGAAACAGTGTATTACAGCTATATATATTACTATACTATACATATGCAGACAGATATATGGTATATATAAATATATAAAATTCTATTGAATCCATGTATGTATGTATGTATATGTATATGGTATACATACCATATATGTATGTATATGCATATATATATGTGAAATAATAATAATAATCAAATTCAAAAAATTTTGAAGAAACAAAAAAAGATTACAGCATGTGTAATTCTACATCAAAAATCTAAAAATTTCATTTAATTGCGCTTTGCCTTTAAAATCAAAGCTTTAAGCGTGATTTCCCAGTGCACATACGATACAACACAACACAATTACAATTTTTCGAGTTGCGCGGCGCAACAAGAGGTTGGTTTTGGTAGTCTAAATGGTTTTGTGTATACATATGTACATATGTATGTAGTTAGATACATACATTTGTATACATATCTATTTTTTGTTAATTTCTTTTTCAGTTCCTGCCCTGTTTTTTTGTCATAGTGCATTAACGAGGATTGCATTGGCATAAATTGTATTTATCCGTACATGTTTACATGCGTGTACATACATTTAGCCATAAATTTTTATATATTAATTAGGGTATTTTTTAAAAAAGTATCATTGTATTATTTATTTAAAAACTTTTGATATCTAGAACTTCGCGAATTTTAACGTATTTTAATTGATTTATTGTTATTGCTATCGAATTTTTCGAGTGACGGTTTAGATTAATATATTTTCCACAACACCACAAAATAAAACAAACGAAACACGAAAAATTTCGCTATACAACTGAGGTACAAAAAGCAAACGAGGAATTTAAACGCGCGCAGCAGCGTTGGCGGAGAAGATTCTGTTGCTGCGCGGGAGAGCATCGATAATAGATGTGTGTGTAGTGTGTAGATATGCGAGTGTGCAATGCGGTTTAATACTCATATCGGTGATGGCGCATACAACTAGCTGCACAGGAGTATACTACTCAACACGTTGAAAAGCATTCCATTGTGCCAAATACACACTTAAATTCCATTTTTTATATTCCAAGTGAAAACAGCCACCCCAGCAAGGCTAACGCTTACGATATCATTGGAATACGAAACTTACGGTCTGCACGCGACAAGTGTCCGAGAAAGAGTATATGGGCATAGAACATATTTTCATTTTTCAAGGAATATTCTGCCCAATCGCAAAATTAAAATACTTTCCAATAACATATTTAACACAAATTTTACTTTGATCATATTTTGCAGACAACTAGGTATACATAAAAACTCATCCCGTTAATGCTCCAAATTTTAACCACAAATGACCGAACTTTGGCATATTCCCATCAGGAATATGTAATGTAAAAAAGAAGTGTACGAGTTTTTAAATTTGTTACCAACTGATGTTCTAAGGTGCTGGGTACAATTAGACATGACGTTAAGTCATGATTCTCTTTAAGTTATTATAAATATTCAAGTTTTTATTCTTTAGACAACTAATCACTATGGAGAGTCTCTTAACAAAATAAGCCGAAAAAGCATTAGCTTTAACCACGGTGCATGCGACCAACAAAGAGATGAAATAAGCTTTAGAGGCTCTCTTCTAACACAGTGACATATTTCCAATGCGCATTGATTGTTGGAGCATGCGCACACTCGCATTTTCATTTTCCAATTATTTCCACAAATGCTCTTCAAACCATACAAAACCTAGCGCTCATGCCTAAATATTTATAAAACCTGGCGCTTATGCATATACAAATATATATACATACAAGCATGGTCGCCAGGTTATATATATATATATATATATATATATATATATATATATATATATATAATAAAATAATATACCATTTTTGTATGTATATATATATATATATATATATATATATATATATATATATATATATATATATATATATATATATATATATATAATAAAATAATATACCATTTTTGTATGTATATATATATATATACATATAATATATATATATATATATATATATATATATATATATATATATATATATATATATATATATATATATATATATATATATATATATATATATATATATATATATATATATATACAGTATTTCTAATGACTAACACATTTTGGGATTATTAAAAACAAGAACTTCAGAGATGAAGATCAATGAACGATGAGCGGTATACCAAGTAACAAATTTAATACGTGTTATCCCAACACCGTTGCAATTTACGTCGCCCTAATTTTAGTAAAATGTACACAATAGATACAGGGATGACGTTACTTACCGCAATCATTTTCTGACGCTGCTCGGAGAGCATGTTTTCGCTGGAGCCTTTAAGCAGTTCCGCCAGCAAAGCTGCTGTTGGTGGTACGTCAGCAGCATAAGGAACCTTTGGTTTGTTGCTGCTACCATTGTTGCCTTCAACATTGCGCTTGGTAGAGTGATGGTGATGATTATGGTGATGTTGATTTTTGTTTTCATTATTATTACGCTTGCTATGATGCATTTTTGGTGTAGCTGTCTCGGACGCGGCCCGTTTTATCATATTTTGCGGCTTCTTATCAGCTTCTAATATCGTTTCGTTAAGATCCTTGGCAGACAACGAAATTGGCTTATTTACATGCTCAATTTGCGAAGGAGTCGAAGCTGCGCGTGCATGCGTTGGTACTGGCAAGTATGCGCTTGACTTACGTACACGCATGGAATTAGAATATTGTGGTATATTGCTACGCATGGAGCCAACTAAGGGATTTCTCTCAACGATGCTATGGTCACAACGCGGGTGTAGTCTATTGCAAAATCGGTTTAGTTTTAAGAAAAATAACACATACTGCAACTTACCTGTCAGCGTCGCGTATTTCTTCAAGAATTTCATCAAAATGCATTCGATTTTGCTTTTTAAGCTCGGCTTCTAACATTTGCCCGTATGGCCCTCGTACAGTGAGAGGGCGCTTTGAGTAGCGTTTATTTTCATAATCTCCGCTGGGAGTTGGACTCCAACTAACACGTTCTTCAGTGTCTGACAGCGAATCATTTTGCAGGATGCTGTTGCTTTTGCTGGTATTATTGTTAGTTGCATCTTCTTTTTCTTCGCTACTTTGGCAGCTAAAGCTGCTTAGCAGTTGAGACTTTTCATTTGATCTTCTCCATGTAGGTGATGGCTTTTCCAATTCTGGTGTATTCATTTCAAACATGATTCTACTATTGGTATACATATGTGTTTCATCTGGCTTATTGGCATGCAAATTGGCAACAGAAATATCTAATGCAACTGGCTCATGCCAGTCTGAATTATCTATGTACATGCCCTTCCGTTTTGTGGATTTATCTAAGTAACGCTTTTGACGCTCACCAGTGCTGTGTCGGGGTGTAGCTATTGTGTCTGAACTCTGCAGCTCCAAATCAAGGTCTTCTTGGTTACACTGTTGAAGCTGGTTTTCCACTGAATGGCAAGTATTAGGTCGATCGGACATTAATTCAGCGTGGGGTAATATTATATCTTTTCCACATTCATCACCCTCTTCTGAGCTCCGACTCACAGATATTCTTGGCAATAAATTGATGGGTAGAGTTGTTAATGTTTCTGTTTGCATTATTTTGCATGCCGCATGCGAGATAGGTGGCTGTATTATTTCGGGCACAATATCAAACTCTGGAGCTAACTCAACCCATTCTTGAGCGGGTGTTTCAAGCCACTCTTGTGCTGCACATTCATAAACCGGGACAGGTATAAGGCAAGTGGTTGCTGTTTGTAAAATATTATCGGATGGTGACTCAATCAGTGACTGTTCCTCTAGAAGTTTGCCTATGTTGGGTGAACTAACTTCCGAGTCAACTTTGGGTTCCTCTATATTAGGCGTTAAATTCCTATTTACTATCATCGTCGCACAATCCTTGTTAATATTATATTCTCCTTCCGAGGGTATAGTATCCGAAAGCGACTCCATTTTCGCGTGAGCCGCAATAACACTGCTAGCAGTTGCTGGTAAAGCACCAGCGATACTGCAATTGTCAGTATTAAATATATCTTCTTCCCCTATGATATCAGGCACATCTTCTAGAACATGTTCAAGAGATTTCTCCTGCCCATAGTTTAAATTAATAGATAAACTCGTGTTCTTGAGTGGTATATGCACCCAACCTGGTTCCGAAATACACGATCGATCGCACAACAAATCCGCGGGTTCGATGGTTTTGGTGTTGTTTTGAATCGAAGGGGGTGTTTCAATTGCCTTATCCCGCCGTAGTCGATCGCGCAAAGCACTCAAAGTTGATTTACAGTCAATTTGTGAAAACGAAACAGAGCGGAATGGCAATATCCCTTTCTGAGTGCTAGTGCTGCTTCCAATGCGAGATTCTGGTCTGGACAGCTGTGAAGCCCACTCGCTACTGGTTGGCTCGACCTCATCATCTACTGCAAAGGGTGGCGGTGATTTAGACTTCTCGCGAGTGCACATCATGAAAGCTTCCAAGTTGGAGAGACTTGTATTTGGTCTAATTGAGTGTAAGATACGTGCGGCTGTAGCGGGCACGCTAATACTCCCGCTGCCACTCTTGTTGCTATTTGTGCTGATCTGTTTTAGTAATTCAGTTGTCACCCCTGGATCCGAATCTTCTAGGCCACATGTTATTAACTGACATTCGTGAGTTTCGGTACTGCTAGTCGTCGAATTATTATGAGGAGTTCTAGGCTTGCGGGGCGGTGGTACTGGTGGGGGTGTTGGCGTAGAGGAAGCACATGAAATGTTGCCACCACGCAAAAGCTCCGTCAGTTCTTTAAGACGCTCTGATCTTTCGGAAATATTACACTGTTTATCTGAACCAGATTGTTTATCTGGACCGAATGATCTACAACCTTCATTAGAGGCAGCTTCAGAGGAAACTGAAGGCTTAGATTTACGTCCAAAAGCTAGGCGTTGAAATCGGTCCAAGGTGTTACGTCGTTTATCCATCGTGTGCTGTAAACAAAGAATTTAATAATAGAAATTTATTTAATGAGTGTTAAACTTAAATGTTAACACAGTTTACACTGCAGCGGAACATCATCAAGTTAACTTCAAGCCCGAGAAACTACTTCGAAAGTTTCGTATCATACAATAAGTACATAACAACATTGGCAAGCAAAATATACAAAAAATCTTTTACTGACTAATAAAATTTGGCAAATACTTGAATTCTAACAGAACTCTAAATCGGCAAAAAAAATAGTTGTAGTTGGTTTTTGAACAAAATGGAATCTATATTACCTTAAGATCTATATTTTGCAGTACAGAGGGGTGCATAAAGCACATTGTAAGGCAAAACAAAATGCTATGGATTTAAATATACATACATATAAATATATGTGTACAATGAAAAAAACTCACTACATACGCACACAGTGATATTTTTAGTATAAACAAGAATTTATCTTGAATACAGAAGAGAGCGAGCGTAAAGAGCAGCTAAAATTGTAAATATGTTCATATGTATGTACCCGTGAACATATTAAAAGAATCTTACACAAATCACAGCATAGAGCACCACAGAGAACAAGAATTACTCAAACAAATTGTAGAAAAAATATCACATCTATATACGTATGTATGCATAATAATGTCTGTAAGTATATACAAGTACGTAGTCAAATTTACAATCTTGCATCCCCCATGTGCTGTTTTTCCGTTTGCATGAACACATTTCTGTACAGATATGTGTGGACATTAGCTGAATTCAATCATATTGTAAATGATTCTCTGTTCGTGAACAGAGCTTATTTAAAAGGAAGTTTTGTTTAGGCGGTCGAAAGAAAAATTACTATAGATATATGCGGTTTTATGCCCCGTACCTATTAAAAAGGCCCGAAGGACTTATCAATGTTAAGCTAATCATTTTGACTAATACAATAAATAAGTTACATACACACACATAATAAAAGTTAATTTGTTTAAAAAGTGTAAATACTTACATCTTTGTCGCAGTTTAGCCCAATTGTAGAAAACTCATAAAAACTGTCAAAATTTTGAATACTTGGAAGATGCTTGATTTGCTGTGGAGTGTTTGTATGCTGGGGTATTGAGTTTTTTACTTTGAAACAGTTGGTATATCTTAAACTATCCACCGATATGCTGGCGAAGGATGAATGCAACGAAATATTAGAGGAAATGTTCGGTTGGGAACAGCTCTTATCAAAATTATGAAAAAACAATGACTTTTCGCTACGATTTGTAATTGGTTCACCTGGTGAATTTAAATCTATATGGACAGCGCTATCGTCAGATATTTTTAATTTAGCTTCGGCTCGATATGATTTCGGTAAATAAAACTCGTTCGACTTTATCCTTTCATAAGAATCAATATAGTTGCTTTCTTCATTTTTAAATAGCCGTGCTTTATTGAAATATTCACATGTTTCGTCCCTATTTATTGTGGCAGCCAAATGGCTTGTTGATAAATTTCCTGTTTTCCCTGCTGTTTTCAGCCTCTGTTTTTGTTCCGCGTTTCTCTTTTGATTAAAGTCTTTTTTAAGATGTTCGTTACGATCGTAGCGTAGTATGCAAGTTGATTGCCATTGCAATTTCTTACGCGACGTTGAGTCAGAGCTATTTTCAGCTGTCACTGGTGTGCAGCCGTTAGCGTATGAGTAAATGTATTTTAAATCTAAGCAGCTTCTGGGTCCACGTCTTAGAAAATGAGTACTTGTCAACACCAATGGTTTTGTAAGCGGCACACAACTCAATGGTTGGACATGTCGATGCTTTTGACACCTTTCCAATCGGCGTATTTTTAGTGCAGGGTCGACGATATGGATGCTACTGCAAGCGGTCACTTTAAAGCAAATTCGAGGGCGAGATTTGGGTTTGGGCTGCACTGGTGGTGGACTCCGACGACCACAGCGTAAATAAGGTCTAAAATTACAGTCCCTGCTACAACGGCACGAGTCATTAGGACAATGCCCAATTGTAGCATGATTTTTTCTACAAGATGTAGAGACCTTTAATAACTGCTGCTCCTGTGTCTGCCGCAAAATAACTTTGTTATTAGTACAACCACGAATTATTGGTAACACACTGCGAATATCATCCGGTAGAGAAAATGCTGACGCGTGGGGCACCTCAACTTTTGAGGCCTTATTCGTTGCCGATGTTTTTGTGTATTGTGCTACAGTTGATGTTTTTGACTTCTTTTGTTCTATTTCTACACACGGCAGCGACAGCGAGCCAACACTAACGTCATCATTAGCATCAACAACATTATCATTGGCTTCCTCTTCATCGGAGACAAAACGATACGACGACAAATCAGATACTGAATCCATGCACGAGCGATAAAAAGCTACGATGCCAGGCTGCTGCTGCTCTTGCCATTGCTGCCGTCTCTCTCCACAGCACCGCTCGCAGAACGGCCATGCCGGCGAGCTTTCTGTAGCATTTTCACTCGAACGTTGAAGCTTTTCACGCAGTCGATGCATCTGATCTGGTTTTTGGTTTGGCGGATTTAATTTACTTAATTTTCATTGTTATTGAATATCGTTGGTAGTTTTATTTTCCGGAAAATTGATTGGGCTTTCGGACAATGATATATTTTTAATAATCTTTGATACTGTCTGCTAGTTACATATATGTATGATGTAATAAGTACTCGACCATCAGTTGATATAATTCCAAATCTCCAGTTAATAAATGTTGTTTTCTTGCTACATATTATAGGCCCAGTTAGGTATTTGTAAAGCTATTGGTGGATATTCTGATACTACTATAAGCAGAACTCTATTACAATTTGGATCATATTTATATCTGAATTGAGAGAACTTTGGATGATTTAATAATGCTTCTATTGTTATTTTTGTATACTCACAGTTGCAACTGTGTAAATATTGCTGGTGATATAACAGTCCCGTAATAGTTGGAATGTTTGAAGCTAGTACAATATAAGCAGCTCTTATCTTCTCTGTATCATGGACGACATCCAAGATAGCTCTAAACAAACAAGTGAAACCCTTTGTTAGATTAAATTTATCAGAAGTACAATTTAAAACTTTAAAGCTTAAACCTGTTTTAAAACTTTGAGAATTTTAACATGTTTTAATTATGAAATACATGGACGAAATATTTATAAACATATATGAATAACGGGCATAACCTGGCCTTGCCCGTGGCACGTATTTTATAAAATCAATGTTTTCAAAAAGCTTTGAAAATGATTTTAAAACTGATCGGACGGGAATCAAACAACTTTTATGCAAATCGGACAAAACTTAAAATTCTCCAAAAAAAATCTTTGAAATGCATTTTCCACAGAAGGAGTTTAGATTTTGCGAAAAATGTGAAACACGTCTCAAATGATTTTTCTTATAGATCTTTGGAAATAAATTTTAACACAAAACGTCATCCACCATTTGCACCAAGGAGGGATGGATTTTTCAAAAAGTGTGAAGCACCCTCAAATTAATTTGAACTTAGATCTTTGAAAATGAGTTAGGGGCCGATCGATGGTAAACAAAAAGTTTCATACAACCCTTTTCCGCCAATTTACGACTGTTGCGGGTGGAATTTCCCAAATCGCTGAAATTCGTATTCATTAGGTTCTTATGTAGAGCTTTGAAAATAAGTTTGAAGCAAATCGGACACAACTAAAAACTTCACACAAAAAATCTTTGAGTTGCATTCCACCCGAAAAAGTTTGGATTCTGCGAAAAGTTTGAAACACGTCTCAAATGATTTTTCTTATAGATCTTTGGAAACGAATTTGAGCACGAAACGTCACCCACTAAATCTTTGACCTCCATTTCCACCAAGGAGGGATGGATTTTTCTAAAAGTGTGAAACACCCCTCAAATGAATTTGAACAAAGATTTTTAAAAATAAGTTTGGGGCCGATCAAATGGTAAACAAAAAAGTTACATACAAACACTTGCGGGCGGATTTTCCCGAAAACCCGTCTTAACGTGCACCTACATCACATAAGGTAACTACAGTGAAAATTTCAGCTTCCTAGCTCTTACGGTTTGGGCTGTGCGTTGATCACCAATCAGTCAGTCAGTCAGTCAGGACAAACAGTTTTATATATAGAGATATAACCATTAAAGTATGTTTTATAAAAATAGCAAGGGTATAAGAGATTGTGTTCTAACATGCGTTTTATCTACAGCTTTTATCTAAGCATTTGGTAAGCAAATAAATAATAATTTTAAAAAACAGAGCTAAACAGTAAGAACATTTATACTTCAATAAGTTGGAGATGCTTTCTTCTACCTACATACTATATTTAAGCAAACCATTATACACTTTTTACAAATTTTCAACGGGTTCAGGGTATAAATATGTATACTTATGCACACCTGTCTATATCTACATATATGCTGGAACCAATTATTGAATTTACAATTTGTAAGTGCACAAAGATCGAGTATTTGCTAACTTAAATGTGCTTAAATATCGGAAAGAAAAATGTCACTATGTAAGAATTTCAATCTCAAAAACACCAACTAAAAAAGAACAGATTGTTGTAAAAAGTTTCAGAATACATATTACGCTATTTAGTGTTATAAGTATAATAAAAAAAGTAATTAATACGAGGAAAGAATTGAAACTGTAATTTAATATCTTTATACCCTATATCTATCCAAATTATATTAAAGGGTAGCTGTGCAAAAGTGTGTATTTGAGTATACATATATGAATGCGTATTTTCGTTTAGGTATAAGGAGGCAATACAAACGATTATTAAGACAGTCCGATGTGTAGAGTATCTCGATTTGTCATTAAAATGTTATAGGAAACTATTTGGGTTACGTGTCTGAAAAGATGAAAATTGTACGACAATTATAATTTAAATAAGACAACACCTACATATTAATGCATAAATACACATAGTGTATTTCATTGTGGCCTAAACTAATTTGCAGTACTTGTAAACTAACAGTGCAGAAGCTTTTGAACTGTGAAGCATGTGTAAGATATGGCTTCTCAATAAATATATATGTATTATTGAAAAAAATAAAAATAATGACTTTAAAGTCAGCAAAGATATATAAAATGAATGGGTATTTACAATATTAATTATAAAGTTTCATTTGTTTTTTGTTCTACATATCCCTCATATTTATACATTAAAAGCGAAAGTATGCCTTAGCACAACAGTCAACAAGCAGTTTACTGAAGGAAAAATCATCTTCAAAATAGCAGAACGACTGCTTTTTGTGGCATATCTTTTACTTCTTTCTCTGAAGCTAAGTGAGCAATTGAGTTGATGCAAAGGCGTTTTTTTATGTTTTTGTTTTATTTCGCTGTTTTTTTTTCCTAAATGAAATTAGTGCGAAATATGGGTCACGGTCGCTCCGACTGAATTACCAACTGAATTACCGACTGAATTGCCAGCAAAAGAGCAAAAACTTTAAAGCACATTTGAAACACATAGCAAAATGAAAAGATTTGTGAAAGATT
The DNA here is from genome assembly GCA_035045885.1 of Drosophila borealis. NCBI lineage: Eukaryota > Metazoa > Arthropoda > Insecta > Diptera > Drosophilidae > Drosophila > Drosophila borealis. The sequence goes on from JAWNOR010000299.1 coordinate 1,812,989, forward strand.
AGTTGTTGAACTTAAGCAAATAAAGTAGGATTTTAAACTGCTTTAATCACCAGATAAGTGAATAAAATAAATTAAATTTGCATGGGCATGCTGTGACCTATATGACAACTATAAGAGCCTTGTAAATGTTAACACATTTCACTCAGACCAAATTTTAGGTATTACACATTATTTGTATCGATGCATACCCGATAATACTTAAGCAGGTACATTTTAAATATATATATCGGCCAAATGTAGGCACCCGATCATTTTATTTTTTACTATCCGCGTACTTTGCACTATCAATTTTTTGCAAAGCCTTATTCGTGAATGACGAGTCTTAAACAAGAAAATAACCATATTTATTCTGTAACACTCTCCGAGTATGACCGATGTTAGTCGCGTTCGATTGTACTCTATCCATTCTCTCTACGAATCATCCTATCGATAGTTTAATAAGCATCTAACTAGAGATACTCATGTAACTAGTTGGCTATGATGGGAAATTAAACTCCCCTTTATTTAAATTAATCATCACTAGCACTTTCACCTTGTCTTTAATCAAATTACTGTTTTAATTTTTAATCTTCTCAAAATACATTTAATGGAATATAAAAAATCAGATTTGCTTCTAAATTGAAGATCAGCATCTGTTCGTTTAAAATATCGATGAATCGATACCGTTTTGCGCATCTCTTATTTTAGCTTCTTGCTATCACACTGCAAGGTTTTTATTTCACAATAAAGTTCCTTTTATAATTATAATAATATCATCGTTTGGTAAATTCTAATATACAGTTACAATTTTACCATATATTCTATTATGAAATTAAAATTAAATAGGTTTACGAATTTCTTAATTCAATTTAATATGTCTCTAACTAGTTTAGGTTTGACTTGTCATTCTTTTTATATCATCAGAGACCCAACAATGCTACGGTTTACATATGGACGTCCGACAAAGCAAAGGCGCGAGGACACATCAACAAAAAAAACAAAAGTATCAGGTAATAATATATTATTCATAAAATACTTGTTATTTCCTCATATTATATTTTTATTTTTAGCTTTGTAGGAGTTTGTGTTCAAGAACCACAATTTAATACCCTGGCCGATAACATTAATGGTGGTACATCAAAAAAACTATAGGCAAACAAAGAATTGTTGTATTCCGCTGCCTAGAAAGCGTGACGCGTATGTTTTTCATATAAATTTGGCAAGCAAGGTATGTTTATAAAGTCCGACATTACAAAGTAAATTTTACAAGCGTTATACATAAAATATGTAGAGCCGGATTGCGCAGGCAGTATTAATATTACATGCAATAAGTCATCATGTTGGATAAATGCTGATAAATGGAAAGGTAAACTATGTAATATGGCAAGACTGCGGAATAGTGACCGGTAAAAACTAGCTACTCGGACAAATGGCAGAAAAAAAAAACACATTTATGTAATCTGCTAATACAAGATGTAAAAAGATTAACTTTGGACTGTATGAAGCCAGCCAACGAGCGGAGACACTGGCAGCCAGCTGGCTTTTTTAGAATAGAGCGTATTGATGGGTATAAGCTGGCAAGTGTAAATGTGCATGCAGATTTGCCTCGTCTTAAGCAGCATTAGGCATTCGTCTCCGCTCTAGCTATGGTGGTTACTATAAAAGGTACCAGAGGCATATAGGAAATAGCCATTTTAGAGTGCGTTGTATAAAACAGGTATACAACTTTGTGTTGCTTGCATTTACATATATGATTTACAATTACTTAAAGCAGCGGTTAGAGCGTGGACTTGGCATGTTCTGCCACCGCACACGTGAGCAGCTTCAGGACTGGGCAGGCAATGAATGCACATCATCAGGACTACTTGCTCACCGGATGGCTAGGCAGCAGCAGCCTTTTAGATCTTCCTTTTAAAACAACACTTGAAAACAACAACTGTCAATTTGGTACGGAATATATTGTATCGACTAAACAATTTGGTTGAGAAACTCTGGTTGGAATACATAGCAAGACCTACTCTAGATGTAAAATAGTTTGTCCTGACTAACTTACGAAATGATTACCATACAAGGTTTATTGTCCAATAGTTTCCCGATCGAGAACATTTGATTAGTTTTTCTATCGATAGTGGCATTTAACCAGAAAAATGTATGCAATTAGCATCTCTAAAATTAGTTATGTTCAGCCGCGCTGCTGAGGCCGGAGCTTGCTAATTTGAACAATGTGTAACAACTTGTAAATGTCAATTATTCCCAGTTTCGATTGCTCTCCTATAATTTGTTATAAATGGTTTTCTAGCTGATTATTCTGTAGACGCACATTGATATGGCACCATCTATTTTTAGTCATTTAACTGTACATAGCTTTCGCTCATATGTTGCTGAAAGCTCATCGATAGTTCGACTGGCATTTAACCAGAATAATGTATGCAATTAGCATCTCTAATTTTAGTTATTTTCAGCCGCGCTTCTGAGGCCGGATCCTACTAATTTGAATAATGTGTAACAACTTGTAAATGTCAATTATTCCCAGTTTCGATTGCTCTCCTATAATACAATTCAACAATAATCATATGGACTGTTATGTTGTTTCCGCCTAAGCAAATAATAGCATCGGTTAATCTTGGACATTGTGAAATTAAAATAAAGTAAGTTTACGTGTTCGTAAACGTAGCTAAGTCCGTCGCTCAAGGTGCTCAGGCTGCCAATGTTGCTTTAACCGCCTCTTTGAAGGCTAGGCTGCTTTTGGTACTTGGAATACGCCAAAATTTTCTTCTGCTGGTAAGTTACAACAAAAAATTTTTTATAAATGGTTTTGTAGCTAATTCTGCATTGGACGCACATTGATATGGCGCCATCTATTTTTGGTCATTCAACTGTACATAGCTTCCGCTCATATGTTGCTGAAAGTTTATCGATAGTTCGACTGGCATTAAACCAATAAAATGTATGCAATTAGCATCTCTAATTTTAGTTATTTTCAGCCGCGATGCGGAGGCCGCAGATTGCTAATTTGAATAACAATGTGTAACAACTTGTAGAGTTTTCGATTGCTCTCCTATAATTCAATTGAACAATATCACTAACCATACAATGCATAGACTTGTCAAATGTCGTTTTAATCGGATACCGATAAATCGTCAACGAGTGAGCCCCATGGGTGCTCGCGCCCATTTAAGTGTGCCCAGACAGAGTAAGACTGCTGAGAGTGGCAGCCGAACGCCGGCCTCGAAAACCGAACGTTCAGTATTGCTTTGCGCACTTGGGTGCATCTCCTTCTCCCTGCATAGCTTCTCAAAAACCCCGAGATCTACAAACATACATACATATGTTTGTGTTGTGTGGATGTGCGCACAAGTAGATCGCGGCGTTTGTCGCGAGCCAGAGATTTTTTCTTCAATTGTGTGCCCTTTGTGCCTGTGGTGGCAAAAGGCACACACATTCAAATGCTCTATCATGTATTTCTTCGTCCAGTCAGCCATAATGAGAAGATTTTGATATATTTATGTTTATTAAAAACTTAAATGACTTAAATGATATATTTATATATTATATTTTAATATTTTTGTTTACTGTGGGGACCAATTTTGCTTAAAATTAAAAAAAAAACTAAGTCGTATTTCTGCAAGGGTAATTCTTCGTCGGCTTGTCGAATAATTTAGGAAAAGACCAAAAATTGAAAATGCTCAAGGTTTTCGACTTGCTACTTGTGCACACGCACACCCTTTCGAGTAAGCAGTTGGGTGACATTATTAAAGGGTTTGGCCTGTTCATGTGCAAAACTCCTATTTTCCATGCATGTTGTCAGGGTACGGATACCTGAACGTTGGCATAAGTGCATGATAACTCTTTGGGCCTGCCAAGCAAACACACTTACACGCTTTTTTATATGGATGAAAGCATTTATGCGTTTGTGTGCATGTTGGTTGCCTGCCTGCCTGCCCGATGCAAATTTGACAAAATTTGAAGTTTTTGGCATTTCTGAATTTCGAGCTCTACACACAGACACACACACACACACAAAAATGTGTGCGAATGAGCCGATCAAGGGTTTGTCGTGAGACAGAGATATTTTCATCAATGGGTGCGTAAATTTGGGCGACGGTGGGCTTGCGGCCGCGTAAGGCACAAATGTGGGAAGAAATGGACAAATGGATGCAGACCCATGCTAGACATTCTGATCGTTTATTGCCTGCCATATTTCCCTTAAACCCAAAATGTTTGCAATGTCGAAATATACATTAAAATATCACTTGCATTTTTTCACTATCAAAGTGCAAACGAGCGGCAAGTGCGTTTCACCTGTTCGTTGCCTGTTCACACATTTGTGCCTCTTTTCCTAAATTATTCGATAAGCCGACGAAGAATTACCCTTGCAGAAATACGACTTAGTTTTTTTTTAATTTTAAGCAAAATTGGTCCCCACAGTAAACAAAAATATTAAAATATAATATATAAATATATCATTTAAGTCATTTAAGTTTTTAATAAACATAAATATATCAAAATCTTCTCATTATGGCTGACTGGACGAAGAAATACATGATAGAGCATTTGAATGTGTGTGCCTTTTGCCACCACAGGCACAAAGGGCACACAATTGAAGAAAAAATCTCTGGCTCGCGACAAACGCCGCGATCTACTTGTGCGCACATCCACACAACACAAACATATGTATGTATGTTTGTAGATCTCGGGGTTTTTGAGAAGCTATGCAGGGAGAAGGAGATGCACCCAAGTGCGCAAAGCAATAAGTGAGAGCGAGGCACACTCTGCACACGCATACACACATATGTATGTATTTGGGCTGAAACTGACATACATATACTACGAAATAGCATCAGCCGAAGCGGCGTTGTGCGCTGAGCGAGATGCGGCTTCATACTGAACGTTCGGTTTTCGAGGCCGGCGTTCGGCTGCCACTCTCAGCAGTCTTACTCTGTCTGGGCACACTTAAATGGGCGCGAGCACCCATGGGGCTCACTCGTTGACGATTTATCGGTATCCGATTAAAACGACATTTGACAAGTCTATGCATTGTATGGTTAGTGACAATATACATATTTCCGCCTAAACAAATAATAGCCTCGGTAAAGCTTACTACGCAGATATAAATGGCGTCCAATCTTAAAATCAGAATAAAGTAAGTTTACGAGCTCGTAATTGTTTATAAATAAAGCGGTCTCAAGGCTGTTTTCCTATGGCCAGGCCGCCATAGGGCAACCGGACACTGGACATTTTACTATGACGACTGGTCCAAATAAATATGCCACTGCTGCTGTTCAACACTGTATACAGGCTTAGTACACAGATGTAAATGGCGTCCCATCTTGGTCATTATGAAATAAAAATAAGGTAAGTTTACGAGTTTGAAAACATAGTTTATAAATAAAGCGGTAACATACATATCTGTTTCCCTATGTCCAGGCCGCCATACGGCAACCAATCACGACATTTTGTTACGACGGCTAAAAATACAAATCCACTTATCACCGCTCTCGCCAGAGGTGGAAGGGAAGCATTTGAAGCAACTTCACCTTCATGTCGCTGCTGCCGCTGGAAAGGCTACTGATATGCCACAATCCGTTGCTAACCAATGCTGCTGTTGCACTTTCGGAGACGTCTATGTTATTTTTACATGCGTGAGTACGCTCATTAAAATATGATATAAATAATATAATAAAATTCCGATTTTGAGTTCTAAAGGTATGGTTGGAACGTGCTATAGCTGCTGACACACCCAGCCTATACCATTTGCTGGATGTCCGGAAGTGCTTGCGGCTGCTGATTCATCTGCTGCTGCCAGGCAGAAGCTGGAGTTGGAGTTGCTTCTGGGACCGCATTTGAATACGCACAGGTATATATAATCGTTTTTGAACCCACCCTGAACTAATAATTTGATATTTAACAAGGGAGGATGTAGTCTTTTGCTGACAATGCCTCTGTTTGGATGGCGATAACGGCTCAAAAGGCTAGGCTTCCACTGCTGCTGCTGCTTCTGCTTTAGCCTCTCTTACAAGGCCGAGGCTGGTATGGCTGGATCGTCCTGTAGCTGCTAACCCAACCCAGTGGGATTTCCGGAAGTGCTACGGCTGCTAATCCATTTGGCTGATGCTGCGATGCCACAAGCCTGAGCCAAGGCCATTGCAATAGACATCGGCGCTGCGATCTTGCTAACCTATGCTGCTGTTGAGCTTTCGGAGTCGTCCATGTTGCTTTCAGATGCGTCAGTAGGCTTATGAAAATATGTTTTACTTAATGTCATTTAGCTTGGTCATTTAACTGTACATAGCTTTCGCTCACATGAAAGCTGAATTGCTGAAAGTCTGTTATATGTTTGACGTATCTGTCACATTTTGCTGGTGCATAACAATTGAGTTTTTGAACACCTTTTTCATTTGTTTTTATACCCTGCAGAGGGGAATTTAATTTTGTCGTGAAATGTGTAACGCATTGAAGGAGACATCTCCGACCCCATAAAGTATATATATTCATGATCAGTATTTACAGCCGAGTCGATATAGCCATGTCCGTCTGTCTGTTTCTATGCGAACTAGTCTCTCAGTTTAAACGATCGGTCGAAAATTAAGCTGTTGTATGACAAACTTTTTTGGTTTTCAAGATATCTTAACCATACTCGGCATTAACTACTTTTCCTGTGCTTAGATACGGGCAAACCACTATGAGCATTATGAAAAGATAAGGGCGTGCCGAAGATAGCCCGTCTTTCTCGGTAATATTTGTATTAATTAAATTAAGTGTTATTTATTCTTAAACAGGACAAAATACTGGGTGAAAGCTTCTTTCTATGCAAACAAGCTTTGCAAGTCTAAAGGTATTCTGATGAAGGTAAGCTTAGTTTCATATTTTCCGTCAGTAGAACGTTTTGAAATTTTATTTTAAAATCGAGTTTTTCTGATTTATGGCAGTTACGAGTATAAATATGCTACTAACATGTGACTCATATCTTACCAACATCATGCTGCAAAAGAAAGTTGAAAACATGCTAACTAAAACTAGTTTTTCAAATTGTAGCAAGCACCAAATTTATTAATGTATTGTTTATTAAGTGATATTAGGAAGTGTTTAAATTTGTAATGCAATAATTTGGCGTCTTTATAAAACCATTCAAATATAATAAAATTGCATAAATAACTCTCCCACTCTGGATTCCACTTATTTAGACTTTGCATTAAAATGCAGCGAAACGCAAAGCACTAGACGCGTATATATTTAATTTATACAATATGTACAGATTTAAAAAAATATTTTTTGATGTCACCTTATTCTCTCCAAAATTGGAAAAAATGTATGTTATGCTCAAAGACTTATACTTTGCCATTTACACAAATTTAAGGGTCCATATTAAGAAGCAAAATATTACCATGGTGGCAACTCGACGTTTATAGTGATGTAGAAAATTGTCTATTTTATTGTCAAACAAGTAAGAGGTTCTAGTCGGGAGCTCCCGACTAGGGGATACCCTGAACCCTCTTTTTCCAACACCAAATGCAGCTCGCGCTACTCGCTCGTTTGATTTACATAGTAGTAATACAAAAAATTGTTACCTTGGCAGGGTTCGAACTCACAACTAACTGCACCACTTGCCGCTGCCTCTACTCAAGGGCCACACCAATTATTGAGCTTTAATGAGAAAAAAAAAAAAAATTAAAATAGCAGCACAGAAAACAATGCAACCGCAATTGCAATGCTGTGGATAGAATTCAAAGCAAACACGCATGAATGTGTGTGTGGGTACATGTATACAGAAATTCTTGGAATTTGCGCAGCAGCTATGCTGTTAACACGTGCGCACATAACTTTTGTGTTTCTTAACCGATCTTAATGAAATTTTCGACAGTACATCTTATTGTAGAATAGAATAAAGAAGATTTGCGTATTCTCAAAAATTCAATTGCATATAAATTGTGGCTTAAATCGATGGGCAATACAAGTTGGATAATTAATTGATTTATAGCTTTCTGGTGGTAGCGGGGAGGTGGCGATAGGTATAAAATGAAAGTTACTTGATATATACATATATACTATTCTAAAAGCTACATATCAAGTCTGGTGACTCTAGCTCATATTATTTGCCGATGATGCTCAAAAAACAGGATTTCGATATTGATTTTTATCGAAACGGGGCAAGTTATCGAATATCGGATCTGCGCGGGCATTAGGAGGACCTACAGTTAAAATTTCAAGTCTCTAGCTTTTATAGGTCCTGAGATCCTTGCGTTCATACATACGGACAGACGGACGGACGGACAGACAGACAGACGGACATGGCTTGATCGACTCGGCTATTGATGCTGGTCAAGAATATATGTACTTTATGGGGTCGGAGATGCTTCCTTCTGCCTGTTACATACATTTTCACAAATACATAATACCCTTTTTAACCATTTTCAATGGGCTTAGGGTATAAAAAAGATATATAAAATACAGCCTAACCTCGATTATCTAAAATTATTACGGTAGCATTTGTTAACCAAGGCGCTTAGCAGTGGCAGGGATTATTGTACATATTGAGTTTTGGTAAAATTTAAATTAAATTAATAGAGTTTAATATTTAAATGTAATTAAATTAAACGGCATTTTAGATTGTCCGTAATGAGCTAGCACTCGAGCATAAGGGATAGTCAAGGATCAGCTGTATATATAAATTGTGCATAGGCGCTATACTATTATAAAGATAATTTTAACTGTTGCTTACCGGATGCTAATGTGCCACAACAGACCATGGAAGAAGAGGGTTCAGGCAAAGACAATATAAACACTAAGTTGAGTAACGCGCATACATTTGAATGCGACGCAAAATTTCTAGCCTGGCCTTTCATCTGGCCTTTGAGGCTTCGTACGGCATGCCTGCCGACTGGTTGTTCGTTCTCCAAAGACCAGACGAACGAATGCCGAAGTCGCGGCTTGCTGATGCTGACACGAGCTACGAAGTTAGTCGCCAGCCTGCCTTCAGCAAAGCTGGTCGATGCTGCTTTGCGTCGCTTCGTTTTCGAAGTACATTGAGCGAAAAAGTTTAGAGCTTACGATCGACGCAAAGTGATTGTACTTTATCCATGAAATGCATGCTTTATTTAAATGATATATTACCCTAGATATTAACAAATAATTTTACAGGAAAATTGAAGAACTTTTATAATTTTTACACAAGGCGCTTCTTGCGCAATAACTATGTTAAGAAAATAGCACACATAGATTGATTTCAGTCTTCTTTTTGGACAGTGTATGCTCGAGAAAAGTTCTTGTCTCAGCCAATAGCGTGCGTGCACCTTTCGTTGTATGCGTGAATGATACATGCATAAGAACTATAAAGCATGTATGTATGTGTTGTTATTCACTGCTCTGGCTTTAGCTGGCAAGAAATTAATTTTGTTAGTTTTCTAGCGCAGATCATGACCTATCCCAAATTTGTGTTGATATATGAATGCATTTTGTGTACTGAGGTTGGCTCCGCAGAAAATATGTATTTCTAAGTCGATGCAAATATTTACATAATTTCTTTAAATTTAATTAATATTATTTATATTCTCTAATTAAGAAACAAAAGAGGGCTAAAAAATACAATTACATATTTATTTGTATAAATAAATATGACTTTTGATTCAATATTTAGTTAGATATTTTAATTAATTCAATTTAGATATTGCACTTGCAACTCTATGCCAAAAAGGGCGCCAAGCTTTAAGAATATGGAGCACAAAATGTAATCGATAGCTTACGATTGCATCGAGCTGCCGACTTTTTCCATTTTGCGAAAAATTAAAAATAATAATAATTTAATTAATAATTTCAAATATAAAAAATTACATAAATATTTGCATCGACTTAAAAATACATATTTTGTACAGAGCCAACCTCAGTACACAAAATGCATTCATATATCAACACAAATTTGGGATAGGTCGTGATCTGCGCTAAAAAACTAAGAAATTGTTTCTTTGCCAGCCAAAGACTTTGCCAGAGCAGTGGATAACAACACATTCAAATATGCTGTTATGTATGAATATTCACACGCATACAAACATAATTGCTTGCGCGGCCCTCATAGAGCCGAAGCTGAGAGCACATTCTATTTTTAGCTTTTTCGTTCTCTCGGCTGTGAGAGCGCAATGCTACAGATTTTGTTTTCGTTCTCAATTTTCAAAAAATCAAGCTTCATAGTAGCATTTTGTTGTATGGCGTTACTCATCTTAGTGTTTATATTGTCTTTGGTTCAGGGTATCCCCTACTCGGGAGCTCCCGACTAGAACCTCTTGTTTATATTTATATATCTGAGTAAAAACGTGAACAGACCGGTAAAAAGACTAGGACAGAGGCAAATTTAAAATAGCAGACAACTTCATCCATTTTGTACTTATGTATATATGTATTTATACCTTTTGGGTAAAACTTTAACAGACAGACCAAAAATTTCTGAATAAATTACCGAATCTAACAGAAAACTATAAATGTATTTAAAGTACATGTATATTAATACTTTTCGCGAAAAGCGTGATACAAATGGAGTAGGATAGTCATATTTTGTTCGTTTGTATACTAATATCTTTAAAAAAAAAGCTTAGACAGATGGCATTGCTTTGGTAGACACAAATAGGAAAGGATAGACAATTATATATGTATATTATATCTTTAATTAATATTAACATAAAAACAAACAAAAAGGCGAGGACAGGGGCAATGATATTATAACAGACAATTTTATCTTTTTGTGTATCTATATACATCTACATCTGTTGCACGAAGCTTTAACAGACACAAAAAACTACTTGGATAAAAACAAAAAATCTGACAAAAAACTATGAATATTTTAAATATATGTACATATTCATATTAACATACTTGCGACACAGCGTGATACAAATGAACTAGGACAGATAATTAAATATTTTCTGCATGTGTGCATGGTAAAATCTTTACAAAAAATCATAGACAAACGTAACTATACAAATAGGAAAGGAATGACAAATTTATATATTTATTATATTTTTTTTATAAATATTTAAATTTTTTATTATATTTTCATATTTAATATATAATTTTATTTTTATATATATTTGTATTTATATATATATATATATATATATATATATATATATATATATATATACATATATATTTTTATATATATATTTATATTATTTATATATATTTACTACTAATATCTTTTGGACAACGCTAAAACAATCAGACTATAACAGGCTAAAATGCAGAGAGAAAAATAATGAGACGGAGATTAGATAATTAGCATATATGTATACACAATATCATTGGGACAAAGCTTAAACAATTAGACGAAAAGGTTTGGATGGAGATAAATAGACTGGGGCAAATAATTGTATATATTTTGCATGTATTATTATAGTAAATTATTCATTTGTTTGAAAAGAAGCGTTAACATGGACACAGAAAGGTTTTGATGTAGATAAAGTAATGTTGTATGTCTAAACAGAAAGAAATTTGGACGGGCCAATTACGGATTAAAATTATTAATTGTATGGCGCGATGTACATAAATATATACGTAGATATTTTTATGTTTTGTGTTTGTATGTCGTGTTGAATGTTGATAAGTAGTAGAGTAGTAAAATATGACTGAGATAGCGAAAGAGAGATCTTGTAACTGGTTTGGATCAAACTTTGCTGGTAAAATAGATCTTCTGGAACATTTATTATAATGTTCTGTCTGATGTCAATGTTTTTCAATCTGGTATTTAAAGATTGTATGAATTTAAGGCACTGCCTGGTATGCTCCTGTGTTAGTTTATTTTAATGGAATTTACTGCCTGTACTATATCGTTATATTATTTTATCAATATTTGTACATGGTATATTAGTGTTTCTACCTTTATAGGTATGCCTTTATTAATGCATTTATATGACTTGTCAAATTTGTCTTTTTGTGGTCACTGATATTTTTCACCAATATACTCCATTCCATACTAATATAATAGATATTTATTGATGCAGTCGCACCATTAGTATCGTTGCTGGTCCCAAAATTGGGTGTTCTTCAAGTTACTAGTTTTACTGAGATACATGGCAACGTACTTAGTATGATTCCTCTGACATATCTAAATATGTTCAAACCTTGTCTAGTCCGTCTGCTCTACTAATATATCGTTCTTAATTTTCTTTGTATGCATTGCATACACCTTCAATGCTACAATACAACAGATACTACGGTGATTATAATTAGCAAAAGTGTAATATTCTCTAAATTTTCTTTATGATCTATTACTTTGACAGTATTGATTACATTTGCAGCCGATTTTTTCGACATTGGACTCGTTTGAGCCCATTTTAATTTAAATTAATATTTTAATATTGTAATGTTGTTACAAATGAAAATATAATTTTCATTATTGTGTTATTGTATTGTATTATATATTTAATGTTTTTACATTATCCTACCTATCGTTTCGCATAGCTTTTACGGGCTATGCTTCTAATCGGGCAGAAAAGATTCTGCTCAATTTTACAAGTAGTATATATTAATAACTTGAAAATATAATGAAAAAAAAAAAAAAAAAAAAAAAAAAAAAAAAAAAAAAAAAAAAAAAAAAAAAAAAAAAAAAAAAAAAAAAAGGGAAGGGTGGCGGATTGCCTCAGGCACTTATGTTGATGGCACAGCTTGTTGCGCTGGCGGTACTCGGTGCTGGTCTTCGCACAGGTTGTTTGCCAGCTTTACTGGCTAGCGGGGCTGGTGCTAGTCTTCTTCCGTTGGCAAGTATAGTTGCAATCGATGCTGTAGAGTGGTCCCTCGCAGTCTGCTGGGGATTTCTTTTTGGTCTGGGGAGCTGTGTTTTTTCTGTGGCAGTGGAATTTTTTGTATTGTTATTTATGGTTTTGATATTTTGAGGAGAAGGTGTTACTTGTGCTTTAGGTCGCTTTGCATCTTCATTGCGCAAATCTAGTTCTCTTGCCAGTTTGCTTGAATCTTCCCAAGTCGGGAGCTTATTTTTATTATATAATAGCTTGCATATCTCAGCTTTGCGTTGTTTTATACGCAGCTGTATGCCGCCTCGATTTCTTGGTTTTTTTTATTTGACTTTGATCAAATTTGGCTGGGGCACTGGCCGTTAATCTTCGCGCCCCATACTCTATCCAGTGTGATGCGTATGGACATTTGCGACGCACTTTTTGTAACCACCTTACTCACTCAGACTATTTTAGTTCCAATGCCGTGTTAATTTCCATTGACGTAAGTTGCTGCTGTTGTTTTACTCTTCGAGGAGAGGTGTTGTCTTTTCTCGGCGAGGAGAGGGTGTTCTTTTTTCTGATGTTGATGTTGTTGTTGTCGTGCTGATGACTGCCTTTTGTGGGAGTTACCCGATAACCGGTATGAGGTTATCACCGGGCGGATAGTGCGTGCATCTGCGAATACGACAACCATGTCACGAATTTTTTTTTTTTTTTTTTTTTGGGTTATAAAGAAGAGTTCATTTTTGCACGTCAGTGCTGGTTAGGTTGTAGTATGAGAAATTGATTTTTATTCCAAAGTCAATGTTATGCGCTTAGCCTATGGATACATATATGTTCTTATGCCGTTATTGGTTAACAGCTACAAAGAGAAGGAGAGAGGAGTAGCTTGCATATGCCTGTGTTAGTGAGTGTTAGTCATGCAATGCGCCCAGACGGAGCGTGGGATATGCAGCGTAGCCATAAATGGTCAGCGTGGCTAGTGACTCGCGCTGCGTAATATGAGCCAGAGCTGTAATACATAGAGTGGCTCTGGGTTTGTTTAATTTATATTTGTTATTGTATGCAACAAAGTGCCACATACTTTATATATATGAATACTGGGCGTTTAGGCATATACACACTACACAATACCTAAAACAACAAAGGGAATCAAATCATTTTTAGGACTTTGCGGTTTTTACCGAAAGTTCATCCAAAATTTGCTAAAATAGCAAAACCAATGATAGCAACACTAAAAAAAAGGTGCAGTCATAAACACAAAAGATAAGCAATACATTGAAGCATTAGAAAAAAATTAAAATTACTTATAATGTCCGATCCGATGATAGTATATCCCAATTTCGAGAAACAATTTTCACTAACCACAGATGCCAGTAATATTGCTATAGGAGCAGTATTATCACAAGATCACAAACCAATCTGCTATGCAAGCAGAACATTAAACGAACATGAAATTAATTATTCGGCAATAGAGAAAGAACTTTTAGCTATTGTCTGGGCCACCAAATACTTCAGATCCTATCTATTCGGAAGAAAATTCGAGATCCTTAGCGATCACAAACCCCTAGTTTGGCTAAGCAGCATGAAAGAACCTAAAATGAAGCTACAAAAATGGAAAATCAAGCTAAATGAATTTGATTATCAGATCAAATATGTTCCTGGAAAAGAAACTTATATAGCAGACGCTTTATCGCGAATCAAAATAGAGGAAAATCTATTGTGCGAAACTCCAGATAGCTTAGCTCTAACAATCCACAGTGCACAGGAAGATAACGAAAATCATATTCCTAACACAGAAAGATCCGTTAACTATTATAACAGGCAATTAGAATTCATAACAATTAATAGTAACAGAGTAGAAACAATACGCTCCATAAACAAAAAATTAAAATTTCTTATCAAGAAATGACCCACGAATACGCTAAAGAATTGATTAAAGAATATTTATGCACTAAGAAAAGTGTAATTTACTTCCATAATGAAGCATTGAAATAATTAATCCAAGTAACCTAACAAAGGTAATGAAATCCACCAAACAAGTTATAGATATCCAAACCTATGCACACTTCAAGGAAATCATCCTTAAAAATCATAAAGACTCATTGCATCCAGGTATAGAGAAAGTTCCAGCCTTTTTTAAAGAAAAAATTTTACTACCCTGATCACCAAAAGTTGATACAAAATATCATAAATGAATACGAAATATGCAACGTAGCCAAAACGGAACACAGATATACTAAACTCTCCTTTCAAACGACTCCACAAACGTTCAACCCCCGACAGAAATACGTCATGGATTTTTATATCATTGACAACAGACAGTTTCGATCTTGCACTGACATTTACTCCAAATACGCAGCATTAATAGAGATAAACAGCAGAGATTGGCTCGAAACAAAACGAGCATTCCTCCAAATGTTCAACCTAATGGGTAAACCAATAGAAATCAAAGCCGACAAAGATTCAGAATTCATGTGCGCAGCACTCCAATTATGGTTACAGTCCGAAAATGTCCAAATAACTATAACCACTAGTAAAAATGGAATTTCTGACATTGAGAGATTCCACAAAACAGTTAACGAAAAGCTAAGAATAATAAACAGTGAGTCCGATCCAGAAAACAAATTAACAAAATTTGAAACGATGCTTTAAGACAAAGCACAATACAACTGGTATAACACCAGCTGACATCTTTATATATTCCGGATCCCCCGCGCATATAATACTCAGGAAAACAAACTTAATAAAATAACAAATTTAAACGAAAAGCGACAAGACATTGCAATAGATACTTGATTTAAGGAATCAACCCTAGTAAGATCCAAAACTACAACCCCATTTAAGAAAACGAGAAACCTCAGACAAGTAATAAGCATTTCGAAGAAACTAACAGAGGTAGAAAAATCAAACATTACAAATCTAAATTTAACGAGAAGGAAGGGCTATCTTCGGCACGCCGAAGATTTAATACCCTTGCAGACCCAACCTTTTCATAATGCTCATAGTGCTTTGCCCGTATCTAAGAAGCACATCGTATCTTGAAAAAACAAAAAAGTTTTCCATACAACTTAATTTCGACCGATCGTTCCTATGGCAGCTATATGATATAGTTGTCCGATCCTAATAGGATTTTGCATATTTATGGGGAGCATAGTAAAACTAATAAATGCCGAGTTTGGTCAAGATATCTTGAAAACGAAAAACATTTTCCATACAACAACTTAACTTAACAATATAGTGGTCCGATCTTATTAGGATTTTGCATGGGGGAGCATAAGGAGCATGGTATAACTAATAAATGCCGAGTTTGATTAAGATATCTTTATAAAAAAACATGTTTTTCATACACAAAACCTACTCTTCGACCGATCGTTCCTATGGCTGCTATATGATACAGTGGTCCGATCCAGCTGGTTTTGACATATGAACTGCGTGCAACAGAAAGAGGGACTTTGCAAAGTTTCGCAAAGATAGCTTTGAAACTGAGAGACTAGTTCGCATAGAAACAGACAGACGGACAGACGGACATGGCTATATCAACTCGGGCCTTCGTCCGAAAAGCCCAACTTCAAAGCATAGAAACCAACCCGACCCAAGCCAAAAATGGCTACTTAATCTTTAAAACAGGAGCAATACACGTACCCGTAAACTACGAATACCATTATCTGTCCGTTAATATAAAAAAAAAAATTAATTAAACAAACCGAAGAATTCGAAACATAAGGCGCATGATTTTATCATGCAACTATATCCAACGAGGGACATTCACCAAAACAGCGTCCTGTTCGGAGCCATAGAGATGCAAATAGGAGGAGATGCGCAGAGGGTCATGCAGCTATGAGGTCCGAGCTCATCTCAGAATTCAAGACACAAACGCCGTTCAACGGAAGTATTCGTAAGTTTGTAGAAGAATTAGAATATAAATCTTATGTCATATCTAATAAGTTAATATTAGAAGAGAATCAGATGAACACTATGCTTTACACAAACGGGTTCAACAATACAATACAGTCATGACATTAGCCCGTCATGAAATTACTAGAATTTCAAAGCTGAAAATGTAGCACAAAGAGTAGTAGAAATCCGAATAACCAAAACAATCCGACCACTTCCAATAAAAATTGGGGTAACAATAATCAATGTGAGTATCGGAAAACCCAAAATTAGTCAGACATCAAAACAACAGAACTATAATAATACCACACAGAAACCAAAATCCCAAGTTGACCGTAGTCCACAGCTAAACCAAGAGTTTAGCCAGAATTTAAACCAAGGCAGGGCACAAAACCCCCTTGACTATAAACCCCATCATAAACATTCATCCGCCCCAAATCCGCCAGTAAAAAGGCGACGCGAAAGCGGTACCGGTCAAATCAAAATGGAGACGACCGAAAATTTTCTTCAAACTGCCTCGGAGTCAGAAACCGAAGAAGAACCAACCCATATATCAGACTAATTATGAATAACAAAATATTTAATTTTTTAATAGACACGGGGTCGTCTATTAATTTAATGAAAGAAGTTTTTTTAAATTCCCCAATTGGAAGTTCAAACAATCAATGGTACAATAGTATTAAATCAAAGCATTTCGCTGAAACCCAGCAAACTCTGCTCCAATCATCAGAAATTTTATTTACATAATTTTTCAGAAAATGATGACTTGTTATTAGGTAGAGACTTCTTAGAGAGTACAAAAGCCCTAAGCGATTACAAAGATAAAACCATACGAATAAATGAATACACATTCAGCATGCAAAACAATTCACAAATCGAATTGCCAGCGAACGAAGCAAAAATCGAATATTTCGTTCCATCCCCGTCTGATGACGAACAATTTGTGTTCGCCATCAACAACGAACTCTCAGAGCTCACCGAATTCCGCCTAGATCATCTAAGCGAGCAGGAGAAAGGCAAATTTACAAAAGTTTTACATGAATTTGGTGACATCCAGTACCGAGAAGGTGAAAATTTGACTTTCACAAGTTCTGTTACAATATGTCAAAAACCAGATCAAAGACATGATCAAACAAGGGATAATTCGCAAGTCGAAATCCCCTTATTGGTCGCCTATTTGGATCATACCCAAAAAAAGGGATTCATCTGGCAAACAAAATTTTAGGATAGTCATTGACTATCGAAGCCTTAATGAAGTCACAGTTGGTGAGAAATACCCTATACGAGCAATGGATGGTGTACTAGACAAACTTGATAAATGCCAGTATTTTACTACCATTGACCTCGCGAAGGGCTTTCACCAAATTCAAATGGATGAAGGTTCTATTCCTAAGACAGCCTTAGTCAACTCAAAATGGACATTACGAGTCACACTCGAATGCCGTTTGGTACTGAAGAATGCACCTGCAACGTTTCAACGCTGCATGAACAATCTCCTTGAAGATTTAATCTACACGGACTGTCCTGTCTACATGGACGACATTATTGTATACTCCACTTCATTGGAGGAACTTATATTGTCAATGAGGAGGGTATTCATAAAATTAAGGGAGGCCAATCTAAAATTGCAATTAGATAAATGTGAATTCGTGAAAAAACAAACTGAATTCCTAGGCCACATAATAACAACAGAAGGTTTAAAAGCTAACCCAGCTAAAATCGAACCAATCCAAAAATTCCCAATACCTAAAACAACAAAGGGAATCAAATCATTTTTAGGACTTTGCGGTTTTTACCGAAAGTTCATCCAAAATTTTGCTAAAATAGCAAAACCAATGATAGCAACACTAAAAAAAAGGTGCAGTCATAAACACAAAAGATAAGCAATACATTGAAGCATTAGAAAAAAATTAAAATTGCTTATATTGTCCGATCCGATGCTAGTATATCCCAATTTCGAGAAACAATTTTCACTAACCACAGATGCCAGTAATATTGCTATAGGAGCAGTATTATCACAAGATCACAAACCAATCTGCTATGCAAGCAGAACATTAAACGAACATGAAATTAATTATTCGGCAATAGAGAAAGAACTTTTAGCTATTGTCTGGGCCACCAAATACTTCAGATCCTATCTATTCGGAAGAAAATTCGAGATCCTTAGCGATCACAAACCCCTAGTTTGGCTAAGCAGCATGAAAGAACCTAAAATGAAGCTACAAAAATGGAAAATCAAGCTAAATGAGTTTGATTACCAGATCAAATATGTTCCTGGAAAAGCAACTTATATAGCAGACGCTTTATCGCGAATCAAAATAGAGGAAAATCTATTGTGCGAAACTCCAGATAGCTTAGCTCTAACAATCCACAGTGCACAGGAAGATAACGAAAATCATATTCCTTACACAGAAAGATCCGTTAACTATTATAACAGGCAATTAGAATTCATAACAACTAATAGTAACAGAGTAGAAACAATACGCTACTTCCATAAACAAAAAAAAATTTAAATTTCTTATCAAGAAATGACCTGAAATGAATATTTATGCACTAAGAAAAGTGTAATTTACTTCCATAATGAAGCAGACTTCATAATTTTTCAAAATGCCTACATTGAAATAATTAATCCAAGTAACCTAACAAAGGTAATGAAATCCACCAAACAAGTTATAGATACCCAAACCTATGCACACTTCAAGGAAATCATCCTTAAAAATCATAAAGACTTATTGCATCCAGGTATAGAGAAAGTTCCAGCCTTTTTTAAAGAAAAATTTTATTACCCTGATCACCAAAAGTTGATACAAAATATCATAAATGAATGCGAAATATGCAACGTAGCCGAAACGGAACACAGATATACTAAACTCTCCTTTCAAACGACTCCAGAAACGTTCAACCCCCGACAGAAATACGTCATGGATTTTTATATCATTGACAACAGACAGTTTCTATCTTGCACTGACATTAACTCCAAATACGCAGCATTAATAGAGATAAGCAGCAGAGATTGGCTCGAAACAAACCGAGCATTCCTCCAAATGTTCAACCTAATGGGTAAATTAATAGAAATCAAAGCCGACAAAGATTCAGAATTCATGTGCGCAGCACTCCAATTATGGTTACAGTCCGAAAATGTCCAAATAACTATAACCACTAGTAAAAATGGAATTTCTGGCATTGAGAGATTCCACAAAACAGTTAACAAAAAGCTAAGAATAATAAACAGCGAGTCCGATCCAGAAAACAAATTAACAAAATTTGAAACGATGCTTTAAGACAAAACACAATACAACTGGTATAACACCAGCTGACATCTTTATATATGCCGGATCCCCCGCATATAATACTCAGGAAAACAAACTTAATCAAATAACAAATTTAAACGAAAAGCGCCAAGACTTTGAAAAAGATACTAGATTTAAGGAATCACCCCTAGTAAGATCCAAAACTACAACCCCATTCAAGAAAACGGGAAACCTCAGACAAGTAGATGATAAGCATTTCGAAGAAACTAACAGAGGTAGAAAAATCAAACATAACAAATCTAAATTTAACGAGAAGGAAGGGCTATCTTCGGCACGCCGAAGATTTAATACCCTTGCAGACCCAACCTTTTCATAATGCTCATAGTGCTTTGCCCGTATCTAAGAAGCACATCGTATCTTGAAAAACAAAAAAGTTTTCCATACAACTTAATTTCGACCGATCGTTCCTATGGCTATAGCTGCTATAGTTGTCCGATCCTAATAGGATTTTGCATATTTATGGGGAGCATAGTAAAACTAATAAATGCCGAGTTTGGTCAAGATATCTTGAAAAAGAAAAACATTTTCCATACAGCAACTTAACTTAACAATATAGTGGTCCGATCTTATTAGGATTTTGCATGGGGGGAGCATGAGGAGCATGGTACAACTAATAAATGCCGAGTTTGATTAAGATATCTTTATAAAAAAAAATGTTTTTCATACAAAAACCTACTTTTCGACCGATCGTTCCAATGGCAGCTATATGATACAGTGGTCCGATCCAGCTGGTTTTGACATATGAACTGCATGCAACAGAAAGAGAGAATTCTGCAAAGTTTTATAAAGATAGCTTTAGAACTGAGAGACTAGTTCGCATAGAAACAGACAGACGGACATGGCTATATTAACTCGGGGTGTGGATACTGATCAAGAATATATATACTTTATGGGGTCGGAGATGTCTCCTTCTATGCGTTACACATATCCCGACAAAATTATAATACCCTCTAATAAGCAACAAATTCGTCTGAGAAGCCCAACTCCAAAGAATAGAAATCAACCCGACCCAAGCCAAAAATGGCTACTTAATCTTTAGGACAGGAGTAATACACCTACCTGTCAACTACGAATACCATTATCTGTCCGTTAATATAACTCAAACGGAACAAACTTATGACAAATTAATTAATTAAACCGAAGAATTTGAAACATATTCAATAAATAAAATACTTAAAAGAAAACTTAGGAAGAGAAATGAACGGCATAAAAAATAGCAAAACGCAGAATACGCGGCCTTTCTAACTTTATGGGTACAATCTATAAATATCTGTTCGCCACATTAGATCAACAAGATCAAGAAGAATTAGAATCTAAAACGAATAATATAGCAGAAAACAGCGTACAATCAAGCGAACTCGATCGAGTAATAAAAACAGTCAATACAGTCATAGAAACCATAAATTATTTAAATCAAGTAGATGAGGAAAACCAAAGGCTACCACTCCTCATATTGAACCTCCAAGAATTCACCGAATAAATAGAAGACGGAGTTTGGTATGCGACTAACTAGACTTGGAATTTTCAACCCGAAATTATTAAAACACGACACTTTACAGCATGTCAATTCAGAAAAAATATTAAATATCAAAACCTCAACTTGGTTACAGACAGACACCAACGAAATCTTAATCATTTCACATATTTCACGAAATATAGCAGAACGCCAATTTTTTAAATATTGCCTTATCCAGATAATGATAACGACATACTAACAGAAGTTATCCATGACAAGTACTTCATGCAAAACAAACAAGCCTACACGGCAAACACCAAAGAATTATTTACAAACAAAAACACTTTCAAAACAAGAGTGGATCAATAGAAAAATAATAGTAGAAGGTAGTAACCTTATAAAAGCGTCAAACTGTTCAATCCAATTAGATGAAATAATAATCACAAGCACACTATTAGATTATACACAAACGATTTATAGTAAGTAATAATGTAACCAAATTAAAACCACTGTCATTACATTCAAGCCAAAGAAATCGTACAAGACCACACAAAAATGCACAATACCTTCCAAATTGTAACGTTAACAACACTTTGCATAATCATAAGTGCTATAACATTGTATATTATCTATAAGTTCAAAGCATTACCTCAAAGAATAATTGCTAAATACAAGAAACAAAAAAGAGAAGAACCACAAGTTTTAAAAGAACCAATTAATATACAACTGCATATTAATTTTATTTATTAATTTATTAATGGTCGACAAAACGAGTGTCTATCCTCATTATTCAATACATTATATGTATAATTATGGAAATTAAATGCTAAAAGCCTAGTTAGAGAACACAAATTTCTAATAGCATCACTGACCGATGAAGGTGTTTTTATTTACCGGTCCGGCTAGCTGTGCCCCTTTTCATAGCTAATTATGTCAGTGACGCTATTAGAGCCTACATTTAAGAAGAAGGGTGAAAGTAGGAAAAAGTGTTCTTAAGTAAAATTATAAATAATCTTAATTTGCTATATTATTTAAGAAAATATTACAAATAGAAGAAAAGAAAGTAAGAAGATAGTTAATAGAGTAAAGAACTGTATGCTAGAAATATAGAGTCTGAAGTAGATAGGATAAAGAGATAGTATTGGGAAATTAATGGGAAATAGGAAAATTTACATCCAGTCCGGCAATCTATGCCCCTGCTCATAGCTGGGAATGGTCAGTAACTTCCCGACAGTTCGGAAGAGTAGAAAACGTGATGCAAACTATTGTTATTTTTACATAGCACGCGAAAAGGATTGTGCAAAAGCGTAGTCTGTTGTGCATGCCGATAGGAATAAGGGGCGATAATTTCTGGTTGGTCTAGCCGGAACAGAGAATTAGCGATGCCCTAGCAGAAAAGGAGAATCTATATCGCTAACAACCAACCTAGGTAGAAAGACAACACCGAGAATTGTCCTACGGTTGGTTAACGACAGAAGATTAAGAAGAAGCTGCCTGCTGGAATAGGATGATAACCACAAGATTAGGGCCCCAATTTAATTTAAAAGCAGAAATTGCTTCTGATTCGATTCAATACGATCCCAGCTATTGTTATACTGCGGAAACCAGATGCAAGATCAGTATTCAAGGATAGGACGAACAAGAGAGATGTAGAGAAGTTTCGTTATGTAAGGATCGTTAAACTCTTTAGGCCATCGTTTAATGAATCCAATTACACATTTTGACTCATTAACGATGGTATCTATGTGAAGATTGAAGCAGAGTTTAGAATCAAAAAGAACGCCTAGATTCTTAACTGTTAGTATACGTTGCAATGGAGTATTGTCGATTGTATAACTGACAAGATAATGTGTAGTACGATTAAATGTCATAAACATACACTTTGAACAATTCAGATGCAATTGATTGGCCGAATACCAACGTTAGCGTTCAAATCGTTTTGAAGACGAGAATGATGTGTAGGGGATTGGTGTGTGATAGAATAAGTTTCACGTTCTCCGCGTACATCAGTACACTTGCCTGTGATATAACAGAGGGGAGATCATTTATAAAAAGAGTAAAGAAGAAAGGTCCAAGATGACTACCTTGAGGAACACCAGAAGTAACGTGAACCTGTTTAGAGGTAGTCAGCCTCAGCATTACCTCTGTGGGTCCTACCTTTTAAATAAGAACTAATCCAAAACAAAAGAGACGGAGAGGAAACCCTATGCGGTCAGAGTTTAAAAAGTAAAATGTCATGGTGCACAGGGTCAAACGCCTTACTGAAGTCAGTGTACATAACATTAGTTTGCATTTTTGAAAGGAAAGCATCATTTACCAAGGAAGTAAACTTAAGCAGATTGGTCGTAGTTGACCGATTCTTAACGAATCCATGTGGAACAGGGGAAACAACTGATTTAGCAGAAATGCTGCAAATTCGAAGTGATTATTTTTCAAATAATTTAGGAATATCTGACAGTTTGTAATGCCCCTGTAATTTTGTATATCAGACTTTCCACCTTTCTTGTGGAGAGGAATGATAAAAGATTCTTTCCAAAGAGATGGAAAGACAGAAGAGTTAAGGGATAGATTAAAAAGCTTTAGCAATGGATAAACAAGGGAAGAACTAAACTCCTTGAGTAGACAACTAGGAATATTGTCAGGCCCAGGAGAGAAAGAAGATTTTAAAGAATTTAAAGCCAAAAGGAAAGAGGAATGGGAAATAATAGGAGGAGGTATAGAACTAGACGAAGTAATAGTATAAGGGTAATTATTATTATTAGGACAGACTGAAGAGTAAGTCATTGCTAGCTTTATCCATCTCGAGAAAAAAGAAGATGGCAATCTTGAAGATTTACGCTTCAAGTTTACAAAATTATAAAACTGGCTCGGATTTTGGGCAAATTGCCTTTTGCAACAAGTTAAATAATTCTCATAGCATTGAGAATTCGGAAGAAAAGAAGTTCGACTTGGCTATGGAATATTTAGCCAAGTCTGTACTCGAACCAGACATATTAAACTTTTTAAAATATTAAGATTTTATATTTTTTAGATTCGATAATCTGGGAGTAAGCCAAGGTGGTTTTGAAGAAGTAGTCGAAGGAATTGACTTGGAAATACACATATCTAAGAGGGAGTTTAGGGTGTTTTAAAATATGTTAATAAGTTAATGAATACTGCTATTCATGTCAACCGAGTCATATAAGAAAGACCAATCGGTTGCATAAATAAGTTGATTCAGCAATGAACAATTTTCTTTGCGAAAGCAACGGCGGAGCTTATTGGCTTATGAGCACGAAAGGAGAGAATTACAATTGAACATTGCAACCTCTAAAGTAGGATGATATACATCCTCAGGAAGAGATAAAGGAGGAGACCTAGACACATTAGAAATAAGGTGGTCGTTAACAAATACAAGATCAAGTGTTCTATTCAAATGATTCGAAATTGAATTGATTTGAAACAACGAAAGGTCAAGCATGCAATCTATAAAGTCACGCTGTACTGAGGGCATTCGACAATTTTCGGCAATGAAAAGTGACCAAGAGATGTTCGCAAATTAATATCACCCAACACAATAAATGAGGTAATTATCACGCACGTGTGAAGAAACTTCTTTAATACAAGAAATATGTTTCATATAAACTTGAAAATCAGAACAAGGAGGAGCATAAGAGCATGTAATATAAATATTCCGTGTAGGAAAAGACACCTTGACTGAGACAATCTCAGCGTCAGTAGGTGTACTAAAACAGAAAAGTTCTGACTGGAGAGTGGCTTTAACGGCAAATAATATATGAAAATATCATAAGTAATAGCAACCTAAACGAAACAAATAATATTGTAATTAGCAAAATTTCAACTTTATACCCGAAAATGTCCGCCGAGTGGACAGGTTAGTTTTTTTAATGATGTGGAAGAGGAGCATATGTACCACACCACACAACATACACTATAAGCAAATAGGCACATAACATATAGTCCACAGCACCTAAAGCCAACCCCTTAAAACATAAGCCCTAGCATACTAAGCGCACCGAAATATGTAACACGAGACACCCCAATTTGTAACAATAAACCTAAAGCTCCAAAAATCATAACTTTCTAATGAAAATAACAATTCTGTGGTGGGACCGATCATAAAATCGAAAAACATTAGACATAAACATCCGCCACAATCGTTATTATCACCAAATGCCAAATTGCCAACTCAGCTCGAATTCAGGCTCTTAGAATATTCAAGAAACTCTTTAAAGAGAATGAGCTCAAGATCTTCGAACCCTCAGCCAAAGTTTCCTAAGCGTTGACAAGACTTTAGAAATTGAGTTTATCTGGACGACTTCGAACAGTCAAGTTGCATTCCCTTAAGTCGAGCCTATTTTAAAATAAAGTTATATTTTTTCTAATGCAACGCGTAGTGGTTAATGAAATTATATATATATATATATTAACGACATTCGACCCGTCAAGTTGCATCGTTCACAATTCGTTAGAATCCCAATAAGTCCCGCTCCTTTGTACACATTAAAGATATTATTGACTTATTTAATT